>OY744536.1:54699865-54744865 GCA_963556195.1 Sepiola atlantica | reverse complement strand
TAGTAAGTTATGAAAATATATTTATGGCAATTACGCTACACAGAGGCTTCTGCATTTCATCCCCGTAGGGAATCGTTAGGCTAAAATGTATGGAGTTTATGTTGCTGGGTGTTTTTATATATACACGTGGTGTTTAGCTAGTTAACCAATGAAATTCTTTGTTATTCTCTTAGCCATCGTTGGGCTTCTCACAAACAAAGCTTCGGTTGATTTTACTTCCTATTTCCTATTCTATTGTTCTGTTTTCTATAGGGTGGCCCATCCCCGTTTCTTTGTTGTGTCGAAATAATAGGTGACCTTATTTTAGCACGTGCTTGCTGGTATTTCTATTTTAGGTTTTAGTTTAGTTTATTACGTATTATGGTGAATTTTATTCCGTGTAAACAGTTGTTTGCTATTTCACTTCTACAGTTTAATAGATTTTGGGGGTCTTTAAAGTTTAGGATTTAAAATTTCTCATTTAGACATACTCCATACGTGTCGTCTAAATTTCTACATGTACTGGCCTGTTGTTTTATTTTCCATTCGATTATTGGTGAGCGTCTGCTATCTTTAAGCTCCCAATAATGGTTTACTAGTGCTGTTTTAATTTGGCGTTCTTTGTTTTTAAATGTGCTTTTGTAGTCATAATAACTGGTTTTAAAATCTAGGGAGGTCATACCTACGTAGTACTTCTTATTATTCGGTCTTTCCTTGGCAAATTTATGGCTTGGTAAACAATACTTTTGGTTAGGCATTTATTTTGTAGTGGACAAAGTGTACGAGTCATGCAGTTACATCTTTTCTCTTTATTACTAGTTTTTTCATTTCTATTTGGGTGATTGCTATTAGGGTTAAATAGCAATTGTACTTTAAAAAATAACAACAAACTATCTTAAATTAGTATATTAACACTCTCAACTAAATTCTCTATCCATTTAAAAAATGAGATTCTACTCTTGAGGGTAATTCTAACTTATTAGGGTAGTCAGCTTATATATTTTTAAACACTAACCCTAAGTCCTACTGGCAAGGTCGTACAACTACATGTAATCACCTAAAAAGTAAACCCCTCACAAAAAAATAACGCAGAGAATTTCTCCAATAGCAAATAAAAAAAATGGTTCCAACTCGCTATTGCTTCGCAAAGTAAGTAAGGATTAAGTCTTAGAGTGAATGCGGTATTTTGGTGAGAGTGTCTAGCGTAGAGAAAGTCTAGGGTATTTTGGACAAAAGGTATGACTATCTATCCCACAAACAAAGATTTGTTGTCAAAATTGTATGACCCTGCCCCTTTTCCTCCAAACAAACGATTAGGGTTTCTTGCCTAAGTTTAAAGAATTTAATTCATGAGTGTCTTGTAAACATGGGACAAAAACTTTCGCATTTATTCATGAAATAGATAAATATTAATATTTTGGTAATTTCGATACAAATTTATTTATCTTTTAAATAAGAAATAAACGGATAGAAAAAAGAATTTAATTCGCTTGGGCGATGATGCGAAGCTCTTTAAACAACAATGAAAAAGAAAATTTGGCAAGAGAGAGAGAGAGGGGAAAGAGCAGGGAAGGAGAGGGGAAAGAGGGGGAAGGGAGAAATCACCTCGATGCGCCCATATATATTATTTTCTATAAAGTAAATAAGTTCATTTAAATGACCTTGACCTTCTTTGAAAATGAATGAATTTATTCTTTTTTTTAATTAAATAACTCTAATTAATTAATGTTAATGTCAACGAAACTATTGCATATATATGAGAGCAATCTGTACAATACAATTTGAAATCAATAACACCAAGCATGAATTTATTATAGACTGGTTATAAAATAGATATGCCAATTAGGACTTCTAACTTGTGTGTAAGGGTGTTTTATCAGTACTATATATATATATATATCGTATTTAATAATATTCCGTTGTATTATTGGTTAAATTAACAGTAACCTGTTTTGATGGTAATAAAACAATGGATAAATGAACAAAAAATTCGCATTTATTCATTTACAAGATGAAAGAAAATGCTTTTAAAACGTTTTTAAACCTGATTTTCCATAATATATTCGCCAATTTTAATTTGTTGTACCACCATTGTCACGTGCCCGAAGAAGATGCAAGAGAGTTTAAAGCTCTTGCTTAGAATTGTAAAAATAAAAAATTGAAAGTAAAGAAAAAAACCATTGAACAAAATTGAAAGAAAAGATCATCATCATCATCATCATCATCATCATCACCACCACCACCACCACCTTTGGTTTAACATCTGTTTTACATGCTGGCATGTGTTGGACGGCTTTTAGAAATTGACTTCCAAACTAATCAATCTCTGCCCAGGTATTTATGCATCTCTCTTTCTCCCAATTCCATCCTTATCACTTCCGTCTTATATTTTACTTGGTTTTCCCTCGCCAACTACCCTGCTATCTCAACTGCTCTACATCTAATAACACAATAACCCAAGAACTCTCATCCATTTTTTCAATGTGATCAGACCAATGAAATCTCCCTATACTATCAACATTTAATTTTACTCTAAGGTCATCAGATCTAAACCCGTTTTAAAGAATTAAATTACACATCGATCGTATCATTTTTCATATCATTTCTCTCCATGCAACACATATCCTCAACCCTCACTTCCATACATAATCACACTGCGACATTCGTGATAGACTTGTGAAACGCCCTGTTCCGACACTAGTAACAAAAACCACCGCAGCAGCAGAGAAACGATCTCTGTAAAATATTGATTGAAATAATTAATAATGATTGGTCAATTCATCAAAATACCGAATCTCGATTGGTTACCGATACCGGACTTGAACCAATCGGAAAGAGCCGCCTTTGAGAGCTGAGCTCCTGTTGGTATTGACTACATAAGTGACAACCCAGGCACAGTTAGCAGTGTGAAACTCAACTTGCCACACGAACTTATGTTAATCACAACATTAACTACGAGACAGTCTACTTGCAGGGAACTAAATCTAGCTGTGACCACTTGGCTACTGACACACACAAGTCTACACACATAAGGATGAAAACAACACCTTCTTCGTCTAGACACTTTGAACCCTCCCTCTTTTCTTCTTAATTCTTTACTTTTTGTTGTTCCATTAAGACGTAAATAAAGTTGATATATTTTGTCATTACTTTTGACTTTGCTTTTTTCCTTGGTGAATAGGGGTTACGCTCTGCTGGTTAGTAATAGACAACACCATGTGATCTTGCTGGTTGAATTTTATTTACTGCCACTCCATGGGGTTAGACACAAAATCGGGTGTGGGTTTGAAAAACCAGCATATTAAGATAAGCACACTCTAGTCTACAAAAATGTCTGAGCCGCCCCATCGGCATTTACCGGTAGGGGCGCCTCAGGCGATTAGCAATAAACTAACCTCCTTTCAGAGAGAAGGTAAAGCCTGGGAAGGTAGATCTTCTATGACTGAACAGAACCATACCTCAGACTGACAGCAACAAAGCCACTGACGGACTGATTGTCGAGGACGTATCTCCGACTGGTACAAACACCTACTCTCTGTGCCAGGTAAGTAAAGATCTTGCTTGTTGTATCCTATCTCGTCGCCTGCCCCAAAGGATTTTGATGCTGTATATAAACTTCTATTTCTAAACCTATTAATCCTCATCTTGATGTCAGGTGCAGCCTCTTTATTAGAATCTCAATACCACACACACACACACGCACGCACACACACACACACACACACACACACACACACACACACACACACACACACACACAGACGTACACTCCACCCACATAATTCACCTTTTACCCCGACCTGGGATTATGAATATCCATTTAGAGATAATCTCTCAGGATATTGATTAACGACAACGTTGAATGCATTTTCACTTCATTACTATAGACGATATGCTTAATAAAATATTGCAGACTGTATTATATAACGCATAATATGCATATTTAACAGTTGTCATCTCTCTCTCTCTCTCTCCTCACACACACCTATATATATATATATATATATATATATATATATATATATATATATATTAGAGAGAGAGAGAGAGAGAGAGAGAGAGAGAGAGAGAGAGAGAGAAAAGAGGGTAGTGCAGTATTAGTGCAGCTCCAACGAGAAAAAAGTATATATGTAAAGGAGTAAGGCTACCAACATTTGTAAAATGTTTTTTTCAACATTTATTAATTATTTTGTTGTTTTATCATTTTATAATTTTATAATTTTATATAACGCGTTTCAAGCGGTGGTACGCTATCATCAGATATGTAAATATACATATCTGATGATAGCGGACCACCGCTTGAAACGCGTTATATAAAATTATAAAATTATAAAATGATAAAATAACAAAATAATTAATAAATGTTGAAAAAAACATTTTACAAATGTTGGTAGCCTTACTCCTTTACATATATATATATATATATATATATATATATATATATATATATATATATATATATATATATAGTAAGGTATAAAAATATATTTATGGCAATTAAGTTATACAGAGGCACCCGCGTTTCATACCCATAAGGAATCGTCAGGCTAATCTATTAATAATATATTATATCTCCTTATAATATAATATGTGTATACATGAAATAACAATAATATATACATATATATATATATATATATATATATATATATGAATGATGTTCTGATCTTCTGTAATACATATATAAACAAATAAATAAATAATACATATATATATATATATATATATATATTTAAAACTCAATGTATGTGTATTTGTGTGTGTTATGTTTGTGTGTTCTTTATAGAAAGACAGGTTAGAGAATCTACATAAAATCTAAAAGTGTATTCTTATGTAAAGTTACTGTGAAAGACAATATAAGTGTTTCCGAATCTCTAAGTACACTACTAAGCAGGCTATAAGGGCATAACTCCCTTCAAACTTCAACTATATTCTATTCTTATGAAATTAAAATAATATGTATAAAATTTTATGGGAAGACAATGGAAGTGGTCCCGAATCTGTAAGTTCCCTCTTCCATATTCCTAGTGATAGCGGTGCTATCCTAACACTAATATACGTCCTCTTAGGTGGTTGAATCTTTGGGATTGCATATTTAGAACTTTTATAAGCTGATTATATAAATAATATGCTGTATCTACACGGAGTTACCCGGGATGCAGTAGAATAAGTTTAGTTTTTAAGTTTTTATTTGTTTGCACATTTTGAGGAAGGTGCCAAAACCGTGCTTATCCTCTTCGGATGACCCGACATTATCTGAAGGCCGAAAGGAAACATACCACTAGTAAAAAAAATCCAATGAAACATGGTCACATACAAGTCCACAAGGTAAACTGTTTATCCCAAACAACAATATCAACTGTTGTCCGCTTGCTTCATAGCGAGTTTCTGCTACTCTTCCGGTAGAAAGATTTATTCTTAAGCCTATTAGCAATGATGAAACAAATCTATAGTTATAAAGACACATTCTTCTTTTCAACATATATGTTTGTCTTATTTATTTATCTTTGAGGACATAACATATGTATATGTTAGACTTTGAAAACAGTACAAACCTAATTTGTTATTGTTGACTATTTTACCTATTCTTCTCTGATGATAAAAGTCCAGCAAAGAAATTTGCTAGAAGATAAATATTAAAAACTGTTGCTATTTTTAAAATGTCATTTCCATATTGATACTTTTTTTTAATAATAGATCAGCCAAATGAGATGGATGGATTGTCAGTTGAATGATGAAGAATATTATGAGGGGATTGAAATTGATGAATGGAATTGACAAAATTTGAACACTTATGAGAATGGCTTATGATAAGTATTTGAAGACGCCCACGTTGTAGTCTGCAGGGAAATAGTCCTGTAGTAATATGTTCCACAGCTGAGAAGTTCTGGGAAAGTAGCTCTGTTCACAGAAATTTCATTTGATGCTAGGCATATGGAGGAAGAAAGGGAAATTCTTTGCAGTGGTGGTAGGAAGACAAGTTCTTGCTGTGAATGTTTTACAGGGGGAACCAGAGATTAGAGCTCAGTCGAGCACCTTCTATAGAAATAACTATAGAGTATTGATTTACTCCTCTCCAGGAGTTAGGCACAAGGCCAGTGTTTATCTTACTCCCACAAGTAAGATGTGACCCAAGGTCGGGTCGGGAAAATGGGGTTTAAAACTTGCCTGGGCAGCCTCATCGGCATTCCCCGGTAGGGGCGCCTCAAGCAGTAAGCAATAAACTTACTCCTCCCCAAAGAGGGGAGGCGAAGCCTGGGAGGGTGGACCTCCTAGAACTGCACAGGACAGACCCATAGACCGGCGTAAATCAAGACCCGAAGGCCAAGACAATACCAGTCTATGGGGTGCAGTACCCATCGGAACAGATACTACACTTTGATTTTAGCCAAAAGGCCAAGCAGAGTAGAGAAAGACGAGCAACCCACAGTCACTGTCAATAATTTAACTTTCTTCCTCTATGTGCCTAAAACTAAACAAACTGCCATGAGCAAAGTTTATTTCTTAGAACTACCCGTCTGTGGAACTCAATACCACGGAGCTGCTTCCCAGCGGACTACAACATTGTCATTTTTAAGTCCAATGTAAACAAATTTTTGTTAAGCCGTCCTCCTGGATAATCAAATTCTTCCAAACTTCCACCATCACTACTAATCACCTGTCTACCGTTCGATCACCTGACACTCATTAACCCTCATCCTCGAGTGGCCTTTAGGTCTTGATAAGTTGTGAATCCTTAGTAACCCCCCCCCCCCCCCATCTCCTTTGTGAAAAAGTTGTTGTAGAGAAAAATTTTTTAAAAGGTATAAAAAAAAATTGAAGCAAAAATTAAAATAAAACGACTCCCGGGCAACGCCGGGTAGGTACGGCTAGTTAATAATAATTTAGTAAGAAGAAATAATAAATTTTTGGGGTCACTTAAGATTCCAACAATACAAAAAGGAAAACAAACTATTGCTATCTATTTAGCAGATGAAAACTGTTCGAACGATTAAAAAGTAACGATTTTCAGTTTTAAGCAATTACGAAATAGTTTTGTATTTTGACACGCTTGGTTAGGAATTGAATCTGACAGCACATGTGTTCAGTAATAAAAATCACTTCACGCTTTTATAGATATGCTTTGTTTGTGTGAGAGTAAGAGAGAGAGGGAGAGAGTGAGAGGAGGGAGAGAGAGAGGAGGAGGGAGTATCCTTGTATGTACACACACACATAAACAAACAAATTGAACTGCAAGAAAAAAAAGATCACATCGGGGTCACCAGTGTTGGGATAAGTTATTTTACCTCACAACTCTGTATTTAGTAGAGGTCTCAAACCTAACTATTATAAGAACGAATAGCAAACGAAATTAATGTCAAGTACAAGTACACATTTATTTAGATTTGGCAAATATATAAAAAAAAAACATAAACGTAACATTATACACAACATTAATGATATTAGTTTTTAATCACGTGTAGTGATAGATATCTCCCTTTTAGTGTAGGATATAGAAATATCAAGAGCCCAGATATTTTTCATCTTGCTGGACATTACGTATGAGACGTCCGATATCGCTGAATTCCATTTACTTTCTAACCCTTTTAGGGTTAACAAAGGAAAAATAACTTTCCAATGCCATGGCACCAGTGTATTGCGGATATTTGTTTCCCTACAATGCATACTCTGTGAAAATTTGTTTAACAATTAAGAGTTTTTTTTGTTTAGTTTAATATAATTGAATTAAAAGAATTAAGTTAAGTGGTTCCAGTATCTTCATCTGATATTAGCAGAAGAATAGGAATGGTAACTTCTGCATTTAGATGTCTACAAGAAAAGATCTGGAGCGGGAAGTTAAGACTTTACAATGCACTGATAGTTCCTACTGCTGTAAGTGAAACATGAACTATACTGGCAGAGCATGGGAGAAAGCTCAATATTATTGCAATTAAATGTTCAAGAAGTATTCTTGGAATAACTTTCCGAGAAGAAATGCAAATATCAGAAAGAAGCTTAATATTAGCAGATCCATCAACGATGTTATTTCAAAAAAAACAAAAGATATTTTAGTTTACCACTTGATAAACACAGATATCAGAAAGAGGTTTAATATTAACAGATCCATCAACGACGTTATTCTAAAAACAGAGATTGATGTGGGTTGAGCAATTATCCTGGCTACGAGACTCCAGCTATGTAAATAAATCATATCAAGAAGATTTCATTCAGGTAAGATCAAGAAGACGACCACCAGATAAGGATTGAGACTGGCATGCCACTCTTGACAGCTAAAAGACTTGCCTAAGGCCATGATAAGTGACGGAAATTTGTTTTCAAGTATGTGGCGAAGCTATCTGGAGTATGTATATATGTCAAGTAAGTCAAATCAGTTAAGTTTAAATAAATAATAAAAAACAGCAAAAAGTCGGTTGTTGATAAAACGCCAATTACAGCGTTTCTTTGTTTGAATTCAATTTCGCATACGAATAAAAAGAAGAGAAACGGTCGAAAGATAAATGCAGAAAAGATAACTCCATGTTCTCGTATAGCGTTCGCTGATACTGACGTTTCGTGCAAAAGCAAAAATAAAATAACGACAAAAAACACAGATAAAAAATGGTGCTACTTTGACTCGCTATCTATGAGGAAAAAATATCTACACCATACGTACGCCTCTCGTTTTTTTTCTTCAAAAGCCATGATCTTTCAATTCCTTGTCTATGTGCTCTAGTGTTGTGATCGACGAAATTTTGCTGGTGATTTACGGAAAAATGACGAAAATCGATTTGGTTTAAATAAGTGTAAACTCTCCATCGTCGAAATAGATTACTGAGCCTTCAGCGACTTCTCGTTGAATAATTGGCTGATGTGTCGCATGGTCTCTTCTTTGGACGGTAGGGTTAGTAGGTTTTTATCTACCTCCCACAAAGTAAAATGTGACATAAGGTCAGAAAGTGGGATTTGTTAAGTCAGCGGCCTAGAGAGAGAGCACCTGTAACCCTCAAAAAATGCCTGGGCAGCCCTGTCGACATTCCCCGGTAGGACGTCTCAGGCGATTAGCAAAAAATAAATCCCCTTCTCAAAGGGTGAGAAGGCAAAGCCTGGGAGGGTGGACCTCCTAGAACTGCACAGGACAAACCCATAGACCGGCGGAAATCAAACCCCGAAGGCCAAGACGATACCGGTCTATAGGGTGTAGTATCCATCGGAACAGATACTACACTTTCATCTTGGCCAAAGGTTAGGTAACCACACATTTTTTCAAAACCAATTAAGAAGTGTTTTTCTTGCTCTTATACCGTGTTGATTACAATATGAGGTGTAGATATCACACCAAAGTAGATTCATGACACGTAGATAACAAGCCAAAGCGGCACCTAAAAAATTCCTTCGTAACTGAAAGTCGTATTATTGAGATCGCTTACTCATTTGTGAAATTTATTTCGTAATGAGTTTTTTGTACGTACAAACATTGTTGTAACAATGCATTAAGATTGTATTTCACATTGAACTAAGCCTAAACATTCCTTTTGAGCCGAGTTTAAAGAGAAACTATTTCTAAAACAAAACTGGTCCACTCCTGTCTAAATGAAGAAAAGTAATTCTAAGAAATCAGACTAAGAAAAGAAAATATTGTGAACTCTAAAATGACTATATACAGTAATTTTAGATTCGAAAGAAATATTGAATATATATTTTTGTATTGAAGAAAATATTTGTATATTATTTTTGTTGGAAAATTGTAAATCGTATGTGAGTTGAATTTAATTTAATTTTTATATACATATACACTAATTAATTTCTATATACACATACAAGAATCAATTTCTATAAAAATATACAAGAATTTCAGACCCGTCTGGGATACGTCGTTGACGATCAGTCTGACAGTGGCTTTGTTGCTGTCAGACTGAGGTATAGCTCTGTTCAGTCCACACTCCCAGGCTTTACCTTCCCTCTGAGAAGGGGTTAGTTTATTGTTAATCGCCTGAGGCTCCCCTACCGATGGGGATGCTCAGGCATTTTTTGTGGGTCAGAATACACTTCACCTAGTGCGCTGGCTTTTATAAACCACACTTAACCTTGTGTCTAACCTCCCGCAGAGTAAGTAAATAAACGCACAAGAGATTCAGAGTTGATACTAAAAAGGTTTTATAGCTTTTAACACAAAGAAGTATGTGCACATTTCTGTAAATAAATGCACAATTTAATAAATTTCAACAAGGCCTCCTTTCCCTTTTTAATTTTTTTTTATTAACTTAGTTCACCCCAGACAAGGCAAGTTGTCACTGTAGACATAAGGGCTACTGAAAATTAGGGTGAAAGTTTAGAGGGTCATCCTAAATTTTGGAACTGTCAGCGAGATGTTTGTTCACATTAATTTTAAATTTCTGCATGTCGGTACTGTCGGGGAAACAGGGAGCAGGGAGGGAGTTTTATAGGCCGGCAGCTTGAGGGAAAGAAGCTATTGGAGTAGAAGGCTCTCCGGCATCTGGGGACCTATACAGTGAATGGATGGGATTTAGCCGATTGTTGGGTTGGTCGAGTATATTTACGTTGAGGGGGCACCAGAGCAGCAAGTTCATCGGAGCACATTCCATTGAAGTACATGTAAAACAAGCACAAGGATGCAACATTGCAGCGATGGAACAGGAGCTGAAGCTTGGTAAATAGTGAGGGACCTATTAGATTAGCAAATCTTTTTTGGACCTTGTCTAAGAGAGAGAGACTAGTGTATGGTGCATCAGCCCAGATGTGACAACAATACTCCATGCATGGATGGATGGTGGCTTTGTAGAGATATAGGATACTGTGAGGTGTAAGAAGTTTTCTAGCACGGTAGATGGATACCACTTTCTTTGCAGCAGCCTTGGCAATGTCTTCAATGTATTTGTTCCAATTCATGTTACCTGTGAATGTTAGGCCGAGGAGTTTGAACATTGGACTTTTAGGTAGGGTGTTATTTGCCATGGTAATCGGTGGTTGAAGAGGTTTCTTGTAATTATTGAAGGAAAGGAGCTTTGTCTTTGCGACATTAAATGTTACCATCCATTTTTGACCCCATTCCACTACAGACTGGAAGTCGCTTTCTAAGGATTCAGCTATTGCCTCAGATATGTGCGCGTCCGTTTTACCCACATGATGAGAATAGAGCATGGTGTCATCAGCAAATATACCCACCTCAGACACAATGTCATCAGGGAGGTCGTTTATGAAAATCAGGAACAAATTGAGTAGTTTATTATTATTTTGATGAAATGAGTAATTTGACATATTGATACCTGATTCAGACTAGTCTATTTTTTCGTTTTTGCCTTCCACTATGTTATTGGCATGGATATATTTTATTTCGCATCAGTTTTTTTTTCCTGTAATAATTATTCTGGCTAGGAAAAGTGTTAGCATGGAGACATTTTCCTGTACTCACCAAAACAGATTAAAGGGAAGTTATTGTATACAATTATGCTCTCCACTTCAAGCATACGTGTGTATGTTTGTTTATGTATATGTGTATGTTTTTCTCACCTCAACATTAATTAGACATTATTATTTTTTATTTCCTATTAATCGATTAGTGTCAAGTACTCAGACAATTTTTCTTTTAATTCCTATTTTACAAAATAATTTGATTACGAAATTAATATCACCAAATTTAATTTCCGTTTCTTCATAAACAAATCAATCATTTTCTTCATTTACTCCCAGGCAACGCCGGATAATAATAATAATAATAATAATAATAATAATAATAATAATAATAATAATAATAATAATAATAATAATAATAATAATAATAATAATAATAATAATAATAATAATAATAATAATAATAATAATAATAATAATAATAATAATAATAATAATAATAATAATAATAATAATAATAATAATAATAATAATAATAATAATAATAATAATAATAATAATAATAATAATAATAATAATAATAATAATAATAATAATAATAATAATAATAATAATAATAATAATAATAATAATAATAATAATAATAATAATAATAATAATAATAATAATAATAATAATAATAATAATAATAATAATAATAATAATAATAATAATAATAATAATAATAATAATAATAATAATAATAATAATAATAATAATAATAATAATAATAATAATAATAATAATAATAATAATAATAATAATAATAATAATAATAATAATAATAATAATAATAATAATAATAATAATAATAATAATAATAATAATAATAATAATAATAATAATAATAATAATAATAATAATAATAATAATAATAATAATAATAATAATAATAATAATAATAATAATAATAATAATAATAATAATAATAATAATAATAATAATAATAATAATAATAATAATAATAATAATAATAATAATAATAATAATAATAATAATAATAATAATAATAATAATAATAATAATAATAATAATAATAATAATAATAATAATAATAATAATAATAATAATAATAATAATAATAATAATAATAATAATAATAATAATAATAATAATAATAATAATAATAATAATAATAATAATAATAATAATAATAATAATAATAATAATAATAATAATAATAATAATAATAATAATAATAATAATAATAATAATAATAATAATAATAATAATAATAATAATAATAATAATAATAATAATAATAATAATAATAATAATAATAATAATAATAATAATAATAATAATAATAATAATAATAATAATAATAATAATAATAATAATAATAATAATAATAATAATAATAATAATAATAATAATAATAATAATAATAATAATAATAATAATAATAATAATAATAATAATAATAATAATAATAATAATAATAATAATAATAATAATAATAATAATAATAATAATAATAATAATAATAATAATAATAATAATAATAATAATAATAATAATAATAATAATAATAATAATAATAATAATAATAATAATAATAATAATAATAATAATAATAATAATAATAATAATAATAATAATAATAATAATAATAATAATAATAATAATAATAATAATAATAATAATAATAATAATAATAATAATAATAATAATAATAATAATAATAATAATAATAATAATAATAATAATAATAATAATAATAATAATAATAATAATAATAATAATAATAATAATAATAATAATAATAATAATAATAATAATAATAATAATAATAATAATAATAATAATAATAATAATAATAATAATAATAATAATAATAATAATAATAATAATAATAATAATAATAATAATAATAATAATAATAATAATAATAATAATAATAATAATAATAATAATAATAATAATAATAATAATAATAATAATAATAATAATAATAATAATAATAATAATAATAATAATAATAATAATAATAATAATAATAATAATAATAATAATAATAATAATAATAATAATAATAATAATAATAATAATAATAATAATAATAATAATAATAATAATAATAATAATAATAATAATAATAATAATAATAATAATAATAATAATAATAATAATAATAATAATAATAATAATAATAATAATAATAATAATAATAATAATAATAATAATAATAATAATAATAATAATAATAATAATAATAATAATAATAATAATAATAATAATAATAATAATAATAATAATAATAATAATAATAATAATAATAATAATAATAATAATAATAATAATAATAATAATAATAATAATAATAATAATAATAATAATAATAATAATAATAATAATAATAATAATAATAATAATAATAATAATAATAATAATAATAATAATAATAATAATAATAATAATAATAATAATAATAATAATAATAATAATAATAATAATAATAATAATAATAATAATAATAATAATAATAATAATAATAATAATAATAATAATAATAATAATAATAATAATAATAATAATAATAATAATAATAATAATAATAATAATAATAATAATAATAATAATAATAATAATAATAATAATAATAATAATAATAATAATAATAATAATAATAATAATAATAATAATAATAATAATAATAATAATAATAATAATAATAATAATAATAATAATAATAATAATAATAATAATAATAATAATAATAATAATAATAATAATAATAATAATAATAATAATAATAATAATAATAATAATAATAATAATAATAATAATAATAATAATAATAATAATAATAATAATAATAATAATAATAATAATAATAATAATAATAATAATAATAATAATAATAATAATAATAATAATAATAATAATAATAATAATAATAATAATAATAATAATAATAATAATAATAATAATAATAATAATAATAATAATAATAATAATAATAATAATAATAATAATAATAATAATAATAATAATAATAATAATAATAATAATAATAATAATAATAATAATAATAATAATAATAATAATAATAATAATAATAATAATAATAATAATAATAATAATAATAATAATAATAATAATAATAATAATAATAATAATAATAATAATAATAATAATAATAATAATAATAATAATAATAATAATAATAATAATAATAATAATAATAATAATAATAATAATAATAATAATAATAATAATAATAATAATAATAATAATAATAATAATAATAATAATAATAATAATAATAATAATAATAATAATAATAATAATAATAATAATAATAATAATAATAATAATAATAATAATAATAATAATAATAATAATAATAATAATAATAATAATAATAATAATAATAATAATAATAATAATAATAATAATAATAATAATAATAATAATAATAATAATAATAATAATAATAATAATAATAATAATAATAATAATAATAATAATAATAATAATAATAATAATAATAATAATAATAATAATAATAATAATAATAATAATAATAATAATAATAATAATAATAATAATAATAATAATAATAATAATAATAATAATAATAATAATAATAATAATAATAATAATAATAATAATAATAATAATAATAATAATAATAATAATAATAATAATAATAATAATAATAATAATAATAATAATAATAATAATAATAATAATAATAATAATAATAATAATAATAATAATAATAATAATAATAATAATAATAATAATAATAATAATAATAATAATAATAATAATAATAATAATAATAATAATAATAATAATAATAATAATAATAATAATAATAATAATAATAATAATAATAATAATAATAATAATAATAATAATAATAATAATAATAATAATAATAATAATAATAATAATAATAATAATAATAATAATAATAATAATAATAATAATAATAATAATAATAATAATAATAATAATAATAATAATAATAATAATAATAATAATAATAATAATAATAATAATAATAATAATAATAATAATAATAATAATAATAATAATAATAATAATAATAATAATAATAATAATAATAATAATAATAATAATAATAATAATAATAATAATAATAATAATAATAATAATAATAATAATAATAATAATAATAATAATAATAATAATAATAATAATAATAATAATAATAATAATAATAATAATAATAATAATAATAATAATAATAATAATAATAATAATAATAATAATAATAATAATAATAATAATAATAATAATAATAATAATAATAATAATAATAATAATAATAATAATAATAATAATAATAATAATAATAATAATAATAATAATAATAATAATAATAATAATAATAATAATAATAATAATAATAATAATAATAATAATAATAATAATAATAATAATAATAATAATAATAATAATAATAATAATAATAATAATAATAATAATAATAATAATAATAATAATAATAATAATAATAATAATAATAATAATAATAATAATAATAATAATAATAATAATAATAATAATAATAATAATAATAATAATAATAATAATAATAATAATAATAATAATAATAATAATAATAATAATAATAATAATAATAATAATAATAATAATAATAATAATAATAATAATAATAATAATAATAATAATAATAATAATAATAATAATAATAATAATAATAATAATAATAATAATAATAATAATAATAATAATAATAATAATAATAATAATAATAATAATAATAATAATAATAATAATAATAATAATAATAATAATAATAATAATAATAATAATAATAATAATAATAATAATAATAATAATAATAATAATAATAATAATAATAATAATAATAATAATAATAATAATAATAATAATAATAATAATAATAATAATAATAATAATAATAATAATAATAATAATAATAATAATAATAATAATAATAATAATAATAATAATAATAATAATAATAATAATAATAATAATAATAATAATAATAATAATAATAATAATAATAATAATAATAATAATAATAATAATAATAATAATAATAATAATAATAATAATAATAATAATAATAATAATAATAATAATAATAATAATAATAATAATAATAATAATAATAATAATAATAATAATAATAATAATAATAATAATAATAATAATAATAATAATAATAATAATAATAATAATAATAATAATAATAATAATAATAATAATAATAATAATAATAATAATAATAATAATAATAATAATAATAATAATAATAATAATAATAATAATAATAATAATAATAATAATAATAATAATAATAATAATAATAATAATAATAATAATAATAATAATAATAATAATAATAATAATAATAATAATAATAATAATAATAATAATAATAATAATAATAATAATAATAATAATAATAATAATAATAATAATAATAATAATAATAATAATAATAATAATAATAATAATAATAATAATAATAATAATAATAATAATAATAATAATAATAATAATAATAATAATAATAATAATAATAATAATAATAATAATAATAATAATAATAATAATAATAATAATAATAATAATAATAATAATAATAATAATAATAATAATAATAATAATAATAATAATAATAATAATAATAATAATAATAATAATAATAATAATAATAATAATAATAATAATAATAATAATAATAATAATAATAATAATAATAATAATAATAATAATAATAATAATAATAATAATAATAATAATAATAATAATAATAATAATAATAATAATAATAATAATAATAATAATAATAATAATAATAATAATAATAATAATAATAATAATAATAATAATAATAATAATAATAATAATAATAATAATAATAATAATAATAATAATAATAATAATAATAATAATAATAATAATAATAATAATAATAATAATAATAATAATAATAATAATAATAATAATAATAATAATAATAATAATAATAATAATAATAATAATAATAATAATAATAATAATAATAATAATAATAATAATAATAATAATAATAATAATAATAATAATAATAATAATAATAATAATAATAATAATAATAATAATAATAATAATAATAATAATAATAATAATAATAATAATAATAATAATAATAATAATAATAATAATAATAATAATAATAATAATAATAATAATAATAATAATAATAATAATAATAATAATAATAATAATAATAATAATAATAATAATAATAATAATAATAATAATAATAATAATAATAATAATAATAATAATAATAATAATAATAATAATAATAATAATAATAATAATAATAATAATAATAATAATAATAATAATAATAATAATAATAATAATAATAATAATAATAATAATAATAATAATAATAATAATAATAATAATAATAATAATAATAATAATAATAATAATAATAATAATAATAATAATAATAATAATAATAATAATAATAATAATAATAATAATAATAATAATAATAATAATAATAATAATAATAATAATAATAATAATAATAATAATAATAATAATAATAATAATAATAATAATAATAATAATAATAATAATAATAATAATAATAATAATAATAATAATAATAATAATAATAATAATAATAATAATAATAATAATAATAATAATAATAATAATAATAATAATAATAATAATAATAATAATAATAATAATAATAATAATAATAATAATAATAATAATAATAATAATAATAATAATAATAATAATAATAATAATAATAATAATAATAATAATAACAATAATAACAACAATAATAACAACAATAACAACAACAACAACAACAACAACAACAACAACAACAACAACAACAATAATAATAATAATAATAATAATAATAATAATAAAAAAAAAAAGAGCTGGAGAAATACATAACTCAGAAAACGGAAATCCTAATCACTGCAGCAAGAGACATCATCCCAACCAGCAATTCGGGGAAGCACCGAAACCAGAAACAAAGCGACAAGAAAAGAAAAGTGGAAAGAAAAACAACTACATGGACGCTTCAGAAGACTGACAAGAGAAGAAACCAACGAAAATAGCTGGGCATGGCTAAGAAAAGGACACTTGAACAGAGAAACGGAATCTTTACTAATGGCTGCACAGAACAAAGCTAAAATAGTTAAAACCCAGGAAAGCAGTAAATGCAGACTGTGTGGACAAAGAGACGAAATAGTAAATCTTATAATAAGTGAATGTAGCAAACTAGCCTCAAAAGAATACCAGAACAAACATGACTGTGTGGGGAAAGCAGTACACCGGGAGCTGTGCAAACAATTGAATTTCGAATACGCAAGCAAATGGTACAAACATAAACCAGAAACAGTACTGGAAAACGAAAAACACAAAATCATCTGAGATATGGATATACAAACAGACAAACTCATACATGCAAGGAGACCGGATGTTATAATAATCGACAAGAAGGAAAAATCTTGAAAAATCGTAGACTTTGCCGTTCCAGCAGACCTCAGAGTGAAGATCAAAAAGACGGAAAAAAAACAAATACACGGAACTAGCCAGAAAACTGAAAGGAATATGAAGCATGAAGAAAGTCAGTATAATACCAATAATCGTTGGAGCAGTAGGAACAATCCCAAATAACCGTGAAAAAAGATTGGGAGAAATTGGAATGAAAGGGATCATTGAAACTATACAAAGGACGGCAATGATCAAAACAGCTGCAATCTTAAGAAAAATCCTTGAATGCGGAAACCAACCTGCATAAGCTATGAAGGGTCACATGGAATATACAACAGGAAGAAAACAAAACCACAGAAAAAAAAAACACATCACAAACCAAAGAACAGAAAATGCAAGAAACAGCACTTCATGAGACCCCCCCCCCCCAATAAATTACACCGGCCTCAGCTGACACCACACAAAAATGAACCAATGAACAGAAATTGCAACAAACACCATAAGGTCCCCCCCCCGCTTTTCTCCTCCTCCCCTTCCCCTCCCCCTAAATAAAAATAAAAATAAATAAATACAAAAAGATGGTGCCAGCCTAGACTGACACCACACAAAATATTTGCAGAGGGGCAAGGAGGATGAAAAGACCGAGGAGGGACAGCACAAACCAGACCTCCACTAGAAGCACAGAGAGTGTTGGGATCTTGGGGAGGGTTATTGCCACCCAAATCCCAGAGAAAACCAATGGTCCTCACCAGCGAGAAATCAATGATAAACGGCTGTTGCGATACTGCAAGGTTATTTGCAGTGGCTATTGATAAGAGGTGGAGAATACTGGAAATCTGGGGAAACTTGTTATCACTCAGACTCCAGGGAATACCACCGGTTGTTGTCGGTAAGCAATCACTGATAATGACCTGTATGAGAACTCCTAGGGAGTACAAATAATAATAATAATATATATATATATATATATATATATATATATATATATATATATATATATATATAATGTGTGTGCATATACTTAAAGAATACCCACCCAGGACGCATAAAATTAATTCCTCTAACAGAACAGTTTTGCACCACTTTTATGTAATGAATCAAATTAAATGCAAATCTGAAATATTTGAATTTTCAAATGAGAGGTTTTGCCCATATTATTCCCCCTAAAAACCCTTTAAAATACTCCAAAGAAACTGAAATTCGTGGAATATTTATTACTTGATGTTAATACTTATTGTTAACATTTCACAAAAATCGGAGGTATATGAATTGTGGTGAAGGGCTTTCACCCCCTTTTTACCCCGTTTGCATAAAACTTTATTAAACTAAATATAGCCCACATTACGCCTAGCAGCTGTGTTCCAAAATTCATAATGATCGGTTAATTAGTTTAGGATTGAATACTGTACATACAAATATATAAACATATATGCATACTTAACTTTATATAGATATAAATTAGTTGAAAAACCAATATTTTCTAGCAATCACTATCTTCAAACTGTTCAGTTGATCTGGGTTGTTTTTCTATCAAGTCGATCACCTTCTAATAAATAATTATCGGTGTATTCAAATGATGTTCTCCACTGATAACATTGCTGTCATGGGAAATATCACATGAGAAATAAGGTTTGACTTATGGAAAAGCTGAACTAACAAGACCATGACTTGGTCGATTGCCACCGTTCAGAAGGTGGTGTACAGCACTTGGCGAATTGTCAGCAAAGATAATCTAGAACAGAAATAAAATGTCAAACTTCGAAGAGTAAATAACACTTTCCCAATCATTACTTTCGAAAGAAGGAAAATCTACGTATGATTTTCCCAGCTGCTTTTATATGACTCTACTGAAATAAATGACTCTTCGGAAATTTTAGTAAAAATTAGGCTTATATATTTATTTACTCCTCTGCAGGTGTTAGGCACAAGGCCAGTTTTATCTTACTCCCACAAGTAAGATGTGACCACAGCTTGGGTCGAGTAAGTGGGGTTAAAAGCCAGCGCTCGAGAGGTGAGCACTCTGGCCATTTAAAAATTGCCTGGGCAGCCCCGTCGGCATTCCCCGGTAGGGGCGCCTCAAGCAGTAAGCAATAAACTTACTCCTCCCCAAAGAGGGGAGGCGAAGCCTGGGAGGGTGGACCTCCTAGAACTGCACAGGACAAACCCACAGACAGGTGGAATCAAGCCCCGAAGGACAAGACGACATCCGTCTATAGGGTGCAGTATCCATCGGAACAGATACTACACTTACTTCCTAGCGTGTGACAGGTAAAATTAGGCTTATATATGTCAGTAGATTTTATCAGAAGTTTATGTAGTTTCAGACTGGAGCACCAATGTGGAGCATTTTAAGGGCAGTATTCCATTTTTTTCTTTTTGCTATGGGAGATAAATTCTGTGCGTTATTTTTTTTGGGGGGGGGTCTACTTTTTCACGCGATCACGTGTCAGACGTTTGGTAAAAAACAACAATTAGTTAACTGCCCTAATAAGTTAAAATGGAGGATCATTTTACATTCAATCTATATATGAAACTGATCCCCTCTCTAAATTTAAAAATGATTGTTTTTTTCTTCTTCTTACCGACGAGTTTTTCAGGGTGTTCACATGTAATCTCATAAAAAAAAGTAGAATCTAATTTTTTTGCTGCCTAGAGGGTGGTAGGTTTTGCTAGTATATATATATATATATATATATATATATATATATATATATATATATAAGAAAATTGTTTGAAGCCTAAGAATGCATTTTTTTTTAAATAAATACTAATTTATTTAAAAGTAGTCCCAAATTTTCGACGTAATACGTCTTCGTCAGGGGTACAAGACATTTTTTTTTTTTCATAGCGACATGTTTATCACTACTAGAAGGTAGAATCCGTAAGATGTTGATTCGGTAATAGTTCAAATGTCGAAGTCGTTTAGGGAAAGATAAATTACTATTTATTTTAAAAAAAAATGCATTCTTAGGCTTCAAACAATTTTCTTACATTTAAATATTGAATGCTTTCTAATGGGAGACCAACATATCTTCTTATATATATATATATATATATATATATATATATATATATATGTATATGATTGTTAGTGAACATGAGCCATATATGTCTGTGAATAATAAATATTTATTCATAAAAAACTATTAAAGCTCCCTTCAAGTTGAGAACTTTCTGAGAAATATAAAAAGATTCTAATTAAGCAATATGGCAAAAGTTCTCTCCCTTTACGGCAGATTGACCATTCTCTGAGACTTACTATATTCGTAAATGAATATAAAGTTTACTTTCTCACATTTAATATAGCTGCCACTGCGGCTGAATGAATAAGGATGTTGGATTGGAGTTAATAGTGTTGTTGGTCGAGGGATTGAATCGTTCGACCGGCAGCACAGTTATATGTAGCCACACTGATGATTGTAAGTGAATATGAAATATATATGTCTATGAATGATAAATATATACATATAATATCTATATAAAGTTACTTATGTATATATATATATATATATATATATATATATATATATATATATATATTTCTATGCATAGGATTCATGTATATATATTTCTATGCATAGGATTCACTTCTAAACTAATGAACCTACCATTATGAATTATGGAATATGTACTCTAGGTAACATGATGAGTAACAAGCACATGTTTTGTAAACTTTACCATTTAGAAGGGTGCTCCCCTATTAAATTCGCCCCCCCCTAGAAATAAGTGAGATACAAAGAAATTAATAGAAAAAAGAATTGCACTACATCAAATTTTTAGTTATATTGTGTAACAAAATTATATTTGAACCAATGCGTGCACGTAAGTGTTAATAATACGTTTGTACGCGTAAACTCTTAAACTAATGAACTTATCATTATGAATTATAGGGTACGTATTCTAGGCAACATGGTGAGTAACGTGGGCACATTTTTTTTTTGTAAACTTTACCATTTAGTGTGTGTACCCCTGCAACCGCCGCCCCCCTCCAAAAAAAGAAAATATTAAAATGAAAAACTAATGTTATAAATATTGTTAAAACTCGTCCTGGGACGGGTATTGTTCTAGTATATATATATATATATATATATATATATATATATATATATATATATATAAATACATATATATATATATATATATATATAAATACATATATATATATATATATATATATATATAAATACATATATATATATATATATATAAATACATATATATATATAAATACATATATATATATATATATATATATATATATATATATATATATATATATGTATTTATATATATATATATATATATATATATGTATATGTAAAGGAGTAAGGTTACCAACATTTGTAGAATGTTTTTTTCAACATTTATTTATTATTTTGTTGTTTTATCATTTTATAATTTTATATAACGCGTTTCAAGCGATGGTCTGCTTTCATCAGATATGTAAATCCATTTGAAGAAATGTCTTCAAATGGATTTACATATCTGATGAAAGGGGACCACCGCTTGAAACGTGTTATATAAAATTATAAAATGATAAAACAACAAAATAATAAATAAATGTTGAAAAAAACATTCTAAAAATGTTGGTAACCTTACTCCTTTACACATATACTTTTCTCTCGTTGGAACTGCACTAATACTGCACTACCCTCTCTCTCTCTCTTTCTCTCTCTCTCTCTCTCTCTCTCTCTCTATATATATATATATATATATATATATATATATATATATATATATATATATATATATATATATATATATATAACTCCTTTGTAATATAGTAGGAAAACCCCAGCAGAGTGCTCGATTAATTAAGAATTAAAGTTAAAAATTAAGAGGATAATGAAAAATAAGAGTACTAATCATAATACCAATTCATGCAATTGTTGAATAAAAAATAATTGCCCATTAATGAATAAATGTTTAATAGCGAATGTTATATACAAAGCAACAGTAAATAATAATAATACTAATACTAATAATAATAATAATAATAATAATAATAATAATAATAATAATAATAATAATAATAATAATAATAATAATCTATAAGAATAATATAGAAGTAAAGATACATATTATTTTTAGTCATGCAAGAGGAATGTTTTAACAGATATGTCACAGTTTATGAATTTTTGAATGAAATCAAAATGGAACAAATAATGGTGGTTGCTGTGCTGTAATCGAATATCCTACACCCCTTTTTTCCTATATGGACTTACTATACATAGAGTGAGCACGGCATTGACAAGGGTCTTGCTTCTGACATTAGCAATATTTTACTAATGCCTGTATCTCCATCATTGCACTCTCGATTGCAATAAACCTTACTTTCTTCCTGATACTAACACGTTGGTCGTTTTTTTTTATCAGTCGGTAACAACCTTGTCTATTAAACCCCCTTATCAAGAATACAACCGGTTGTGACCCGTTTGGTCACATGTGCAGCTAGTATATATACAAAGGAGATCATTCCTACCAAATTTGAATTTTTTTATGTCCATCGGTTTTGGGTTTTCTATAAGCTTTAGACAAACGAACAAATATCCTCATTATCCCCTTAAAGTTTAATCATTTCATTACTGTGGCATTATTGAAGTTAAGAAATGTTGCACCTGATCAATACTTAGATGAGTGACAGTCTGGGAATACCAAGAACTGTAAATCACTTTTTCTAATACCCTTGAGAAATGTATTAATATATAAGCTTTTCTTCCTTAATAATGGATAAACTAGTAGAGTAGAAAAGACTCCCAAGCCTTGGTAGAGCAACTAGTCTTAGAGAAAGAAATCTCCCAAATAACATCAGTCCTTTTTCGTGTATCCCAGTGTTGCTTAATATCATATCAGGAAAAATGTGTTAGGGCATTGCTTCACCCTTGCTTCACAAGAAACTCCTAATTATGCAGCCACCTGTCAAGAAGATGTCCATTGTCTTTAGAGACAAAAAGGGGGAAGATACGTCCTAAGATAAAATACTGTTGCCATGTCGGAGGTGGTGCTGCACAGAACACTTTTTCGCGCCCTGACAGAGTACAAAATCGATTTCAAAATCTAGTGGGGAGTAATGTCTTTTCTCCCCTACAGCCTCTTTCTCACGGAAGAGACGTTGCTAGTCTCTATCTGCTCTATCGTTTTTTCCATGGAAGGTGTTCAACTGAGCTCCAATCTCTGGTTCGTCCTTGTAAGACATTTACAGCAAGAACTCGTCTTCCTACCACAACGGAAAGTGACTTTCCTTTCTCCCTCCAAGTGCCTAGTGTTAGAAGGAATTTCCATTGACAAAGTTTCTTTGCAAAGGCTTTCCACCTGTGGAGCACATTGCTGGGGGAATGCTTCCCTGTTGATTACAACTTGGTTATCTAGTCAACAAATTATTGTCATAAACTGCCCCACAAGTAATCAAACGCAGTTCATACCATTGATCTATGTCAGTGTTTCCATAGTTTTCTTCATCTTTTAGTTGACAATCATTTCAGTCTCATTAACCCTTATGCTCGAGTGGCTCCTGGCCTTTATAAGTCGTAACCTAATAGTAAAAAAAAACATATTTGGCATGTTTGCAAATGTCAATGTTAAATATTGGTCGAGTAAATGCTTCCCTGCAAGTTACAACATAGTCGTTTCAAATGTTCAATATTGGTGGGTGAGTACACACACTATTATATAAACCGGTTAGCCGAGAATAACAGGGAATGAAAGTTCAGTTGGGGTCAATTTGCTGAACTCGAGGTTAGAATTACTGGGACTCTGGGAATTGAACAAAACGGACGTGACGTCACATGGCTCAAAGAAAGAGTGAGCGAGAGAAGTCGTTGGTTTGTTGGGAGCACTACACGTGTGAATATGTTATTTTAAAATGCTCTGATAAGATATGATTAATTAGTGATTATGGGTCTCTCTCCGTCTCCCCCCAACTCTGCTGATTAGTGATTTGGAACGAAGATCAAGACAAATATATCTTCTGTCTGTCAACAGTTTTGTCTTGACTTTGTCTTTTTTTCGAGGTGTAAAATAACTTATTTGTAGGTGGTGGCGTTCCCTCAGTCTGAAAAGGCCACCAAAAAGGGTGCATACAAGAACAAGCAGCTAACAAGGCTTTTATCAACTTTCATTCATGTATAGCACAACGTTGAGATTCAACAATAGTAATGGCACATAAATATTAAAAACCTTGTGTTTCTAATAACACTTTCCGACTGATGATAGAAAGTGATCAATAAGAAATGGGAAAATGCCATTTCCCAAAGAAAACAATTAACTCATGAGAAAAAAAAAAAACTAAAATGAAATAAAATTTCTCTGTGTGAAAAAAAACAAAAAACTATTAAACTGACTAGAAAAGACAAAAAATCAACAATGTCAATTTCCTCCCAAAAAAGAAACTGCATAAAATAATGGAGATATTTTTTTTTCTTCAATTTTAAAATAGAACAGATTTTAGTTACTGCCTTACCTTTAGATTGAAGGATGGTTATTCAGCTCAAGAATAGGAGCTGCTACTAGGAAAGTTTACAATTGTAGCTTTTGAGTAGTAACATTTAGAATTGTAGCATTTATGTAGTATGTTTAAGAATAGTAGCTATTGACTAGTAACTTTTAAAATTGAAGCTTTTATGTAGTATGTTTAAGAATAGTAGCTATTGACTAGTAACATTTAGAATTGTAGCATTTATGTAGTATATTTAAGAATAGTAGCTATTGACTAGTAACTTTTAAAAGTGTAGCTTTTATGTAGTATGTTTAAGAATAGTAGCTATTGACTAGTAACTTTTAAAAGTGTAGCTTTTATGTAGTATGTTTAAGAATAGTAGCTATTGACTAGTAACTTTTAAAATTGTAGCTTTTATGTAGTATGTTTAAGAATAGTAGCTATTGACTAGTAACTTTTAAAATTGAAGCTTTTATGTAGTATGTTTAAGAATAGTAGCTATTGACTAGTAACTTTTAAAATTGTAGCTTTTATGTAGTATGTTTAAGAATAGTAGCTATTGACTAGTAACTTTTAAAATTGAAGCTTTTATGTAGTATGTTTAAGAATAGTAGCTATTGACTAGTAACTTTTAAAATTGAAGCTTTTATGTAGTATGTTTAAGAATAGTAGCTATTGACTAGTAACTTTTAAAATTGTAGCTTTTATGTAGTATGTTTAAGAATAGTAGCTATTGACTAGTAACTTTTAAAAGTGTAGCTTTTATGTAGTATGTTTAAGAATAGTAGCTATTGACTAGTAACTTTTAAAAGTGTAGCTTTTATGTAGTATGTTTAAGAATAGTAGCTATTGACTAGTAACTTTTAAAATTGTAGCTTTTATGTAGTGTGATTTATAATAGTAGCTATTAACTAGTAATATTTAGAATTATAGCATTTATGTAGTATGATTTAGAATAGAAGCTATTATCTAGTAACATTTAGAATAGTGGGTTTATGTAGTATGGTTAAGAATAGTAGTTATTGACTAGTAACATTTAGAATAGTAGCTTTTATATAGTATGATTTATAATAGTAGATATTGACGAGTAACATCTTGAACAGTAGTTTTTATATAGTATAATTTAGAATAGTAGCTATTTACTAGTGACATTTAGAATTGTAGCTCTAATGTAGTATGATTTAGAATAGTAGCTATTGACATTGTGAATAGTAGCTTTTATGAAGTATGATTTAGAATAGTAGCTATTAACTAATAACAGTTAGAATAGTGGCTTTTTACAATAGTAGACAATAGTTTCTATTTAGATGGGGCCCTGACGAGAATCTTTTAGTTCTAACAGTGGAAGCTATATGGAATTGCGAACTGAACCTTTTTTTAATCCATGTGAGTAGATTGTTCTCGTTGAGCTATGACTGGATAGAACTGTTAAGTAATTTTTATAATTATTATTATTTTATTCTTAGTTAGTATCGCCTATAGTGAGGATTGAACCTTCAACCTCCAGAAGACTTAGAACTGATTGTTTACGATCTGCAAAGTGATCAGTTTTAAAGTCACAGATGGTTAACAACTACAGAGAAGTGCAACGGCTAAAATGTTTGAAAGGGCCAACACCCAACCGCCAGAAAAAATCTAATCTATAAAATTGGTTGGCAAGCTTTTAAAACTTGGACCTAAATAGCATTTAAGCTGATAAATAAACTTTAATTCTGATTTGCAACTTTTTATTTGTAATTGTTGTACCATGTTATTTGTAATAGACTCATGTACTTCGCTATAAATTGATGTTTTTTAATAGTTAATCTGGTCTTGCAGTCCAGTAATATATAAACATTCTTAAATAATCACCTTAATAGAAGATGCAGCTAAAGGGAATAACTCTTATTCTTTTAGTGAGAGTTATCGTTCCTTATTTGCTATTTTAGCTTAGAGAAAGAACTAGATAAAAAAAGGTGTTGTTATAGAACATAGAAATATTTACAAAAGTTTGAATATAATGAATCCCGGGCAACACCTGGTCGATACAGCTAGTAATTAATATAAACAACAAAACCTTTCCTCCGAATTGTATCGATTCCTTAATGTGGGATATTGAAAAAATATTTTTAGGAGTTCATAAATATGTAAAACCTTGTGTTTCTAATAAATCTTTTAGTTTCATTGTAGAAAGAGAGAGATAAATAATAAATGAGAAAATACCTTTTACCCAATGAATCAATTAACTAATAAAAAAGAAACTAAAACAAAATTGCATTTTTGTCAATGACTCAACAATTATTAACTTAATGGAAAAGTACAAACAATTTAAAGTGAAAAATAAAACTGCACAAAATAATGGAGATGTATTTCTGCTGTTTTTATTTTCAATTTTAAAATGAAAGTGCTTTTTTCCTGTCATTCTTTTGAGGTCAAAATATATTCACACGGTTCAATAATTGCAACATTTGCTTAGTAATATTTAGAATTATAGCTTTTGATTAGTAAAATTTAGAATTGTAGCTTTTAATTAGTAAATTAAAAATTGTAGCTTTTAATTAGTAAAATTTAGAATTGTAGCTTTTAATTAAAAAAATTTTAGAACAGTAGCTTTTAATTAGTAAAATTTAGTATTGTAGCTTTTAATTAGTAAAATTTAGAATTGTAGCTTTTAATTAGTTAAATTTAGAATTGTAGCTTTTAATTAGAAAAATTAAGAATTGTAGCTTTTAATAAGTAAAATGTAGAATTGTAGCTTTTAATTAGTAAAATTTAGAATTGTAGCTTTTAATTAGTAACATTTAGAACAGTAGCTTTTGCTTTATGATATTTAGAATTATAGCTTTTAATTAGTAAAATTAAAAATTATAGCTTATAATTAGTAAAATTTAGAATTGTAGCTTTTTATTATAAAAATTAGAACTGTTGCCTTTAATTAGTAAAATAAAAAATTATAGCTTTTAATTAGTAAAATTTATAATTGTAGCTTTTAATTATAAAAATCTATAACGGTAGCTTTTGCTTAATAATATTTAGAATTATAGTTTTAAATTAGAAAAATTTAAAATTGTGACTTTTAATTAGTAAAATTTAAAATTATAGCTTATAATTAGTAAAATTTAGAATTGTAGCTTTTAATGAGAAAAAATTATAACGGTAGCTTTTAATGAGTAAAATTTAGAATTATAGCTTTTAATTAGTTAAATTTAGGATTGTAGCTTTTAATTAGTAAAATTTAAAAAGGTAGCTTTTGCTTAATTCTATTTAGAAGTATGGCGTTAAATTAGTAAAATTTAGAATTGTAGCTTTTAATTAGAAAAATTTAGAATTGTAGCTTTTAATTAGTAAAATTTAGAATTGTAGCTTTAAATTAGTTAAATTTAGGATTGTAGCTTTTTATTAGTAAAATTTAAAAAGGTAGCTTTTGCTTAATACTATTTAGAAATACTGCTTTAAATTAGTAAAATTTAGAATTGTAGCTTTTAATTAGTAAAATTTAGAATTGTAGCTTTTAATTAGAAACATTTAGAATTGTAGCTTTAAATTAGTAAAATTTCGAATTATAGCTTTTAATTAGTAAAATTTAGAATTATAGCTTATAATTAGTAAAATTTAGAATTGTAGCTTCTAATTAGTAAACTTTAGAATTGTAGCTTTTAATTAATAAAATTAAGAACGGTAGCTTTTAATGAGTAAAATTTAGAATTGTAGCTTTTAATTAGAAATATATAGAATTGTAACTTTTAATTAGTACAATTTAGATCGGTAGCTTTTGCTTAATAATATTTAGAATTATAGCTTTTAATTAGTAAAATTTAGAATTGTAGCTTTTACTTTGTAAAATTAAGAACGGTAGCTTTTAATTAATAAAATTTAGAATTGTAGCTTTTAATTAGAAATATTAAGAATTGTAGCTTTCAATTAGTAAAATTTAGAACGGTAGCTTTTAATTAGAAAAATTTAGAATTGTAGCTTTTAATTAGTAAAATTTAGAATTGTAGCTTTTAATTAGAAACATTTAGAATTGTAGCTTTAAATTAGTAAAATTTCGAATTATAGCTTTTAATTAGTAAAATTTAGAATTATAGCTTATAATTAGTAAAATTTAGAATTGTAGCTTCTAATTAGTAAACTTTAGAATTGTAGCTTTTAATTAATAAAATTAAGAACGGTAGCTTTTAATGAGTAAAATTTAGAATTGTAGCTTTTAATTAGAAATATTAAGAATTGTAACTTTTAATTAGTACAATTTAGATCGGTAGCTTTTGCTTAATAATATTTAGAATTATAGCTTTTAATTAGTAAAATTTAGAATTGTAGCTTTTACTTTGTAAAATTAAGAACGGTAGCTTTTAATTAATAAAATTTAGAATTGTAGCTTTTAATTAGAAATATTAAGAATTGTAGCTTTCAATTAGTAAAATTTAGAACGGTAGCTTTTGCTTAATAATATTTAGAATTATAGCTTATAATTAGTTAAATTTAGAATTGTAGCTTATAATTAGTAAAATTTAGAATTGTAGCTTTTAATTAGTAAAATTTAGAACGGTAGCTTTTAATTAGTAAAATTCAGAACGGTAGTTTAATAATATTTAGAATTATAGCTTTTAATTAGAAAATTTAGAATTGTAGCTTTTAATTAGAAAATTTAGAATTATAGCTTTTAATTAGTAAAATTTAGAATCATAGCTTTTAATTAGAAAAAATTATAATCATAGCTTTTAATTAGTAAAATTTGTTAATCCAACAAACTTTCCAATTATTTTAGACCGCAAAGCTTTTGCCGCAATTTCTATTTTTATCATTTATAAAAAAGCAGTTCTAATTTATTATTTGTTTATAATTGTTTGTTTCTTTGTAATATAATTATATATGATTGATAATTAATAATTAAACTATTTAAAAAACACATTTTTAGAATATAAACAAAATGATTCCAATTATAAAAAAAGTTTTATTTCATTATTTTTTAAACAATATTTTCAAAATTAAAAAAAAAATCCCAATTATAAAAAACTGTTTGATTTTATAATTTGTTAATAATCAAAGAAATTGTGAAAAACAAATTATTATTTGCCCCCCCCCCCCCTCCAAAAAAAAGAAATCCGGCCTAAAATATAATTGTGGATTTTTTGATTAACACCAGTTCGCAGTTTCCGATTTCAGATATGGCAACCATGATGAAGTAGATGATTTCTATTTTTCCATACTATATCTAATTCTCAGTTTAAATAGTATTGTAGAGGAAAAGTCTATTCCAAGAAAAAAAGAATGACAAACTGGTTACTCTGGTGCTCCCTCGACGTAAATTCACTAGACAAACTCGACAATCAGCTAAATCCCATCCATTCACTGTGGAGGTCCCCAGATGCCAGAGAGCTTTCTACTCCAATAGCTTCTTTCCTCGTGCTGTTGGCCTCTGGCACTCCCTCCCTGCCCCGTGTTTCACCGACGGTACTGACATGCAGAAATTTAAAACTAATGTAAACAGACATCTCGCTGCGCAGCTCCCAATTTATGTTGACCCCCCAAACCTTCTCCCTTTTTTCTTAGTAGCCCCTAACGCCTAAAGTGGCGGCCTGCCTTGCTTGGGGTGGACTATGTTAAAAAAAACTATGTTAAAAGTATATCCATAAAAAAGTAATTAATTTCTATTGATAACTTGATTACTTGTTAAGAAAATGAAAGATGGAGAGTTAGTAATGGATCAGAGTTAAAAGAGCCCAAGGAACATTCTAGGTGAAAGAAGAGTTGTTTTCTGTGTAATGAGAAATTCAGTACACATGTTTGTTTCGGCTGGTGCCACGTACGTTTGTGTGTATGTAAATAGGATAGGCATGAAGATGTGTATATTAGCATGCCTGTTTTGTCAGTGAGAGAGTGTATGTATCAACTGTGTACATGTGTACGTTTATCCGTGTGTATATGCTGTTGCTATGTTTATTAGTTCGTGGAAGTATCTCATCGTGTGTACGTCACTTGATGAGGAACTCTCATCCCAAAGGGCTAGGCACGATTATGTCATATATGCACGTGTGTTGTCTATGGAAGAAAATAGGAAAGAGACAGAAAAACGCTGTGTTTGGGCTTTTATACTATGCGCGAGATTTGGAAGTTAATATCCTCACTTCTTTGATTGGCTGAAAGAAACTGCTGATTGGTGACTTTGTCCGATCGAGAAAACAACATTCACTGCTGCTGCTGCTTTTTAACAGTATATTTTTACTCTATTGCATTATTTACGTACTTAGATGCGAATGGCGGAATATTGTCGTTTGTACGTTAATGATGTGTATCGAGACAATATAAATATGGACAGAAGTGAAAGTGGAACAACAATGCAGGCGTTCGCTTTAAATAAACACTATAATTTGCTGGCAAGGCCCCAAGAACCAGAGCTTGTTATTGGAACTTGGCTGACTCTCCCCCCCCTCCCCCTCCCCCTCTCTCTCTCTCATGATTATTATCAGGAAAGGTGTCTCGTTATCGGCTCTACGATTCAACTTATTATTTTGGTATCTTGAGCCAATTATAAACACCACGCAAGTATGATTTCCGTGTTTATTTCCAACGTGAGGTCTGCTGTGCACACCTTACCGCTTACGTCACGTTGAAACACTGGCTCTCATTGGATCACCAAAGTTAAGCAATCTCGCGTCTGGTCAGTACTTAGATGGGTAAACAATTTAAGAACACCAGTTGTTCATATTTAACTTGCCTCTCCACGAGGGCAGAGTTAGACACAAGGTAGGTTTTTAATGTGGAGTAAATCCAGCTCCCCAAATAGATTGGGACAAAAATAAAAAAATTCCTCTGTCTTGAAGGATTACTCTTTTACTGACCGAGAACAGAACAGATACTACCTTTTGATCCCAGCCCGAAAGCCGAGTTGTTATAAGTTTGGAAATGGAAGTGTCTGTATAGCCACTTCTTGTAATACTCTTAGAGAAGGCATGAGTCAATCTTTTCTCTCCCTCCACTAAGGTGAAATAGTAAGATAGACTAGACTATCATGCCTTGGTAGAGCAACTCATCGAGAAGAAGGAAACTGCAAACTAACACCAGTCCTCTATGTTTGGAAGTGGTTTTAAAGTCATGTCCTCTAATATCCATGGGTATATCTATTCTCTTCTCAAGCTATAGCCATAACAGAATGGTAACGGGTCGCCTAGCATTCCCCCCCTCGCTCTCTTTCTGTTTTGATGGATGACGTCATCATTGTGTGACATCATCCACTGTCCACGGTAATGCCCACCTTGTTTCAATGGATGACATCTTCCACTGTATACAGGGATAAGCAAGATAATAAGCAAGCAAGATCCACAAAGTTTTATTAGTATACATATACATAAATATAAATATATATCCCCCATCTCTGATGCACTTGGTGTGATGGAGGATAGAGTGAGATGGCGTGAGAGAGTCAGGAAAATCTTTGACGCTATCATGACTAGATGATATATATATATATATATATATATATATATATATATATATATATATATATATATAATTCTAGGAGAATTTAAAAATAAACAGTCACACTAGGTGTAAAGTGATGTTCAAGCCTCTGATTTGACATTTATAGTGTTCGATTCTCTTTATTCCCATGTTAATTGATGTTGGCTTAGGGGTTAAATACCAGGATGTGAGTCAAAGGTGACTTTGCAACTGGGTTCGAATCTTTCGACCTGTAGGAATTAACATCTACACTGAAAATTGCATTAGCATGAAACATCGGTGTCTGTAGGTAATAATAGTAAATATTTATTTAAAATATTATATATATATTATATATATATATATATATATATATATATATATATATATATATATATATATATGTGTGTGTGTGTGTGTGTGTTTGTGGGTGAATGACACAATGGTAAAACCAATTAAACACAGGAAAAATTTAAAAAACAAATTGACCGGTTTCGTTTGGATTAATGAACGTCTTCAGAAAAAGTGAAGATTTGAAACTTAATGAAAAACGACAAAAAAAAACGTGAAACATAATGTTTTGTGAAAACGTGAAACAATGTTTTGTGAAAACGTGAAAAATAATGTTTTGGCGTGTGCATAGCTATTTGAAATATACAGCATGTGCAAAAAGACATTAATGGGAAAAAGAAAAAGAAAAAAAGAAAAAAGGGAATACAAATAATAGCAATGAAAATAAACAGTATTCAGCTGGGGTCGGAATTGATAGTGCAGTGGCGTATATTATATTGTTTGAGTGCGATTTTTGCAAGATGTTTAGTGAAGGAGTAAGAGCCAAGCCTGAGGTAAGCGGTAGATGTTGATGAGAAATTTTCGAATGAACTTGCAGCGTAGAAAAGATGATTCAGTCTTAAGGAGGGTGCAGTTTGTAACGTGGAAATTGTGGTTTAAAGTATTCCCGTGTATGACAAGTGCGTTAGTGGGGTTATTGTGTTTGAGGTCCTATTTATGCTCGTAAATACGGGATTTGGTATTTCTGTCCATCTCGCCCTTAGAGGTTGGGTGGTGATGGGGTTTAGTATTAAGAAGATCTTTAATTGTTTTGGAAGTTTATGTCGCTATTTTTAGGTCAGGTTTGAATATTTTGCGCTTCTTACTTTTTATAGCTATTATCTATGTTTTCCCTTTCTTCTTTTCCTTTATTCATTTTACCAATTAACGTCTTTCTTGCACACGCTGCATATTTTCTAATAGCTACATACGCGCCAAAACATCCTGTTTCACGTCTCTTTTCCTATGTTTTGTAGTTTTTTCAACAAATTTAAAATGTTCACTTTTTCTGAAGACGTCCATTGATCAAAACGAAACCGATCAATCTCTCATTTTTATTTTCTCTGTGTTTAATTGTTTTTTTTTCATTCTGTCTTTCATACATTTTGTCTTCACGACATTTCATTTCATGAGATATCGTGTATTTTATTTTATTCTGCAGATCCGAAGTTCTTGAGAAGACGCTGTGTTCATAGTAGTTCCATTTGGATTTAGGTACGCGGAGGAAGAATGGAAAGTTCTTTGCAGTGGCATGAAAATAACGATAGAGTAAAGAAAGACTAGCAACATCTCTTCTGTGAGAATAGAGACTGTAGGGAAGAGAAGATGTAATCCCTTATTAGGTTTCACAAAAATCGGAGGTATCTAAACTTTTCACAAAGGGCTTCCACCCCTTTTTATCACCTTTGTATAAACTAACTTGAACTAAAAATAGCCCAATTTTAGACCTCTTATGCCTGGCAGTTTTGTTCTAAAATTCATAATCATCGGTTAATTAGTTTAGGAGTGAATCCTGTGCATACAAGTGTACACAGACATATACATACATAACTTTATGTACATTTAAATTCTCAAACAAAAGAAACCTTTCGTATAGAAAGCAATAAACCTCAACGGCAATTTTCCAAAGGTTTCAACTTCAATGAAACATGTACACACTCTTGCTCGTATTAAGGACATATCCCCAAACACTTGATACTAGATGGCGAATCTATTGAAGAAAGTTGTTGAGAAGTTTTGTTTTCAGTCCATATTCTTTACATAAAAAATGCAATTGTTTTCATTGATTACATATTCTATCCGGCCCGATAATTCTTTCAGTTGCACACACTGCGTGAGATTCATCGTTTATTTTCATTGGATAAGCAACAGTCACCCAGTTTGTTACAAATACGCATTTGCAAATGACTGACAAAATAAAATCGCTAGGTGCGTAGTTATTCACATATTTTGCTTCATTTAAAGTAATACTTCGTTCTACGTTATGATTAATAAAACTGTATGAATTACTACTTTATGTCCGTTAATTATTACAAACATTATTTTAAATAATGTAGAACTATTAAAACAACAATATTTTCTACGACGTGTACGTTACAAGTTAAACAAAATATAAATAAATTTAATTTCAGATCCATCCATTTCAATTTATGCTGAATAACTCTCATTGGCAGCGACCTTCATTGAACGTCTGAAATAAGGTTGAACAGATATCTGACGAAGGGATATTTTCCCGAAATATCATTATACAGAACTTCTATCAGACCGATTATATATATATATATATATATATATATATATATATATATATATATATTGTATTGATAAAAACTCATTCCCCTATTATATGTTTTAATTTGCTTCAGTTTGTGTCTATCCGTTACACCTCTGCATTGTATTGCCTTCTAATTTGCCTTTATATTAATACTGTATTCTTAAATGAATTTCTTTCTTTTGAAAGCCTTTCCCTTTAATTGTCATCACTTTATTATTAAATAATTGGTCTCATTTTTTGTTGATATTTAAAAAAATACAACTTCATTAAAATAAGAACAAAAAATCAGTCGAACGACAAGGGTGCTCATTTGTGTTAGAATGAGAGGTGGAGGGAGGGAGGGAGGGAGAGACGAATAAAAAGCGTGCGTTGAATTCTACGTGATAAAAAGGTAGTCATATTTGTTTACAATTTTTTCAGATATGATTTTTTTTAATTTGTTCTAGTTTATTCTTATTTTATTTTTGATTTTAACAAATATTCGATTGAAGTAAATAAAAAAAATAGTGTGTATTTATCAAAATTACGTATAGGCGAGAAATACGGACACAGACAGATATGAGATATTGTCTGATAGTTTTATGATGAAACGTTTCTTGGAAGTAGCATTCAACAACACAAGCGAAACGAATGAAATGCGTGCGTTCAATTCGACGTGATTAGAATCTTGTCATGTTTACATTTTTTAAACAAGATAAAAAAAAATCGTTTTGATTTCCCTGATTTTATTTTTGATTTCGGGCATTTATAACGTCAGCTAACAGAACGAAAAAGAGGTTAAAAAAACAAAACAAATAGGCAACAAATAAATGTTACAAATGCAAGATAAGTTACTCTTCTACTAACTTGAATAAGTTTATTTGTGTTTTAACTTATTTTAAAGCGTTTTTTTTTGTTGTTCAAAACAAACCTGGTATCCACCTGTTCAATTAGAACGAAGAAAACAAATGACTGAAATTACAGAGTTTCGATAATCGCTCAAAAAACGAAAACTAAACAAAATACTGGTAGAACATTACATTTTCTCAGGATTGGCGACATTTATTGAATGTGTTTCTGACACTATTTTGTTTATTTTTCGATTGTTCACCAATTATCAAAGATTCCCACGCTGGGCTTATGAACAGCCATTTCTTTTCGTTCTAATTGAACAGGTAGACACCATGTTTGTTTCGAACAAAAAAAAACGCTTTAAAATAAGTTAAAACATAAATAAACTTATCCAGGTTAGTAGAAGAGTACCGTATCTTGCCTTGCGTAACATTTATTTGTTGCCTATTTGTTTTTTACCCTTTTTTTGGTTCTGTTAGCTGTCGTTATAAATGTCCGTGATTTTAATAAATATTCAATTAATAGTAAAAATAAAGCAATGTGTATTTTTATCAAAGTTACGTATAGGCGAAAAACACATACGCAACAAACGGACACATGCGATCTTGTCTGGTAGAATTTTTGTCATTAAAAAAAAAATTCGTTCTAGTTTTCCATTATTTTATTTTTTGATTTCAATAAATATTCGATTAAAAATAGTAAACAAAAAATAATTCAAAGTTACGTATAGACGAGAAACACTCATAACAAACACGTTTTAGCTTTCCCTTATTTTATTTTTTTTATTTTTTTTTATTTCAATAAATATTTGATTAATAGTAAATATAAAAATAGTGCGTATTTATTAAAATTACGTATATGCGAAAAACAGACACGAACAGACACACGCGATCTTGTCTGATAGAGAGATACAGAGATGATGGAACTTTTGTTCAACAATACAGCCGAAACGAACGAAACGTGCGCGTCGAATTTTACGCAATAAGACTCGAGTAATGGTTACATTTTTTTTAAATAGGATTTTTTAAAAATGTTCTAGTTTCCTCTTATTTTATTTTTGATTTCAATAAATATTCGATTAATAACAAATAAAAATCATTGTGTATTTATCCAAGTTACGTATGGACGAGAAACGCAGACATACAAGATCTTGTCTGATAGTTTTATTAATACAGAGATGGTGAAACGTTTCTTGGAACTAGTGTTCAACAATGCAGCCGAAACGAATAAAAAGCGTGCGTTCAATTGAATGTTTACACTTTTATAAGTAGGATTTAAAAAAATTCGTTTTCGTTTTCTCTCCCTTAATTCCCTACGTATTTATCAAAGTTACGTACAGACGAGAAACACTCACAACAGAAACACGAGATCTTATAGAAGCTAATCTTAACATAAACGGTAACGAAAGGAAAACAAGCCCCTTTTTAAATAACAAATCATATATTTATTTAAGTGACCCTAAGAAACGGATAGTAGAAAGGTAAGATGTGACACAAGGTCGGGAAAGTGGTCATTTAAAAATTGCCTAGGCAGCCCCGTCGGCATTCCCCGGTAGGGGCGCCTCAGGCGATTAGCAATAAACTAACCCCTTCTCAAAGGGTGAGAAGGCAAAGCATGTGAGGGTGGACCTCCTAGAACTGCACAGGACAGGTGTGCAGTATCCATCGGAACAGATACTACACTTTGATCCCGGTCAAGTGAAGATATCCTTGCTCGATGCAAAGTTGACAGGGACAGGAAAGAGAACGTCTTTATTCATGGATACCTGGAAGGTCTCTGCTTGACATGCAAATCCCTAAAGGTCAGGTCGAAATTATTACGCCCAGGGGTCTGATTAGTAATCGTGCGACCAAACAGCCTCACTAGGGCTGCTCTTCGCGAGAGGAAAGAAATGTCTATGTTTATTACTGCTACAATGTTGTCTGATAGTTGATTAATACACAGAGATGATTATTAGTGAATAAACCAAAAATCAATGTATATTTATCAAAGTTACGTAGAGGCGAGAAGCGCAGACACAAACAGACACACGCGATCTTGTCTTATAACAAAAATTGTCCCCTTCAAAAAGAAAAAGACGAAAAACGATGCGGCTTCTATTCCGAAACTCCACCAAAATTATGTGGTTCCTTTTTCTTTTTTCCATATATGGATATGATTCCAAGTCGAAAACAATAGCGATGGCTGGAAGTGTAAATCAGAGTGAAAAAACAAACAAACAAAGAATAAAAAAGGGAACTCTAGAACAAAAAAGAAAGAGAAAGAGAAAGAGAAAAAGAAAGAGAAAGAGAAAGAGAAAGTGAAAATGAAAGAGAAAGTGAAAGTGAAAGTGAAAGTGAAAGTGACCTAGTAGACCCTTCCGCCAAACAGCAGAGAAGTAGCAGCAGAAAATAGTCATGTATTCTTCCACATGGCATTCTCACGAATAACGCAATAATCGTACAAACGAGCCGGACGTGTGCGTCACGTTCCCTCTAAACATGCTATTATAAATTTCTTTTGTTCTCGTTTCGGATTACTATATTACAACATTTTCAAATAAGTTTTTGTTTGTTTGAAATATTTGTTCAATTTTTAGCAAGGCCGTTAATTTTTTTCTTCTAATTTTTATCCATTGTACGTATAACGTATAACGTCAAATAACGCCTCTATTTTATATTTTGATCGGTCTTTAACCAAAAATAACTCCGTTTACGAACGTCTTTTCAGAATTTCGAGCGGAAGGTATCATTTTACGTTAAACTTTTGTACAAAATAAATTGATTACCGCTCTAAAAATTGAAAAGTTATGTTTCTTTTTAAAATTACTTTGTAATAAGAATTTACTATTCAGTAAACATAGTAATCCGAATATGTTTACAAAAAAAAAAAAATTGATTATAAAAACTGAAGTTCTATCCGGGGGAGGGGGTAGAGTAATTTTACCTTAAACTTACATAGTAAAATGCCCTCCATCCTTAAAAATTAACAAATCATTTTTTTTTGTTCAACAGAAAAAAAGAATTATTTATATATATATATATATATATATATATATATATATATATATATATATATATATATATATATATATATATATAATATAAAGCTTCCCCCGCCCCCTAAGGCGGTGATGAAGAGACATATTGTAAATATCACACACACACACACACATACATACATACATATATATATATATATATATATATATATATATATATATATATATATATATATATATATAAGAAAATGAAATATGATTCCTGTCTTTGAAACGATCGTACGCCAGACCATTTTTGACATTGAATTCTTGGAACTGTAATAAATAATGTTACAAATCTTTTGATTTATTTATTTATTACTATTCATTCTCTCTCTCTCTCTCTCTTTCTCTCTCTCTCTCTCACACACACATATATATATATATATATATATATATATATATATATATATATATATATATATATACACTTTATTTTTGCATTCTAAAAATCATGCTCTGAATCCTGTAACACAACTCCATTGAGCTTGAAGCTGGAAACATTTGGATATTATAAAGATCAGACGCTTAAAAAATAATATTCTTTATAAAAAACACATGAACACGTTATATATATATATATATATATATATATATCCGAGGGGACGGGGGGGGGCTTGTATACGTTAATAATAATAATAAAGATAAACAGAAAAATAGCACGCTTGTCTTTAATATAACAGACATCCTCCAAGATAGTGATAATTTTTATTTGTTGTCCAATCCAGGGGGGACTGGCGGAGGGGGGGGGGCTGGATTCTCTAACTTTGCCCTCGTGGGAAGACAGTTCAATAGAGTCAGTTCCTAAAGAAATAAACACGTTTCTCGATGAATCGTCCTCACAAGTAATTCAACTTTGTTCGTTCGATTCGTCACTTTCAATCCTCTCATAATATTCTTCATCATTTCAACTGGCAATCCATTTCTGTAACCCTTATCCTCGAGTGGCGTCTTACCTTGATGAGTGGTGACTAAATAAGTGTCACCAATTACCATTGTCTTTGCCCACGCATTCTATCGTCAAAATACGAATAGCAGCAACACACGTGATAAATAAAATATTGTTACTGTATCACCATTTTATTGCCATGTCGCAGGGAAAAGAGAGAGAGAATGGAAGAATCCGAGAATGGAAGAATCCGAGACTAAGAAACTCTAACTCGTCTTGTTTTAGCTTTAAATTCTTCCACACGGAGAAATTGAAATTTATGACCAATGTTGAAAATAAAATGTTTAAATTATTGATTTTCTTGGGTGATTTAACTATTTATTTGTTTTATTTATTTTCGTTGCTTAAATAATATTATAAATTAGAATTTTCCATATTTTCACATAATTTAGTTTTGCTAAAATGAAACAACAAAAAAAAAACGGTATGTTTCTTCTATTTATTAAAAATAAAATGCTTTTTTATTGCTTTAAAATGTGTTAATTTTCTTAATTGAATTATTTTTTACATTTCTTTTCTAGAGTAGTGGCCCTTCCAAGAACTGTTGGTTATCTGGTAAACATTACTATTGGCGACATAAATTATTTTAAAAGAAATACAGTTGGGAAATTGGTCAAAAACAATTTATTTTGGTGTACCTTCTCATTTGTGAACTATTTGCGTTAAAAAATAATATTTAATAGAATATATAGGCATTTGAAGTTACCATAAATATCGGTTCTGAGCAAAGTAGCCATCTTGTTTAGTCAATTGTTTAGAGTAGATACCTTACTTCCTGTGACTAAACACAATGGCTACTTTGTTCAGAATCGATATTTACTGTTACTTAAAATACTTCTAGCTTCTATTAAATATTGAATATTACATTTTTTTAAGCAAATAGGTCACAAATGGGTAGGTAAACCCAAATAAATTGTTTTTTTTTACTAATTTCCCAATTGTATTTTCCTTTAAAATAATTTATGTCACCAATAGTAACATTTACTACTCATCTTTAATTTAGATGAGCACACATGAACACTAATACTTGACTTTTTGGCCGGCAACCTTTAATTCTAGACCCAAATTACTTTCTACCCGCCAATTTAAAACCAACGGTTTCAAAATAACTGTGGAATTTCCTAGAACCACGAAGAAATCAGCAACAACGCCATCTTTGTTTAAATGCTAGACAACCGTGACCCGTTGAGTCAACGTTGGTACATCATACGTTAGTTTTGACATTTAGTCAAATTAGATATTTTAAAAGGGTAAACGTTATTATTGGCAGAATACATTATTTTAAAGGAAATACAAATGGACAATTAGTCAAAATCAATTTATTTTGGTTTATCTACTCATTTGTGACGTATTTACGTTTAAAAACTTTAAATATTTGATAGAAAATATAATCATATTAAGTTACCGTAAATATTGGTTGTGAGTAAACTAATAAGCGGTCAGACATCTTGTTATTTCAGGAAGTAAGGTATCGGATCGGAAAGGGACTAAAGAACCCACTTTTGTTTTTTTATCTTAGTCCCTTCCGGTCTGGTATTTTACTTCTTAAAATAGCAATATACCTTTCTGCTTATTACTTTACTCACAACCAATATCTGAAAAATGTCGGAGGTTACATCAGCCGAAACGTTGTGAAAATAAGAACCAAGATGAGAATAGTAGTCCGAATAATCCAAATAATATAAGAAGTATGTTGTTACTGTTAAAAGCGACTATATCATTTTAACTAAGTGGACACCAAAAATACTATCGAGGCATGAGGAAAAGTAAAAAGTCACACGGAGCAAGATCAGATGTAGAGGAGGTTGTTCCAGTATGGTGATTTATTTTATTCGTTGCTCGGTGTTCATTGTTTGTTCCTCAGTGCTCATAGCTGAACAACCTGAAATAGAAACGGTTCCTGAGTGCTGCATAAAGATTCGCTAATTCGACTAGACAGTTCCCATCTTCGAAAAGATACACCTGAAGGCGGCCGGGGGTTACGATACGTTACGAATACAACAACGAAGTTGGAAATACTAGGCCTATTTACTTGCATCCCCACGAGGGCAAAGTTAGACACAATGTTGGTGTGTTATCTGGGAAATATCCAGCACCCCCCCCCCCCAAAAAAAATGGACAGAAATAAACATTGTCTCAGTCTAGGAGGATTTTTCTTCACTGACCGAGGACAGAACAGATAATACACTCTGATCCCAGCCCGAAGGCCAAGAAAGTGAGAGTACTAGTCCGAAAAAAAAAAGAGAAAAGAAAAAAATATTTCTTTTAATAACAATTGTTTTGTTTTTTTTTCGTTTTTTTTTTCTTTTTAACAAAATCAAATATTACCTGATATCTCTTTGAAATTCTGCCGGGAAGGGCACCATTTGCATCCGCAACTCGTCGCATTAACGACCCTTGTTCGGTCCAGTGGTTGTGAGGCGAACATATTTCCATGGCCATTGGCTTTTGGACAAACCACTAAAATAATAGCCGCGTGTTCGTGTGTATAAATAAGAAGCAGTCTGTTGTCTCGGACACGATAGTCACATGTGTGTATATATATATATATATATATATATATATATATATATATATATATATATATATAGGTACACGGCGGCTCTTGGAATCAGGGTCGTCTCGCTATATAAGCATCGAATTCTCCCACACTATTATGCATAGGTAGATACAACATACCAGATCTGAGTTAGTCGTTAAATATGTAACCATGTCTTATGAATAATATATACGTTTGTTTATATTGGTAGGTCAGTATGTCTGAAAAAAAAAGAGAGTATACAATGAAGGATAGTACCAAATTTGATAAGAAGTATGTATTGAATCCTAAATCCTAAGAAATAGAGCAGTTATAATAATAATAATAATAATAATAATAATAATAATAATAATAATAATAATAATAATAGTCGTTTCTAGCGAGAAATTAATGGTAAATGGCTGTTGCAATAACGCAAAATGATTTGCAATGGTTATTGAAAGAGAATGCTGGAAATCAGGATAGACTTGTTATCACTCAGACTCCAGGAAACACTACTTGCTATTTCCAATGAGCAATCACTTTTAATGGCCTGTGTGAAAACTTTTACTTAGTAAATAATAATAATAATAATAATAATAATAATAATAATAATAATAATTATAATAATAATAATAATAATAATAATAATAATAATAGAAAGAACATCACATGAGTTCAAGGGAACTGAAACTGCTAGAAATAACACAAACTGACATGCCCCCTCCTAAAACATGTGTGTGCACACACGCACACACATATGTGGTTGCACCAGCCTGGTCTGGCAACATAGTCATGAAGGGTCAAGGAGGATGGAAAGACGGAGGAGGGAGTGTACCAACCAGATATCTACTGGAAGGGTGCAGAGAGTACCGGAACATTGGGAAGGCTTATTGTCACCCAAATTCCAGAGAAGACCAACGGACGTTGCTAGTGAGAACTCAATGGTAAACGACTGTTGCGATGATGCAAAATGATTTGCAATGATTATCGAAAGAAGCAGAGAGTGCTGGAAATCTGGAGAGACTTGTTGTCACTCAGACTCCAGGGAACACAACCTGTTATTGTCGTGTGAAAACTCCTAGTGAGTAAAATAATAATGTATGTAGGATATTACCAAATTGGTTCAATAGTATGCATTGATTCCGAAAGTACTCAATAATATAAAAAATAGAGCATTCATAATAATATTGAATATGGTTTGCACAATGAAATTTACTACCAAATTTTGTTGTTTGTCGTAAAGTTTTAAACACTATTTAATGAATTCAAAAGTGCTCAATAATATAGGGTGGGCAAAAATAAGGGTCCTATTTTTAAAAATTCATAACTTTTTTATTTATTGATTTTTTTTTTTTTT
>OY744536.1:54627365-54692365 GCA_963556195.1 Sepiola atlantica | reverse complement strand
CCATGTTTATGAATCAATAGCATGATCACAAAAAAATAAGACAAGGCTCAAAAGTAAAACTATCACATTTCTGTACAAACATAAAGGGAAAAAACGAAATTATATAAATAAGAAGTCATGTGACTTGTCTACAATTAAGTCGTCAGCTTGGCCTTTTGGCTAAGATCAAAGTGTAGTAACTGTTCCGATGGATACTGCACGCCTGTCCTGTGCAGTTCTAGGAGGTCCACCCTCCCAGGCTTTGCCTCCCCTCTTTGGGGAGGAGTAAGTTTATTGCTTACTGTCTGAGGCGCCCCTACCGGGGAATGCCGACGGGGCTGCCCAGGCAATTTTTAAATGGCCAGAGTGCTCACCTCTCGAGCGCTGGCTTTTCAAACCCCACTTTCTCGACCTGATCTTGGGTCACATCTTACTTGTGGGAGTAAGATAAAACTGGCCTTGTGCCTAACTCCTGGGGAGGAGTAAATAAAACCCACCAAAAGAAAACAAGCTTCATAGAGCCAGTTGTTTTCAGATAAAAAAAAACTTCAACATGGCCACAAAACCCCAGTCACCCAAAGTCCAGTCACAGAGAAGCCAATCAAAAGAGAGGACACATCTGGGGGAAGGAAAGAACGAAACTATTATGAACTTACTTACAAACGATGTTACACACACACATACCCACACACTGACAAAATAAGGCAAACACATTCATATACCTCTTACATTGACTCATTCCTTTTCACCACTACAAACAAAGGAAAACAAATTAAATTTTCAAACTTACAGGCACAAATGAACAATTCACTCATGCAAATAACTTTCATACATTGTAACTTTTTAAATAAAAATACTAGAAAAAAATGTGACCCGGTTGAGTCAGCCACTGAGCTCGGTTTACATTGTTTGAATCAGGAAAAGTGAGTTTGCAAAACCAGTTAAATATTAAATAAAAATAAAAAGACAAAATCCAAATATTAGTCGCTTTTTTGCTCGCTATACCCCCACTTTCTCTATCTCTAGTACTTCAATGGAATATGCTCTGACGACCTAACTGCATTTGTACACCTTCAACGTAAATACCCCTGACTAACGCGACGAGCAGCAAAATTCCACCCCTTCACTGTAAAGGTCTTTAGATGCCAGAAAATGTTCTACTTTAATAGCTTCTTTCCTCGGACCACTTGCCTTTGAAATTCCATCTCAGCTCCCTGTTTTCCCGACTGTATCAACATGCAGAAATTTAAATGTAATGTGAACAAGTATCTTGCTGCACAACTCCCCACTTAGGATGGCCCCTATAAATCTGGCCCTTAATCACAGTAGCACCTAACGTCTCAGTTGCAATATGTCTTGTTTGGGGTGAATAAAAGCAGAAAAAACAAAAATAAACAAAAATTCCATTTCCCCCACTTTCATTGGTTACTAAAGTTTCACTTATTTTCCTAATATTTTCCTAATACTTTAAGCCTCTCATTCGCACGTACGTTAATCAGACTGTGGTCACATCAACTATGGTTGTAATTTTTAGGTTTATTTTTTGCTCCAAAAATATTGTATAATAATGTTTTTATTTAGTAGCTATCCTAAATCTATGTGTACACTTTACATAGAAAACATCAGAGCAACAGGTTATTTGTGTACTCGTGAGAGAGAGAAAGACAGACAGATAGATAGACGGATCGCTCATCTAGCTAACCCAGCCACATTGTGCGTGCTGCTTCTCCTCATTGGGGACAGAGTACTAGACACATGTTTCCTGCTAGAAGTATCGCCAAACAAAGAGATCGAAAACCTCCACTCAGAAATCACATGGTTTTGTGACTTCCGTCTGAGGTCACCTCTGACCCTTAAGGTGGCACTCAAGCTTTTCCATTCAAACACGGCCTCGTTATGTAACAGGGGTTTGTGACATTTTTCCATTCTATGGATGTCCGGCACGAACGCAGACCCCACGATAGTACTGTACCCTTTTTAGTCTTCATCCATCTACATAATTTACTGTTAGATACTTCGTCTGAAATAATACATTCATGTTAGGCTAAATAATATTAGCAAACATCGTCTCTTTCTTCTATCGTAAAAATAATTGCCATTATCAGTTAAATATTCTTTAAATAAATAAAACGAATGTGTCTCTTCTTTATTTATTGAAAATTGTAATAATTTGTATATTTTTAAAACAATAAATACTCTTTTTCTTCTTAGCTAAATATTTTCTTTTGAATAAATAGAATGTTAAGTTTAATCAACTGAATATAGTTCCACCTGACCAAGTAGTGACGAGGTCAGTGACTCTAATCTTAATATTACGTGATGAAATCACTACGCTACAGGAACTACCATGTGACATGTAAATAGTGCCAAATTAGGCGTCAAAAGAGATTCAACTGTTTTATATTAAGTTCGCAATAAAAGTTCGTGCCTCGTGCACGCGTATTAATTTTTCCTAATTGATTCTTGGCTTTTCTTCCTCGTCTTTGTGGTTCACTGCCTACCACTATGTCACACTCTAACACGCAAAGTTTAACATAGAACAAAAGTTTTAACCTTTTTATCTAATTTAGTTATTGTTAGAATTTAAATCGTTTCAAAATAAATACCATCTTTCTTCTTACCGTAAAGATACTATAATATAACTATATACTATAATTATAACTTTTCTTTAAATAAATCTTCGAAGATCGGGCAATCCCACCTCTTTAAAAGCGTAAAGAGAGTGATAATGTACGCACAGACATAACATTGCCTTAGTGTATTATTATATACTAGCGGGACCCGTGTAAATTACACGAAATGATGTGGTATCAATACTAATTATCTTGTTCCTAACTTATAAAAGCGGTTGCGTGCCCGTCCGTCAGCCTTTTTTCTCGATTTGATCGCTCGACTAATTCCGATTTCGACGACTAAACCTTACTTTGTAAATGCTTTAGATTAAATTCTTGGCCTTCCTTTTGGCCAAGATCAAAGTGTAGTTTCTCTTCCGATGGATACTGCACTCCATAGACTGGTATCGTCTTGATTTACGCCGGTCTATGGGACGGTCCTGTGCAGTTCTAGGAGGTCCCCCCTCCCAGGCTTTGCCTCCCCTCTTTGGGGAGGAGTAAGTTTATTGCTTACTGCCTGAGGCGCCCCTACCGGGGAATGCCGACGGGGCTGCCCAGCCAATTTTTAATGGCCAGAGTGCTCACCTTCTCGGGCGCTGGCTTTTCAAGTCCCATTTTCCCGACCCGACCTTGGGTCACATCTTACCTTGTGGGAGTAAGATAAAAATGGCCTTTTGTCTAACCTTCTGAAGAAGAGATAAATAATACAAAAATTCGGAAGGTCGTTGCTTTTGATGGAAGCGTGACACACAAAATAACACACGCGCTATCGTATTAATATGTGTCTTCCCAGTCGTCCTCTCCCTACCTCACCCCGATGCGATGTAGAAAGAAAAATCTTAGAGATTGGATGAGATCGAACTATAGACCAGTCGGGCCGACGTCAAAATTCTACGTCGCTAACCGTTGCGCCAAAGAGAAAAACTAGAACATATGGCGAAAATTAGGTAACTTGAATGCTTTTCCAAATCTAGGTGCGGCACGCATGCGCAGAGCGTGACACACGAACACACGAACACACACGCTATCGTATTAATATATAGATATTTAATTTTTCTAGTTAATATTTTTCATAATATTATTAAAATATATATTAACTATGCCTCAGCATTATAGTGTATAAACATTGATGGTTGACTAAGAGGCCAGATAAAATTCAGTTTCTGCGATACTGGATCGTCTATAAAGAAGGATAATGCATATTTCTGGAACTGCAATCTGTAAAAGGTTAAAGAATTTGATTCAATCGACACAATTATGTGTGTATGATCAACAAACACTCATTAGAGTAATTACATGTCTAAATTATTGATTAGTTTGATTAAATATCATACATGACCATCTCTCTCTCTCTCTATCTCTCTCTCTCTCTCTATATATATATATATATATTAGTAGAGAATGGTAGTTTGCTTGAAGCATTGCTGGGTATAGTAGTAGTAAGTTTCTGGTCTAATTATTTTTGACAAAGGGATGTCTTTTCCCGAAATATCAAATAGTGATTTTTAATCACCCGGACATCACATGAACAGCTAAAACACTCTTGCTGTTATGTAAGAAAAAAAAAAGAGAAAAAAAAAAGGAAAAATAAATAGTAAGCCTTATATCGTATTCGATTTATTGTTATTGTTTTTGTTCCTTTCCTTTCAACTTGCATCTTACCCTGCATCTTACCCAGAATTGCATTGCCCACAGCCTTTCAAAAACTTACTACTAATATATATATATATATATATATAAACATAAAGAGGCAAAATGCCTTCAAAGAACCATGTGTTAGATGCAGATCTTTTTATTAAAATCAAAATAAAAAATCAAAGCATTTTTTTCTTTTTCATCTTGACTTTTTCATCTAATATTTCGCTTGATATAACAAGCCTCGACAGAGCTTTAGACAAATAAAAGGTATTAACCTTTTTTTTTTCGTAATAATCCTTCCTGGTCTTCCAGGAGTGACGTCCGATGTTATGTAGACTAACGGTGCAAATGTCTCTTTTAAATTGAACTTAAATCGCGCATGGTCGCTGGTAGGTATACATTTGGGGATATATATATATATATATATATATATATATATATATATGTGTGTGTGTGTATGTGTGTGTGTGTGTGTGTGTGTGAATGATAGAAAAGAAAAAAACAATTAAACACAGGAAGAAATAAAAACAAACGGGAGATTTCATTTCTTCCTATGCTTCCTTGTTTTTCCTTTCTGTCCTTCATAAATTTTGACTTCACAACTTTTATTTTTATGATATACTGTGTATTTTAACCATCATATATATATATATATATATATATATATATATATATATATATATATATATATATAGAGAGAGAGAGAGAGAGAGAGAGAGAGAGAGAGAGATACCTGATATGCATTAAGTCGCTCCATAATGGGACGTATTTATTTATAAAAGTAATTTACGTACACATGATGATGATCGGTAGAACTGTGAAACACATGTGTCCGTGGGTTACTTTTATAAATAAAAAATAAATACATAAATAAATACGTCCCGTTATGAGGCGACTTAATGCATATATATATATATATATATATATATATATACATATATATATATACATCATCACGTGTACGTGGATTACTTTTATAAATGAATACGTCCCTTTATGGGGCGACTTAATGCATATTCTTACAAATGGAGGGTGATTGAACAAAGATTAGAGAAGTAGAATGTATTTATAAACATTAGATTAAAGCTAGCAGAGTCCATTTTGTCCTATCTCTACAGCTGCCATCGAGCCGAGCTATATGATCGAAGGAAATTTATTTGAGATGTTGAACCAATGTCCCGACCGACCCTAACTCCTGCACTCACCAAAAAGGACTCTTGCGTACAATAAGCGATACCTCGCCCCGCCGCGCACTTAACTGAATTCAGGTGACCCCACTTTAAAGTGCCGAATACTGTAGATTAATAGGACACAATAAGCAATAGCCAGCACCTGGGACGTTACTCATCAAATCGTTAGCTCAGAGAAATATCACACACACACACACACACACGCACACACGCACACACACACACACACCGCCCGAGCATAGCAGCAAAGAGGGGTTACGAAGAGTTGGGAAAAAGACAGTTACCGATGGTCAGTCGAGAGATAAACACGGTAGATTTAGCCTTCACCAGTCGGCAAAGATACGCCGTTCGAGTCAACCACTACTACAGAGATATGCCAATATAGACATGAGAAGCCGTGCGGGCCACCCCGATACATGAACAATGTAGAGAAACGATTACCCCCCCCCCCCCTGCGAAAAGATTGGATAGCGCCGAGATGAAATTACACAGTCGCATACGCACTTACAATTTCCGACGCTTACTCTCCGAACACTGCCAATGACGTTTCCATTCAATGATCAGTGTGGATCTTGGATGAGTGTGACTATCGAACTTTCAGCCCAGTCGGGGAGACTTATACTTGTGAGTTAGTAGACCTCCATTTTCCTTCTTTCCGTCATTTGCTTTTGACATATTTTGTTCATGGACTTTGCTCGCCAGAGAACTGTTATTATCGCCCCCCCCAAAAAAAACAACAACAACAGAACAAATCTCAACTATTTAAGCGATAATAAATTGTAAATATTTCAGACAAGTCCGCTTGACCCACATGTAACATTCTAGACTACAGACAATGTGGTCGTGGGTTCGAATCTTGTCAAAGTCAGGCATGCTGAGATTGGTGTATGATAGATAGATAGATAGATAGATAGATAGATAGATAGATAGATAGATGTATTGGATGGAACTCAAAGGTGACTTTAGTCCGGCATTCGAACACAGCGACTGGTGGTATAGCTTTACTTAGCCACACTAATGAGTTTTATTAAGATTAAACTCTTTTTGTTTTTTCTTTTTCTTTTCATTCATTTGCTGGGGACGGGGCATTCTTCCAAATGCCATACGATCACCCGCTATTTACAGACTCCAACCGAGAGCTCTTTTCAGGATTCTGGCTGTTCCTTTGAGTGCAGTTGTTTGGATTTCTCTTGCATTTGGTTCACCAGGTATACTTGCTATGTGGATGAATAAATAAAATATTTATTATTATGAAAATATTTAATTGCTTCCGTCAAAGGTCTGTAGGGAAAATATCAAAAGCTTCTGAATTAAAACAATATTGCGTCATTCGCTCCCCTTACCAGGAAGTATGAACACTGTATAGAATCTTAAATAGATATAAGTCCCTTCGGTTTTGCAAGGTTATCTCAGTGGCCGAGAGGGAAAGGACATTGGATGGAAGTCAAAGGTGATTTTAGTCCGGCGACCAGTAGTATAACCTTATCTAGCCACACTGATGAGTTTTATTAAGACGAAACATATATGTATGTGGATAAATAAATAAAATCTTATATATATATATATATATATATATATATATATATATATATATATATATATATATATATATATCTTTTCCATATTCGTTCTTTTGTTACACTTGAAAGATCACAATATTTATTAAATATTAAAATTAAAAAAATACTTTACACTCCTATTCGGTCATGACTGACAGAACGAGAACAATCTACCTTGGTGCATTAAATAAAGGGTCCAGTTCAAAATCATGTGTAGCTCGACATAAAGATTCTCAACTTTGAAAAGTTGCATCTGAAGAAGGTTGGAGCTTACATAGGCCAAAACGTTGTAAAAATAACAACCAAGGTGAGACTAATAGTCTGAATAATCCAAATGATATGTACAACAATATTATTATGATTAATTACCAATCACAGGACAAGCAAACACATCATAGTACATATTATTATTATTTTTTTTTTAATAGGTTCCAACGATTTTCATTTAATGATATAAAATTTATTCAGCAACAACAAATAATAGTTAATTAATAAAATGTCCCATTTCAAAACCAATGTGCAAATATCTGGAAATTTCATCAGATGTTCTATTAGTTTGACAGGCCGAGAGCAGGCTCGAAGCGTCTCCTCAAATAGCGTCGATGAAGAGGCACTTGTATAGCCAGGTCAGTTCACGATGGTCCCCAGTGTGATGCATCATTAATAGACCAAGGCTGTTGAGGAAGTCGCTCCCCTCGTCTCCACAGTGATCCGTTAATTGAATATTAATTATTAATTCTTTAACACAACTTACTTCAAACTCACTCCTTTTAATGTATTAGTTAGATTTTATGAGAAAGAAAGAAAAGTAATTCTATAGTAATAAGAAGATTAGGTTTAAGTCTCCCCAAATCCATACTAGGATTATTATTATTATTATTATTATTATTATTATTATTATTATTATTATTATTATTATTATTATTATTATTATGTGTACTCACTAGGAGTTCTCACACAGGCCGTCATCAGTGATTGCTCACTGATAATCACCAGTGGTGTTCCCTGGAGTCTGAGTGACAACAAGTATCCCCAGATTTCCAGTGCTCTTCACCTATTTCGATAACTACTGCAAATGAATTTGCGTTATCACAACAGACGCTTACCATCGATTTCTCATTGGCAACGACAATTGGTCTTTTCTGGGATTTGGATGGCAATAAGCCTTCCCAATGTCCCAGTGCTCTCCGTACTCTTCCAGCATAGGTCTGGTTAGTGCTATCCCTTCTCAGTCTTTCTATCTTCCTTGACTCGTCACGACTGTTTTGTGTGGTATCAGCCGGGGCTGGTGCCATCACTTTTGTTTTTTTTTTGGGGGGGGGGTAGTTTATGAAATTTCTTGCAGTTTCTGTTCCTTGCACCTTGCATGTGATTGGTTAGTCTTCGGAGCTTATGTGGAAAGGTTTCTACATTCAAGGATTTTTCTGTTTTTATCATTGCCGTCCATTGTATGGTCTCAGTCTTCCCTTTGATTCCAATTTCTATCAGTTTTTTTTCCAAGTTCTACAGAACTGTTCCTGGTGCTCCTATGATCATTGGTATTATATTTACTTTCTTCATACTCCATCTCATTTCAATTCTCTGGCGAGTTCAGTGTATTTGCTTTGTTTTTCTGTTTCCTTGGTCTTCACTCTGTGGTCGGCTGGGACGGCAAAATCTACGATTTGGCAGGATTTTTCTTTCTTGTTAACTATTATGACAACTGGTCTCTTGGCTTGTATGAGTTTATCTGTTTGTACCTCCATATGCCAGAGGATTTTGTGTTTTTCGTTTTCGAGTACTGTCTCTGGTTTATGTTTGTACCATTTGTTCAAGTGTTCGAAATGCATTTGTTTGCATAGCTCCCAGTGTACTGCTTTCCCTCACGCAGTCATGCCTATTTTTGTATTGTTTTTGGGCCAATTTTGGACATTCACTTATTATGTGATTTACTGTTTCGTCTCTTTTGCCGCACAATCTGCATTTACTGTTTTCCTGGGTTTTATCTATTTTAGCTTGATCCTAATCGCATTGTTTTGTGCAGTCGTCAGTAGGGATTCCGTTTCTCTGTTCAGGTGCCCTTTTTCTCAGCCATGCCCAACTATTTTCGTGCATATCTTTTTTTGTCATTCTTATGCAATTTCCATGTAGTTGTTTTTCTTCCCACTTTTCTTTTCTTGTCTGTTGGTTTCTGGTTTCGGTGCTTCCTGAATTGTTTGTTGGGACGGTGTCTATTGCTGTGGTGATCAGCCTTTCTGTGTTCCGGTTTATGTATTTCTCCAGTTCTTTATTATTATTTACTCACTAGGAGTTATCACACTGGTCATCGTCAGTGATCGCCCACTGCCAACAACCTGTGGTATTCCCTGGAGTCTGAGTGACAACAAGTCTCCTCAGACTTCCAGTATACTCCACCTCTTTTCGTTCATCACCGCTGATGACCTTGCGGTATCGCAACAGCCACCTACCACCGATTTCCCGCTGATAAGGGCCATTGGTCCCCTCTGGGGCCCGAGTGGCAACTAGCCTTCCCAAGGTCCCAGAGCTGTCCGCGATCTTCCAGTGGAGGTCTGGTTTGCGCTTTCCCTCCTCGACCCTCTGTCCATAATTTTCGTGGCGTTAGCCTATGCTTGCGCCTCTCTCGTGCGGTTGTATATTCCCCAGTTCTGTTGTCTTGTGCTTCCATGTGTTTGTTCCCATTCGTTGCTTATGTGGGTTGGTTTCTGCATTCGAGGACATTTCTCAGGATTGTAACTGTTTTGATCATTACTGTCCTTTGTATGGTCTCAGTTATCCCTTTGATTCTATTTCTCCTAGTCTTTTCTCCATGTTTTTGGGGACTGTTCCTAGTGCTCCTATGATTATTGGTGTTATACTGACTTTCTTCATGTTCCATATTCCTTTCAATTCTCTGGCAAGTTCAGTATATTTGCTTCTTTTTTCCGTCTCTTTGATCTTCACTCTGTGGTCTGCTGGAACGGCAAAGTCTACGATTTTGCAGGATTTTTCTTTCTTGTTGATTATTATCATATCCGGTCTCCTTGCTGTTATGGGTTTGTCTGTTTGTTCATTCATATCCTATATGATTTTGTGTTTTTCGTTTTCTAGTACAGTTGCTGGTTTGTGTTTGTACCGTTTTTTTGCATATTCGAAATTCAGTTGTTTGCACATTTCCCGGTGTACTACTTTCCCCACGCTGTCATGTCTGTTCTTGTATTCCCTTTGTGCTAGCTTGCTGCATTCACTTATTATATGATTTATCGTTTCTATCTCCTTGTCCACACAATCGGCATTTGCTGTTTTCCTGGGTTTTATCTATCTTTGCTTTAATAAAGTTTGTCCTAATCGCATTGTTCTGTGCGGCCGTCAGCAGAGATTCCGTTTCTCTGTTCAAGTGTCCTTTTCTTAGCCATGCCCAGCTGTTTTCATTGGCTTCATCGCTTATGAGTCTTATAAAGCGTCCATGTAGTTGTTTTTCTTCCCACTTTTCCTTTCTTGTCTTTTTGTTTCTGGGTTCAGTGCTTCCAGAGTTGTTTGTTGGGCTTGGGTCTCTTGCTGTGGTGATCAGTCTTTCCGTGTTCTGGGTTACATATTTCTCCAGATCTTTTTTGGTGTCTTCCACACAGTCCTCTATACTTACCAGTCCTCTACCTCCTTCATTTCTTTTCATGTAGAGTCTGTCCGTATCGTATTTTGGGTGCAATGCATTGTGCATAGTCATTAGTTTTCTAGTCCTTTTGTCAAGGTGCCTGAGTTCTTCTTTGGTCCAGCCTATGAATCGTCCAGAGTATCTTATTAGTGATACAGCCCATGTGTTTATCCCTTTTACTAGGTTTCTGCTATATAGTTTAGTTTCTAAGAGTTTCCTTGTTCTTCGTAGATATTCTTTTCCAATCTTCTCTTTCATTTCTGCATATTTGATTGTGTCTGCTTCCAGAACTCCCAGGTATTTATAACTATCTTGTTCTCCTAGCGCCCTCATCTCCTCTTGGTTGGGGAGTTCTATACCTTCTGTCGTCTCCAGTTTTCCTCTTTTGATCTCTAGCAGTGCACATTTTTCTATTCCAAACTCCGTTTGGATATCCTGGCTGAATATCCTGGTTGTATTTATCAGCTTTTCCAGTTCTTTTTTGCTTTTTGCAAACAGTTTCAGGTCATCCATGTACATCAGGTGGTTTATTCTTTGTTCTGTATCCGTAAACCTGTATCCGGCATCACACTTTCTGAGTATGTAGTTGAGTGGCATCATGGCTATTATAAACAATAGTGGTGATAGAGAGTCTCCTTGAAAAATGCCTCTCTGTATTTTTATCTCAGACAGGTATTGTCCTCCGGCTGTCAGTTTTAGTCTCCATGTTTCCATTGCTTTCTGGATGAGATTAATAATCATGCCTGGTATCTTGTATATTTTTAAGCATTCAATTATCCATGTTTGGGGGATCCTGTCGTAGGCTTTCTTGTAGTCAATCCATGCCATGGTTATGTTCTTTTGTCTGCTCTTCACCTCCTTCAGGGTCTTTTGATCAATGTATAGTAGATCATGTGCCCCTCTTTGTCCTTTCCGGCATCCTTTTTGTTCCTCTATTAATTCTATATGTATGCGTATGTGCTGGTCAAGAGATGTGCATGATTCATGTGTGATTTTATCAGACAATGATATGATTACTTCCCCCACACCAACGTCTGCCCCATTCAAATTCGACAACACAGACAGTAGAAATGTCATGCTAACTGATTTAATCTTGATTTGACGACGTTGGAAATTTAAATGTGATCCAAAAATATGCGTGAATATTTCCAAGTTCAGTGAAGGAAAAATCCTTCTAGACTGATACAATTTTTATCCCAATACAGATGACCTTTTTGGTTGTAGAATGAATTTATCAATCATAAAAAGCAATGTTGGTTTTTAATGTGTTGAAAATCCATCTCCTGCGGAAAAAAAATAAAAATTGCCGCAGTCTAGAAGGATTTCTTCTTCATTGACAGAGGAGAGAAAAGAATAAGTTTAGTACGTCAATGACCGAGAAAAGAAGAGATTAAGTAACAGACACTACACTTTAAAGTTAAGTATATTTTGAAACTTGAATTAGTAAAAATAAACCGAATCAAATTAACCTTTTTGTTTATTGTAGTAAGTAAATAAAGAAATGAAGAGAGATGGTTTTTGGGGGGTTATGTCCAAAATCCATCTACTGGAGAAAAAAAGTAAAAATTGTCGCAGTCTAGAAGGATTTCTTCTTCACTATGAGAAAAGAGTCTTTTTTTATTGTAATAAGTAAATAAATAAAAGAAAAGGAGAGGGTGAGACGTAGAGAACGGATGGTTATAATAGGTAAAAGTTAAAATGAAAAGAAAAAGAAGAAATGATTAGAAATTACTTAAAATAAAAATCACCCAAAATATCGAATTTTTCGAGAATTATAAATGAAAAAAATATTATGAAACAATAATAATAATAATAATAATAATAATAATAATAATAATAATAATAATAATAATAATAATAATAACATCTTATGAGGTTTTGCGATTGATTGAATTATGTTCGATAAATATGGATGGTCAAAATTTAAACAATTTACCTGTTTTGTGTGTGTTTTTATTACTGGCCAGTGTCGTGGAAGGAAGCTATTACGGGTGTCCAAAAGATTTCTATGGGCAATTGGATGTTTTTAACCGTGGATCGCAGTTATTTTTACACTGTGAGTTGTTTTAAATTCAGTTACAAGTCGTAAAACTTTTATGAATGTAATTGTCGAATTGTTTAAGGCAGAAAAGTATAACTGATAAAAAGAAAGTATACGTGTAACAATCGAAGATTCGTAGCTGAAATGAATTGTTTCGAGGAGATTGATAAGTATGAGACGCCATTTTGAATCAATATAGGAAAGAATTTATTCCGTTCGTTAAATTCTGGAATAAGTTAAAGTGTATGTTAAATAGTTATAAGTAACAACGAACAATACATAATTAAAGGTAATCCTATATTCTGTAATTCTGAAGGAATATCACAGAGCAGTTAATAATTGATTTAGCAATCTTGTATGAAATTATTAGAAGAATAAAATGAAATATTTACGGTGATGATTCTATAAATTATCCGATGTAATTTATTTACCGGCGTTAAGTGGGAGAGTAGAAGTAGTTTATGAGACGCAGAAGTTTTTGCTACCATCTGTATGGAGTATGTTTTTGTGAGAGTTTGTGATGGCGGTCTGAAAGTAGCATTTGTTGTTAGATGTTGAAAATAGTCATACATTTCTTAAAACACGCTCGAGTGAATAAGATGAATAGAGTTAAGTAGCCTATGATTCACGTGGTTATTTTCTTACTGTCGCCAAAGGTACAGGGGAAAATCAAGTCTACTTTATATATATATATATATATATATATATATATATATATATATATATATATATATATACATATATATATATATATATATATATGATTGTGCCGTATATATATATATATATATATATATGTATATATATACATATATATATATATATATATATATATATATATATATATATATATACATATATATATACATATATATATACATATATATATATATATATATATATATATATATATATATATATATATATATACATATACATATACATACATACGGCACAATCACGTTGACAAACCGGTTCCCGTTAGATCACCGAAGTTAAGCGGCGTCGAGCCTGGCCAGTACTAAATGAGTGACCATTTAGGAATACCAGGTGCTGTATGTGCTCTCTGCTTATCTCGGCATTGTTTCCAGTCGTCTTGTATTACTACTTGCCATTGGAATCAAGCAATGCCGACTCAGGAGAGCGGTTGTTGGAGATTGCGCAAACCTTGCAATTACAAATTCACGCGTGGGCAGCCCCTGGCAGGGCACTCATACGTTGAAATCGACGGGAGAGTCCATCATTATCATGTATATCATCATATATATATATAATGTGTGTGTGTATGTATATATGCATATATGCATATATGTATGTATGTATATATATATATAGAGAGAGAAAGATATATATATATATATATATAGAGAGAGAGAGAGAGAATGATATATATATATAGATAGAGAGAAATATGAAGTGATATACAGAGTGAGAGACATATAAAGAGAGAGATAGTGTCAAATATGTATATATATATATATATTAAGGAAGATATATATATATATATATATATATATATATATATATATATATATATATATCGAGAGGGAGAGAGAAAAAGAGGAAGGAGAGATAATAAGATCTATATAGAGAGATATAAAGAGAGTTAGAGAGAGGGATATTTAAGGACTGAGATATATAAAGAGAGAGATAAAAATGAGTGATATATATATATATATAGTGATATATATATATATATATAGAGAGAGAGAGAGTGATATATATATAGAGTGATATATATATAGAGAGAGTGATATATATATATATATATAGAGTGATATATATATATATATATATATATATATATATATATATATATATATATATATATATATAACGAGAAAGGGAGAGGGAGACAGAGACAGAGATAAAGAGAGATAGAGGCAAACTGGATTTTTCCAGTCCACCCCCATTCTCTGCAAAAATCTAGTGTCAGAAATTTTTATAATGATAAAAAAATGACTTTCTTTCATTTCTAAATTGTCGTCTGCTTAATATTGCACTGATGTTCTTTTTCTCTGTTTGAATTTCATTTCATGAATGGGAGAGGGAGACGAAGATATATATATATATATATATATATATATATATATAGAGAGAGAGAGAGAGAGAGAGATAGAGAGAGATAGAGAGAAAGGGAGAGAGAAAGGAGAGTATAAAGAATATCAAAGTAAAATACATATATAAAAATAAAGAACGAACAAGCTATAGCTAAACAACTGTTATTAATTAGATGTTTATTTTGTTTTTTTGTCAAAGGAACCATCTTTAATCAAAAGTTTTTAAATAAAATGTTTTTTTTTGTGCACCGAAAAGTTTCAGAATATGATTTTTGTTTTTAATATAACAAACAACGAAAACACTGTTTGTTTGTTTTTTCATTTAGTTTTCAATGTTTTTCTCTTTTTAACATTTTCTTGGGTTAGGGTTAAGGTTTAACGTTTAGGGTTTAGGGTTAGTCTTTCGCTAGAAGTGAGCATTGCTGACTGAACTCGATGAGTCCTTTGGGAGATTCAACGTGCTCACACAGATTGTAGAAATTCATTTTTTTTTTAACACGCTGCAGATCGTAGAAATTAGTTTCTTCCAAAAGTTATCGTCTGCTTGCTTGGAACCTAACTGTCTAATACCTGATGCAACCTGATTGGTTAATAGTTTTGTCAATTCTCGGGCACTTCCAAGACCTGCCCGAACGTTGCCGATGCGAAGTCATGGAAACACAGCGCGTTCTCTATAAAACTACCATTTCTTTTTCAATCCTTATAACTGGACCAGATACTGTTTCTGTAACTTCTAGACTTTCTCGGTTCCATGAAAACTCAGTATTCTACAAATTCTCATAATGGCATTTGCAAGAATACCTCTTGTCCTGTGTCTTTGTAGTCTATCTGGAAACCTGGCTTTCTCAGCCTCTTGTATATCGTCTTGGCCACCAGATACATATCCTAATTTGACCAACTTTAATTTTTATTATTATTATTATTCAATGGTGATGAAAGCCTGCTAACATTTATGAGCATTTATGAGCTAAGATGCTCTAATTTAAGTATGGATGACCAAAAGTGTCAAAATGTGATATCACCTGTAATGGCGCAATGTTAAAATGCTGTCACGTGGCGATGAACATTACCATTTGAGCATGAGAATAATGGAAACAACACGAGCACAGATTCTCATTTGTCACAGGGAAAGTTATTCTTGGCAAATATTTAATGCATTTTATGGCAGCACCGACTTTCTGTTGTCAATTCAAACTCTTATGTCATAGTAGCAGGAACGTAAACCGCAGAAGGATAAACATTAGAAATACCGTGACAGGTCAATGAAGAAAATGCACTTAACGATTCTGAAAGTCGCCGTTTATAATATAGCACAGTCAAATAAATTACAATACAGGGCAGAAAGCTAGTTGTGATATACAGGTAGACGAAGGAGGGGAAGAGGAGGAGGATGGAAGGAGCAGGGAAAGAAATTCGAAGCCAATTAAATACATAAAAGAAAATTTATTTTATTTATTTTTACTAATTCTTTTAAATTTTAATTTAATTTTTAATTTTATTATTAAAAGAATTTTTACTTTTATGTAAAATTTATTTTTATTTTTATTTAAAAAAAATTTTTACTTTTATTTTTTATTTTTTATTTTTGTTAACTTTTAGTTACACATTTTTTTACTTGTATTAAATTTTTTTTTACTTTTATTTAAAAAAATTTTTTTACTTAAAAGAAATTTTATTTTATTTTTTTTACTTTTATTTTATTTTTTTTTTTTACTTTTATTTTTACTTTTTTTTTACTTTTAGTTACAAAAATTTTATACAAGTAAAAAAAAACTTGTATTAAATTTTTTTTGTACTTTGGTTTAAAAAATTTTTTTGACTTTTATTTAAAAGTTTCTACTTTTATTTTTTTATTTTGTTTTTTATTTTTTCACCTCAAACAAAGTATATTTCCACTGAAGCACAAGGTCCTACTGCGATAGGAGTCAGATTTATAGGGGGCAATGTGTATGGGGAGTTAGGCAGCAAGATGTTTGTTTACATTACATTTAACTTTCTGTATGTTGGTATGGTAGAGGAAACAGGGAACAGGGAGAGAATTCCAAAGGCAAGTGGTTCGAGGAAAGAAGCTATTAGAGTATAAAGTCTTCCTGCATCTAGAGATCTCTACAGTAAAGGGGTGGGATTTTGCTGCTAGTCGGGAGGATCAGGAGCATTTACGTTGGGGTGGGAGGTACAAGTGTAGTAAGTTCGTCAGAGCAGATTCTGTGGAAGTACTTGAAAAACATGCACAGGGATGCAACACTATGGCGATACAACAAGGGCTGAAGCTTTGTAGACAGTGCAGGAATCTATTAGGCTAGATATTCTTTTTTGCACCAAGTCCAAGAGGAGGGGACTAATAACTGGTGCATCAGCCAAGATGTGGCAACAGTACTCCATGCACTGGCGAATGGTGAATACTTCAAGCGCAAAGTTAGACATAAGGTCGTTTTTTTATGTAGGTGGATATCCAGCTTTCCAAAAAAGGAACTCTCTGGATGGGACAAAAATTAAAATGCCCAGAGTCAAGAAACATTTCTTCTCTTACTAAAGACATAACAGATACTACACTTTATTTTGCAGAAATGGTTAAGAATTTTCCTTCTTTATTAATTAATAATTACCACTTACAAAGGCCAAAACAACTCGAGGAAAAGAGATTTAATCAGATAGATTAAGAATATTATGAGATGACCAAAAACGATGGCTTATGAGTAGTAGTAATATTAACATTTATACCTTCACTCCCAGCCTCACCCCAATAACAGACTCGGCATCTCTAGAAGGCATCATGTTTAATTTTGTGAAATGATCACATGTAGTAGGTATTTACAACCGCCACCTCCCACCACTAAAATATATGACAAAAAGTCAGAAAGGGGGGATTGAAGAGCCAGTAATCAAGGGGAAGAGCACTCTGGCCAATAAAAATGCCTGATCAGACACGTCTGCATTCCCAAATAACAAAATGAGAATATAGTCTGAATAATCCAAATAACAAAATGAGAATATAGTCTGAATAATCCAAATAACAAAATGAGAATATAGTCTGAATAATCCAAATAACAAAATGAGAATATAGTCTGAATAATCCAAATAACAAAATGAGAATATAGTCTGAATAATCCAAATAACAAAATGAGAATATAGTCTGAATAATCCAAATAACAAAATGAGAATATAGTCTGAATAATCCAAATAACAAAATGAGAATATAGTCTGAATAATCCAAATAACAAAATGAGAATATAGTCTGAATAATCCAAATAACAAAATGAGAATATAGTCTGAATAATCCAAATAACAAAATGAGAATATAGTCTGAATAATCCAAATAACAAAATGAGAATATAGTCTGAATAATCCAAATAACAAAATGAGAATATAGTCTGAATAATCCAAATAACAAAATGAGAATATAGTCTGAATAATCCAAATAACAAAATGAGAATATAGTCTGAATAATCCAAATAACAAAATGAGAATAGTAGTCTGAATAATCCAAATAACAAAATGAGAATAGTAGTCTGAATAATCCAAATAACAAAATGAGAATAGTACTCTGAATAATCTAAATAACAAAATGAGAATCGTAGTCTGAATAATCCAAATAACAAAATGAGAATATTAATCCGAATAATCCTAATAACAAAATGAGAATAGTAGTCCAAATAATCCAAAGGTCAAATAATAATTACTTCAAAATATCTGAAATACTCAACCAAACACCGTGCAGATTTAACTATGAACTCAACCATCAGCTTTTGCCAAGACCTTTCTCCTAACATTTGATCTAGTTCAACCAATCAAAGCGCCACGTTTATGTAACACTTGACAGTCCTTCTCCTTGCATATTATGGCCTCGCCTCTGAATTGACACATTTGTCATTCCCCTTGCTTCTTTTAGCTTTAATTACTTCATCAATTATTAATTAGTTTGTGAATTATTACTCAGTTTGTCAAATATTAATTAACTTGTCATGTGATATCTTGGAAATTTAAAAAGAACGCATCGTCTAATTAGAAAATTCTAAAAGTTAAAATTGGAAAATATTCACAGTTATTTCTTCATGGAACCTTACTCAGTGAAAAAGAAAGGAGACAATCCCGAGGAAGAATCTTCGTAGGTTCTGCGCAGAAGTCCAATTTGCTCGACAACAACATCATCACAGTGGTGTACAGAGGTCTGATTATGCTGTCTTGGTGATATCCGGAATTAACTCTTTGATTATATGCCCCAAAGACTCAAGTATAAGTTATAATACTGAGAAATATGATAAAAAGGAGATAGTTTGGATATGATTGGATGCCCCCCACCCACCCAATTTGGATGCCCGAGGCCACCGTCCAGTCTCCTTTTCTTTGCACACCATTGCTGCAGCAGCAGCAGCAGCAGCATCCTGCTCCTCCTAAAGGCTAAATACAAAAGATTTTTAAAAAATCAAAGGAAACTTTATTCAGAAAATGTTTTTTTTGTCATGATAGTTTTCAAATGGTTTCCTTTTTAAAGAACTTGTTATGATTGCTGGCTTAGAAGTTAAAATCCATTGATCTTGTGTGAGCGTGTTTTTGTATTCTTCTTTTTGAAAGCAAGAAAAGTCTAAGATATTAAAAAAATGCATCGGATTTATTCATAAGATACGTCCAGTCAATCTACATGCGATGAAAATGCTATTCCAAACTTAAGTGTGACAGATTGACAAAAATGATGTTTAAAACCGTGACAGACCAACTAACGGACAGAGCCTGTTATACAGATGTTTACTTCTCCGATAATGTACCACAAAGCATGCCTAAAAGAACTATTGGTTAAAGAGAAAACGTCTACTTGGTGACGGCTTCCGGTTTTTAAATCGGAAAGTGACAAACAGTGTTGATAAAAAAAAGAGCCCCTCATAATTTATACCGCTTAGATTTTTTGCGCAATTTTTAATTTCATTAGTTTGTAAACATTTGGTTAAGACAGTTAGCCAAATTTCTTTTACCACCAACTCTAAGTCTGGGTGAGAAGGTTGTAAAACAACACGTAATCGCTTAAAAAGTACAAAGCCGCCCCCCTCCAACATAAAGTTTGATTTAATTATTTGTAATTAAAAAAAGGTAAAAGTTCCCAATTATAAAAATTAGTTTAATTTTCTTATGTGTTAATTGTTAAGTTTAATCAACTGAATATAGTTCTACCTGACCAAGTAGTGACGAGGTCAGTGACTCTAATCTCAATGTTACGTGATAAAATCACTACGCTACAAGAACGACCACGTGACATGTAAATAGTGCCAAATTAGGCACCAAAAGAGATTCAACTGTTTTATATTTAGTTCGCAATAAAAGTTTGTGCCTCGTGCATGCGTATTAATTTTTCCTCATTGATTCTTGTCTTTTTTCCCCGTCTTTGTGGTTCACTGCCGACCACTATGTCGCACTCTAACACGCTTAGTTTAACATTAATAATTTAAAGAAATGGTGAAAACAAATTATTAATCCCCCCCCCCCAAAAAAAAAAAAACATCCAACCAAAAATACAATGGGTAACTGTTTTTTTTATAAACATCATCTTTGTCAATTTCCGATTTCACAACCGGAAGTAGACTTCTTCTCTTTAACCGAATCATTATAGATATATTATTTTTTACTTCATTTTTATAAACATTGACTCCACTAGTACTTGATTTAACACAGTATAACCCGCGGTGGTGTCAAAGATACTCAGCTAACAAGGCCCTAGTGAGTCAACATGAGGTTCCATCCTCCTCCTCCGGGCATTTTTATCAATTAAAATGTTATTTCAAACTTAAGCGTGACAGACGGACGGACGGACGGACAGAGCTCTTATAGAGAGGTTTGGGCGTACCTAAAATAAGGGAAGGGCAATTAATCTTTGCATTCGCCGATGAAAATACAATTTTAAACTTAAGCATGATAGACCAACGAAAATTCTATTTCCAACATAAGTGTGACAGACCTATAAACTGACCAATGAAATAAGAAAGATGCATAAATGCATCTAAAAAGGCGACGGAAATGCTAGTTCAAACTTAAGTGTGACAGACCAACAGACCGATAGACTGAAAATAGAATTACGGACAGAGCATATTAAATAGATACTTGGACGCATTCCTTAGAAATATTTCTAAATTGGTAAAAAAAAAGAATATATAGAAACCCAAAATGTCAAAGAATTGCTTTCCCTTCTTTTGTCTAGTAGACTTCAGAATGTTTGTGGGCTTAATCTCTTAGAGATATTTTAACTGTAAACAACTCTTATCTTACTTATGAGTCACCACTTATCAAGGCCAAAAACCACTCGAGGATAAGAGTTCATGAGATGGATAGATTGTCAGTTTGATGATGAAGAATATTATGAGAGAACTGAAAATGATGAATGGAATAAACAAAGAATTGATTAATTATGAGGACGATTTATAACAAGTATTTGATGCCATTGGATTTGAAAACGACCATGTTGTAGTCTGCAGGGAAGTAACCCCGTGGTAATGTGTTCCACAGATGGGAAGTTGTTTGAGAGAAACTCTGTTCATGGAAATTCTGCACGGATTGTAATGAAAATGTTATTTGACTGACTAACAGATTGAATGACCAATGGAGGAAACATCTTATCGAAATATTTGGACGCATTTCTTTGAAATATTTCCACATTGATAAAAAAGGGGTACTGTTATCGAATATGAACCAGTTTCTGGGAACTTCACGTCGGCAGCGTTCGGGCATGTTACATAAACACTGGAGAGATGCCGAGGTGAATATTGACAGACGATAACTTCGATATGTTGCTGCGTCGTATTTTTTCAGTTTTATTTTCAAGAAAGATAGCAAATAACAAAAAAAAAACGAACAAAACATAGCAAAATCATTGTTAATAAATTTTTATTTTTTTATTTTTCATTTCTTTTTGTATTCAGTCAACTGGTTAAAAAGTAGTTTTTTTTGTGTTTCTTAAAACTGAAAAGAAGTTTTGTGTGTGTTTTGGGGGGATTTTTTTCAATCAGTCTGGTTAGGGTTAGGGTCGGTTTAGGGTTAAACATAGACTCGTCTATCTCAGCCGTATGCCCTGGGTCCCCGATCTGACAAGGATTTCGTAACAAATGGTGTTCGCAGACCTCCCTCAGTGATCCAACGTCGCATTCCTCCCATGTCTTCTACCAGCTGACAGCTGATTGGCTAATCACCTCAGCATTTCTCGGGTGTTTACGTAACATGCCCGAATACTGCTGATGCGAGGTTCCTGGAAACTGGTTCAAATCCGATATCAGTACCAAGAAAGGAAATAGAGAGAACCAAAAATCAAAGAATTGCTTTTCCTTATTTTATCTGACCGACTTCAAAATATTTCTGAACTTAATCTCTCGGAGGTATTTTAACTAAACAACTTTCTTGAAAAAAGCTTCTTGTTATATGAAACTATTAAGACATTCAGAGTTACCTCCCTTTGCATAGGACCCATTTGTAACAATATCTATGGTGCATCAAGAAACAACCAATCACAGGCCGTCTAGCAAAATCAGTTTGGTTGAAGAGCCTGCCTGCGTTAGAACATCCTTCCTCTTTTGTCTGGCTTTCATAGAAACAAGGCGAACCTCACCGACGCTCCTGACTGCTACAACAGATGTTCAGTACAAGTGTGAAAGCCGGACAGATGCAACAATAAAATATGTCCAACTCCAAAGATATTTTCTCCTCACCCATATATTTTCACAGAATTATATGAAAGAACTTTAAAACTGTTATTTGGACGAAAATATCAATTTCAGAGATAAGATCCACAAATATCAGTTATTTGCAAAACAACACTTCTCTCTATCTCTCTCGCTCTCTCTCTCTCTCTCTCTCTCTCTCTCTCTCTCTCTCTCTCTCTCAATATATATATACTTGTGTGTTATATAAACAAAATAAAATTACTTGTGTTAATATTAATACCCAGAAAGTGTTGCTATAAGTCATGTGCCTCATACCTTCATCTGTCTGCCACTTGCTCTTACTCTCTCTTACCTTTTCTCCCCCTTTTACTTTTTTTTACTTTCTCTCTTTCTTTTAAAGGCAGGTGAAGCACTTTTTAGCCTTGGTAGGCAATCACCTAGAGATGGTGTCTCAATAAAAGCACTGGTCCCCATCATCTCATTGGGTTGGCATCCGGAAGGGCATCCGGCCTATAACAATCTTGCCTCAACTAAGGAAATGACTTCCACAGAAAGGCTGTTGCATTTCAGGTTATGTAGTTTGAATAATTACCTTGCCAGAGATAGGTTAGTTTGAAAGTTAATGTCTAAAAGCCGTCCAACACATGCCAGCATGTGAAAAGGACATTAAACCAAATACAATGATGATTTCTTTCTCTTTCTCTTTCTCTTGCACTCTCCTTCGCACTCTGCATTTGTCCCTATTTACTTCCCCCCCACACACCCCCACGAGGATAGAATTAGACATAAGGTCGGTTTTTAATGTAGAGAAAAATCCAGCTCCCCAAAAAGGGGCACTCTGGATTGAGACAAAACTAAAAATTGCCTCAGTCTAAAAGGATTCCTTTCACTGACTGATGACAGAACCGATACTACACTTTGACCCCCCTCCACGCTCATCTCATATATTTCTATAATTGGGCACAATCCCATCAATTATAAGTGCAGCTGTAAAAAATAATGCAACTCACGAAATATAATCTTGACAGTATTATTAAATGATTTTATTATTCAGGTCTTTTTTCTGTTATATTGTCAATCTCAAAGGCAAAGGATGAAGATGTTTTCTTGATCCTTTTCAGAAAACTGCTATATTCTTGAAAGGGGAGATAACAACGATTCTAACCTAAAATTAGATTTTATTTACTTAACTAAATCGATCTCCAATTCTTTAATTAGGAGTTTCTTATTTTCTATCTTCATAGAGGAAACGAGGGGTCAAAAGGCACCTATTTTTTATCAGGATCTTACATGATGTGTTGCTTGACTAAAATTCTGGCATCAGACTTAAAATCTCCCATACGTCATGTAGTTAAGTAAACTAATCAACTGCCTAATTTTCATATGGTGTTCTAGCTGACCTTGTAGTCATTCCCTGTCAGTTATCTGGGATAAACAATAGGATCTGGAGAACTATCTCTACTCTTATCATAAAAAAGCTATATTACTGCCAACAATATGCAATATTTCGACATTACATTTATTCAAATTCATAAATTTAATAAATTTGTTGTTTTGTTTTGCTTATTCAAACTACTATTTTCATCTTGGTTACTATTTCTACAACGTTTCATCTGATGTAACCTTCGACCTTCTTCAGGTGCATATTTTCGAATGCGACAATCTTTATATTAGACTCGAAAACTACACAGAATTTCGAATTGAACCCTTTATTTAATCCATGGGGCTAGATTGTTCTCGTTCTGTCAGTCATGAATGGGTAGAAGTGTTATGTAATTTTGATGTTATCCTTCGTTATTATCGCCTATAATGAAGATTGAACCTTCAACTACCAGAAGATTTAGATCCTTGCTACAAGCGATAATGAGTATGGATAAAAAACAAATTACTTTACACTTCTACCCAGTCACAGCTGATGAAACGAGAACAATCTACCCCGTGTATTAAATAAAGGGTCAAATTAAAAATTCTGTATAGGTTCCCGAGTTCAACATAAATATTCCCGAGTTCGAAAATATTGACCTAAAGGTTACATCGGCCAGAACGTTGTGAAGATGAGAATAGTAGTCTGAATAATCCAAATAACTAAATGAGAATAGTTGTCTGAATAATCCAAATAACTAAATGAGAATAGTTGTCTGAATAATCCAAATAACTAAATGAGAATAGTTGTCTGAATAATCCAAATAACATCTCATCTCAAAAACTGTGAAATTAAAAAAAAAAATTGTTATTCTTAAATTATTACTCTTATTTCTTCCATTTATGATACAATCCAGACACAATCTTATTTTCTCTAAGGAAATGATTGACAATAATGCAACAGTTTTTACAAATAAATTATTCAGGTGTAAGCCTTTATGCAAATTAAAAAAAAAAAACGCAATTTAAAGGCCATTACATACAACCCAAAAAACATAACAAAAACATCATCAATTTTCAAAGTGGTATTAATGAATCAGTGCAGGTATGAGGAGTCTACACCGCATCAGTCTTTCATATCAAGGAAAGACAGCATCTGTCTGTATGTGACCAAGTGAAAGTCGGAAACTACCAAAGATACGCTTACAAAACTCAAACTGGTTATAATAATAAAACAAACAAAAAATCCTGTAATATTTGTTCGCTTGGGGAATACTTTCTTTCATTCGTACTGGTAGTTGTTCGCAAAACAACACTGAAACTAACTCAGACAGTCGGCTGGTGATTACATTTTCTTTTTCTTTCTTTTCTTTCTTTCTTTCTATTATAATAATGGCAAAAGTTTGTGCATAAATTAGAGAGAAAGAGGCAGTAGGAGGGAGAGATATGTTCAAATATTTCTGTGACAGAGAGAGAGAGAGATAGCAGTTATTTTAGTCATATACATTACACATACTTTTAAAACTTTTTTATTTACTTTTCTATACCTCTTTAGTCCTGCTCTATGACACGGAATAGTACACTGTGTACTTTCTTTTAAATCACCAAAATTCAAAGAATTATCTAATTTGAATGAAATTTTCAGCATCTCTTCAATAAATCATATATGTTATAGGGAATATAAATATACATGAAAATGTTGGCAAAACCAATCCTTTCACTCGATTTTGTTTGTTTATCAAATACTCAATCACCTTGTTTCGGCAGGTTAGTCATGAGTTACGCCCCTGTAATTAATGTCAAGTTATCTCACCTAAACTATACTGGCGGCGAATGAGAATGACTCTTCAAGTTTGAAGTATGAAAAAGACTCGTACATGCATGATGGAAGAATCAAAATCGAGGCCTGGTCTCTTTCTTGGTTGGGCTTCGAAGTCAGCAGATGTCTCTTCGCTTGGTTCTGACGCAGTGTCGGCAGATGTAGTTTATGAGTAATTAAGACGGGATGCCCAGACAACTGGTCATTTTAGCATGGTACCTTTCTCAACTGGTTGTAACATTCTTGTACAGAATAGTTCCTAGACAATACCAAGTAAGTTGTATTTATTTTTACATTGGCAAATACATTCTCCGTATCAACCCTGGCAACACATGTCTGTTACGATTCTCTCTAGGGACCTTTAATGTAGACTTTTATGTAGGAATAACGTCTGTTAATGTGGACCCCCTTTTTGTGTATCATCTATTATGTCTCTCTTACGTTTGTCTTTGAGAAAATAAATGTATGTTTATTTATGTAAATGAAGCCATCTTTTTATCATTGCTGTTTCTTCCTCATTGTCTTTTTCCTGACTCTTGTGTGTACCCAAGAAACCACATAACCAATATGGTGGCACACGTGATAAAAAAGGTGTCCAACATGTGCGTCTCTATTGTCGTGCTGACCCTATTTATGACTCGGCACTCCTAACAAAAGCGGATGTTTAATCCCTGAACACCTTAGCCAAACAGTTTCTTTATTTCTGCACATATCGTCACTCAAGCCGACCAATCAGATCTCATCAAAGCATCGTATCAGCAGAAGCTGACAAAAAATATAAAAAGAATGCGTTCTTCAAAAACGGATTCAAAACCCGAGATTGCGGTCAGGCAATCCAGCAGCAGTCTTTTCCTCTCTAATCGCTATTGGACTGAACGTCATTCTTACTACTATTCAAGTCAGCAGCAGATTCGCCCTCTCCTGTTACAGCACGCCGACAATGACTGTCTTTGTAATCACTATTGTCACAGCAACTACAGCAGCTCGTTTCTAACCAACAAACTAAGTGTAACTCAAGCCGGCCATCATCATCATCATCATCATCATCATCTGAAGCTTGTTCTCTGGCCAGCTAAATTTCTACAGCAGCTATGTCAAAAGCAAGAACTCCCAGCAAAAAGATCAAAGGACATTTCAGCCAGGATAACCATAACAACCAACCTATGGTAACGATACATTATCTTTCCGGCCGACTCACTGAATCATGAACTCGTTTTAACGGTCACATATTTATTTCTTTAAAATAAATATGTGACCCTTATATTTTACTGCACACACGAGTTTTTTTTTCTTTGCCATAGCCGTATTTATATCTGGGTCTCCTTTCTTAGTTGTAAGACTGATCACCGATCACCATCCCCTGTATCGCTATGAAAACCAATGAAATGGAAATATCTAATATTCATGTTTGCAGGTTTTATACAGTTTGTTTTATTGTTTTTTCTCAGATTATCTCTATAATAATAAAATCCTTTGTTTGTATTTTTATACAACAAAAACTAAAAATGATATCACAATACTCATTATAAGCAAGTGTTGTCATCAGAGCCAGTACTATCTACCACTGACTTGAGGGAGTGCACAAATCTGCTGTTAGCCTTCGGAAGAGCTCGTTTCAGAGGCACTCTAGAGGTCTCTGTAATTTTATTTTTGACCTCCTTACCGAAAAGTATATAGAGTCGCTTTTAACAATAGCAACATATTAAAAACAATATTACTGTGCATGTGTTTTAATCTGGCTCAAACTTCCATCCTTTTGAAAATCGCTACGATTTAAACTTTGACCAAACAGTATTTGTACACGCGACCACACGCTTTCGCTATTTTTTTTGTTATATATACTAGTGCAAGTTTTTTTTTTTCAATTTTCTTATCTTTTTGTTTTTGCTGGGGATGGGGAAACCTACCGGATGCCAGACATTCACCCACTATTTCAGAGACTCCAATCGAGATATCTTTTTAGGATTATAATGGTTCCTTTAAGTACAATTGTTTGTATCTTTCTTGCCCTTGGTTCCCTGGGTATATTCGCCAGGAAGTTTTTGAAATTTTGTTCCTGAGTTCGGTTGTTCCTACGATTACTGGAATGATGGAGATCTTCCTAAGATTCCAGGTCTTTTTTTGTGTTGTACATAACACCTTGGTATTTAGTTATCTTCTCCCTCTCAGCTCTGTTGAAGCCAGTATTATTAGGGACACTGACTTTAACTAGGGTTGCTACTTTATCTCTTTTGTTCGATATAACTATGTCAGGTTCAACAGCTCCGTTTTCTAAGTATGTAGGGATTGCATAGTCATAACGAATGGTGTATGACTTATTTCCAACACTTCTTTCTGGTATTTTCCGAAATTCGCGATCATGTGTATAAATAAATACTGTTTATTCTTCTGGTTTTACTCTTTGATTAATACTAGTTGAAGACACACCTGTTAATTGGTGATACCGTGAAACTGCAGTAAAGTGTTAAAACTAAGTACATTTTATTGTTATTTATTGTATATAATGTATGTATATTGTTACAAATGTAGGGTGATCGAACCCAAATTAGAGAAGTAGAATATATTTAATAAACATTTTATTAACGCGAGCAGAGCCCATTTTGTCATATCTTGAGAGCATCCATTGGGGTCGATCTGTACGACCGAAGGAAGCGTACTTGACACGTTGAACCAATACCCCGACCGACCCCTTTCTCTAACACTCACCAAAAAGGAATTCAGAGTCCAACCCAAAACACCCCGCCCCGCACCTGACTGAACGCAGATGACCCCACATAGAAAGGCCATACGCCATACGTCACGGCCTGAGAAGATAAAATTAGCACTTGATGTTCTGACTCATCAAAACGTCAACCCAGAAGAATCTGACCCCCCCCCCCAGGGCAGCAACGGCGGAGAAGTTGGGGACAAAAACAGTCAGCGACAAACGGCCGAGAGAGAAGCATCTCTCGAGTCACCAGCTGCTATAAAGATCTGTCGATGTAGAAGCCGGCAACATGCCCCCCCCCCCGAGAGATTTCTCTAAACCACACCGATGAAACGAGAGCCTTCGAGGTTATTTCTTGGTAAAAACGCATATTAAGGGGCCGCCTGACTGGCTAGTGGGCACTAGTGGACCGTGCGCAAAACCAGTTGGCCTTTTTAGGGCCAAATGTCACGAATTTGGTGTTTTTGGGCCTTTTTTTGTGTGAATATTCTGGAGTTCACTTATGCGGTGCCAGGCGTATCGCAGAATTGAAAACAAACACAAATACTTCACTAAAAAATGAAGAACAAACACAGAAAATTGTCTGTTTTTCATTTTTAGCGAAGTTATTTGATTATATTTTTTAATTTTCTTTTTTTTGTTTGTTTTTCATTTTTAGCGAAGTGACACGAGTATTTCTTTTTTTTGTTTGTTTTTCATTTTTAGTGAAGTGACACGAGTATTTATGAAATTTTTTTTGCGAGAAATAAGCACTTTTTCATTTAAAGACAAAAAGTAAAAATGAAAAAGTGCCCATGTTGGATTATGACTGGCCCTGTATTTTAAAGTGTGTAGATCCACTAGTATGAATTGTGAAGGAAATAGGATTAAGTACAATTTAAGGGCATCTGTGATTTTTGGAACAAACAACCATGATTCATGGTGACTCATTTTATAAGCAAAAACAAATTTGAGGTATGTTTTGACCGATAGGAAATGCTCAGATCAAAGGTCAGAGAAAAAGGCGATTTGAGTCTGTTGTGACATTCGTTTGAGGGGCCGAGGAGGGGGGCTCTGACGTCACAGATCCTTTTTGTGTGAGAAATTAGTTTTTGGATCAGTTCACGATGAAAGCCCGTAATGTAGAGACGTATAAGCTGGTCTCTGCAGTGCGAGGTCTGTGTGAATCGCGAGAGATGGGCTAAACTTACTAGAAAATAGCTAACTGCATCTAACGTCCCACAGTAAGATGTGAATGTATGAACCGACGACGCCCCCCCCCCTCCACTGGAATGATGTGTGAAATAAAAAGAACAAAAGAAATCTCTCTCAGAAAAACCGTCTTCGAGTGTCTCTGTCCTCTGCTTGAAAATAGAATCTGCTTCCAAAACAGAAACTCCACGACGATCACGAGCCAGTAACACAGATGAGGTGCCAACGAACTCATGATCAGCGACGAACGAGAACTGCAAAGGTAACTTTCTTATAATGTAAAATATCTGGAAAATGTGTTTGAAGTGACTCTCTTAAAATATGTGTCAAAATGACGCTTAAAACCATGTGTTTAAAATTTACTATGAGAAGTGCCTTACAGAAAAGTATTAAAAAAAAAGATTGAAATCACTATTAATCCTCTCATGAACTTTTCGTATTGTTTTTGGCCCGGAGATGATATAATTCGAACTTGAAGTGGTGTCGGAGAACTGCCTCAGTCGGGCAGGATTAGTGACTTTGTTAATAATAAGCTCGGCCTCCCCCCGTTTTAAGGGTTATGCAACACCCATTTCTCGCAAAAAAAACTTTTATAAATACTCGTGTCACTTCACTAAAAATTAAAAACAAACACAAAAAAGAAATACTCGTGTCACTTCGCTAAAAATGAAAAACAAACAAAAAAAAGAAAATTAAAAAATATAATCAAATAACTTCGCTAAAAATGAAAAACAGACAATTTTCTGTGTTTGTTCTTCATTTTTTAGTGAAGTATTTGTGTTTGTTTTCAATTCTGCGATACGCCTGGCACCGCATAAGTGAACTCCAGAATATTCACACAAAAAAAGGCCCAAAAACACCAAATTCGTGACATTTGGCCCTAAAAAGGCCAACTGGTTTTGCGCACGGCCCACTAGTGCCCACTAGCCAGTCAGGCGGCCCCTTAATATGCGTTTTTACCTATTTCTTTTCTCAAACTCTGCCACTGAGTATGAACCTCGGGGAGAGACGAGTACACCTTCCTATGAGAAGACTGGTTAGCGCCGAGATAAAACACAACGGCTGCATACGCATATGCGGTCCCCGGCGCTTGCTGCCAACGACATTTCCGTCAAATGACTATTGAACTTTTTCAACTCCGTCGGAGAGACGTATTTCCACGAGTAAGTAAACAACCATTTTCTTCCTTCTGTGAGTTGCTTCGGACTTATCTTGGTAATGGACTTGGCTCGTCATAGTTATATTAGACAGTCTCCCGCTCCCTTAAAATGACGCTTTGCTTTTTTGTTGTTGCTTGTTTATATATATATATATATATATATATATATATATATATATATATATATATATATATATATATATATATATATATATATATATATATTTGAAAATTTTTTTAGAAACCAGTTAACAGACGCGTGAATTTATATCAATAAATGAAAATTTATTTAATATTTTTTTAAATATTTTTTTATATCTATAAATCCGAATTTCGAAAATTCGGATTTATAAATATCGAAGAAAAAGATCAAATAAATTTTCATTTATTGATATAAATTCACGCGTCTGTTAACTGATTTCTCTAAAATTCTCTAAAATTTTTTATTTTTCAAATATGTCTTCTACTGACGCTTTCAAAACTGTAGTAAAACTTATAATATATATATATATATATATATATATATATATATATATATATATTTGCCCATTTGTTATCCTACTAATAAACATTGTTTATACTCTATCTTGGCGTTTGTGTCGTTTCTTACTTCCTCGTTGTTTTCCCTTGTTTACTATGTGATGTCTTGAATTGGATAAATCCCCTTCCCTCTATATTCTGTTTGCAATATCGGAACCTGTGGACCCACGAGCCATTTTCCGGACATTTTAACTTTTTTTAATAATTATCATTGTTACACCCTCGCTGTCGTGGTCCCGGCGGAGGCCGTGCGTGACAAGATATATATACAGAGCACATCCCACTGAATAGGACACAGAAAACTGGAATCTTCAAAAAGAACACAAAACTACGGCTAAATAACATGCCGCGTAAAAAGAAGAAAATAATGTCTGTATTTTCCTGACGAGGACTCTTGGTCGAAAATTAGAATTTAAATACGAGCATATATGTATTTATGAAATATAAAATGATATATTTATCTATATAAAAAAATCTGTATTTTGACTGGTCTTTAAACAATTATATATATATATATATATATATATATATATATATATATATATATATATATATATATATATATAATAAAGTAACACAGAATCACCGGTGCGATAATTTATTTCGAACCTCCGACCTTTTCAAACTCCCAAAACGAGGAGATTACATGTAATCATGTTGAAACATGTTGTAACATGTAATCTCCTCGTTTTGGGTGCTTGAAAAGGCCGGAGGGTCGAAACGGTGATCATGTGATTCTGTGTTACTTTATTTTATTCTTGCTCTGTTTATTTCATTGAGCTCTCATACTTGGATTTCCTTCTGGAATTTATTTCACTCTAACACACACACTATATATATATATATATATATATATATATATATATATATATATATATATATATATATATATATATAAGTTCAATTTAAAAGAGACATTTGCACCGTTAGTCCACAACATCGGACGTCACTTCTAGAAGACCAGGAAGGATTATTACGCAAAAAAGGTAATAGCTTTTATTTGTCTAAAGCTCTGTCGAGGCTTGTTATATCAAGCAAAATATTAGATAAAAAAGTCAAGATGAAAAAGAAAAAAAAATGTTTTTATTTTAATTTTTATTTTAATAAAAAATATCTGCATCTAACGCATGGTTCTTTGAAGGCATTTTGCCTCTTTCTTTTTTATATATATATATATATATATATATATATATATATATATATATATATATATATATATATATATTAATGCATACATTTATGAACGAAATATATGTATCAATAAACATGGTTGCCCGGAATTACAAACACGAGGACTCGGATTTTAGTAAGGGGTTTATCCAGGGAATCATCTTCACTACAACTACTCAATCCATGGACTCAATTCTCCCTAACAGATATTTAAAAGCATTACACAACTTAGCTAACAACGAGAACATGATCATCTTGCCCACAGACAAAGGTGGTGGCGTTGTTATCATGGATAAATGTAAATACAACGAAAAGACGTTCCAACTCCTATACGATCAAAACATTTATGAAGAGACTAATTCCGTTTTTATATACAAAGAAAGAGATAAATTTAACAAATCCTATAAGAAACTAATAAACAATAATAAAACCTGGTTAGCATATATTGATTAGCACTTCACTATTCCAACTTATATGGCCTACCCAACATCCATAAGAATAATACCCCAATGCGCCCCATAATCTCAGGTATCGGCAGTGCTACCCATAAAATTGCACGAGCCATTACTAAAATACCCCATTACTAGGTACGATTAGTCCTTCTCACCTAAAAAAAACTCTGGAGATCTACCTAATAAAATAAAAAAATCTTAACTTAACTAATAAAACGATGAATAGTCTGGACATAGATTCATTATATACCAATATCCCCACTAAAAATGTCTTAATTTACCTCAGAAACATCCCGACAAAATAAATATAAGCTTACCGCTTCCAGTTAATAACATAATTAATATTATAAATGTAATGTTATCGGCTGGGTTAAATAAGTAGTAAGACGGAGAGAAGTATAGGATAAATAACAAGGTTTATTGGCGGTCAAAATACATTCTAACTGAGTCATCGCCAGGGGCCGTAACTCGTCCCCTCACCGGTGACTCGTCGGTGCAGTAACACTACAATAAATTTATGCACTAACATGACTTATTTTACTTTCAATAATTTCCTTTATAAGCAGAAATTTGGACTACCCATGTGGAATCCCCTCAGCGATGTCCTATCATGTTTATTTTTGGAATTTCTTAAAAGCGGACCCTTCAAATATAGACTACCTAAAATGTGTCATACTACAGATACATAGACGATATCTTAAGTTTTCTTCCCAAAACCACTAAAATAGAAAACATTACTGTCAAACAAAATAAAATAAAACCTACCATCAAATTTACTTTCAAAAAAGAAAACGATAACTCCATACCCTTTCTTGATATTCTATTAATAAACAAAAATAATAATTTATATTGTAAGTCTAGCATAAACCAACCAATAAAAAATGATTATGTTCATTTTTATTCGCACCACAATAATCAAGTAAAATCGGGCATCATAATTGGTTTTTACTACAGAGCGCTTAGAATATGTAGCAATAAGTATCTAAATAAGAATTGAAATACATTGCACACACCCTCAAAACATTACCGTACCCAATGTATTTTATACAAAACTCAACAAGCAAAGCTCTACAGATTCACTCAAATCGCAAACAAAACAACTCATCAACCAACCCTATAACAAATATACATATAGCTTTACCGACTAACTCTAACAACACCCCCATTTACACAGAACTTAATAAACTAGGCATAAGCATAACCCAAATAACTTCAGTAAGTATTATAGATTTAATCAAAACATCTAGACTGAACACCTAATATCAAAGCAGGCATATACTCCATCCCTTGTCTATATTATAATAAGGTCTACATTCAGGAGATGGAACGCAACTTGGACAAGCGGATTTATGAACATAAAAGATCGATTAAAACCAACAACACGCTTAGCGCCCTATGTGCTCACACTATAGAGTATGGGCATTACTTTGACTTTGATAAATCCACTTTAATCAAGACAATACATAAGTCAACACGTCAACTAATTGAATCAGCCCTCAAAGCCCTTTCCGCAAATAAAATTAAACAAAGAATGGGCTTCTACTATATCGCCTCCAACCTATCGAAAGCAATTATAAATGAAAATAAGATAGGTCTAGACACCGGATAGTTCCCTGATTTTTAAATTGGTTTTCCTTTGGACCCCCTTTCTGCTTTTTAATTTCTCTTTTCCTTTTTCCTATACTACTTCTACATACATTTGATACATATATTTCGTTCACAAATGAATGCAGTATATATATATATATATATATATATATATATATATATATATATATATATATATATATATATACATTGTATGTATGTATATGTATGTTATGTATTTATCTGTGACTCTGTATATATTTGCATATCTTCCCTCTATACATAAATTTAAAATCCTACCACTATATATATTTCCCATAATTTACCGACTTTCTCGTCTTTTGTACCTTTTAGCATTTTTCGTTCGCTCTTGATAAAGCCCACGTAACAGTTGAGCGAAACGTTGAACTCACAGATCTTCCACTTTTTCCATTTTTAATCTCATATATATATATATATATATATATATATATATATATATGTATATATATATATATATATATATATATATATATAGTAGTTATGAAAATATATTTATGGCAATTAAGCGACACAGACGCATCTGCGTTTCATCCCCGTAGGGAATCGTCAGGCTAAAATGCATGGAATTTATGTATACACGTCATGTTTAGTTAAGCTAGCTAACCAATCAGATATTTTATTATTCCCTCTCATGGGTTAATGTTTCCATTAGTCAATGACAGGGCTTCTCACAAACAAAGGATCGGCCGACTTTTACTTCCTATTCTTTTGTTCTGATTTCTATAGGAGTTACTCACCCAGTTTTTTGTGAATGTGGCGATTTAATAGTTGACCTTTTTTTTAACACGTACGTGCTTTTTATATTTCTATTTTTAGGCATTGGATTACTTTCCTTTTTTTAATTATTTTATTTTTGTTATGTGTATTTATCCTAAATTAATTCACTTCTACAGTTTAATAGGTTTTGGTGGTCTTTAAAGGTAAGAATTTCAAATTTCTCATTCAGACATAATCTACACGGGTCGTCTAAATTTCTACATGTATTGGCCTGTCGTACTATTTTCCACTCGATTATTGACGAGCGCCCGCTTTTTTTAGCTCTCAGTAATGTAGAACTAGTGCTGTTTTTAATCGGCGTTTTTTTTTTGTTATTAAATGTGCTTTTGTGATCATAATATCTGATTTTAAAGTTTACGGATGTCATACCCACGTATTGAGCATTGTTGAAGTAAATACTGAAAACTGATACATAAAATATTATATCTTCTTATAACATTTTATGTGGATACATGAAATTATATATATATATATATATATATATATATATATATATATATATATATATATAAATTAAACAAGTTAAAATATATTCATAAAATGAACTTAAAACCAATATTTTTCAAAAGTGCTCAATACAAAGTAGAGCTTTATAATATACTAGTAAATATATTTTGGCTAGGCTGAGAGAATGTCATGATGAACGAACTTCATACACTGACACTCAAAAAAGGAGTTAATGCCTGGTAGGATGATACCATTACAATATAACATATGCTACAATACCCCCTCTAAAATAGAGGAGGTATAACCTGGGAGGATCTTCCCTTATAAAAGGAGGAACAATAGAAAAGATACAATACTACCTCCACCCCCAAAAGGAGAAGGTAGTACATGAGAAGATGGTTACATAAACCCTCCTTTGAAGAGGATGTAATACCTGGGAGGGTTACCCCCATCTCCTTAAAAAAGGAGGAGGTAATTCTTGGAAGGACGGTCTTAGTACAACAGAACCGATTCTAAACTGCCCATTCCATTAAAAGATAATACAATAATAGATTAAATCAGTTTTTTTAAAATTCATTTAAAAATGCTCAGCCATAAAAACATTTTATTATAGCTTCTTGGTCTTTTCGCTAAGATCAAAGCGTAGTATCTGTTCTCAGCATCGCGGCGACATCAGAGGTTAAAAAAAACAATTTAGAAATTATAATACGGCGTCGTTAACTGGAGAGAAGAAGGGGAAGAGGGAGAAAATGGAAGGGGGCAGACACATTAGCCAGCCAGAGAGAGATAGAGACAACCAGTCAGTAGCAAGCTAGCCACGCTCTTCCCCCTTTTTTCTTTCTCTGCCAAGTCGGTAAGAATTATCGCAGGCGATATTAGATATAGTTTTTCTTAAGTTATCCATCATTTTGCTTACATCATTTTAATTAATTACTATTAATATTGACAAAACTATTGCACATATGTAGATAAGATAGTACACTAAAGTTAAAAATGAATAACATCAAATATTAATTAATTATGAAGTGCTTAAAAATAGATATGCAAATTAGACTATCTAATAACTGAACTTCGATCATTCGTCTCTAGTATATATAGAGTATGTTAAATTTAAATCTGGTATTATTGATTTGAATAAAAGTAACTCGTATTGATTGTAATGATATGCGTGATAACGAAAAAAAAATCTCATTTACGCATTTAAATATATATTTAATATTTTAAAATATTATTTTATAACATAAAGCGATTGTAATATCTCAATAGTGTGCGGCTAGAGCTATTGTAGAAGAATATTTTAATTTAATTTAAACCACATCAAATGTAAAAGAAAGCATACAGATTCACACCATTTCACTAAAAATATGTTTATATATATATATATATATATATATATATATATATGATAATTTTATTTACACAGACATGTACAAAATCTGCGACACTGGCATGTCGATGTTATCGATCAACAGTTACTATAAACTGAGATCTCATCAGGCAGAGTTAGAATCCGATCTTAACCTCAGATCATATAAAGCTCTATTTTGATATTGAGCACTTTTTATAAACCCGGTTAAAATTCTCTGGATTACCACCCTGTGGATATTTTTCACCTGGATTATTATCATTATATATATATATATATATATATATATATATATATATATATATATATATATATATATATATATATATATATAACAAATTTTATATAGTTACAGACAGATTCATAAAAAAACGTTTAGAGTTAACTATATGAATTAATTTCAAATTGCCATGGGTAAGCTAAATATACTTGAATAATATGTATTCAAGCATTTTATAATAACTTCATTATGTGGACTTTTTGGTGCTTCGGTAGTTTCACAATGACATTAAAATATTTAAAGAAATGTATAAACTTTGTTATGTGCTTACGTGTTGGCTGAAAATAAGATTGTACAGAAAAAAAGAGTGAAATAAAGAAAGAGGCAGATTGTACAGGAAAAAATACGCAACTTCATGCAGTATTTATTAAATTATAACAAGAAAAAAAAAACGATCTTACGTATCGATAGACATTTCAGCTTACTGATTCTGTATGTTGGTATGATAGAGGAAACAGGGAACAGGGAGAGAATTCCAAAGGCAAGTGGTTCGAGGAAAGAAGCTATTAGAGTATAAAGTCTTCCTGCATCTAGAGATCTCTACAGTAAAGGGGTGGGATTTTGCTGCTAGTCGGGAGGATCAGGAGCATTTACGTTGGGGTGGGGGGTACAAGTGTAGTAAGTTCGTCAGAGCAGATTCTGTGGAAGTACTTGAAAAACATGCACAGAGATGCAACACTATGGCGATACAACAAGGGCTGAAGCTTTGTAGACAGTGCAGGAATCTATTAAGCTAGATATTCTTTTTTGCACCAAGTCCAAGATGAGGGGACTAATGACTGGTGCATCAGCCAAGATGTGACAACAGTACTCCATGCACTGGCGAATGGTGAATACTTCAAGCGCAAAGTTAGACATAAGGTCGTTTTTTTATGTAGGTGGATATCCAGCTTTCCAAAAACGGAACTCTCTGGATGGGACAAAAATTAAAATGCCCAGAGTCAAGAAACATTTCTTCTCTTACTAAAGACATAACAGATACTACACTTTATTTTGCAGAAAGGTTAAAAGTCAGAAAGGGGGGATTGAAGAGCCAGTGATCAAGGGGAAGAGCACTCTGGACAATAAAAATGCCTGAGCAGCCACGTCTGCATTCCCAAATAACAAAATGAGAATATAGTCTGAATAATCCAAATAACAAAATGAGAATATAGTCTGAATAATCCAAATAACAAAATGAGAATATAGTCTGAATAATCCAAATAACAAAATGAGAATAGTAGTCTGAATAATCCAAATAACAAAATGAGAATAGTAGTCTGAATAATCCAAATAACAAAATGAGAATAGTAGTCTGAATAATCCAAATAACAAAATGAGAATATAGTCTGAATAATCCAAATAACAAAATGAGAATAGTAGTCTGAATAATCCAAATAACAAAATAAGAATAGTAGTCTGAATAATCCAAATAACAAAATGAGAATAGTAGTCTGAATAATCCAAATAACAAAATGAGAATAGTAGTCTGAATAATCCAAATAACAAAATGAGAATAGTAGTCTGAATAATCCAAATAACAAAATGAGAATAGTACTCTGAATAATCCAAATAACAAAATAAGAATAGTAGTCTGAATAATCCAAATAACAAAATGAGAATATTAGTCCGAATAATCCAAATAACAAAATGAGAATATTAGTCCGAATAATCCAAATAACAAAATGAGAATATTAATCTGAATAATCCAAATAACAAAATGAGAATATTAATCCGAATAATCCAAATAACAAAATGAGAATCGTAGTCTGAATAATCCAAATAACAAAATGAGAATATTAATCCGAATAATCCTAATAACAAAATGAGAATAGTAGTCCAAATAATCCAAAGGTCAAATAATAATTACTTCAAAATATCTGAAATACTCAACCAAACACCGTGCAGATTTAACTATGAACTCAACCATCAGCTTTTGCCAAGACCTTTCTCCTAACATTTGATCTAGTTCAACCAATCAAAGCGCCACGTTTATGTAACACTTGACAGTCCTTCTCCTTGCATATTATGGCCTCGCCTCTGAATTGACACATTTGTCATTCCCCTTGCTTCTTTTAGCTTTAATTACTTCATCAATTATTAATTAGTTTGTGAATTATTACTCAGTTTGTCAAATATTAATTAACTTGTCATGTGATATCTTGGAAATTTAAAAAGAACGCATCGTCTAATTAGAAAATTCTAAAAGTTAAAATTGGAAAATATTCAGTTATTTTTTCATGGAACCTTACTCAGTGAAAAAGAAAGGAGACAATCCCGAGGAAGAATCTTTGTAGGTTCTGCGCAGAAGTCCAATTTGCTCGACAACAACATCATGACAGTGGTGTACAGAGGTCTGATTATGCTGTCTTGGTGATATCCGGAATTAACTCTTTGATTATATGCCCCAAAGACTCAAGTATAAGTTATAATACTGAGAAATATGATAAAAAGGAGATAGTTTGAATATGATTGGATGCCCCCCACCCACCCAATTTGGATGCCCGAGGCCACCGTCCAGTCTCCTTTTCTTTGCACACCATTGCTGCAGCAGCAGCAGCAGCAGCAGCAGCATCCTGCTCCTCCTAAAGGCTAAATACAAAAGATTTTTAAAAAATCAAAGGAAACTTTATTCAGAAAATGCTTTTTTTGTCATGATAGTTTTAAAATGGTTTCCTTTTTAAAGAACTTGTTATGATTGCTGGCTTAGAAGTTAAAATCCATTGATCTTGTGTGAGCGTGTTTTTGTATTCTTCTTTTTGAAAGCAAGAAAAGTCTAAGATATTAAAAAAATACATCGGATTTATTCATAAGATACGTCCATTCAATCTACAGGCGATGAAAATGCTATTCCAAACTTAAGTGTGACAGATTGACAAAAATGATGTTTAAAACCGTGACAGACCAACTAACGGACGGAGCCTGTTATACAGATGTTTACTTCTCCGATAATGTACCACAAAGCATGCCTAAAAGAACTATTGGTTAAAGAGAAAACGTCTACTTGGTGACGGCTTCCGGTTTTGAAATCGGAAAGTGACAAACGGTGTTGATAAAAAAAAGAGCCCCTCATAATTTATACCGCTTAGATTTTTTGAGCAATTTTTAATTTCATTAGTTTGTAAACATTTGGTTAAGACAGTTAGCCAAATTTCTTTTACCACCACCTCTAAGTCTGGGTGAGAAGGTCGTAAAACAACACGTAATCGCTTAAAAAAGTACAAAGCCCTCCCCCCTCCAACATAAAGTTTGATTTAATTATTTGTAATTAAAAAAAGGTAAAAGTTCCCAATTATAAAAATTAGTCTAATTTTCTTATGTGTTAATTGTTAAGTTTAATCAACTGAATATAGTTCCACCTGACCAAGTAGTGACGAGGTCAGTGACTCTAATCTCAATGTTACGTGATAAAATCACTACGCTACAAGAACGACCACGTGACATGTAAATAGTGCCAAATTAGGCACCAAAAGAGATTCAACTGTTTTATATTTAGTTCGCAATAAAAGTTTGTGCCTCGTGCATGCGTATTAATTTTTCCTCATTGATTCTTGTCTTTTTTCCCCTGTTTTTGTGGTTCACTGCCGACCACTATGTCGCACTCTAACACGCTTAGTTTAACATTAATAATTTAAAGAAATGGTGAAAACAAATTATTAATCCCCCCCCCCCCCAAAAAAAAAAACATCCGACCAAAAATACAATGGGTAACTGTTTTTTTTATAAACATCATCTTTGTCAATTTCCGATTTCACAACCGGAAGTAGACTTCTTCTCTTTAACCGAATCATTATAGATATATTATTTTTTACTTCATTTTTATAAACATTGACTCCACTAGTACTTGATTTAACACAGTATAACCCGCGGTGGTGTCAAAGATACTCAGCTAACAAGGCCCTAGTGAGTCAACATGAGATTCCATCCTCCTCCTCCGGTCATTTTTATCAATTAAAATGTTATTTCAAACTTAAGCGTGACAGACGGACGGACGGACGGACGGACGGACAGAGCTCTTATAGAGAGGTTTGGGCGTACCTAAAATAAGGGAAGGGCAATTAATCTTTGCATTCGCCGATGAAAATACAATTTTAAACTTAAGCATGATAGACCAACGAAAATTCTATTTCCAACATAAGCGTGACAGACCTATAAACTGACCAATGAAATAAGAAAGATGCATAAATGCATCTAAAAAGGCGACGGAAATGCTAGTTCAAACTTAAGTGTGACAGACCAACAGACCGATAGACTGAAAATAGAATTACGGACAGAGCATATTAAATAGATACTTGGACGCATTCCTTAGAAATATTTCTAAATTGGTAAAAACAAAAAAAGAATATATAGAAACCCAAAATGTCAAAGAATTGCTTTCCCTTCTTTTGTCTAGTAGACTTCAGAATGTTTGTGGGCTTAATCTCTTAGAGATATTTTAACTGTAAACAACTCTTATCTTACTTATGAGTCACCACTTATCAAGGCCAAAAACCACTCGAGGATAAGAGTTCATGAGATGGATAGATTGTCAGTTTGATGATGAAGAATATTATGAGAGGACTGAAAATGATGAATGGAATAAACAAAGAATTGATTAATTATGAGGACGATTTATAACAAGTATTTGATGCCATTGGATTTGAAAACGACCATGTTGTAGTCTGCAGGGAAGTAACCCCGTGGTAATGTGTTCCACAGATGGGAAGTTGTTTGAGAGAAACTCTGTTCATGGAAATTCTGCACGGATTGTAATGAAAATGTTATTTGACTGCCTAACAGATTGAATGACCAATGGAGGAAACATCTTATCCAAATATATGGACGCATTCCATTGAAATATTTCCACATTGGTAAAAAAAAGGGTACTGTTATCGAATATGAACCAGTTTCTGGAAACTTCACGTCAGCAGCGTTCGAGTATGTTACGTAAACACTGGAGAGATGCCGAAGTGAATATTGACAGACGATAACTTCGATATGTTGCTGCGTCGTATTTTTTCAGTTTTATTTTCAAGAAAGATAGCAAATAACAAAAAAAAAAAAACGAACAAGACACTGTTAATAAATATTTTTATTTTTTTATTTTTCATTTCTTTTTGTATTCAGTCAACTGGTTAAAAAGTAGGTTTTTTTTGTGTTTCTTAAAACTGAAAAGAAGTTTTGTGTGTGTTTTGGGGGGATTTTTTTTCAATTAGTCTGGTTAGGGTTAGGGTCAGTTTAGGGTTAACATAGACTCGTCTATCTCAGCCGTACGCCCTGGGCCCCTGATCTGATAAGGATTTCGTAACAAATGGTCTTCGCAGACCTCCCTCAGTGATCCAACGTCGCATTCCTCCCATGTCTTCTACCAGCTGACAGCTGATTGGCTAATCACCTCAGCATTTCTCGGGTGTTTACGTAACAATCCCGAATACTGCTGATGCGAGGTTCCTGGAAACGGGTTCAAATCCGATATCAGTACCAAGAAAGGAAATAGAGAAAACCAAAAATCAAAGAATTGATTTTCCTTATTTTATCTGACCGACTTCAAAATATTTCTGGACTTAATCTCTCGGAGGTATTTCAACTAAACAACTTTCTTGAAAAAAGCTTCTTCTTATATGAAACTATTAAGACATTCAGAGTTACCTCCCTTTGCATAGGACCCATTTGTAACAATATCTATGGTGCATCAAGAAACAACCAATCACAGGCCGTCTAGCAAAATCAGTTTGGTTGAAGAGCCTGCCTGCGTTAGAACATCCTTCCTCTTTTGTCTGGCTTTCATAGAAACAAGGTGAACTTCACCGACGCTCCTGACTGCTACAACAGATGTTCAGTACAAGTGTGAAAGCCGGACAGATGCAACAATAAAATATGTCCAACTTCAAAGATATTTTCACAGAATTATAAGAAAGAACTTTAAAACTGTTATTTGGACGAAAATATCAATTTCAAAGACAAGATCCACAAATACCAGTTATTTGCAAAACAACACTTCTCTCTCTCTCCCCCCTCTCTCTCTCTCTCTCTCAATATATATATACTTGTGTGTTATATAAACAAAATAAAATTACTTGTGTTAATATTAATATCCAGAAAATGTTGCTATAAGTCATGTGCCTCATACCTTCATCGGTCTGCCACTTGCTCTTACTCTCTCTTACCTTTTCTCCCCCTTTTACTTTTTTTACTTTCTCTCTTTCTTTTAAAGGCAGGTGAAGCACTTTTTAGCCTTGGTAGGCAATCACCTAGAGATGGTGTCTCAATAAAAGCACTGGTCCCCATCATCTCATTGGGTTGGCATCCGGAAGGGCATCCGGCCTATAAACAATCTTGCCTCAACTAAGGAAATGACTTCCACAGAAAGGCTGTTGCATTTCAGGTTATGTAGTTTGAATAATTACCTTGCCAGAGATAGGTTAGTTTGAAAGTTAATGTCTAAAAGCCGTCCAACACATGCCAGCATGTGAAAAGGACATTAAACCAAATACAATGATGATTTCTTTCTCTTTCTCTTGCACTCTCCTTCGCACTCTGCATTTGTCCCTATTTACTCCCCCCCCCACACACACACACCCCCACGAGGATAGAATTAGACATAAGGTCGGTTTTTAATGTAGAGAAAAATCCAGCTTCCCAAAAAGGGGCACTCTGGATTGGGACAAAACTAAAAATTGCCTCAGTCTAAAAGGATTCCTTTCACTGACTGATGACAGAACCGATACTACACTTTGACCCCCCTCCACGCTCATCTCATATATTTCTATAATTGGGCACAATCCCAACAATTATAAGTGCAGCTGTAAAAAAAATGCCACTCACGAAATATAATCTTGCCAGTATTATTAAATGATTTTATTATTCAGGTCTTTTTTTCTGTTATATTGTCAATCTCAAAGGCAAAGGATGAAGATGTTTTCTTGATCCTTTTCAGAAAACTGCTATATTCTTGAAAGGGGAGATAACAACGATTCTAACCTAAAATTAGATTTTATTTACTTAATTAAATCGATCTCCAATTCTTTAATTAGGAGTTGCTTATTTTCTATCTTCATAGAGGAAACGAGGGATCAAAAGGCACCTATTTTTTATCAGGATCTTACATGATGTGTTGCTTGACTAAAATTCTGGCATCAGACTTAAAATCTCCCATACGTCATGTGGTTAAGTAAACTAATCAACTGCCTAATTTTCATATGGTGTTCTAGCTGACCTTATAGTCATTCCCTGTCAGTTATCTGGGATAAACAATAGGATCTGGAGAACTATCTCTACTCTTATCATAAAAAAGCTATATTACTGCCAACAATATGCAATATTTCGACATTACATTTATTCAAATTCATAAATTTAATAAATTTGTTGTTTTGTTTTGCTTATTCAAACTACTATTTTCATCTTGGTTGCTATTTCTACAACGTTTCATCTGATGTAACCTTCGACCTTCTTCAGGTGCATATTTTCGAATGTGAGAATCTTTATATTAGACTCGAAAACTACACAGAATTTCGAATTGAACCCTTTATTTAATCCATGGGGCTAGATTGTTCTCGTTCTGTCAGTCATGAATGGGTAGAAGTGTTATGTAATTTTGATGTTATCCTTCGTTATTTTCGCCTATAATGAAGATTGAACCTTCAATTACCAGAAGATTTAGATCCTTGCTACAAGTGATAATGAGTAAGGATAAAAAACAAATTACTTTACACTTCTACCCAGTCACAGCTGATGGAACGAGAACTATCTACCCCGTGTATTAAATAAAGGGTCCAATTAAAAATTCTGTATAGGTTCCCGAGTTCAACATAAATATTCCCGAGTTCGAAAATATTGACCTAAAGGTTACATCGGCCAGAACGTTGTGAAGATGAGAATAGTAGTCTGAATAATCCAAATAACATCTCATCTCAAAAACTGTGAAATTAAAAAAAAAAATTGTTATTCTTAAATTATTACTCTTATTTCTTCCATTTATGATACAATCCAGACACAATCTTATTTTCTCTAAGGAAATGATTGACAATAATGCAACAGTTTTTACAAATAAATTATTCAGGTGTAAGCCTTTATGCAAATTAAAAAAAAAAAACGCAATTTAAAGGCCATTACATACAACCCAAAAAACATAACAAAAACATCATCAATTTTCAAAGTGGCATCACTGAACCAGTGCAGGTATGAGGAGTCTACCCCTCATCAGTCTTTCATATCAAGGAAAAACAGCATCTGTCTGTATGTGACCAAGTGAAAGTCGGAAACTACCAAAGATACGCTTACAAAACGCTGGTTATAATAATAAAACAAACAAAAAATCCTGTAATATTTGTTCGCTTGGGGTCACCAAGGACCAGATTCGTGCATGGTTGCTCATAAAAGAATACTTTCTTTCATTCGTACTGGTAGTTGTTCGCAAAACAACACTGAAACTAACTGAGACAGTCGGCTGGTGATTACATTTTCTTTTTCTTTCTTTTCTTTATTTCTTTCTTTCTATTATAATAATGACAAAAGTTTGTGTATAAATTAGAGAGAAAGAGGCAGTAGGAGGGAGAGATGTGTTCAAATATTTCCGTGACAGAGAGAGAGAGATAGTAGTTATTTTAGTCATATACATTACACATACTTTTAAAACTTTTTTATTTACTTTTCTATACCTCTTTAGTCCTGCTCTATGACACGGAATAGTACACTGTGTACTTTCTTTTAAATCACCAAAATTCAAAGAATTATCTAATTTGAATGAAATTTTCAGCATCTCTTCAATAAATCATATATTTTATAGGGAATATAAATATACATAAAAATGTTGGCAAAACCAATCCTTTCACTCGATTTTGTTTGTTTATCAAATACTCAATCACCTTGTTTCGGCAGGTTAGTCATGAGTTACGCCCCTGTAATTAATGTCAAGTTATCTCACCTAAACTATACTGGCGGCGAATGAGAATGACTCTTCAAGTTTGAAGTATGAAAAAGACTCGTACGTGCATGGTGGAAGAATCAAAATCGAGGCCTGGTCTCTTTCTTGGTTGGACTTCAAAGTCAGCAGATGTCTCTTCGCTTGGTTCTGACGCAGTGTTGGCAGATGTAGTTTATGAGTAATTAAGACGGGATGCCCAGACAACTGGACATTTTAGCATGGTACCTTTCTCAACTGGTTGTAACATTCTTGTACAGAATAGTTCCTAGACAATACCAAGTAAGTTGTATTTATTTTTACATTGGCAAATACATTCTCCGTATCAACCCTGGCAACACATGTCTGTTACGATTCTCTCTAGGGACCTTTAATGTAGACTTTTATGTAGGAATAACGTCTGTTAATGTGGACCCCCTTTTTGTGTATCATGTATTATGTCTCTCTTACGTTTGTCTTTGAGAAAATAAATGTATGTTTATTTATGTAAATGCAACCATCTTTTTATCATTGCTGTTTCTTCCTCATTGTCTTTTTCCTGACTCTTGTGTGGACCCAAGAAACCACATAATCAATATGGTGGCACACGTGATAAAAAAGGTGTCCAACATGTGCGTCTCTATTGTCGTGCTGACCCTATTTATGACTCGGCACTCCTAACAAAAGCGGATGTTTAATCCCTGAACACCTTAGTCAAACAGTTTCTTTATTTCTGCACATATCGTCACTCAAGCCGACCAATCAGATCTCATCAAAGCATCGTATCAGCAGAAGCTGACAAAAAATATAAAAAGAATGCGTTCTTCAAAAACGGATTCAAAACCCGAGATTGCGGTCAGGCAATCCAGCAGCAGTCTTTTCCTCACTAATCGCTATTGGACTGAACGTCATTCTTATTACTATTCAAGTCAGCAGCAGATTCGCCCTCTCCTGTTACAGCACGCCGACAATGACTGTCTTTGTAATCACTATTGTCACAGCAACTACAGTAGCTCGTTTCTAACCAACAAACTAAGTGTAACTCAAGCCGGCCATCATCATCATCATCATCATCATCATCTGAAGCTTGTTCTCTGGCCAGCTAAATTTCTACAGCAGCTATGTCAAAAGCAAGAACTCCCAGCAAAAAGATCAAAGGACATTTCAGCCAGGATAACCATAACAACCAACCTATGGTAACGATACATTATCTTTCCGGCCGACTCACTGAATCATGACCTCGTTTTAACGGTCACATATTTATTTCTTTAAAATAAATATGTGACCCTTATATTTTACTGCGCACAAAAGTTTTTTTTTCTTTACCATAGCCGTATTTATATCTGGGTCTCCTTTCTTAGTTGTAAGACTGATCACCGATCACCATCCCCTGTATCGCTATGAAAACCAATGAAATGGAAATATCTAATATTCCTGTTTGCAGGTTTTATACAGTTTGTTTTATTGTTTTTTCTCAAATTATCTCTATAATAATAAAATCCTTTGTTTGTATTTTTATACAACAAAAACTAAAAATGATATCACAATACTCATTATTAGCAAGTGTTGTCATCAGAGCCAGTACTATCTACCACTGACTTGAGGGGGTGCACAAATCTGCTGTCAGCTTTCGGAAGAGCTCGTTTCAGAGGCACTCTAGAGGTCTCTGTAATTTTATTTTTGACCTCCTTACCGAAAAGTATATAGAGTCGCTTTTTACAATAACACCATATTAAAAACAATATTACTGTGCATGTGTTTAAATCTGGCTCAAACTTCCATCCTTTTGAAAATCACTACGATTTAAACTTTGACCAAACAGTATTTATACACGCGACCACACGCTTTCGTTATTTTTTTTTGTTATATACAGGGTGTTTCAAAAGTCTTGGGAACATTACAAATGCGTATATCTCATGAACTATTCCAGGTAGAAAAATGAAACTGGTGCCATTTTAAAGCTTGCTTAATCAAGTTTTTGGTCATACTAATGATTTTCGTGTTATCTTTCCAGGTGCAGTAATGGCGTTCTCTAAACAAGACAAGGCATTTTGCGTCCTCCAATTTGCAAAGACTGAATCGTGGACATGTGTTCAGCGTGCATTTCGCAGGAAATTTAAAAAAGAAGCCCCTGAAAGGAAATCCATTGTCAGATGGCATGCTAAATTTGTGAAAGATGGGTGTTTGTGCCCAAGTAAGCGAACAGGTCGCCCTTCAACTTCAGAAGATGCAGTTGAGCAAGTTCGGACAGCCTTTCAGCGGAGCCCCCGTAAATCAGTGAGAAGAGCCAGCAGGGAACTTCAGCTTGCTCCAGCAACTGCCTGGCGTGTCTTAAGGAAACGACTGCAAATGGTACCTTACAAGCTCAAGTTGGTCCAAAAGTTGAAGGACACTGATAAGCCACTTCGCCGTGACTTTTGCATTGCAATGCAAGAGAAGTTGGAAGATAACGGCTTTGATGACCGGCTTGTTTTTAGCGATGAGGCGACCTTCCATCTGAATGGCAAAGTTAACAAGCATAACACTCGCATATGGGGTACTGAGAATCCTCATGAACTTCTTGAGCACGAGCGAGATTCACCAAAAGTGAACGTGTTTTGTGCAATTTCCAAGAAAGGTGTCTATGGACCGTTCTTCTTTGAAGAGGCAACTATCACTGGTGAATCCTATCTCAACATGCTGGAAGACTGGTTAATGGCTCAGTTGGAACAAGCAGAATCTGATGACTTCATTTTTCAACAAGATGGTGCACCACCACACTGGAGTCTTAGAGTAAGGCAGTTTCTTAACACAAGGCTGCCTGGTAGATGGATTGGGAGATCTGGGCGAGGTGATGACGTTCTCATGCCCTGGCCTCCTAGGTCTCCAGATCTTACCCCGTGTGACTTTTTCCTTTGGGGCTTTGTCAAGCAACATATCTATGTGCCGCCCCTTCCAAGAGATATTGACGAACTAAAGGCTCGAGTAACGGCAGTTGTGGGAACCATTGACGTCAAGATGCTGGAACGCGTTTGGCAGGAAATGGACTATCGACTAGATGTCTGCCGTGTGACGAATGGTGCTCATATTGAGCAACTTTGAAGATTCCCCACAAAACTTGAAACTTTAACCTTTCCAACGGTACCAATTTCATTTTTCAACTCCTAATAGTTTTTGAGTTATTAAAAATCGTTATGTTCCCAAGAATTTTGAAACACCCTGTATACTAGTGCAAGTTTTTTTTTTCAATTTTCTTATCTTTTTGTTTTTGCTGGGATGGGGAAACCTACCGGATGCCAGACATTCCCCCACTATTTCAGAGACTCCAATCGAGATATCTTTTTAGGATTATAATGGTTCCTTTAAGTACAATTGTTTGTATCTTTCTTGCCCTTGGTTCCCTGGGTATATTCGCCAGGAAGTTTTTGAAATTTTTTTCCTGAGTTCGGTTGTTCCTATGATTACTGGAATGATGGAGATCTTCCTAAGATTCCAGGTCTTTTTTTGTGTTGTACATAACACCTTGGTATTTAGTTATCTTCTCCCTCTCAGCTCTGTTGAAGCCAGTATTATTAGGGACACTGACTTTAACTAGGGTTGCTACTTTATCTCTTTTGTTCGATATAACTATGTCAGGTTCAACAGCTCCGTTTTCTAAGTATGTAGGGATTGCATAGTCATAACGAATGGTGTATGACTTATTTCCAACACTTCTTTCTGGTATTTTCCGAAATTCGCGATCATGTGTATAAATAAATACTGTTTATTCTTCTGGTTTTACTCTTTGATTAATACTAGTTGAAGACACACCTGTTAATTGGTGATACCGTGAAACTGCAGTAAAGTGTTAAAACTAAGTACATTTTATTGTTATTTATTGTATATAATGTATGTATATTGTTACAAATGTAGGGTGATCGAACCCAAATTAGAGAAGTAGAATGTATTTAATAAACATTTTATTAACGCGAGCAGAGCCCATTTTGTCATATCTTGAGAGCATCCATTGGGGTCGATCTGTACGACCGAAGGAAGCGTACTTGACACGTTGAGCCAATACCCCGACCGACCCCTTTCTCTAACACTCACCAAAAAGGAATTCAGAGTCCAACCAAAAACACCCGCCCCGCACCTGACTGAACGCAGATGACCCCACATAGAAAGGCCATACGCCATACGTCACGGCCTGAGAAAATAAAATTAGCACTTGATGTTCTGACTCATCAAAACGTCAACCCAGAAGAATCTGACACCCCCCCACCCAGGGCAGCAACGGCGGAGAAGTTGGGGACAAAAACAGTCAGCGACAAACGGCCGAGAGAGAAGCATCTCTCGAGTCACCAGCTGCTATAAAGATCTGTCGATGTAGAAGCCGGCAACATGCCCCGCCCCCCGAGAGATTTCTCTAAACCACACCGATGAAACGAGAGCCTTCGAGGTTATTTCTTGGTAAAAACGCATATTAAGAGGCCGCCTGACTGGCTAGTGGGCACTAGTGGGCCGTGCGCAAAACCAGTTGGCCTTTTTAGGGCCAAATGTCACGAATTTGGTGTTTTGGGGGCCTTTTTGTGTGAATATTCTGGAGTTCACTTATGCGGTGCCAGGCGTATCGCAGAATTGAAAACAAACACAAATACTTCGCTAAAAATGAAGAACAATCACAGAAAATTGTCTGTTTGTTTTTCATTTTTAGCGAAGTTATTTGGTTATATTTTTTAATTTTCTTTTTGTGTTTGTTTTTCATTTTTAGTGAAGTGACACGAGTATTTCTTTTTTGTGTTTGTTTTTCATTTTTAGCGAAGTGACACGAGTATTTCTTTTTTGTGTTTGTTTTTCATTTTTAGCGAAGTGACACGAGTATTTATGAAAATTTTTTTTGCGAGAAATGAGCATTTTTTCATTTACAGACAAAAAGTAAAAATGAAAAAGTGCCCATGTTGGATTATGACTGGCCCTGTATTTTAAAGTGTGTAGATCCACTAGTATGAATTGTGAAGGAAATAGGATTAAGTACAATTTAAGGGCATCTGTGATTTTTGGAACAAACAACCATGATTCATGGTGACTCATTTTATAAGCAAAAACAAATTTGAGGTATGTTTTGACTGATAGGAAATGCTCAGATCAAAGGTCAGAGACAAAGGCGATTTGAGTCTGTTGTGACATTCGTTTGAGGGGCCGGGGAGGGGGGCTCTGACGTCACAGATCCTTTTTGTGTGAGAAATTAGTTTTTGGATCAGTTCATGATGGAAGCCCGTAATGTAGAGACGTATAAGCTGGTCTCTGCAGTGCGAGGTCTGTGTGAATCGCGAGAGATGGGCTAAACTTACTAGAAAATAGCTAACTGCATCTAACGTCCCACAGTAAGATGTGAATGTATGAACCGACGACGGGACCCCCCTCCACTGGAATGATGTGTGAAATAAAAAGAACAAAAGAAATCTCTCAGAAAAACCGTCTTCGAGTGTCTCTGTCCTTTGCTTGAAAATAGAATCTGCTTCCAAAACAGATACTCCACGACGATCATGAGCCAGTAACACAGATGAGGTGCCAACGAACTCACGATCAGCGACGAACGAGAACTGCAAAGGTAACTTTCTTATAATGTAAAATATCTGGAAAATGTGTTTGAAGTGACTCTCTTAAAATATGTGTCAAAATGACGCTTAAAAACATGTGTTTAAAATTGACTATGAGAAGTGCCTTACAGAAAAGTATTAAAAAAAAAGATTGAAATCACTATTAATCCTCTCATGAACTTTTCGTATTGTTTTCGGCCCGGAGATGATATAATTCGAACTTGAAGTGGTGTCGAAGAACTGCCCCAGTCGGGAGGATTAGTGACTTTGTTAATAATAAGCTCACCCCCACCCCCCGTTTTAAGGGTTATGCAACACCCATTTCTCGCAAAAAAAAAACTTTTATAAATACTCGTGTCACTTCACTAAAAATTAAAAACAAACACGAAAAAGAAATACTCGTGTCACTTCGCTAAAAATGACAAACAAACACAAAAAAGAAAATTAAAAAATATAACCAAATAACTTCGCTAAAAATGAAAAACAAACAGACAATTTTCAGTGATTGTTCTTCATTTTTAGCGAAGTATTTGTGTTTGTTTTCAATTCTGCGATACGCCTGGCACCGCATAAGTGAACTCCAGAATATTCACACAAAAAAGGCCCCCAAAACACCAAATTCGTGACATTTGGCCCTAAAAAGGCCAACTGGTTTTGCGCACGGCCCACTAGTGCCCACTAGCCAGTCAGGCGGCCCCTTAATATGCGTTTTTACCTATTTCTTTTCTCAAACTCTGCCACTGAGTATGAACCTCGGAGATAGACGAGTACACCTTCCTATGAGAAGACTGGTTAGCGCCGAGATAAAACACAACAGCTGCATACGCATATGCGGTCTCCGGCGCTTGCCGCCAACGACATTTCCGTCAAATGACTGTTGAACTTTTTCAACTCCGTCGGAGAGACGTATTTCCATGAGTAAGTAAACCACCATTTTCTTCCTTCTGTGAGTTGCTTCGGACTTATCTTGGTAATGGACTTGGCTCGTCATAGTTATATTAGACAGTCTCCCGCTCCCTTAAAATGACGCTTTGCTTTTTTGTTGTTGCTTGTTTTATATATATATATATATATATATATATATATATATATATATATATATATATATATATATATATATATATATTTGAATTTTTTTTTAGAAACCAGTTAACAGACGCGTGAATTTATATCAATAAATGAAAATTTATTTAATATTTTTTTAAATATTTTTTTATATCTATAAATCCGAATTTCGAAAATTCGGATTTATAAATATCAAAGAAAAAGATCAAATAAATTTTCATTTATTGATATAAATTCACGCGTCTGTTAACTGATTTCTCTAAAATTCTCTAAAAAATTTTATTTTTCAAATATGTCTTCTACTGACGCTTTCAAAACTGTAGTAACACTTATATATATATATATATATATATATATATATATATATATATATATATATATATATATATATATATATATATATATATATACATATGTCCTTTTGTTATCCTATAAATAAACATTGTTTATACTCTATCTTGGCGTTTGTGTCGTTTCTTACTTCCTCGTTGTTTTCCCTTGTTTACTATGTGATGTCTTGAATTGGATAAATCCCCTTCCCTCTATATTCTGTTTGTAATATCGGAACCTGGGGACCCACGAGCCATTTTCCGGAAATTTTAACTTTTTTTTATAATTATCATTGTTACACCCTCGCTGCCGTGGTCCCGGCGGAGGCCGTGCGTGACAAGATATATATACAGAGCACATCCCACTGAATAGGACACAGAAAACTGGAATCTTCAAAAAGAACACAAAACTACGGCTAAATAACAACATGCCACGTAAAAAGAAGAAAAAAATGTTTGTATTTTCCTGACGAGGACTCTTTCATGGGTCGAAAATTAGAATTTAAATACGAGCATATATGTATTTATGAAATATAAAATGATATATTTATCTATATAAAAAAATCTGTATTTTGACTGGTTTTTAAACAATTATATATATATATATATATATATATATATATATATATATATATATATATATATATATATAATAAAGTAACACCGAATCACATAATCACCGGTGCGATAATTTATTTCGACCCTCCGGCCTTTTCAAACTCCCAAAACGAGGAGATTACATGTAATCATGTTGAAACATGTTGTAACATGTAATCTCCTCGTTTTGGGTGCTTGAAAAGGCCGGAGGGTCGAAACGGTGATCATGTGATTCTGTGTTACTTTATTTTATTCTTGCTCTTGGATTTCCTTCTGGAATTTATTTCACTCTAACACACACACACTATATATATATATATATATATATATATATATATATATATATATATATATATATATATATATATATATATATATATTAAGTTCAATTTAAAAGAGACATTTGCACCGTTAGTCCACAACATCGGACGTCACTTCTAGAAGACCAGGAAGGGTTATTACGCAAAAAAGGTAATAGCTTTTATTTGTCTAAAGCTCTGTCGAGGCTTGTTATATCAAGCAAAATATTAGATAAAAAAGTCAAGATGAAAAAGAAAAAAAAATGTTTTTATTTTAATTTTTATTTTAATAAAAAAATATCTGCATCTAACGCATGGTTCTTTGAAGGCATTTTGCCTCTTTCTTTATATATATATATATATATATATATATATATATATATATATATATATATATATATATATATATATATATATATATTAATGCATACATTTATGAACGAAATATATATATCAACTAACATGGTTGCCCGGAATTACAAACACGAGGACTCGGATTTTACTAAGGGGTTTATCCAGGGAATCATCTTCACTACAACTACTCAATCCATGGACTCAATTCTCCCTAACAGATATTTAAAAGCATTACACAACCTAGCTAACAACGAGAACATGATCATCTTGCCCACAGACAAAGGTGGTGGCGTTGTTATCATGGATAAATGTAAATACAACGAAAAGACGTTCCAACTCCTATACGATCAAAACATTTATGAAGAGACTAATTCCGCTTTTATATACAAAGAAAGAGATAAATTTAACAAATCCTATAAGAAACTAATAAACAATAATAAAACCTGGTTAGCATATATTGATTAGCATTTCACTATTCCAACTTATATGGCCTACCCAACATCCATAAGCATAATACCCCAATGCGCCCCATAATCTCAGGTATCGGCAGTGCTACCCATAAAATTGCACGAGCCATTACTAAAATACCCCATTACTAGGTACGATTAGTCCTTCTCACCTAAAAAAACTCTGAAGATCTACCTAATAAAATAAAAAAAATCTTAACTTAACTAATAAACGATGAATAGTCTGGACATAGATTCATTATATACCAATATCCCCACTAAAAATGTCTTAATTTACCTCAGAAACATCTCGACAAAATAAATATAAGCTTACCGCTTCCAGTTAATAACATAATTAATATTATAAATTTATGCACTAACATGACTTATTTTACTTTCAATAATTTCCTTTATAAGCAGAAATTTGGACTACCCATGTGGAATCCCCTCAGCGATGTCCTATCATGTTTATTTTTGGAATTTCTTAAAAGCGAACCCTTCAAATATAGACTACCTAAAATGTGTCATACTACAGATACATAGACGATATCTTAAGTTTTCTTCCCAAAACCACTAAAATAGAAAACATTACTGTCAAACAAAATAAAATAAAACCTACCATCAAATTTACTTTCAAAAAAGAAAACGATAACTCCACACCCTTTCTTGATATTCTATTAATAAACAAAAATAATAATTTATATTATAAGTCTAGCATAAACCAACCAATAAAAAATGATTATGTTCATTTTTATTCGCACCACAATAATCAAGTAAAATCGGGCATCATAATTGGTTTTTACCACAGAGCGCTTAGAATATGTAGCAAGAAGTATCTAAATAAGAATTGAAATACATTGCACACACCCTCAAAACATTACCGTACCCAATGTATTTTATACAAAACTCAACAAGCAAAGCTCTACAGATTCACTCAAATCGCAAACAAAACAACTCATCAACCAACCCTATAACAAATATACATATAGCTTTACCGACTAACTCTAACAACACCCCCATTTACACAGAACTTAATAAACTAGGCATAAGCATAACCCAAATAACTTCAGTAAGTATTATAGATTTAATCAAAACATCTAGACTGAACACCTAATATCAAAGCAGGCATATACTCCATCCCTTGTCTATATTATAATAAGGTCTACATTCAGGAGATGGAACGCAACTTGGACAAGCGGATTTATGAACATAAAAGATCGATTAAAACCAACAACACGCTTAGCGCCCTATGTGCTCACACTATAGAGTATGGGCATTACTTTGACTTTGATAAACCACTTTAATCAAGACAATACATAAGTCAACACGTCAACTAATTGAATCAGCCCTCAAATAAAATTAAACAAAGAATGGGCTTCTACTATATCGCCTCCAACCTATCAAAAGCAATTATAAATGAAAATAAGATAGGTCTAGACACCGGATAGTTCCCTGATTTTTAAATTGGTTTTCCTTTGGACCCCCTTTCTGCTTTTTAATTTCTCTTTTCCTTTTTCCTATACTACTTCTACATACATTTGATACATATATTTCGTTCACAAATGAATGCAGTATATATATATATATATATATATATATATATATATATATATATATATACATTGTATGTATGTATATGTATGTTATGTATTTATCTGTGACTCTGTATATATTTGCATATCTTCCCTCTCTACATAAATTTAAAATCCTACCACTATATATATTTCCCATAATTTACCGACTTTCTCGTCTTTTGTACCTTTTAGCATTTTTCGTTCGCTCTTGATAAAGCCCACGTAACAGTTGGGCGAAACGTTGAACTCACAGATCTTCCACTTTTTCCATTTTTAATCTCATATATATATATATATATATATATATATATATATATATATATATATATATATATATATATATATATATATATATATATAGTAGTTATGAAAATATATTTATGGCAATTAAGCGACACAGACGCATCTGCGTTTCATCCCCGTAGGGAATCGTCAGGCTAAAATGCATGGAATTTATGTATACACGTCATGTTTAGTTAAGCTAGCTAACCAATCAGATATTTTATTATTCCCTCTCATGGGTTAATGTTTCCATTAGTCAATGACAGGGCTTCTCACAAACAAAGGATCGGCCGACTTTTACTTCCTATTCTTTTGTTCTGATTTCTATAGGAGTTACTCACCCAGTTTTTTGTGAATGTGGCGATTTAATAGTTGACCTTTTTTTAAACACGTACGTGCTTTTTATATTTCAATTTTTAGGCATTGGATTACTTTCCTTTTTTTAATTATTTTATTTTTGTTATGTGTATTTATCCTAAATTAATTCACTTCTACAGTTTAATAGGTTTTGGGGGTCTTTAAAGGTAAGAATTTCAAATTTCTCATTCAGACATAATCTACACGGGTCGTCTAAATTTCTACATGTATTGGCCTGTCGTACTATTTTCCACTCGATTATAGACGAGCGCCCGCTTTTTTTAGCTCTCAGTAATTTAGAACTAGTGCTGTTTTTAATCGGCGTTTTTTTTTTTGTTATTAAATGTGCTTTTGTGATCATAATATCTGATTTTAAAGTTTACGGATGTCATACCCACGTATTGAGCATTGTTGAAGTAAATACTGAAAACTGATACATAAAATATTATATCTTCTTATAACATTTTATGTGGATACATGAAATTATATATATATATATATATATATATATATATATATATATATATATATATATATATATATATATATATATATATATATATATATAAATTAAACAAGTTAAAATATATTGATAAAATGAACTTAAAACCAATATTTTTCAAAAGTGCTCAATACAAAGTAGAGCTTTATAATATACTAGTAAATATATTTTGGCTAGGCTGAGAGAATGTCATGATGAACGAACTTCATACACTGACACTCAAAAAAGGAGTTAATGCCTGGTAGGATGATACCATTACAATATAACATATGCTACAATACCCCCTCCAAAATAGAGGAGGTATAACCTGGGAGGATCTTCCCTCATAAAAGGAGGAACAATAGAAAAGATACAATACTATCTCAACCTCCAAAAGGAGAAGGTAGTACCTGAGAAGATGGTTACATAAACCCTCCTTTGAAGAGGATGTAATACCTGGGAGGGTTACCCCCCCATCTCCTTAAAAAAGGAGGAGGTAATTCTTGGAAGGACGGTCTTAGTACAACAGAACCGATGCTAAACTGCCCATTCCATTAAAAGATAATACAATAATAGATTAAATCAGTTTTTTTTAAATTCATTTAAAAATGCTCAGCCATAAAAACATTTTATTATAGCTTCTTGGTCTTTTCGCTAAGATCAAAGCGTAGTATCTGTTCTCAGCATCGCGGCGACATCAGAGGTTAAAAAAAAAACAATTTAGAAATTATAATACGGCGTCGTTAACTGGAGAGAAGAAGGGGAAGAGGGAGAAAATGGAAGGGGGCAGACACATTAGCCAGCCAGAGAGAGATAGAGACAACCAGTCAGTAGCAAGCTAGCCACGCTCTTCCCCCTTTTTTCTTTCTCTGCCAAGTCGGTAAGAATTATCGCAGGCGATATTAGATATAGTTTTTCTTAAGTTATCCATCATTTTGCTTACATCATTTTAATTAATTATTATTAATATTGACAAAACTATTGCACATATGTAGATAAGATAGTACACTAAAGTTAAAAATGAATAACATCAAATATTAATTAATTATGAAGTGCTTAAAAATAGATATGCAAATTAGACTATCTAATAACTGAACTTCGATCATTCGTCTCTAGTATATATAGAGTATGTTAAATTTAAATCTGGTATTATTGATTTGAATAAAAGTAACTCGTATTGATTGTAATGATATGCGTGATAACGAAAAATATCTCATTTACGCATTTAAATATATATTTAATATTTTAAAATATTATTTTATAACATAAAGCGATTGTAATATCTCAATAGTGTGCGGCTAGAGCTATTGTAGAAGAATATTTTAATTTAATTTAAACCACATCAAATGTAAAAGAAAGCATACAGATTCACACCATTTCACTAAAAATATGTTTATAAATATATATATATATATATATATATATATATATATATAACAAATTTTATATAGTTACAGACAGATTCATAAAAAATAAACGTTTAGAGTTAACTATACGAATTAATTTCAAATTGCCATGGGTAAGCTAAATATACTTGAATAATATGTATTCAAGCATTTTTTAATAACTTCATTATGTGGACTTTTTGGTGCTTCTGTAGTTTCACAATGACATTAAAATATTTAAAGAAATGTATAAACTTTGTTATGTGCTTACGTGTTGGCTGAAAATAAGATTGTACAGAAAAAAAGAGTGAAATAAAGAAAGAGGCAAGATTGTACAGGAAAAAATACGCAACTTCATGCAGTATTTATTAAATTATAACAAGAAAAAAAAACGATCTTACGTATCGATAGACATTTCAGCTTACTGATTAGGCAAAGGAGATAACTCTATTTTTACCCCTAAAAATTCAAAATATAAGGAAAATGGCGACCGTGAGATAAAATCGTTTTTAATGTTCAATTTAATAAATACTGGATGAATTAGCGTAATTTTATGGTGTACAGTCTTCTTTTCATCTACCACGTAATTACATAACAAAGTTTATACATTTCTGTAGCTATTTTTTTTTAAAGAGAGGCCTTATATGTCATTGTGAAACTACAGAAGCACAATTTTTATTTTTAATTTGAAAATGAATCTAAATAAGAAGAAACTTCTGATAAACAAATACCTCAAGCTTTCAAGTGTGAAGTTATTACATTCGTGCAACGTCGGATTTCTTTTAATTCATAAATCATGTAAACATATGGCATTTATTAATTCTTTCACCATGAGGCGGGATGCGATTTTCAAAAGAAATTAACATTATACAATAAATTTGGGGAAAACAATGCTGTTTTCAAGAGAAGAAGCCAAGCCTATCGCATTTGTAAGCAACGGCTTCCCCCATTTCATAACATATTAAGGTAAGTTTTTATTTACTCTTTTTCCCGCCAAGATTAGATGTGACTCACTATTGGTTTAACGTGGGGGATCCAGCCCTCCCCCACTGTCTAAAAGGGGATGGGCACTGTATGCCAAATTTGCCGTGATCAGACTCGCCCATTCCCAGTGGGGGCCGCCTCGGGCGACCGACAATAAGCCCCCCCCCCCCGCCGCTATAAAATAAATAAATGAATCGACCATAGTCGAGGGTGACCGAAAGTTCTCTTTCCATTGCCTACTACAACACTCCTTTCCCTGGATCACTCAACTTAATCCTTATCCTTATAATGCTGAATCTATAGCGGGGGGGGGGGGGGGGGGGGGGGGTCAAGTATAATTATTTGAATTTTTTGTATGATAGACCTCGGTGTCTCCGCTCATTAGCGAATACTTAAATTATTATGCCAAATGGGTCACCATGGGAAAAGGTAATACCTGGGAGGGTGCTCGTCTGACATCGAACAGAACCATACTCACCCCTGATATCAGTCCGAGTGTTTGTCAAAAGTTACGTAAAAAATATTAGAAAATAGAAAGGGGTATTTTTACCCCGCCTAATAAACTGGTATCGTCCGGGCCTTTGGGTCTGGATTTACGCCGGTCTATTGGGGGTTGCCGGTCCTGTGCAGTTCTAGGAGGTGCACCCTCCCAGGCTTTGCCTTCCCTCTTTGGGGAGGAGTAAGTTTATTGCTTACTGTCTGAGGCGCCTCTACCGGGGAATGCCGACGGAGTGCTCACCTCTCGAGCGCTGGCTTATCTAATCCCACTTTCCCGACCTTGTGTCACATCTTACCTTGTGGGAGGTAGATAAATAAATTAGAAACAGAAAAACAAAAGAGAAATGAGGTTGATCCAAGGGAGAAAACTCTACATGGCTTAAATATTTGCTGAAATCCAAGAAACGTATTTGTACATTTTGCAAACCGTTGAAAACTGTTTAAAAATATTATCTTTCAACTAAAAAACAAAAACTGCAATTTCAAAATGCCTTGCGAAACAATGTTTAAAGTCTAAAACATAGTAGTAATATATAGATTTCAAATATCATCTCACATGTGCAAAGGGAGACAATTCAGTTACATTTTAAATTTTCTACACCCGTATATTTCTGTATTTCTATCAGAAAATAAGATCACGAATTGTGTGTATGTGTGTGGGTTTCCGTGACCTTCGTATAAGAAAGGCCATTGCGATTGAACGTGACGTCATACACTTTGGTGTAAGCGAGACATGCCGAAAAGTCAAGTTGTCTATAATGAATGATAGCTTCTCTTTTTTTAAGTATTAGAAATATTTACAAGGTGCATTAAAAAAAAAAAAAGAAAGGAAAGCGGCACGATCCGATTTATACTGAAACTGAACTGGGGATTTACCAGAATAAAAAAGGGTGACAAAAATAACAAAAGAGCAAAAAACAAATAGGCCACAAATAAATGTTACCAGACGCAATAAAAGTTACTTTTCTACCTACTTGGATAATTTTTTTTTTTGTGTGTGTTTAAAGTATTTTAATGTGTTTTATTGCATTTTAATAATCCGATAAAAGTACATGGATTTTACCTTTTTTTTCAAAATGGCCGACGACCTTTTACCGGAATTTGCCGAAGACCTTTTTTTCCTGTTAACTCGATTTTCAAGAAATAGTCAACAAATACCTGTTCCAACTCCTTTCAATTAGGTAGAAAAGTAAATTTTATTTTCTCTGGTAACATTTATTTATTGCCTATTTGTTTATTTCACTCTTTTTTTTTCTGTTAACTATTCTGGTAAATCGCGACTGAACTTCATTCAATATTAAAAAATAGAGAAAAAGAACAAGAATTAATTAAAAAAAGATTAGTCAAAATTACTTCTGCATCAAAGTAAATAAATATCACGTTGTTTCATGGTTTTTGAAAACTAAAATTCGTTTATTATTTTGATTGCGAACAATCTGAAAATAATTTTCTTTACAAGTTATTAAAATCAAAACATGCAAAGTTAGGCAATGAAGCTTATATATTTTTTAAAGTTACAATATCAACATATTTGTTTGTAGAAAATAGTGTTGTATTAATAAATTACGTGTGTTCCGAAGTTCTGCCTCCCCACACCAGCAGAGTACGTTATGGTACGTTTTTAATGTGGGGAGATTTCAGCTCCCCTAAAAGAGGCACTCTAGATTAGGACAAACATTTAAAAAATTGCTTCAGTCTAAAAAGATTTCTCCTTAATTCAGTAAGGACAGAAAAAAATGAATTGTAGTATCGGAACAGATACTACACTTTGAAATATTTATTTGTAAAAAATATAAAAGATACATTGAAAAAAATTAGGCACAAGATCATCAAAAGTGTGGCGAAAAGTCATCATCTGTCTATCCTACTTTGTCTATTCCACTCTAAGCTAGAATCATTGCAGTCTCCACAATACCATATTTACTCTAAGATTTAACCTTATTAAAATATCCCCAATGTGTTGAAAATGTAAAACTAAACTTTGTCAACAGATACTACGGTTATATTGAAGCGGTTACCTCCCAAAATGGCTGACAAATTTTACCGATTAGTTTTATTTGATTTTGCAAGTGGTGAAAGGGCTAATTAATCCATCGCATTAACTTGTTTTCTGATGTTTGTGGATTATTTTATACTGAAAAAATTAGCCTCATATAAAAGATAATTTCTTTGACAATATTCAATATTGAATATCTCATGATCATGATGCTTAATTTGTAATATATTTCAATTTCATTTTTAATAAACACTGTTTCGTACAAAACAAAACATAACCTTGCTTAACTCTACCATTAACCCTAAGTCCGGGTGATAACGCCCCCTTCCCCCCCACACAAAAAACCTAAATTGCTTAAAAACGCTAATCTTGAATCATAATTCGAGATATTTGCAAAATAAAAATTAAAAAAAGGAATCCGCAAAAAATGAGAAAACAAATTAATATTTACAAAATAAAAATAATTTTAAAAAAAAATGAAATGAAATCCACAAAAATCAGACAACTAATTTATACGGTGGATAAATTAGCCCTTTCACCGCTTGCAAAATCAGACAAACCTAATTGATAAAATTTGGCAGGCATTTTGGGAGCTAATAGCTTTAATATAACCAACAAAAAACTAATTTGGGGGAAGTGATGACGAAATCCATTTTTACCGTAAATAAATTTCTACCGGGATTCCTATTAGGAAATTTCTGATAACTTTGTATACTCTCTCTCTCTCTCTCTCTCTCTCTCTCTCTCTCTCTCTCTCTCACACACATATATATATATATATATATATATATATATATATATATATATATATATATAACATAGAATATAGAAGACCAGGAAGGATTATTACGAGAAAAAAATAAGGTTAATACCTTTTATTTGTCTAAAGCTCTGACGAGGCTTATAATATCAAGCGAAATATTAGATAAAAAAGTCATGATGAAGAAAAAAAATATTGTTTTGATTTTTATTTTGATTTTAATAAAAAATATCTGCGTCTACACATGGTTTCTCTTTCTTTATGTTTAAAATTCTAAAGATGCTTCAAAAATGAACTTTCCCAAATTTATATATATATATATATATATATATTATGGGTATTATATATATATATATATATATATATATATATATATATATATATATATATATATATATATATATATATATATATATATGTATATATATATATATATATATATATATATATTATGGGTATTATATATATATATATATGTATATATATATATATATATATATATATATATATATATATATATATATATAATAATAATAATAATAATATTTTTCATATTTTTCAAATATTTGAACTTTGTTTTTTTCGAAAGCCAACTTATCTATCTGTATTTCTCCTCTGATGATAAGATCTCGATCTTTGAAAAGCCTTGGCTTAAGGAAAGAATAATAAACACTAGTTTATTACTGAATACACCTTGCATTGAACAATTGAAATTTGAAATAAATTTGGACAATCGTCGCATATTTATCACTCTTTTTTCTTTATATATATATATATATATATATATATATATATAACATCTTAACAACAACAACCTATACACCCCCGCCCCCAACATTTCAGCCACATTAGTCCAAAACTCCATTAACAACACCTGGTCCCAAATCTGTCTCGCACGTAACCTCCCCAAAAAATACAAAATCAACTTCACCACCAAAAATAGCAGACTTCCCACCTTCTACCACCTCATTAAAACACACAAGACCAACACACACACACAAATTAGACCTATAGTCTCTAGTATTGAAGGACCACTCTATAAAATCTCTTGGCTTCTCTCTCAACTACTCAAACCACTACTCTCCACCTTCCCCGCACATGTCAGCAGCTCCGACCAAGTAATTAGCAGACTACACTCACTCCAACACCAACAACTACAAACTAACAACTATATATTTAGCCTAGACGTAATCTCCCTCTACACCTCAATACCCGCACACCCAGCCATAGACCTCATCACCGACCACATATCTTCCTCTGACAACCTAGAGCTCTTCGGACTAACACCTACTGACATTCACAATCTCTTATACATCATCATCGACAACACATACTTTACCTTTCAGCAGCACACTTTCAAACAAATCTCCGGCCTCCCCATGGGTTCTAGCCTTTCCGGTCTCTTAGCCATCACCTACATGAACCGGTTAGAACAACGAGCACTTAACTCCTGCCTCTCCTATATATTCTTCTCCAGATATATAGATGACATTCTAATCCTTACATCCTCTCAAGACGAAGCCACACAAATATTCAACACATTCAACAACACCGACCCCCACATACAATTCACCATAGAACACCCAAACGAGTCCGGCTCACTCTCTCTCCTTGATTTCAACCTTAACATCACCGAAGATGGCTCTATACACACTAACTTCTATAGGAAACCTGCCTGCAAAAACCTTTTCATACACTATAAGTCTGCCCTGCCCACAAAAGCCAAATTAAGTTATGCCCATAATAAAATTACCCGAATACAAAATAAATGCTCTTCTGCTGCTGACAAAATATCACACACTAAAAACTTCCACCAAACCCTCCAAAATAATGGCTACCCCGCCCCAACCATAGCCCACCTAAATAAGCCCAAAACACATAGACACCGCACCCTCGCTAACACATGCTTCTTAAAACTCCCTTTCTTCAGCGATA
>OY744536.1:54614865-54622365 GCA_963556195.1 Sepiola atlantica | reverse complement strand
TAGAAGAGAGTGGGACGGTGTCCGTCTGAGGAAGAGGAAGAATATAAGAGTTCTTAGGGCCGCCCGTGGATTTCTTCAGCTGAAGATGGTAGTAGTCGTCGAGTGAGGCGACGGCGGCAGGAGAGAGAGCGTTTCCTCGTTCCTCGCTGGTGCTCTCTGCGATGTGTCCAAGCTGGTGCCAGGTCGTCTGATCTTTTTCCTCGAACCCTAAGGAGACATAAGTAGTCCCTTAGGGAACTAACGATATCATTGCGCCCTGTGATTTGATTGGATAAGCCAGCTCACAGGGACAGTGATTACGCATTCAAAAGTAGTCCCTATTGGTGACTGCTACATAATCTCTTGCTGATTTATCGGGTTATTTATAGTGACCGTGTGGACTAATGTGTCGGAATTTGAGTTAAACATATGACTCGTGTTCTGGGGGTTTGAGTCCTGTGATCGGTATGAATAATCATCCCTGCACTGACGATTCCTGTAAGGATGAAACGTACTCGTATTTGTAGATAAAAACAAATATATATATATATATATAGCAAGTTCCGCTTGAGCGTTGAACACTGTAGACGACAAGACACTTCCCCTGCCTCCTGGGTAAGTGTATCTTAATTTCAATTACTGTCTGTATCAATTTCGTGATTATAGCCTGAATATACAAACTGCGTTCGAGCCCATGTGACCGCCTGCAATCGCCACTACTAAACTGATGAGGGTAGAGAGCCCGAAACAACGTTGTCTGTAGGTGAAAAACACTTTAATATTTTAAAAATATTTATAGTATGTATATATATATATATATATATATATATATATATTGAAACCTGATACATAAAAAATTATATCTCCTTATAATATTTTATGTGGATACATGAAGTACTAATATATATATATATATATATATATATATATATATATATATATATATATATATATATATATATTATGACATTAGGAACGTTTTGGACAAAAAATCAACATGGCGTCCTCTACATTAAAAACTTACCTTGTGCCCAACTTTGAGAGGGGAAAATGGGCGAAATTGAGCTTTAAGAGCCCCTAAAAGTTGAATGACCATGAACAAAATGACCGACCAACAAATCACATACACACAAAAAAAACAGTGAGCTCTCTTCCCAGACTGATGATCCTATCTACCCAAAAACCCGTCTTCATCCCTTCTCATATCAGTAGTAGCAGAGTAGCCGTTTCTACTTGGTTGATATCTAAGCTACACGTCAGGCTAAGAGCCAGACTGTTTGAGACACGCAGCACACACCATGAGGAACATTTTACATACAATGGGAGCTTGTCATCATTGCCACTCCTCTGCGACATAAAACTTGTCATATGTATTTTCTAGTCTTTATTTATAGCTTTTTCTAAAATATCTTAATTTATTTTACTTTTTTTATTAAGATTAAATTACGATTTATTAGCTTTATTATTATTATTATTATTTAATCACTAGGAGTTATCACACTGTTCATCGTCAGTGGTCACCCACTGCCGACAACCTGTGGTATTACCTGGAGTCTGAGTGACAACAAGTCTCCTCAGACCTCCAGTATGCTCCACCTCTTTTCGTTCATCACCGCTGATGACCTTGCGGTAATCGCAACAGCCACCTACCAACGATTTCCCGCTGATAAGGGCCATTGGTCCCCTCTGGGGCCCGAGTGGCAACAAGCCTTCCCAAGGTCCCAGAGCTATTATTATTATTATTATTATTATTATTATTATTATTATTATTATTATTATTATTATTATTATTATTATTATTATCATTATTATTATTATTATTATTATTATTATTATTATTATTATTATTATCATTATTATTATTATTATTATTATTATTATTATTATTATTATTATTATTATTATTATCATTATTATTATTATTATTATTATTATTATTATTATTATTATTATTATTATTATTATTATCATTATTATTATTATTATCATTATTATTATTATTATTATTATTATTATTATTATTATTATTATTATTATTATTATTATTATCATTATTATTATTATTATTATTATTATTATTATTATTATTATTATTATTATTATTATTATTATCATTATTATTATTATTATTATTATTATTATTATTATTATTATTATTATTATTATTATCATTATTATTATTATTATCATTATTATTATTATTATTATTATTATTATTATTATTATTATCATTATTATTATTATTATTATTATTATTATTATTATTATTATTATTATTATTATTATTATTATTATTATTATCATTATTATTATTATTATTATTATTATTATTATTATTATTTATAGTAGTAGTAGTAGTATTACTGGCAATAATATTTTGCATTATCATTTTATTATTTAGTACATTATTAGAAGTAATAAGGTAAGTGGTGAGTTTGTTAATGAACAACCGATGGTGACAATTTCGACGTACGTTACCCCACCGAAAGAGGAGTTAATGCCTCATAATAACAGAACAGATACTACATTACCCCCCCCCCCCTGTGAACGTGTATGGGTGCGTTCACTGATCGTCTCACTCGTTGTGCCGGTCCAAAGTTGTTGTGCGATCTCAGTCAGTGCTGCAACAAAGAATTCTCATCCCAATTAAAACTATGAGTCCAGTTTATAACAAGTAACAGGTTGATTTGTTGGAGGTCGCAAAAGATACTCGTGTTCTCAGGTTGAATGGCAGACTTGCAAAATAAGATCTTTTATTCCAGCGAAAAAAAGTATAAGCCCGATCTACACAATCTAAGAGCTCCAAATGGGCACACCTTGTCTGGAGAGACACCCAGCTTCAACCTGATCGCTAGCTCTCTCAGAGATCCCAACTTCCTGTCATGACCAAAGAGCCAGGTTTCCCTCACCCAGCTCTTGGGGTCCTTTGTCCCTGACCGAAAATCTTGGATTCTAATCTTTCTCACTGGTCACCATTCGACCACCCAAGGCCTGACTGCTGGAGATATCCATTAGAGATAACTACCAGACAGTCTACTCAAGGGGCCTTATCATGGAGACAATCTAAGAACATCACTTTATGTTCTCAGCATAATTTTCTGTTTTTAAGAGGCACTTATTTCATTTCAAAAAGAAATAAGATTCTGTGTAGCCCCAAAATACAAAATCAGAAATATTTCCAAATTCCTTTGTGCCCCGCCCCCGCATCTAATATCTGCAACGTCTGCCATTCGCATGCACCACTAAAAATGCAGCCTACTACATTTTTACACCCTGACCGTCAAAGAAGGAGGAAATACCTGGGAGGATGGTCACATGACGAATGAACATGTACATCACGACTATCCCCAAGGGAGGAGGTAGTGTCAAGGAGGATAGTATCATGTCAACAGAACAGATACTACACTACCATCCACTGATTTCAGCATTGAAGGATAGTACAATAGTACATTATTAGAAGTAATAGTATAGTTTCAGCTTCAGACAGACAGATACTAAACCTCCATTAGTAATAGATTATTATTATTAGTAGTAGTAGTAGTAGTAGTAGAAGTAGTAGGAGTAGTAGTAGTAGTAGTAGTAGTAGTAGTAGTGATTTTGTTATTAGAATCTTTATCTATTCTTTTTGTCATATAAACATTTTTTATTTGTCCTTTGACGCTATGCATTAAGACTGCGTGCTTGGATCACGCTAGGGGTCACTATTTTTTAAGAAGGAAAGTGTCCATTTTGTAGGGTTCGTTTACTAAGAAAAAAATCATTGCGTTGCCGTTGGTAGGGGTTACTGTTTGTTCGAATATAAAGACAAACTTTTTCTCCACGTTTTAAATCAGTTTTATTCATACATCACTGAACCAACAAACAGCAAGGGACCATGAACCAGTTAAACTAACAAAAATACCATAGCACGCTGTATCGGCGGGCACACGTACATCTGTCCAATGGGTTGGGTCTCACATCCACTTGTCTCGTGCACGTCAAATTTTTGATTCAGCTGAGACAGGAACCTTGCGCGTCTCTTCGGCTTGACTGTTCAAACACAAGAAAAAATAGTGTACAAACAGTTGAGCAAAAGTACCTTCCACGTAAAGTATTTATCACTCTGCGTGGAAAAATAAAATTGCACAAAAGAAAATAGTTCGTAAACGTATAGCTCCTTCAGTATCTTCATTTTTATCTTCATTTAGTAACCAAAGTTTTACTATTTATATTAACTATTTTCCCACTCCCTCTGCTCTTGTAAATCAACTCTCATACAAAAGCTAATTGACGCAGTGTACACTCCTCAAATACACTCCCAACAACCAGCTGTCATTTTAACATAGACAGAAGATCGATTTCATAATATACTTACTACCTGCAGCTCTACACACACACGGATACAATGTATGGTATAGCCACGTTGAAAGAATGGATAAGAGTTCTTGGGTTTGTTGATGTAGAACAGTTGAGGTAGCAGGTCTAGTTAACAGGGGAAGGCTAAGGAAAAAATGGGAGGAATGATAAGGATGGACTTGAGAGAAAGAGAGATAAATAAAGACCTGGTCAGAGATCGGTTTGGAAGTCAATTTTTAAAAGCCACCCAACACATGCCAGCTGCTGCTGCTGATGCTGCTGCTGCTGATGATGATGATGCTATTTATAATGATGATGATTTAATCTTCCCCTTCACCATCAATAATGTTATAAATAGAACAACTTGAAAATGCTTCCATAATTGTTGGTTTGCAACAGTTGTATTCTGATCGATGAGTCGTACCATCTGTTGTCAGAGCTCTGGAAAGGAAAATCGATGTAGTTTATCGTCAGTTACTGGAGATACATAGGAACCGAGGCGGAGGTTTCTGTCAGGGTTACCTCACCCTTAGTCATTAACTATCCCTTGTGAAATTTGCAAGGCAACTAGGGAGAATCTTATTGTTTTTATTTTGGTGTACTCCTAACAAGAAATTAGACTCTGCAGTGAGTGGCAGAGCACAGAATCAGTGAATAATTATATTCTTTTTAATGGAAAAACAAATTAAAACTCCCCAAAAGGTAGGTGAAGCACTCTTTAGCCTTGGTGGGCAATCACTTAGAGATGGTGTCTCAATAAAAATACTGGTCCTCATCACCCCATTTGGTTAGCATCAAAAAAGTCAACCGGCCTATAAAAATGTTACCATAATTAATGACGTATCATCCAAAGTGAATTTGTCATAATTATGATACAAAAGCAGTCAGAATTGAGTTGCTAGAGAAATCCAATAAATTTTTTATCTTTCTTGCTCACCAAGAATAACCATTGTTGACAAAGAATAAACACAGATAAGGCCATCCCTATAACAGGCCAAGAGATCTAACGTTTGATTTCTTTTACTGACGGCAACATTTCCAGTCAGTCAGCAGAAATCTTTTTAGCTGCTAACACTTCACTCTCATTGCTTATTTAAACTGAGATTCTGTATTATATCATAAAATATATTTTGATTATAACAGTTTGTGAAAATACTGTAAAAAATTAAAATTTAATTTTATTGAGAATTAGTTTTTCGCCATTATTAATTAAAAAGAATTAAAACAATAGTTAATACTGTTTTAACTTTTTAAGCCAAATTTGCTAGTTAGTTTTCTATATTTTGTAAAAGTCTCATGTCATAATCTTTTTTAAGATTTTTTCTATATGACAGCATTGTTTATAACAAAAATGGTGCTTGTATAATAAAAAGCCGAAAAAAAGTTTTTTTTGTCTTTTTTTTGTTGGAGAGGTAAATAAGGGGCAGGTAACTCTTACCACGAATTTTAAGCAAGATTTTCCAGTAATCAAAACTGATGGCTTTAATTGGTGTTGCACATGTGGCTACTGTGCAAGGAGAACGTCGATTAGACATAAAAGGGTTAGGGTTAGGGTTAGGGTTAGAAAAATATTGTTCGAAAGCTAGAGCTGTTGTGAAGAGTTACCTGCCCCTTATTCACCTCTCCAACACTAAAAGACAAAAAAAACTTTTTTTCGGCTTTTTATTATGCAAGCACCAAAAAAATAATACCATCTTTTATGCCTTTGTTTATTCAAAATCACCTGTCTCTTCATTTATAGGAATTTGTCAATAATTGTCAAAGTTATCAATTAGCTGATTGTGGTTCTTATTTGGTATGTAAAACACATAATGCCTTCACAACACTTCTGCTGTGAAGGCATGCTTCAAGAGGAGTAAGGAGAGGAGAGACCAGCAGTGAAGGGAGAGGAGAGAGTACAGACGACAAAGAGCTGTAACAGAGCTCTCAGAACCAGACACCACCTACATCTGTGGCAACTGCAACAGAGCCTACTGATCCAGGATAGACTTGCACAATCATAGCTTATGCTGTAATTCAACAATAGACTAATCTGAGAAGTAGAAATCCATTGTTTCCTGAGACAGACGGATGCCAACCAACCAGCCAAAACACATAACATGAAACTAATCTCACAGGGGAATTTTCGCTCTGTTTTTAACTGCTATATCAATTATTTAAGAAAATTCACATCGCCTCCAGTAAAAGACCCCAGTTGCATGATTGGCCGGCCTGTTATAGGGATGGCCTTGGTCGTACTTGGTATTAAAGAGAATGATTTTTATTTTACAGTCGACATATTCTGTTATGGAAGGGATAGTTTGTCCCTTCCTTACATTTATCGCACGAAATGAATTGAATGAACAACTGAGTAACAGGCAACAAAAAAGAGGGTTTATTGAACAGAGGGTTACCTCTACCGTTCAGTATAGGTAACAGAGAGTGAGATAGTGTCCGGTTGAGGAAGAGGAAAATATTATAGTTCTCTGGGCTGCCCGTGGGTTTTCTTCAAGTGAAGATGGTAGTAGTCTTTGAGTGAGACGACGGTAGCAGGAGAAAAGGCTTTTCCGGGTTCCTCGTCGGTGTTCTCGGCGATGCGTCCAAGCTGTGCCGAGGGGTCGTCTCTGCGAGGCGGATTGAATGAATAAGAGAGTGATTTTTGTGTTTACACCGGCTTTTATACCAAGAAGGGCAGATAACTCTCGTGTCGCTTTTCAGCGCCACCTGTCGGTGAATAAGCGACACCTAACGGCCAGCCGGTGCAGTTATGTGTGAAAGGAGCAGGTAACTGCTACAATTCTACAGCTCTAGCCGACTGGGCATACACAAATAATCAACAATCATGCTGAAATATAGGGGAAAATCACACAATGCATAAATGAATCTTAAATAGGGAGACAGGGATATCACAAAAATGGTGGTATAAATATAAACATTTATGTAGACAATAGTCCAAAGAAAAACAATATTGATAATGATAACTCTGCTTCCCAGAAAGATTGAAGATGAATTTCATTACCGAATTTAATTTACTGTTTGAATGACTTCGTCTCATCTATTATCATTTCACCTTCCATCAAAAATGATAGGAACAAAATATGCATCGCCAGTTTTTGCATTAATATTCATATTAAATAACGTCTCAATAAGTGTAGTTAAAAAAATAAATAAGAAAGAAAGAAAGAAAACGTCTCAAACGGGAAAGAG
>OY744536.1:54257365-54609865 GCA_963556195.1 Sepiola atlantica | reverse complement strand
TGTGCCAATTTTTCCTATTTATCCACTTGTGCCATTTTCAGCTGTGCCATTTTTAGCTGTGTCATTTTTACCGGGACATTTATTCTGGTGCTATTTTTTCTGGTGCCATTATTATTATAATCTATAAATTTCAGTTTTACTGGTAGTTTAAATTTATCACTTTATCATTAGTTCTAGCAATAGAAAATTCAGTTTTAAAAAAATGAAAAGAATCGTTTTTTGAATCAGAAATTATGCTAAAATGTTTTAAATTCCAATACCGATTCCGATAAGTCCACCCATTGTCTGTAGATTTCGAAAGGTGATCTGCCTATCTCTGTTTAGCTATTCTTATCATGATGATAATATCGTTCACTTCAGTTGGTTGGCTGGTTCAGGTGTTTTGTGATTTTGTATTGGAATATCCGGATCCAAATAATACAAGAGAATTATATCCACAGAAATTATTCGATAGATTTGTCAACTTGCAAAAGTCTCATTGAATTTGAACTCAGTCAAAATGTAATACGCTGAAGCCCAAGTTTTATTGTTTCTCTCGCTATGTGTCGGATGTAAGGAAAATAATCCAATTCACTTTCTCGTTTCTTGTCGGAGCAAAGTTGTTTCCCTTGGTATAAACAATAAGACAGTTTTTTTATTATAAAAAAGAGTGGTTTTATTTCTCAGTTACATTCATTTGCAAAATAACAAATGGGTCTCGGACCTGCACAGTTGTGTCACAACGACTCTCTCTGTTCTTCTCCATGAGTCTGTCTGGCTTGGCATCAACAGTGAACTTGTTGAAATAACCTTTGTTAATGTCATCCGATAAAGAGTAAATTTGTATGAATCAGAATGGCACAACTTTGTTGGCCGGTGTGATTCTGTTGTCGGCATTCTTGCAGGAGGGACCACATAATAGTTGCTAACATCCCTACGTGAAAGTGATATTATGCAATCGACTAGATTCGAACTTGGCACACCCAGGTCATCAGTCCGTGTCGTTATCACCTTAATCACCGTCACCTCATGATGTCAGCTATAAAGTAAATGGCTGTGACCCGATTCTCGATCACAGCCATTTACCTCGGACAATACAATTCTTTTTCTGATCGTGGTTTTCGACCTACATACGTCATGGACAAGAAATGTTTTCGCTTTGTTCATTTCTTTCCAAAATAATTCTTTGTTCTTTTTATTTTTATGTTGCAGAAGTTCAGATCAGCACCTTAGGTTTCAAGCTGGAGGAGCGGAATCAGGCAAAAAAATTCTAAGAGTTCTTGAGTTTTAATAATAAACCATTGTCTGCCTTTTATCAGTCATATTTTGATCTGTAGAGTTACTTATAGGTAATTAATTAAAACTCAAGAAAACCCAGAATTTTTCGCCTGGGTTCGCTCTCCCAGCTTAAAACCTAAGGTATCATGTTCATTGTAATTTCTGTAACATTATAAATAAATATATATATATATATATATATATATATATATATATATATATGTATATATATATATATATACAAACAGTGAATTGCGCTTGGATGCACAGCTTTTTCTTAAGTAGATAACATCATGTAGAGTAGAAAGTCAACGATTAACATCAGACAAAACGTGTTCAATGAATACATCATACCTGTTATGATATATGGTAGCAAAACATGAGCACTTAATAATGCAGTGATAGAAAAGCTAAAAGTGGCAGAATGCAAAATTGAACGCATTATGCTTGTCATCGGTTTACATGATAGAAAAAGAAACACCTGGATCAGACAGTAAACTGGAGTAAATGACATCATCACCACCATATACACGGCAAAACATAGATGGACAGGTCACCTTTCGAGATCTACAGACAACAGGTGGACATATAGCGTGACAGAATAGACCCCAGGGCGATGGAAATAACCTAGAGAAAGGCCAAAAATCCCAGTGGAGAGACGACGTCAATAGCCAACTATGGCCTATTTGGCCACGCCTAGCCAGGGATAAAACAATGGGGAAGGAAACCAGGGAAGGGTTCTTCCACCAGGAGTGAAATAAAAAGACTCTGATGATGATGATGATGATGATGATGATGATGATGATGATGATGATGATGATATATATATATATATATAAATATAGTAATATTACTAGTAGCCGTACTTGAGGTTGTGCTATTTTGGGCAATGGTCAGGCCAGGGCCGGCGGGACAGTTATAAAAGTGGGGGGGGGTTCTCCTAAAAAGTGGATGGGGGGGTTAAACACATGCATATCAACTTAATTATTGATAACCGTAAAGTGGGGGGGGGGGCAAGTCATTAGATACCAATCAAGCTAGATTCTCTGAATTTCAATTCCGTCTTAAAACCTCTTAAGTTTTAGCCTAAGTCTGTAATTTTACATATTTTCTAAAATAAAAACAAAACATATGATGGATTTTGATCAAAATTAGAGTAATGATTCCAAACATAAGGTTTGCTAGCAATATATCTTGATTTTAATCTTCATAATGTGATATAAAATTTGTGCAAAATGGTTCTGCTTGGGGAATTAATTTTACTCGTCCTGGGATGAGTATTTTTCTTGTTTTAATATATATATATATATATATATATATATATATATATATATATATATATATATATATATATATCCTAGTAGTAAGAATATAGCGTTCAAAATACTTGGATTCGAAATCTTCCGACTGGCGATATGGTTACATCATCCATACTGACGAGTGTAAGATAACACGAAACAAATATATTTCTATGGATATTAAAAAATATTTATTTATTAAGAAAATATTATTAAGCTCCGTTATGTTAAGCACTCTAAGAGAAATTAAATTGAAGATTAAAATTTAGTCACGTTTCGAAGTTTTCTTTTTTAGATGATTAGAACACTGCCTGGATCTTAATACTTGTGTTTGCAAATAAATACAAGACATATTTCTCTTGCATTTGAAACCCTGATCGCCACAACTGTCAAGTGGTAATGATCCAGGTTAAATATACTTGGTTATGTCATCCATACTGATGAGTGGTAAGTAACACGAGACATATATATGGATATTAAAAATATTTATTTATTAAAATTTTATATATATATATATATATATATATATATATATATATATATATATATATATAGGCAGCAAGTTATTATTTATGCAAGTCTGATTGAATACCATGAAATTTTCGTGTTCTGTAATTTTTTTAGTAATGTTCTCGAAAGACCGAATGATAAGAAGTACTATGTGGGTATGACCTCTCTAGATTTTAAAACCAGATATTACGACCACAACAGCACATTTTAAAATAAAAAACGCCAAATAAGATCAGCACTAGCCAACCATTACTGGGAGCTCAAAGAAAGCGGGTGCTCACTAATAATAAAATGGAAAATAGTATGACAGACCAATAAATTTAGAAATTTAGACGACCCATGTAGATTATGTCTGAATGAGAAATTTGAAATCCTATACCTTAAAGACCCCCAAAACTTATTAAACTGTAGAAGTGAAATAGCAAATAACTGCTTACACAGAATAACATTTTCTTTAAGTAAACAATACATAATAAATAAATAAATAAAAAACTAAACTAACACCTAAAAATAGAAATACAAGCGTGCTCGTGTTAAAATAAGGTCACCTATTAATTTGACACAAAAAATAAACAGGGATGACCCACACTATAGAAAACAGAACAATAGAATAGGAAGTAAAATCAACCGAACCTTTGTTTGTGAGAAGCCCAACGATTGGCGAATGTAAACATTAACCCATGGGAGGGAATAACAAAGCATCTGATTGGTTTACTAGTTAGACTAAACACCACGTGTATATAAAAACACCTGGCAACACAAACTCCATGCAATTTAGACTGACGATTCCCTACGGGGATGAAACGCGGAGCGTCTGTGTAGCTTAATTGCCATAAATATATTTTCATAACTTACTACCTTGCTTTACTTACGTATTGAGCACTGATGAAGTAAATACTGAAAATCGATACATAAAAGATTATATCTCCTTATAACATATTTTATGTGGATTCATGAAATAATATATATATATATATATATATATATATATATATATATATATATATATATATATATATATGGGAAAATGAAAAATGAAAACCAAAAAGGGATGTTTTTTATGTGTACATCAACGTTTCGTCTTTATTTATAAGACTTCATCAGGATGATAATATAAAGAAAAATGTCATGCAAGTACGTGCACATATAGGGTTGACATTATGGGAAGAAGGGAGGAAAGTAGTAGCCACTACTGGAGAAAACAGTAGGGCTGACGTCCGGGCTTAGTGGAGTCAGTAGTGAGGAAATCTATATATATATTTGTTGTTTTGATTTATTGATAGATAAAATAGTTATCCATGGACACATGTTTCGCCATTAATGCGGCTCATCAGCGTGGCTGACTATGATAGGGTTCGAACCTGGGACTGTGACCGAGTGCGCAAACTGTTACACTATGACACCCGTATGAAATTACGTGATAATTTATTGTTTATAAAGTTATTTTTGTTGCTATTGTTTTTTAGCGATAATTGTATTACTGGTATATTTGCTCATCTATATATATATATATATATATATATATATATATATATATATATATATATATATATATATATATATATATATATATATATATATATTTGATAGATAGATAGATCAATTTATAAAAAGGAATATTTCGTAATGCAACCATGTTCCTAAGCTCAAACTATGACAGCTAACACATTCTGTTGTTTATTATTGTCATCCGAATACGTTGACATGAAAATGTGTGCTATTTCTCACCATATCTTGTTTTTCAGTTGACAGCTATAAATAAGCGTCAGATCATCTATTAAGATTATAGACAAATAAAAAAGAAAATCCTTTGAAACCATGCAAAGCGTTATCCATTTGGATCAGGCTGACATAACTGATCCGTTATATTTATTAATAAATCATCGTTTATTTGCGGCTCAAACTGGATATTAATTGACAATAATGATTCAACGATGAAATATGTATGCGGCTTCTAAAAGAACTGTTTTGATAATCAGGGAGGAAATTAATACTGGCACATCATTAATAATATCCCCTTCTTTCTTCTTCTTCACACAAAGTGCGATTGCACGCGCTATTGCAACCTGTTCTCATCGGCTGCTAACCGGAGATGAAAACATAGTTTTGGCGGCTACTGCCAGCAATGGCGGCATCCGACAGACCAGCGCCTGCTGTGGTGGCTCAAGTCCCTTTTCTGTTGGGGTAAGATATGGTCCGGCTCAGTCCTAACTAGTGCTCCCTCTTAGGCATTATCTACTCGCTCGTGTAGTGCGGTTGGTTTATTTCCGATTGCCTAGGGCGCCCTTAGTAGGACATTTTAGTATGAAACTTTATTCAAGATAGAAAATTGGGGAGTGTTCTTGTTAGAAATCATTGTTGATAAATAACAAATTTGAATTATTAAAAATAATAACCATTTGTCAGCCATACATGCAATAATTTATTTATTTTTTAACTTAAACTTTTTGACGCTCTTCATTAGAGCTAAAAGCCATTGTTCCATACCTTTTTCAGTCAGTTTGTTTTTGGTTGGTGTCGATTCGTGCGATGCTAAGACGGTGTCAAGAACTCGCGTGACAATGCAGAACAAAGTAAAAATTTGGGAGTGTTCTTGTTAGAAAATATTGTTGATATATAGAAAATTTGAATTATTAAAAATAATAACCGTGAGAAAGACATGCAATGCAAGATTTGTTTTTTTTTCAACTTAAATTTTTCCACAATATATTCATCAGTTTTTAAAAAATCGTCTAACTTACACCCTGCCCACCCATGTTATCGATTTTAAGCAAATCGATAACATGAGTGGAAAACATGTTATGCTACATCGACTAATGCAAATGGGTTTTATGTAGTAAATACCCAGGATGCACAGGTTATAAGTTGAATTGGTTCCTAGGGAAATTAGATGAGTCCTAACTAAAGTTTCTTAATAATTTGTAGAACTAAATTGCAGGAAATCAGATTAAAGTTTTATATCACTCTCCCCAAAAAAATTTTAATCAGCCAGAATTACTTAAATTGACAGCACAATTTTTATTTACTTACAGAACAATTTGTTTTTTAAATTAAATTAATAAATTTGTATCATTTGGATTATTCGGACTACTATTCTCATCTTGCTTTTTATGTTAACTATCAGGTCTGTGGTACTGGACATAACACCCGAACGGAAGAAATAATGCCCAGTTGATTGATACAGATACCCACTTGGCCGGAAGAATAAACATCCGGTGATTTTATGCAGAGACACCTGCAAAGTTCACCTGCAGACATAGTAGACGAAAATACATCCGTTGCTAGTTGAACAATAAATGGGGGCGTGGCTATATTGTGTGCATAGGCGAAATCTCGGAATGGGTGTTGCTGTTTTTGATGCATGGGTGTCCAAAACTGTTATATAAACAAACCGGGATTGAGATCAGCACAAAAGCGGCTGGTCAGCAACTTCAAGAGATTAATTTCCGTCAACTCCCTGCTCTCTCCAATCTCTCTCTCTCTCTCTCTCTCTCTCTGACTCTACTTGTTCGCTGCAACTGAGCAATGAAAATATACATTTTTATACATAAGTCTTTGTCGCTATTCTTTTAAGCACATCAACAATATACAACAATTATATTTACAACGTTTCGGCCGATGTAAACTCTAATATTCTCTAGGTGCATGTTTTCGAACGTGGGAACCGGCTTGTCGAACTTGGAAATCTTTATGTTTAACCCACGAATATGGACGGAATTTCAAACTGAAACCTTATTTAATCCACGGGGTTAGATTGTTCTCATTCCGTCGGCAGATGTTTATATATTTGTTTGTACAGGATTCATTGCTAAACTAATTAACTGATCATTATGAACAGTTGCTAAGCGTAAGGGTCCATATGTAGGTTCTATTTAGTTTAATTTAGTTTTATGCAAAGAGGATAAAAATGGGGTTGGAGGCCCTTTGTGAAAATTCAGATACTTCCGATTTTTGTAAAATCTTAAAAATAGGTATTAAACATCAATTAATAAATATTCTGCAAATTTCAGTTTCTTCGGATTATTGTAAAGGGTTTTAGAGAGCATAATATGGGCAAAATCTCCCATTTGAAAATTCAAATATTTCAGATTTGTATTGAATTTTATCAATAGTCATTACTAACCAATTAAGCAAGATTACCTGAATTTCTAATTTCTTCTTAAGACCCCTTAAGCTTAAGCCTTAAATTTGAGCCATTTTCTAGAATAAAAAAAAAACATAATGAATTTTGATCAAAATTGAGATAAGGATTCTAGACATTAAGTTTAGTATCATAATATCTTGATTTTAATCTTCATAAAATAGTGTATAACTGTTCGGTTTGGAGAATTTATTTTACCCGTATCGCCCGTTTTTCTGGCTGCAACTTTGTTGAAAAAGTAATACTTTAATGGTATTCTATTATTACTTTCCATTCAATATTTGACTCGATCGTTAGCTAAGATAAAAAATAATAATGATGAATATAAATAATGATGATGTCTATACATATTGGCTAATATTAAAATATAAAATTGTCTGCATAGTCTCCTTGTGTCTTCCTTGTCTTATTCTGTCTACATACGTACATGTATTTATGTGTGTTTATATATATGGATGCATCTGTACATATATATATATATATATATATATATATATATATATATATATATATATATATATATATATATATATATATATGTATATATATATATATAAAATAAAATAAAATAAATTCAGAATAAGTGCGCTCAACCTACAACTGAACTCAACATCTCTCTATTGGATTTACTTCATTCTTGAACTCTTCCATGCTGCCTTCACGAAAACCACTCTTTTCCATCTGTAAATCTCCTTTCATTGGACACCTCATCAACGGACAATTACCAACTGGACTTTCCCCATATCTTTTTTACACGAACTTTTTCACTCTCCATGACTTAATATTTTTTCAAATTTTGAATTTTGGCTTTTCTACTGCCAACTTATATATCTATGCAATTCCTCTGATGATAAGATTTTAATCTTTGAAAAGCCTTGGCTTAAGGAAAGAATGATAAACATAATTTTATTACCGAGTATACCTTGCATTGAACAATCGAAGTTGAAATAAATTTGTCATTCGTACATGTTTATCACTCTTCTTTCATCTCTCTCTCTCTCTCTCTCTCTCTCTCTCTCTCTCTATATATATATATATATATATATATATATATATATATATATATATATATATATATATATAGTACCGCCTGAAGATGATTTGACGATTCAAATCGAAAGTACTTGCAAAAAAGAAAAAAGAATGGAACAAGAAACCCATGGATCATATTTACATCAATTTGACCGAAATATTAAATGGACAATTCGGAAAATTGAAAAAATAAAAAAGAAGTCGCATCAAACAAAACCACTCCGTGTTATTTAATAATGTTTGCCTAAATGAAAATATGCTGCCTAAATACACACAATATATATATATATATATATATATATTGTATCTGTGGGGGGGGCGTGAATCAAAGATAATGCCTCTACGTAAGTTTCCAAAAATGATGCATTCTGTATTAGTTATGCATTCTATAGTCGATATCTTAACTTAAATTTCCCTAAGCTCATTATAAATATGACTTAATTTCTTAATTACAACTTCTATACTTTGTATCACAAGCTTAACTAATTTTATATGTAATTTGACCATATGCTTTATCTTTTAATTAATCTTTTAAGTTTCTTTTTTACTACTTCTAACCTATTATGAATAATTTTTAATTAGGCCACTTACAGTGGCTTTTATGGCCAATTCCTCTACCACTGATATTTGAACTTCAGTAACTTCAATCTTTTCTCATTGTTTGATTATACATGTTGCTAATTCTCCGTTCTAATGACTCTTAAATATTGTATAATATAATATTTGTTTTCCTTTTTCCTTTTTCCTTTTGAAGTGCGGTTTCCTCCATGTAATTTTGCATAACTTTCTTTCTACTTTGAACCCTATGTACATCCCTAATTATTATTTCAACGTTCTATTTGCTGTATAATTGAGGACGTTGATCTGTATTCCATTGATGCTGTCTATATGATTTTGCTTTTAACTTCGTGTCAATACTTTGTGCTGACGATGAGATCTAATATCAATAAAAACAGGTGGGAGGTGACGTTGGTTAAGTGGATAACGAGCTGGGTGTGCCAAGTTCGAATCCAGTTGGTTCCATAGAATCACTTTCACTTAGGGATGTTGCCAACCATTACGTGGTCCCTCCTGCAAAAATTGCAACAACAGATTCAAGACGGTCAACAAAGTTGTACCGTGTTGATTCATACGAATTTACTAATAAAAACATATGGCCTTTGAAATGAGTGTACACAAACTGTTGTTATGTTGAATTCTTGGAATGCAATTTGATCATATAATAGTGGTTACATGGTATGAAAATATATATATGGCGAGTAAGCTCTGCAGAGGCGTTTCAGTCCAGTAAGAAATCATCAGGCTAAGCACTACTCACGTATTGAGCACTGTTGAAGTAAATACTGAAAATCTATACACAATATATTATATCACCTTATAATATTATACATCTATACATGAAATAATAATATATATATATATATAGGATTTACTCCTAAACTAATGAACCGATCATTATGAATTATGGAATATATATTCTAAGAACACAGTGAGTAATGTGGGCACATTTTTTTTGTAAACTTTACTATTTGGAGGTATGCTTTCTCAAACCACCCCCTTTATTAAATTAAAAGCTAATGATATACATATTGCTTATATCTGTTCAGGGAAAGGGTATTTTGCTAGTTCTATATAGTAATAGCTAAACATTTCAGTTTGGCGCTTGAGAAGATTTTGTATAAAATGTTTGGCCAAAATTGGCACACACACACACACACACACACACACACACACACACACACACACACACACACACACACACACACACACACACACACACACACAAAAGGGTTGCCCAATGCCCAAGCCTCGTATATGTTCTGTGCAATGTTTCCTTTTTAAGGATTGATTTGAGAAGATGGTTAAAGAGGATGTTATCTGAAGGGACATAACAAAGAGATAACAAAAGAAAGCAATCTCTGGTTACTGGTGGAGCTGGTCTGGTGCTGAAAAAACCTGAAACTAATAATAATGAGATGGACACGACATGACGGGGGGGGGGGGGCTCAATTCGGATTATCAATGCTCGTTTGATCATGGACACAAGATAATTGAGGAATTACAAGTGCCGGCTTTAAAAAGATTATGACTGTCTCCTTAAAAGACTTGTCCCTTGCAGATTAATCTTCTTATGTGGAAAAACACGTGCTTCACTCTCCCCCTCTCTCTCTCTCTAACCACTCTCTCCTTTTCTCTCCCTCTCTCTCCCCCTCTCTTTCTCTAACCACTCTCCCCTTTTCTCTCCCTCTCCCTCTCCCTCTCTCTCTCTTCCATTCCTATTATTCTTTCTATTATCTCATTCTCCGCTTGGTTAAGTCTCTTTTACCTTCTCTCTAGCTAAAACAATTTTGCACTCTCTTGTCTTTTCCCTCTGTTTTTCTCTGTTACTCAATTTATGTATCTCTCTTTATCCCACCCTCTCCCTTTATTCCTATCTTTCTCTCTATCTATCTCCCAAACTCTCTCTTCCGTTTCTACTTATCTTTCTATTATTTCTTACCCAGTTCATGTATCTCTCTTAATCCCACCTTATCTCTCTCTCTCGTTCTCTTTCTCGTTCTCTCTCTCTCTCTCTCTCTCGTTCTCTCTCTTTCTATTATTCTTTCTATTATTTCTTTCTCTATTTGGTTCAGTCTATTTCTTTTAGCTTTCCCCCTTTCCAAAACATTTCGCACTCTCTTTCCTTTTTGCTGTTTGTCTCTGTTATTCAGTTCATGTATCTCTCTTTATCTCACCCAACCCACCCCCCCCTCTCTCTCTCTCTCTCTCTCTCTCTCTCTCTCTCTCACTTCTATATTTACGATTTCTATAAAACTATTTTGCCAATGTTTCTAAGTAAAGTTCTAAATGAAAATTTTAACGTGTATAAAGTTTAACTCTTAATGAAAAAAAAATTCAATAGTATTTTTCACATACATGAAATAATAAAGTAATAACTATTTATCTATTATTAAGATGAAATATATGTTCCTCCCTCTAAATTTGGACAGTATAGGGAGATGTGTGCAAAACAGGAGACTTCGATTGTATAGCCAGGTTGAAAAAATGGATGAGAGTTCTTGGGTTAGTAGATGTAGAACAGTTAAGGTAGCAGGTCCGTTTTACCGGGTAAGGTCAAGGAAAACACGGAGGAAGTGATAAATATAAACTTGAGAGAAAGAGGGATAAATAAAGACCTGGACAAAAATAGGTTAATTTTGAAATCAATTTCTTAAAGCCATTCAGCAAATGCCAGCATAAAAAACGGACGTTAAACTGCTGCTGCTACTGATGACGACGACGACGACGACGACGACGATGATGATGATGATGATGATTATGATGATGATGATCTATATATGCGGCAGACGATCATTTTCGAGCCAATCACAATGTTCGCAAGATAGTTAATAAGCCGAGTCTCCTGATTGGTCCATACCTGACTAAAAGTACCTCAGTATAATAACACTATGCACAAAGAACTTGTTCGTTACTGCTGTATATGTGGCACAAAGTTATCTGAATTTGAGCGGAATATTTCCCTTGGCGGCTGCCAAGGGAAACGACCGCCAGTCAACTTCTGTTTCCCATATTTATTTATTCTCATCCTTATTTGTCGTACCTAAATAAAAGCCTGTGTTTTTTTTCCATTGTTAAAAAAAATTCAAGTAACTCATTCGATTTTTTGCGTTTCTTTATAAAATCCATAATTATTTGATGTTAAAACTGTATGCAAAAAAATAAAATAAAATATTTTTATGAAAATGTTTCATTTTAAATCGATTATTTGTTAAATTAAATGAGAACTCCAAGTGGAAATTGACAAAAGAAGAAAAAGAAAGCAGCTCTGTCACCCTTTGCAACCATAACTTTAAAATTCTTAAGACAGTTGTGAGGCGCATGTCAGAATATTACAGTAAGCTAGGAAAACCACAAAATATCATGTGACTAGTCCATTGTCTAACATAAGTAATTTATAAAAATATTTTGTGTTCCTCTTCCCCCCCCCCCCAAAAAAAAAAAGATATCTTGGGGAAATTACCGAGCTATAGTGGGGTCTGCAATAATGGATTTTTGTCTCCACTTGACCGATCACAGGCTTGGTCCGGGTGAAGGCCCGTTTTACAGACGTCTTTGTGCATGGTGTCTGCTCATCTAATCATCGGCTTTCCCCTCCTTCGCTTTTCACCGATTCTAATGTCGTTGTTGGCCCTCAAACCATCTGAGCCACCATTCCGTTATCTTGTCTTCAATAGGTGCGACGCCTTTGAATATCCACATTGCAGACGTGGTCGAGCAGTGTAATTCCAGACATCCAGCAGAACATTTTTGTTTCCATAATGGAGAATTTTTGTTTCGCCTTCCTCGTTGTCGGTAAGCACTCACAGCTGTATAAAGCGATCGGTCTCACAACAGTCCGTTCGATCTTCGACTTTAGACGATCGCTGATCTTGCGGTCACAGAGGATCCAGAAACAACTTCAACTAATTTCATTCATTCTTTTTTTCATTCCATATTTCACATTTTATTTCTTTCATCTATTATTATACTAAACTAGTGTAAAAAATGACGAAAAAATGCTTCGCCAGTGTTCGCACTCACTATTTATCTAGGTGTTAGATATTGAATGAATAGATCCTCTAATATATAATTTAGTTAGTTAATAATAACAGGAAATGGAACAGCCTCGGACTGTACCAGGTTGAAAATTACTTATACTGTGGGAGTGTATTTAAAACGGATATGAGGTCACATGGCTCAAAAAGACAGGGATAGCAAAGGGAACCTGCTTGGAAGCATGCAAGGTATAGGACGTGAAATGACATGGGATGACAAGATATAACTAATCAACGATTTCGATCTCTTTCTATTTTCCCTACACCCAATTGATCAGTGATTTGGAATAAATATCACGTTGAATAAATGACTTGCTATCTTCCATCAGGTTTGCATCGAGTTAGTCTATTCAAAAGTATAAATAAGAAGCTTTGATTACAGGACAAGCATTTACCCAGTCGCTCTAATATTTCTTAATGTCGCTATGAACATTTAGAGAGAGAGAGAGAGAAAGAGAGAGAGAGAGAGAGAGAGAGAGAGAGACTTTCTTTTTTCAGCATGGCCAACTAATTTACATACGTGTGTCTGTACACACCACAAAAATGTATGTAAATTAGTTGGCAAAATAATAAGTCTCTTTACTTCTATATAACTACTACTACTACTACTACTACTACTACTACTACTACTACTACTACTACTAATAATAATAATAATAATAATAATAATAATCTACACAGACCTCACACACGTCAATCATTCACCGAGTTTGTCGCACATTACGGGATTCCTTTTTAAATAATCTGCTATTCTTTCCATTCCTAAATGAGCGACTTCAGTTCTTATTATACAATAAAAGCAATCAAAAACATATAGATTGATTAAAATGGGCGTGCAAATAGAGATTACACAACTGAAGTTATGGATTTCACAACTGTTTTAATTCTGTGGAGTTCAGCTTCCATTTAGGGTCTTTAATGAACGAAAAGTGCTCACATCTTTAAAATCAATACAATTTTCTGCCTGTTACTTGTGACTTAAATCTCATTAACAAAGTCAGACAATGGGGCCGTCATCATCATCATCATTGGTTTAACATCTGTTTCACATGCTGGCATGTTTTTGACGGCTTTTAGAAATTGACTTCCAAACTAAACTATCTCTAGCCATCTTTCTCTCCCTCTCTCTCTCTCTCTCTCTCTCTCTCTCTCTCTCTCTGAAATACACTCTCTCACTTCCTTCCATGTTTTGCTTGGTATTCCCAACTGACTCTACTACCACAACTGTTCTACATCTAATAAGCGAATCCTTTTTATCCATTCTTTCAATGTGACCAAACCAACGAAGTCTCCTGTTATGCATATATCTCCCCATACTATCCAGATTTAATCTTCCTCTGAGGTGATCAGATCTTTAAGACTCACATTACACATCCATCATATCATTTTCATATTTCTCTCCATGCAACACATATCCTCAACCCTCACTTTTCAGCTTTCACTTTCATATATCATCACACTGTAATTGTGCACACATGCCTTCTTTAAAAACACACCTTAAAAAGTCCCGAAATACTTCAATACAATAAAAAAAAATGATATGACAAAAACTATGTGAAAATAAAGCTTACACAACTGATTTTATGAGTTCCTGCCGATAACATAGTGGAAGGAACATATGAAAGAATGGGCTAGTCTGAATCAAGTATCGATATGTCAGACTGATTGCTATTTGGTTCCGACTTTGAAAAATCCACAAGATAACTTTACATGTTAGATAATTCATACCTCACTAATTTTCTGATCTATTACCATCTTTTATTCAAATATTTTCTTCATTATTCTGACATATCAAGTTTTCTTGTCAGATTTTCAAAGTCAGATCCAAATAGCATTTAAGCTAACAAATCAAACTTTGCATTTGACAACCCAATTTTTATTATTTTATAGATTCACTTTTGCACACTCTGTATCCCAATGTAATGTTATTAGGTGGCATATGAGTTTAAACCAGGGTCGTCTACAGATGAATTTAAGGTCAAAATAAAAAGAAAACAAGAGAAAAAATAATTGTTTTCGAAAGAAGTGACAAAACGAAAACATTCCTTGTCCATGACGTCAGTAGGTCGAAAAACACAATAGACAAATAAATGATATTATCTAAAAAAGATTGTGATTTGGAATCGGGTCACAAAGCTGACGTCGGACGATTGTACCATGTTATTGGCAATATAATAACATACTTCACTACAATTCATTTAAAAAATTACTTAATCTGGCTCAAACGACTGATAATATGAAACATTTTTAAATAATCGACTAAAAATAAAAATCAGAAAAGGGGGATAACTCATATTTTTAATTGAAAATTAACTGTCGATTATATTCTAATACAAGTTGTCTACCATACAACTAAAAAATGTTGTTCTGTATGAAATTTAAAAAATGTGAAAACAAACAAAAATTATAAACTAAAATGACTTAACTGCCTTTTAGCTCGGAGCAAAGTGTAGTATCTGTTCTGATACTACACTTCCTCTTTTCTTTCCTCGGTCAGTAAAGCAGAAATCCTTTTAGACTGAGGCAATTTAAAAAAATTTTGTCCCAATCCAGAGTGCCCCTTTTTGGACAGCTGGAATTCTTCCATATTAAAAATCGACCCTGTGTCTTACTCTGCCCTCGTGGGGAGACAAGTAAATAGGGACTTCACTACCCCCCAAGTGGCAATGCCAGGTAGGTACAGCTAGTATCGTTATATCTTTATCTATTTTAAAACTTTTTCCTCAATAATAATATCCATAGGTTCTTCCACTCTTAATTTTATTATTTATTCATGCAATTCCTATAAGTGTTCCATTTTCTTCTTTTTTTTCAACATATCTTTCCAGATGACTCTTATCCCAAATTCAGTATGTCAACCTGACCCTTAAGGGCGGTGTTGTTTTTCATACCAAGTCGAGGATACGTTCTCGACAATCTGAACCATTTAAGTTAGGTGGCCTTTTTTTCTGTCAGGCTGAGGTATGGTTCTGTGCAGTTCTAAGAAATCTACCTTCCCAGGCTTTACTTTTTCACCCTTTGAGAAGGGGTTAGTTTATTGCTAATCATCGACGGGGCTGCCCAGGCAATTTTTGTTCAGCCAGAATGCTTTTCCTCTAGGGTTCTGACTTTTCAAATCCCACTTTCCTGACCTTGTGTCGAATCTTCCTGCCATTGGAGAGAGATAAATAAAAACTCTTTGGCCTTTTGGCTCGGAGCAAACTGTAGTATCTGTTCTGATACTTTACTTCAGCTTTTCTGCTTTTGGTTACTGAAGAATAAATGATTCTAGACCGTGGCAATTTTAATTTTTGTCCCAATCCAGAGTGTCCCATTTTAGGAAGCTGGGTTTTCTCAACATTAAAAACTGACCTTGTGTCTAACTTTGCCCTCGTGGGGAAGCAAGTAAGTAGAAACTCTCATCCCAAATTCGTTGTATTTATAATTTCTGTCCACAATGCACCAGTCTCGTTTACTGTTCGCAGTTTATTGCTTATGCCTTCATCTTTTATCTTGCTTCATTTTTGGTCGACACAACAATGATTACTTATGCTATTTACTGTTCAGAGCTCCCTCCTCTCCCCATACCATCTCCCCCTCCCCCCTCCGCACTAAGCCATACATGCTACAATATGAATCAGATATTCTAGTTTCCTTCTTCAATGCTTTTATGCATATTTTATATTTTAGCTTCTTTTTGTTCTACTCTCTGAATTAAATGTGACATATATGCCCGTCCATATCAACTTGAAACTTGATCTTCAACAAAACTGATGAGCTCATCTTGAAAAGAAATAAATAAAAACGAAAATAAAATTAGTTGTTATTCTGATGAATTTGCAATAGACAAATTTTCTTTGGTTTACTTTATTGAACAATATATATATATATATATATATATATATATATATATATATATATATATATATATATATATACATACATATACATACATACATACATACATATATATATATATATATATATATATATATATATATATATATATATATTATTATTATTATTATTATTATTATTATTATTATTGCAAAGCAATGGGTTTCGGTCTGGGACCGCTCCTGGCTTGAAACTGATGGTATGGTCTACTGTTGAACGAAACCGTAAAATTGTACATAATTTTCATCTTGTTTTTTTCAATATCTTATTTTCATATATCGGCGAATACCTGTAATTCCTCTTTGTCTCACAACAAAATTTATTTATATAATTATATTTGCATTTTTTTATGTTTATTTCTTTCCAAATTCAGTATATATATATATATATATATATATATATATATATATATATACCAATATTTATTAAGTATATTATTATTTTTTCATGTATCCACGTAAAATGTTATAAGGAGATATACTATTTTATGTATCGATTTTCAGTATTTACTTCAGCAGTGCTCAATACGTGAGTAGAGCTATATAGTAAGTTATGAAAATATATTTATGGAAAGCTACACAGAGGATTCCGCGTTTCATCCCCGTAAAGAATCGTCAGGCGAAAATCGGCAGCATTCTCTCATTAATACAGGTTTGATTGAAGAGAAGTAAAAGCCCTTATTTATTCATTTTTTAATCCCTTTTCTTCGACTGGCGGAGCAGCGATCTAACACTCTGTTCAAATATATAAAGAGACTCGCATGCGTCGTCTTGTGATGATGGTGGTACAATGAATTGATGAATTTATTATGAACTAGCAGGACTACCCAGCGTTGCCCGGGGCGATAAAAAACAAAATAGTAGAAATTAAAGAGTGTGTGTAACATCTTTATATAAAAATTACTATAAAATAGAATGAAAAATAACTGAAAACGCCCCCCTTGATAAAATCTGCCCCATAGACCCCTAAGGGGTGGGTGTAGAGATTCGGCAATACTCCTATCATCTTACTCTGTGAATTTTACATAAGAATACACTTTTATAGGTTATCTATATTCTCTAACCTTTTTTAAACAAACCTAAATTGTGTTTTTAAACGTGAGTTATCGTTCTTCCTTAGCTATCCTCTAACAAATAAATTTCATTAAAAACCATGAATTGTTTTATGTACTTGAGGTATAATTTGCCGGACAACGCCGAATACTTTTCTTATATAAGATATTATAAAATGTACATGTACATGTATTTGTGTACGTACAGAGTGGCGGGCAGTGGCGGCTAGTTGCGGACCATCGCATAGTTTCTTACCCCCTCCATTTAAACAGATTTGACGCTAAGAAACGTTAAATAAAATTAAAAGTTAACGTAAAGTATTACGTAATTAAAGCAAAATATGACTCAGCATTTTCTAATTACTATAAAATAGAATGAAAAATAACTGAAAACGACCCCCCCCCCTCCTCCGATGAAATCTGCCCCTAGATCCCTAAGGGGTGGGTTTAGAGATTCCGCAATACACCCATCAACTTATTCTGTGAATTTTACATCAGAATACACTTTTAGATTTTATCTATATTCTCTAACTTTTTTTTCTGTAAGTAACACACACACACAGACACACAAAAATACAGACATTCAGTTTTATATAGAAGAAGATTGGGTTAAAAACGTTTTAAAAACATTTTAAGATTCTTTCCCCACCCTTGTACAGGGCCTAGTTGATGGTGGGTTTATGCGACCGAATGAATAATGCTTCGAGGATGAGGAGGCAAATACTACAGTTAGAAATGGATTGGATAAGAATGTTTTCAGTTAGTAATTTGCAGAAGTTTATTTTAACTATTTTGTGTGCGATTAAATGTTGGTGAATGCAAGCTCTATTCACTATTCATCATCTATTTTACGAAAGCTTCTTGGTGGCTTTATCTGAACCCCCTATATGTTGCAAACCATGTAGTCATCTTGGTATACACAAACACATAAAGATCAATTTTTTTTTAAATTTTTATTTTAGATACAACATATCTAAAGATAAATTTTATCAATGTTAATGGAAGAATCATATTTCCACGGTAACTAACTGCTTCCTGCCCAAAGCGATCATTAAAGGATCTGCTGTAACTTTTTAAGGTGTTACGCTATGCATTTTTCAGTAAGGACTCTTTTTAGTTTTCAATTCTGGAGTTCATTGTTTGGCCATAAAAGATTTTGAATGTGTGCCGAGAGGCAAGTTTGGTAAAATGAAGCGCAAGACAAATTGGTGAAGAATCATTCTTTAAAGCACTTTTAAAATTCTTCACACTTATACCCCCACCAAATACATAGTTATTGTGCAGAATATTTGCACAGCGATCTTATATTTTTTCTTGTGTTTTTATCATTATTATTGTTACTCACTAGGAGTTCTCACACAGGTCATCATCAGTGATTACTCACTTACAATAACCGGTGCTGTTCTAAGTGAGAACAAGTTACCAGTACTCTCCATCTCTTTCGATAACCTTTGCAGATGATTTTGTGTTATCGCAACTGTCGCTTACCATTGATTTCTCACTGGCAACAGCCATTGCTTTTTTCTGAGATTTGGGTGGCAAAAAACCTCCCTAAGGCCCCAGTCCTCTCCACACTCTTTCAGTGGTTTAATTATTATTATTATTATTATTATTATTATTATTATTATTATTATTATTATTATTTGTACTCAATTGATAATAACCAGTGGTGTTCTCTGGAGTATGGGTGACAACAAGTCTCCCCAGATTTCCAGTGCTCTCCACCTCTTTTGATAAACTTTGCAAATGACTTTGCATTATCGCAACAGCCGCTTACCATTGATTTCTCGCTGGTAAGGACAATTGGTCTTCACTGAAATTTGGGTGGCAATAAGCCTCACCAAGGTCCCAGTACTCTCCGCACTCATCCAGTGGAGGTCTGATTAGTGCTCTTCCTCGGTCCTTCCATCCTCCTTGACCCTTCACCACTATTTTGTGTGGTATCAGCCGAAGCTGAAGCCTTGGGGGGGGGGGCACAGTTTATAAGATTTCTTGCAGTTATTATCATTATTATTATTATTATTATTATTATTATTATTATTATTATTATTATTATTAATATGAGAAATAATAGGAGTATGATACAATGGATGTGCAATGTGAGTCTTAAAGACAGGCTTAGATCTGATGACCTCAGAGGAAAATTAAATCTGGACAGCATAGGGAGATGATTGAAAATTGTTTTGTCTATTTTACACTCAGCCTGTAATTAAATAGTGTTTAATAATTATTCCAAGAATTACGCATTTGGCAAATATTTATGGCACTGAGTAATTATTGATTGGAAGATTTGAGTACAAGAGTCTCTTTTCCTTTCTGTCTGTCTATATCTAGCAACCTATATCGCCTACACAGTTCTTTCTGTCCATCTCTCATACATATTTCTTGTATTATTAGAACCCTTTTTTTAACTAATTAATCACCAGTTATCAAGGCCAAAATCCACCTGAGGATAAGAGTTAATAAGATAGAATGATTGTCAGTTGAGAGATGAAGAACTTCATGAGTATTTCCACGGAATGTGCTCCTATGAATTTACTGCACCTGCGCCCCTTAAACGAAAATACCCTCAACCCAGGCTTCACTGTAAAGGTCCCTAGATCTCAGAAAAACTTTTACTCTGATAGCTTCTTTCTTTGAAATGCTTATCTTTGGAATTCCCTTCCTGCCCTCTGTTATGCTGACAGTAGCAACATGCAGAAATTTAAATGTAATGTAAACAAACATCTTGCTGCCAAACTCCCTACCCAGGTTGATCCCTATAAATATGGTCACTATCACAGTAGTCCTTTACTAAGCAAGGGTAATATATGTGGTTTGAGGTGAATAAAAGTTAAAAAAAAAAAAAGAATGGTTGATGGAGTTCATGCCAGGAATCTGTTGACATTGGATTTGAAGATGACCATGTTGTAATATGTAGGGAAGCAGTGCTGTGGTAATGGAAATTTTACCTGACACTAAACATACGGAGGAAAAAAGGAACATTTTGTTTTCGTTTTGGTAAGAAGATAAGTTCTTGCTGTGAAAGTCTTACAAGGAGAAACCAAATATTATTGGGCGTAACGATAGAGTAGAGAAAGACTAACAACGTCTCTTCAGTGAGGAAGGAGATGTAAAAAACAGAAGAAATCATCCCCCTCCAAATTTTGGTATCAATTTTGAATTCTGTCAAGGCTATGAAGAGTATTCTGAGTGGCGCCTTTCCACTGCACCCTATGCTAATCCCCTCCCTCTCAAAATGAGATTCTACTTTATTTAGGCGATTACATGTATACAGCTTGAAAAAGTTGTTGGTACAAAAAAAAAAAAAAAAAAATTTAAGACTTTAGAATGGGGGATCAGTTATTCATATAAATTATACATAAAATGATCATCCATCTCTGGACCAGATATCGTTTTAAGGACATATAATCAAATTTCTTTTTTAATATTGGCCATTTTCTTAATTTCTTGGAGATTAATTTTGGGCGTGTCGGTAACGAATTTTATTTTGTTGAAAAACATGTTTTAAATAAAATATTTACTAGCTTTTTTGTGTTTTTGTTGCGGACACATATTATGAATGAATACACCCACCCCGACGCTCCACCAGAATCACTGCCCATCAGACCCAAATCGCATGAGTTAGATCATCTATTCATTAGCAGGCTTCCATGTAGCAGAATCGCCTTCTGTGCTAGCTTCTACAGGCCATGATTTTTGGGATTTTTTTAGTCAATCCTGGATAAACGGGCTGTCAGGTATTTATCTCCCTTAAAAAAAATAATCTTTGATTATACAGGGTGTTCAGGGTAAATTTGAGAGTTTTTTAATTTTCTTTCATTTCAGAGACGTTTTAAGTATTTTATAGTGTTAAAGTGCAACAGATAGCTACTTATTTGTATTATTGGTGGGTTTGAGAGCTGGAGTCCATGGAAAACTGGAAAGCACTGGAATTTGGAATAGAGTGGCCTCCATTATAATGGTTGCTGAGCTGATGCACCCTTGTTCATAGAGCTGCTACGAGATGGAGTAGTCAATGTATTGTCTTTTGGCTTGCTTGAATTAAAGACTGAAACTTTTCATGTGGATCTTCACGTAGTCTTCATAGTATTATGTGCATATACTTGTCCAGTAGAGTAGGGTAATTTTGAATATTTCTGAAACATTTTCAGCCGTTACAGAGTTTGACAAGATGCACCTGAAGAAGGTGGGAGGTTACATCGGCCGAAACGTTGTGAGAATAATATCCAAGATGAGAACAGTAGACTGAATGATTCAAATAATGCATATAACTGAAAGTCTTTAGTGGCAGATAATTCAGGCTCGGCCTTCATGGAGAATGAGAGAATGAAGAAATGGGAAAAGGGAAAAATAGAGAAAAATGATATGATGTTGCCGACCACTTTCCGTCTAGCATTTTGCGAATATGAAAGCCAAAATAATAGTCGGTCGGTATTCTGTCTCAAGAGACAATGGATATCTTCTGAAAGGATGCCTGCACAACGAGACATTTAGAGTGGAGCAAGGTTTTCACACTCCACAACTACATCTCCCCTCAGCCAGCATTGCTTCAGTCCAGTAGCAAGGATAAATCCAGCACGAACAGAGGTCATATTGAGATAAGCAGAGAAGGACATACTTACCTGGCCTGTGCAGTTCTAGGAGGTCCACCCTCCCAGGCTTTGCCTCCCCTCTTTGGGGAGGAGTAAGTTAATTGCTTACTGCTTGAGGCGCCCCTACCGGGGAATGCCGACGGGGCTGCCCAGGCAATTTTTAATGGTCAGAGTGCTCACCTCTCTGGCGCTGGCTTTTCAACCCCCACTTTCCGACCCGACCTTGGGTCACATCTTACTTGTGGGAGTAGGATAAAACTGGCCTTGTGCCTAACTCCTGGAGAGGAGTAAATAATACTTACCTAGCCTTTTGGCTAGGAAGTAAGTGTAGTATCTGTTCCGATGGATACTGCACCCCATAGACTGGTATTGTCTTGGCCTTCGGGGCTTGATTTACACCGGTCTGTGGGTTGTCCTGTGCAGTTCTAGGAGGTCCACCCTCCCAGACTTTGCCTCCCCTCTTTGGGGAGGAGTAAGTTTATTGCTTACTGCCTAAGGCGCCCCTACCGGGGAATGCCGACCGGGCTGCCCAGGCAATTTTTAATGGCCAGAGTGCTCACCTCTCGGGTGCTGGCTTTTCAATCCCCACTTTCCCGACCCGACCTTGGGTCACATCTTACTTGTGGGAGTAAGATAAAACTGGCCTTGTGTCTAACCCACTGGCGTAGCTAGGGGGGGGGGGGCGAGGGGGGCGGGCCGCCCCGGGCGGCACACCTGAGGGGGCGGCATTTTGAGAGGGTAAAAATAGAAAGTAGAGAAAAAAATTTAAAAAAACAAAAGTTAACAAAAAATATGAAATTTTATACTATAATTTTATATAATAATAAATTTAAATGAGAACATTTGAAAACCTGAAAATGTTATGAAATGATAAAATCATTTTTATTTACTTTTTTGTCGTTGTTGTTAAAGTCCGAATTTTCGCCAAATAACATGGATGTATCAAGGAGAGAATAGTCCGATGTAGTTTTCTTTTCTTTGTCTTCATAATGTTATTATTAAGAGGACGAGCCCTCCGAAGAGAAAAAACGTCTTGTATCGGTGCTTTTTTAAATCCGTGTGTGTAATCGCTCGGTTTTCAGAAATTTGTTGTTGTTAATAACGTTTCAACTCTTTTAAAAATAGTTTTAATATATTTTAAACAAATGTATTTATGAATGGCAAATAAGGCTATAAATTTATTTTTTGTGAGAGAACTGTCGCAAGGCATCAAGTCGGTTGAAAATTTACAAACAGATTTTTCGCGTCTTTTTTTCGGCAAAGTTATCAATGACTCTATCAAAATTCACTTCCTCGACAAGTTCCCTCTCTATTGAGAGGATTGCCAAGTCTGTAAGTCTTGTCTGGCTCATTGCTGATCTAAGGTAGTTTTTTATGAGCTTCAGTTTTGAGAAAGAGCGCTCACAGCTAGCAACGCTAATAGCTCTGGTGATGAAAATTCTCAGCAAGATCACAATATTAGGGACGGAATCCCCAAGTTGGTATGTTTGTATAAAGTTCAAAAGTTCAAGAGGTCCATCGATTTTGTCTTTCTCTGAAGCTTTTACAACATACTGTAACCTCTTCTTTTCAGCAAAGAATTTCTCTTTTTCTATATCTTACAGCTCATCGGTGCGGCTAGACTTTAGCAACTACTTCCAGCTAGGAACGAAATCCGATCATCTGAGAGAGCGAGGGAGAAATATTTTAACAACAATTAGCAGCCTTTGGGCTGATATCACAGTGTAGTATCTGTTCTAATGATACACTTCTCCTTTTCTGTCGTCGGTCAGTATGGGGAAATCGTTCATGACTGAGAATTTTTATTTTTGTTCCTATCCAGAGTGCCCCTTTTTGTGGAGCTGGATTTTCCCCACATTAAAAACCGGCCTTGTGTCTAACTCTGCCCTCGTGGAGAGGCAAGTAAATGGGAACAATCGGCAGTCGTTGCCAAACCGACCTCAGCTCTAATTGTACACAAGATCTAATATTAAACAAGACCATTGCTATATTCGCTTACGGCCGTTTGCCATTTTCGGCTCTCATTATGCTCAACATTATGGGAGCATTATAATAAATACGTATTTATTTTATAACTATATATGTGCATATATACATATATATGTGCATATACACATATATTTATACATACATATACATATATACATACATACGTGCATATATACATATATACATATATACACACACATACACATATATAAATACGCATATATACATACATATATATATATGTATATATATATATATATATATATATATATATGGCTGGTTTTAATTCTTGAACAAAATTTCCATTAATTGAGAATAAATTGCTTTAATTCATTTCAATCACTAAGTTTAAAAAATGCAAGCATTAATTATTTCTGGAGATATACTCAGTGACCGGCTGACCTAACAGGATAGGGCCAAGCCTAGGCTTCGGCCAAGCACCAAAAAAACAAAATGACCTCAGAAAGATTTCATACTTAAAGGGGAACTTTCATATAAATTTTTTTTATCGAATAGGTGCGAAAAGAAAGTTGGATATTTGGGTATATATACACCGACATCAAAGAGGAAATAACATTAGATGCGAAAGTTTGAATTCATTAATTTTATTACTGTCAAAACGTTTGTTTTTGTAGCATACTTTTTATAACTCCTTGTAAACTTTACAATTGCTAGCTGGGGGATCGGACAAAATCACCCCGGGCAACCGCCACCATCTACTTAAAACAAAAGGAAAACAGGTAAAAACTCAAATGAATAAAAAATATTAAAAATCAGTTTTCATATTTTAATTTTAATTTAATTGAATTTAGGAAAATTAGATACCGTAGAACTAATTTTCGCAAGGTATGAAAATTAAGAATAATGTTAACTTAATAATAATGGACCAGTTTTCCTACCTAGCAAAAAATTTTCCATGGACGAATTATCCATGGGCGAATTATCCATGGACGAATTTTCCGGGCACCCAAATGCCGGGGGGGGGGGGGCGGCAAATTTTACTACCGCCCCGGGCGGCAAAAGGTCTAGCTACGCCACTGGTCTAACCTCCTGGAGAGGAGGTAAATAAAGCAGAGAAGGACATGTTATTTAATAGTTTTCTTTTTCTTAGACTAGTTGCCTTGCCAAGGCTTGAAGATACGGTCTATTATTTCACCAATAGTTAAAGAGAAGAAAGATAGTGAATACCTTTTCCCAATTAATGAAAGTGATTTTCCAGTTTTAAACTCAGCACCTCCGTATCCCGCACTCAAGGATAGCCATGCCATGCAACGTCTCACGCCTGCTCTCAAAGCGGTCCGATCCAAAGGGTTGATATCAGTCATGTTGCATGCAGTCAAATCACTTCTTACACAGTCAAGCAAGGTCTTCCTCAGTCAACTAAGCCCCTTGCAAAAAATTCAAAACAAAAACTCGTCTAGCTACAATCACTGTCAATGATTTCTCTTTCTCTTTCTGTATACCTAAAACTAAACAGAACTTCCATGAACAGAATTTTTTTTCTAGAACTACTCGTCTGTGGAACACAGTACCGCTGGGCTGCTTCCGAGCTGACTACAACATGGTCGTTTTCTTATTGAACCGTTTCTCTTAAATAATCAAATTCTTGCCCAATTTCGACCATCATTACAAATCATTACGATTTTGTCTCACTGTCCACCTGACAAACTCGTTAACCCTTATCCTCGAGTGGCCTCCTGGCCTTGATATGTGGTGACTTTTTAGTAAAAAAAAAAAAAAAGAAAAAAAGCTCCCTAGTCTGTGGGACCTCCAGACATGTTATGGAGTTGATGCAAGAGGTGGCATACTGTACATGACCAAACCACCTGAGATGCCGAGTGTGTAAGGCATCCGAAATCCCACGGTTGAAGGGATCCTTTCCTCCAGTTTGCAGCCTCACCTCCATCATGGCATGTTTATTACACCGAAGCTGTTGCAGATTAGAAGTGTTTTAGGTCCATACTGGGCTACAAACAATCTGGCCGTAGTATCAATCAAAACATATTTACCCGTTAATTATAGAAATAAAACTGATATAAAAAAATTATTAGAAAAAAAAAATTAATACTGTTAGAATAAAATAAAATAAAATAAAATAATAATAGTATATAATTTTCGAATAGATATTAAAAAAATAAATAAATATTAAATAGATAATATTAAAAAAAGAAAACAAATGAATTGAATAACACCTTTAGCTATTCCCACATCCTCCACAAAAAAATCACCTTTGACTCTGCAGCCTGGTATTCAACCCCTGGGCCAGCATACAATATCACAGGAAAAGAAGTAAGTTCTATGTAATGTGAAATCAGTCAGCTAATCAACAGTATTCTACGGCGGGAGGCCAGAATTTTGCATTACGCTTAGAATGACAGCTTGTTATAATTCTCTTAAAGGGCCTCGTCCTTGTTTAAAAAGGGGATAAACAATATGGTTTATATAAATATTTTTTTATTTTTACATGAGTTTCATGCTAATGTAATCTTCAGTGCAGAAGATGTTAATTACTGCCGGTCAAAGGATTTGAACCCTGTTACAAAGTCACATTTGATTCTTCAACCTGGTATTCAACCCCCAGGCCAGCATGAAGTAGCATTGGAAATATATATATTACTAACCCAGCTCAGCCATCCAGCCAGCCAGTCAATCAGCCAGTCAGTTATTGTTCTAAAAAACAATGCTCCTGAAGTTCTTAAAATATACCAGCAGGCCACATTAAAAATTTTCATCTAAAATTTATGCGCTGTGTTCTTTGTTCTACTTTATTCAATATGATTATGTAATCTAATAAAAGTATTTCAACACGTTCTCTTGGGGTCAACTAAGTTCAGTTGCTTCGTCGACAATAGAAATAGTGAAGGCAACTGGCAGAAATAATTCCAATATGCTCGCATCATGTGCTGCCATTTTTGTGTTCCATGGAACTGCCACAATGTTGTCAGACGCAGTGGTTCTAAGCTGATATTTATTATAGCCAGATTGTCAGGCATTACCTAGGTTGCTTTGAGCTCAATAAATTAATCATTGTTAAGAACGGGCTTTGCAACCAATCATAATGGAAAAAGAAAAGAAAAGAGAAAGGCTGAAAGGTACTTAAAAAGATATTAAAGAGTAGAAAGGCTAGAAGGGAAGAGGATATCAGCATAGAACGTATAATGAATATGAAAGAACGATAATAATGTTATAATAGAATGTAAAAAGATCGACTGGAAGATAAAGATATCACAGTGGAAAGTGGAAAGATAAAGAAAGGGGAAGACAGGAAGAAGAAAGTAAGAGAATTACAAAAGAAATGATAATGAATGAAAACAATGAAAGATAGCAGAGAATGAAATAAATAAATAAAATTAAGAAGGAGATTATAAAAAGTATAATGAATGTAAAGATATCACAGTGGAAAGTGGGAAGAATCAAGAAAAGGGAAGACAGGAAGAAGAAAGTAAGAGAATTACAAAAGAAATGATAATGAATGAAAACAATGAAAGATAGGAGAAAAGGAAATAATTAAAAACGACATTATGGAAAGGATAATGAATGTCAAGATAGAATAAATAGAAGAAAATGAAAAGAAATAAACGAACTAAAAAGGAAAGAAGGATGAATGAAAGGAAAGAAAAGATATGGAAAATAAAATGAAAGAAAAATTGTTACAAACCCAACGACGGGCTCCAACTAAGTGCTATAATTTCCAAACGAAAGGAGCGCTTGTTAGATTCTACAGCAAACCAGAAGAATCCCTGACTCAAAAACTGCAGCAAACTGTGTCCGGTCAGATTCAGTTCCTGATATTAAAGACTTTCTGTTTTGGGTTGCTTACTCTTGTGGTTTACCAAGTTTTGTACTAATTTTTATTTATTATTTTATTTATGAAATTGTTAAGTGAATATACAGAATAGTTAACAAATCCCACCCCCCATGTTAAAAATGGTTTCCTAAAAAATATTCTGCGGTTTACTGACCGTGCTGAAATAATAACGTAATTATTTAGAAAGCCATTCTTACCATGGACAGTGAGGGGGGGGGGCTTTGTTTACTATTCTGTACTTTCACCTAACAACTTAATAAATAAATTAATAAATTTGGAAAATTGAAACTCTCACAGAAGTTATATTATGAATGAAGTTTACTATCAGGAACTGAGTCTGACCGGACACCATTTGCAGCAGACTTTGAGTCGGGAATTCTTCTCGTTTGCCGATTTTACATTCATATATACATTCACTGTATGCATATCAGTTTTCCGTGTTTGCATAGAAGAGAGCGATGGCAACGGCGGTGATGCTTATGACAATAATGGTAAATTAATGTATGTGTTTATTTTATATCATTTGGATTATTCGGACTACTGTTCTCATCTTGCATGTTATTCTCACAACGTTTCAATCAATGTAACCTCCGACCTTCTTCATGTGAATTTTGTTGAACTCGGGAATCTTTGTGTCGAACCTGATAATCTGTAGAGAATTTCGAACTGTACCCTTTATTTAATCCATGAGAGTAGAAATCTTAAGTAAATCTTAATTATATTCTTAGTATCGACTGTACTGAGGATTGAACCTTCAACCTCCAGGACACTGTTACTTATAACTGATTATTACTTAGCACTTTATTCATTGCATAGTAGCGGCCCTGGCCTCACAATATCGGCAGAGATTGCGTGTGAATATGTACATGTATGTGTGTGTGTGTGTAAGATTTCGTATTATTGGTTATATTAGTAGTAGCAGCACATTTTTAATGCGAAATGTAAATTTTCTTTTCTTATTCGTATCAGTTTCCGATAATAAATCGTACAGTCCACAAGTGTTTTTCACCTTCGTTCTTCATTTGATTTAAAGACCGTATTTTCCCCACCAACACCCGGATCTTCATTTCTCCACCGTTGACATGAATGGCTCTCTCTTTAAGGAAGTCCCCTTCCTTGATAAGCTCTTAGGACTGACTCTTATCCCAGACCTGAAATGGAGACTTACATCAAATCTGTTGCTAAGATCGCTGGAAAAATGGTTAGATCATTCTATCGCTCCAGAAAGTAGCTCACTCCTGAAGCAATCCTCTACCTGTATAAGAGCCAGATCTGCCCTAAGATGGAGTACTGCTGTCATATCTGGGCAGGTTTCGGTCAAAGCAAACTTTCTTGCCTTGACAAGGTACAAAATCGACTTCGCAATCTATTCTCCTCTCTGCAGCCCCTTTTGCACATTAAAGATGTTGCTCGCCTCTCTCTACTGTATCGATATGTTCATGGTAGGTGCTCGACTGAGCTCCAATCCCTTGCCCCCGCCCCCCCGTCTTTTCTGTAAAACATTCACAGGAAGACCCTGCCTGGCTACAACCACAGCAGAAGATTTTCCTTTCTTTATCTCCATACCAAAGACCGAGTGCAACTTCCATGAACAAAGTTTCTTTACTAGAACGTGCCAAAATACCACGAAGCTGCTTACCAGCCAACTACAAGTTGTTGAGCCGTCCTCTTGGATAATAAATTCCTCTTAAGAAATCTTTTGCCCATTCCACGGTTGTGTACAATCCTCGTTTGGTGGCACTCAACGTTCAACCGACGATCTCTTTAACACTTATCCTCGAATGGTCGCCGGGCCTTGATAAGCGGTGACCCGCTAGTATATATATATATATATATATATATATATATATATATATATATATATATATATATATATAAATTTTGCTTCTACACAAATTATTCTAATACAAAATAAATTAACATAAACTGGGACAAGCAACGTTTCCAGCACTTTGAACAAAGTGTAGTATCTGTTCTGATACTACACTTCATCTTTTCTGTCCTCGGTCAGTGAAGGAGAAATCTTTCTAGACTGAGGCAATTTTAATTTTTTTCTTCCAATCCAAAGTGCCCCGTTTTGGGGAGCTGAATTTTCTCCCTATTTATAACTGACCTTGTGTCTAACTCTGCCCTCGCGGGGAGGCAAGTAAATAGGAACAGCCCCGTTTATGGGAGGATTCATCATCATCATCATCATCATCATCATCACCATCATCATCTAGTCGTGGTAGTTTAATCAAATTCAATTCAATTAATTTGGCAAAGACGGCTAGAGAGTGCCCCCCCTCCCTACTGACATTGGAATCTCCCATTCCGAGGCCCTCTCTTTCGGTTCAGAAGCACCCTGGCTCCAGTGGAAAGCACCTAACCGCCTATGAAAGGGAATGGGGCGATCAAAAGCTGCTATGACTAGATGGGGCTACAAAACTGACCCAATTATCTGCGAATGTGGAGAGGAGGACCCTACGATACAACACTGCCTTGTCTGCCCTCTACTGCCCAACCGGTGCAGCTTGAGAGATCTTGCAGAGTACAACAATAATGCAAAGGACTGTGTAAAAAGTGGGAAACTGGTGTACGACCACATGCTTCAAAGACACACAAAGAAGAAGAATTGGGCAAAAAATAAAACAAGCATACTTCAGTTGCCATGTAGGTAATGGGTGGTAGAAATTTACACAGAAGAGAATACAGTAGCCAAGCACCTGTACAAATTTACCTTGAATTGCTGCATTGTTGGCACATTTATTATCTCTCTTGGAAGTCGATTCCAAGATTCAAGGATCCTGATTGAGAAAGCAGCCTTCCTCCGGTTCAATCGAAATCGACTGTGAAATAGTTTCTTGCGATGTCCACGTAGACCTCTTTCTGGTGTAGGAGTAAATAATAGGTCCTGAGGTATATCGTAATGACCATTGAGGAGATTGTAGGGCAAAATGAGGTCACCACATAATCGTCTGCGCTCAAGGGATAAAAGGTTAAGTTTCTTGAGTCGGCTTTCATAGAGCAGACCTCATAGACCCTGCACCATTCACAAATCTTCCTTACTCTCTCACACCCTATATAGATCAAGCCTCCATCATAGCAGGTGGATCTTCATAGGTGCATCTTCAGTCTTCTGTTAGTTGCTTGACGTAAGTTCTGTGCGGTCTCCTCACTGAACCACATCTCTGCTTTGGCATTCATGAAAGAACATCACTGACGATTTCATTCTTAACTCTCCATCAGTGACAAGCAAATCTGATTCTTCTCTCTTTGATAATCGCTAAAACCTGAGGAAGGTGTCTGTACAGTTGCTCTCTCGTGGGATGCTGCCTCTGGGAGATGTTAAGAGCAGCGTTTAGCATTCTAGTGTACACACTGTCAATTTTCTTCTCCAATCTTTTGGTAAAAGTTCAGGTCCTACTTTCATATACAAGAACTGATGTAACAATGGTTTCAAAGAATTCACGTTTTATCTTGGAAGGAAGATTTGACTTTCAGATTATTTCATCTTGTCCAGCACAGACTTTGCTGATTCGCACATTTAGTTCACTCTCTGTGCAATTAATAAACACGAGATGATTGAGACGAGAATAACGAAGAGTCCAAATTCTAACGAATAAGAAATTAATTGACATTCAAATTTATTTAGGAGAAGATTGAAATTTGGCGATGCTTTACAATAGTTAACAGAAAAAAAGGGTGAAAAGAAAACAAATAGGCAACAAATAAATGTTACTTTTACTGGATAATACTTTTTTGTTTTAAAGTATTTTAAATCATTTTTATTTCAATCAAAAAGTTTGGTAAAATATTCTACGTTAGAACGAAAAAACAAATGGCTGACAGGTGTTAACCAACTGAGTTCGAGGTTTGATAATTTTATTTTTTTTACTTTTCTCCTTTCAATTAGGTAGAAAAGTAAATTTTAATGCACAAGTATTTCTTGACTATTTCTTTAAAATCGAGTTAACAGAAAAAAAAGTGTCTTTGGCAAATTCCGGATCTATGGGCGACCATTTAAAAAAATAAGATAAAATCCATCGTATTCTTATCGGATTATTAAAATGCAATAAAACACATTAAAATACTTTAAAACACACAAGAAAAGTTATCCAGGTAGGTAGAAAAGTAACTTTTATTGTCTTTGGTAACATTTATTTGTTGCCTATTTGTTTCTTTCATCCTTTTTTTCTGTTAATCCTTAAATGATTTTTATTTCAAATATGACACATTCAAACAAAATGCCTATTTAATATAATATTCAACGAAAATGTGTCAAACTGCAACTTGTTTCACATCTGCAACGAGCCTGTTGGCAAGTGTGAGTAAGTATAAGTATGATGTTATGTCAGCACACCTGCTAAATAGGTAATCAGTATCTTCAATATCACTGGTGAGTGTCATCGGTGTGTCATCTGCCTAATTCAAGAGTCTAAACTTTTAAATCTGGTCATTATAATGGTAAGTAACAATTATTTTATGATTTTCTAGTGTATTATGATTATTTAGATGAATAGATTGTAGTGTTTTGTTATACATGTAAAATTTTACGTCATTTGTGGCACATTTGTGACATCATTTATTTTTGTTCAATAAATATTTTTTTTCTTCCAAAAATCATTTATACTACTTTATATTACCTATATGAAACGTTTTTAACTCTTTTCAAACCAATATAAAAAAAAAAGCATTTAAGGGTTAATTCTTGTAAACCATTGCCAGAAATGTTATTAGGATGGATGTGAATTATGGCTTGGGAAAAAACAATGTGAATCGAAGGGTATATTTATGCAGAGTTTGTGGATTCAAATTCTAAGAAAAGTCAGTGAAATGTTAAATAGCAAATATCTACAGTAATGCTGTATTACATGATTTTGATTCTAGAAAAGGTCTAAAATGTATGGCTTAAGCTTAAGGGGTCTTAAGAAGAAATTAAAATTCAGAGAATCTTGCTTAATTTATGTCGAAAGACTATGGATCAAATTCAATGCAAATTTGAAATATTTGAATTTTCAAATGGGAGGTTGTGCCAATATTATGTAAACCCCCTTCGAAATACTGCAAATAAACTAAAATTTAGGGAATATTTATGTATAATACCTGTTGTTAAAATATCACAAAAATGAATTTTGATCAACATTAGAATAAGGATTCTATACGTAAGGTTTAGTATCATTATATTCTGATTTTAATCTTCGTAAGGTGGCAGAAAAGTTGTGCAAAACTGTTCTATTCGGGAAACTAATTTTACCCGTCTTGGTAAGTACCAGATGGATGCCCATTTGGAAATACCAGGCGCTGTATGTAGGAGGTTCGATCCTTGTCTAAGTTATCCATGCTGATGTCGTCTGTGAGTCATAAACACGTGTCCATGGATTACTTTTATGTATGTATAAAAATACATTAAATATTTAGGTAAGAAAAATCGTACATATGAAAAAATATATAAAATTAATATATATATATATATATATATATATATATGGTAAAATGAAAAAGGAAAACCAAAAAACTGGATGTTTTTTTATGTGTACATCAACGTTTCGTCTTTATTTATAAGACTTCATCAGGATGATGATATAGGGAAAAGATATCATGCAAGCACGGATACATGTAGGGTAGACATGTTGGGAAGAAAAATAAAATAAAATGAAAAATAATGGCAGCGTCTAGCTGGACGTCCGTACTTGTTAGAGAATGAAAAATGAGTGGGAGAAAAAAGGGGAAGGGTGGAGGGAGCCAGCCACAGTAGTCCTTGCTCCCTCCACCCTTCCCCTTTTTTCTCCCACTCATTTTTCATTCTCTAACAAGTACGGACGTCCAGCTAGACGCTGCCATTATTTTTCATTTTATTTTATTTTTCTTCCCAACATGTCTACCCTACATGTATCCGTGCTTGCATGATATCTTTTCCCTATATCATCATCCTGATGAAGTCTTATAAATAAAGACGAAACGTTGATGTACACATAAAAAATCATCCAGTTTTTTGGTTTTCCTTTTTCATTTTACCATCACGTCGGATTACCTTCATCCTTCTCTTCCCATATATATATATATATATATATATATGAGAGAGAGAGAGAGAGAGAGAGAGAGAGAGAGAGAGAGAGAGAGAGAGAGAGAGACAATTCCAGGGTATGTGTGTACGTATCATGGTGTCCATATAATATACATATTCATAGATGATCTAAATAAAATGAAGGAATGAATCAACTGATTAATTAACCTGAATGAATAATTGTGAATGCATTGAGGTCGACAAGACTTATTACTTCATAAATATTAATATCCGATATCCAATAGACTTTTTGAATGTTTTACATCTGCACACCTTGGCGGACACTTCACATTTTTTTGTTTCTTTGTTTGCTTTCTATTTGTTTTGTTTTTGCTTTTTGCTTTTTTTGATTTGTTTGTTTTACTAGTCACAGCGTATTCTCTCCTTTTTTGTATGACCAATTCCAAAGAGGCATTGTCCTGAAACATTATAACAGTCTTTTTTTACTTATAATAATATCTTCTTTGATTTCTGCACGTTGGGGAAGGGTCCCATCCATATTTATACGAGGCTTAAATAAAATACTATATGCTTAAAATCTACAGAAGACAATAATTACCAGGCAAGAACAAGCAATGATAGATCAAATAAAACATAATCTTTGGTTTGGTCTGGTTTGATTTAATTTGTTTTTATTCAGTTTGGTTTGAATGGATTTAGTTTGGTTTGATCCGATTTGGTTTGGTTTATTTCGGTTTGACTCAAATTAATTTGATTTATTTTGCTTGGTTTGATCTGATTTGGTTTGGTTTAGTTTAGCTTGATTTGGTTTGGCTCTGTTTTGCTTAGTTTGATTTAATTCGTGTTTACTTGGTTTAGTTTGGCTTGACAGTTTTGTTTGGTTTGATGTAGTTAAATTTAATTCGTGGTTACTTGGTAAACTAAACCAAGTCAAACTAAGACTTGACATAGTTTTGTTTGGTTCGGTTTAGTTTGATTTAATTCGTGTTTACTTGGTTTAGTTTGAATTGGCTTGGTTTGGTTTGGTTCGGTTAATCATCATCATCATCATCATCATCATCATCATCATCATCATCATCATCATCATCAGTTAAACGTCCGTTTTCCATACTGACATGAGTTGGACGGCTGTAAGAAATGGACTTCCAAAGTAACCTATCTGTGGCCAAATCTTTATTTATCCCATTTTCCCTCAGGTCCATTTTTATCACTTCCTCTTTCTTGGCCTTCAACTATGGACTGAACCTGCTACATCAACTGTTCTACATCTACTAACCCAAGAACTTTCATCCATTTATTCAACAGGGCCATACCATCGAAGTCCAGTCTTTTGCACACATCTCCCTATACTGTCCACATTTAATCTTCCTTGAGTTTGATTTAATTCGTTTATACTTAGTTTAGTTGTGCTTGGTTTGGTTTGATTAAGTTTGATTCAATTCCTTTTTACTAGGTTTAGTTTGGCTTGGTTTGGTTTGATCTAATGTAAACGATTCATTAAAATGAATCAATTGAATATAAACTAGTATTTAACAAGTAAGCAGTGATTCAGAGCCATCTATCAATTCAGAATTAGAAATGAACAGTCATTTATACAGTTGCAACTGAACAGCAAAATTAAAGAAGAAAAAAAAAAAAACATTGATTCTTTTTTATAAAACTGTGTTCAATTAAACTAAACTGGCTCATCTCATTTCAACTCTAATTGAACTTGATTGGAATCCATTAGTTGACGAAACTATGGATCTGAGCCTGGAGCACGAATAGAAACGAGGTCATATGGGAAATTGACTGTTTTCAGTGCTGTAAATCTCCCTTCCCCAAACACACACGCAAACACAAACACACAATGTTATCTTAGAGAATGATATAATTGTCATTGTAAAAAAAAACAGATCAAGGTTGAAGAAAATATCAGATGCCTTCAGAGATTTCAGTTCCTGTTTTTCAATTCCACTTCTGCTCTCAACGTGTCAAACGTATTTCCTTTGTCTGTTTTACAGCTGAGGATGTTGCCAGCCTTTACGTGGTCCCTCCTGAGAGCACCTGATTCTAGAAAATAATCTGGGGGAAAGTAATGCCAACGCATGAATCGAGAAAGTAAAAAAATCATAACTTTCTGATTCATACGAGAATCTTTTTCTTCTTTTTCCTTTTCTGCATATCAACCCTTTTTAGGTTTTTAATGCTGAAATCCAATACCTAACGTAAACGATCAATTGAACACAAGTTGCTATCATATTTATTGCTCGGAAGAAATTGCGGGTTCATATCTTTCCCGATAGTTTCATGCATAAATAACCACACCAGATCTTTCTAATTGTGTCATATTTTCACTTAACGATGCGTGTATAAACCATTATACACACACCTGTGTAGTCGTCGTCATGAAAACCAGGTTATTGCTTGTCTGTGGATACAAAACTACTCGGACGCCGATGTTGATTCATAAAAAGATTTGCTGCAGTTATATAAAATACACAAGTTAAATATGGTAGTTCAAAATAAATCATCATGAAAACTCTTTGATATACTTACATATCAGGCAAAAGTAGGTATCTACACCACAAATTAGGGAAAATTATCGAGTAGAATTTTAATTAAAAATATAAATCAGTTTTATCGATTTTCATTGATTATGACTTGGCAAAATGACAGACTAACTTATCTCCTCTGTTTTAGGTAACTCTTCAAAGGTATTTGTGCCATTATCAATGGAGAATCGGAAAAAATACGATAAAACTGATTTATATTTTTAATTATAATTCTACTCGATAATTTTCCATAATTTTTGGTGTACATAACTACTTTTGCTTGATAGTAAGTATATCAAAGAGTTTTCTTTGTTAATTTATTTTGAACTGCCATATTTCACTTGTGTATTTTTATATAGTTGCACCAAAGATTTATTTTAAAAAGACACAGTAAACATCAGAGCGATGGGTTCTTGTATGCATGAAAGAGAAAGAGAGAGAAAGACAGACAGATAGATAGACGGATAGATTGTCCTGCTATATCTAATTACATTATGCACATCCACCCTCCATTGACGACAGCACCCTGGGAATATTTTTTATCCTTGAAATCTTGTCAGCTAAAAGCTAGAAAATCTTTGCACAGAAATAACATGTTTTGCAACTTCTATTCTGAGGTCACCTCTGACCATTAGGTGTCACTCAAAAATTTCCATTCAAACACGGCCCTTGTTATGTAACAATTGACAGTTTAAAGTTTAAAACTTCAACATAACTTTTGAATTTTAAACACTCATGAAGTAAACATATGGAAGCCATTTTTAATTATCTATTGAGTAAACATTGCGGCGATGAGATATGGGCTGGAGCTGGGTAGACAGGGCTGCAAATGTTGTATTTCTTCTGTGTTTAAAAGAATGACCACAACACTGATGTATAAAAATATAATGATGTATCTTTATTGTCGGTGGTGGAGAGCGAGTGAGGGTGAGTGAGGAAGGAGGACGCACAGGAATTGAAGGAGTTGTTTTCTCGGACCCAATCACAAACTGACTATTGATCTCGATTTGGGTTAGTTTATATAATAATTTGTGACACCCACACATTCACCTGTAAATGTCTATTCTGGGACTTCGCTTTCGATGTCAATGTAGTCACGCCCTTAAGGCATTTATTAAGTGACGGGGTATTTCCATCTGTAGCTAACCTGTATGGATAGCATAACCTTTGCAGATGATTTTGAGTCAATCTACAATTGTTTTATTCCTGACAACCGACCGTTTTTTATTTTTATTTCTTCTGGCAATCAACTGTGTTTTGTTTTTTCCGACCCGGTGTGTGTCTGTGTCAAATACGTTTTATTCCTGCTTGGTGACATTTCAGATACACTTGGCTCAGATATTCAACACAGATTAATTCATCAAATAAGAATAAATGAAGAGAGATGCTTGTGCACAAACACCATAATATTATGGTGGATATTAAGAAACGAATAGGCTATATTGCCGGTCCCGGCAAAATAACGATTCCTGCGTTATTTTGCCGGTTCATGTATATTTAACTAAATTAAACATACAGTGACGCCCGGCACAATAATGAGTTTTACGTTATTTTGCCGGCTCGTGTTTATTTAACTATAAATTACTTCTTTTTTATTATTTAAATTATTTTTTTTGTATTATTTAAAACTTTATCAAACGAAATTTTATTTATAATTTAAAACTTTGCCTGATTGTTTTTTTTTTTTTTTTATTTAAAACTTTGCCTGATTGATTTTTTTTGTTTGTTTTTAATTAATCTTTGCCTGATTGATTTTTTGTATAATTTAAAACTTTATTAAGCGACAATATATTTTAAAATAACGATAAAATTAATTTTTACTTCCGGTTGATTCGATTAGGAGTGAACTCTTCAAAATTACGACTTATTTTATGATTTCATTGAAAGAACATGTTAAAATAGAAACTGTTTAAATCCAGTGATTTTCTGTATTTTTTAACATTATCGAAGTTTTTCTTCATAAAGAAAATCAGAATTTTACATTAAAATCTCTCCTTTGTAAAGCACATTTTTAACAAGTAAATGTTACGAAAGGCAACATAAATTATTCTTCTACCTGTATAAGTTTATTTGTTTATTTGATTGTTTATTTTTATAAAAAAAAATCATTTATCAAAATAAATAATAAAATAAACAAATAAACTTATACAGGTAGGTAGAATAATAATTTATGTTGCCTTTGGTAACATTTATTTGTTGCTTATTTTTTTCTTTATATATAACTTATATATAACTTAAGGAAAATTTCAATTACTTAAATCGAGAGCAGACTTAGTAATGTTGGGAAAATTCATCAACATTAATTCTATTATGAAAAGTAAGCAGATATTTCTTTAACCGACACAATAGGGCAGGTCGATTTTTTTTTATTTCTTTAACCGACACAACTGATGATGAAAACAAATTGTTTTTAAATATTTGCCCTTATTTATTTAATTACCTTTTCTTTCGCAAGGCCATAACAATTAGGTTTTTAAAAATAATGAACCGGCATAATAACGATCCCTTTACATTAGTAAATAATTATTGTACCGGGCGTCACTGTATGTTTAACAATTTAGTTAAATATACATGAACCGGCAAAATAACGCAGGAATAGTTATTTTGCCGGGACCGGCAATATAGCCTCTTCCATTAAGAAAAGACAAAGCAATTTCTCTAACTACAAATGAATCCTAGTTATGTGATTAAATAAACCAATCCACTTCCTATCCTCGTATCAGGTGATAGCTGAATCTGAGGTCAACCCGTGACAATAATACCTAAGTAATGTTAGGCATAACATTCTATATTTAACTTACAAAGCAATTCACTGCTACATAATATGTAACATCTCATTTAGTTGGCTTTACCCTTTCTTCTTGTCTGCACCCTCTGTCTCACAGACCTGATGTTGCTAGTCTCAGTCTCTTCTATGAGTGCTATTACCTTATTTTGTCCTTTAGTCCTCACATTTCATGAGCGATGTTTCTAACAAAGGGGAAGAATTGATGTTTCTGGGTCGGAATCTATCCATCTAACACTTATCATTGGCTAGTTTTTGACTTTGAAGTGGCATTTTTTTTGTAGCTCCTTACATCAAGTGGCTTCATGTCTTGTCTGGAGCGAGTTTCATAAAAAGATTTACAGTATGTATTCTTCAGAATTGTCTGATTTATTTCTTGCTTCCTTTGCTCCAGCTCGTTGGACTTGTTGGTTTAGTGGTCTTCATCAATTCGCTGTTCAGGTACTTAATCGTAATACATCTTCCTATTCCAGTAGCTCATTTCCAAGAGCTGCAGGCTTTTGGAACTCTCTGCCTGCTGACTGTTTTCCTTCTACCTATAGCCATAGTCTTTTCAAGACTAAGATCAATAGACATCTCCCGTCTTTGCATTAATCACCTTTAGTCTATTTTAGCTCCTTACATAGAGTGGCTTCATGCCTTGTCTGGAGCGACTTCCATAAAAAAAAATTAAAAAATCATTTTTTTGTTTACATTCAAATTTGAAATCAGTGGCCCTGCCAGGAACCAAAGTCCCAGACGGCATAGCTCTGACACGGCTACGTTCTCATCATCCCCTACTATAATGAGGAATGGTTGGACTTGAGTGGGGGGGGAGGACTCTTGCTGCTGCTACTACTCCTACTTTAATCTTTTCCTTTTCTTCTTTATTTACGTTGTTTATTTATGTAGGTTGTCCACTTACTCTGCTACGACTGCTACAACTCCCACTATTCCCCTTCTTCCACTCTCTCCTAATCCCCATACTCCCACAACTTCTGAGCTAAGTAGGTAGAATCTATGTAAATATTTATCGGTTAATCTTTTTCAAACTGAGTCATGTACAAAATGTATAATCTTTGGAACATAGAACTGATTTAATTTGAAGATATCTAGGTCAAAGGTCAAGGTCACAAGAAAGATAAATGTCACACTTTTAGCGAGGCTGCTTCCCACAACATAGTCGTCTTCAAGTCTTATGTAAACAAATACTTGTTGAGCCGTTCTCTTGGATAATCAAGTCCTCTTAAGTAATATTCTGCCCATTCCACCCACTGTTTCCAATCCTCTTGTGGCCAACTGACAATCTTTTTAACGGTTATCCTTGAAGAGCCCCGGGCCTTAATAAGAGGTAACCTATTAGTAAAAAGAAGAAAAAAAACCTTTGTGTTCTGTTCATCGTAGAGACTCACTACTTGGCCCATACTGTAGACTATGAAGTCCCACATCTTATATGACTTGTCCCTTGACCTTTTTAAAATTTGCTGTATGAATCTGATTCTCTTTGATAACAGTAACCACTATGCAAAATTTCAGCCTGATCAGATAAATAGTTTTTGAGTTATCAACATTTCATGACCTAATTTCAGGAATACTTCATAAAATATGGAGAAGTAAGGCCCCCATAACACTTTTGCCCATCTTTATGTTGTCAGATGGAGATATGCAGTATTACAACTGGTTTACGTTCCTGTTTTTTCGTTTTCACTCAAATTTGAAATGGGATTATGGATTGACATAAGACATCCCCAAAGAGGCATGACGAAACAAATCAATGGAGCAAGCCAGTCATCAAAATAATTGGCTAGAAATTAATTTTAAAAAGGCAATCAAATTAAAGTTCTTCCAACAATCAATAATACACAATTAAACATGGCTTAATTAAACATTACAATTAGACGCAATTGAAACACAAATGTAGCACTATGGATACCGATTTTTCGACCCCTCCCCCTCCCCCCAGATTATCCAGATTTCTCACGCAAACAGTTGGAGTCACGTTGTGTAGATAGCACGCAGGCAGCAGTAATTCGTTTCCTCTCCTTTTCTCTCTCGCTGTAGACATTTCCTTTTCTTTTTTTTCGTTTTAATAACATCTCTTGTCAACGTTATTAACACATTAGTGCCCAATTTCTTTTTTTTTTAAATTTATTACCAAAAAATCTTCAACCCTTCCGGGTTAGCTCATACCAAAATCAGACTGGCAAATATTGTTGATGATCATTTTCTTTTCATTTTCTTTATGTTTGTCGTATTTGAACCCCTTCAGGAGTTAATTCATACCCAAATCAGACCAGCAGAAGCTCTGCCATTTTTGAGGATGGCGTGTTCTCTGTCGGTCTGAGGTATGGTTCTGTGTACTTCTAGGAAGCCCCCCATCACAGGTTTGTCTTCGCACCCTTTGAGAAGGGGTTAGTTTATTGTTAATCTCCTGAGGCGCTCCTACCGGGGAATGCCGTGGGAGGGAGATAAATAACACAATATTATATTTGAATAAAATTACTTTCAAAGATTTACTTGACTTTATAGGATAGATAAAGTGTGGTGAATGAACCAAGATACAATTTGAGTGAACGCCAAAAAAGCAAATGGCCTGAATAGCCACCCTCTTTCTTTTCCGGTTCGTTGAGATATGCTTTTCTCGGTTCACTTCCAAAAGCAACTTAGTTTTTCACAGAACCGTGTTAACTCAATATTTTTCAACCAATGAAAATCGTTTTGAACCCAAAATCTAGTAAAACTATGTCAAATTAACAAAACTTATAAAACAGTGACTTGTTCAACAAAATCAGAGTTTTCCACAGATCCAACCCAGCACATCTCGAAAGGACCCAAGAACGTTTACCCTCTCCCTTTGGCCGGGGAGGGGAGAGAAAAGAAAAGAACACTTCAAAACTCACGTACAAGCTCCCTCACCTCGCACACATCTACTCATGCACTAACAGAACAAGATAAACCTACACATACTTAAACAGTGCCACATCCCCTAATACTCACATACGCATATTTCTCACACACGCATATTCACACTAACAAATATATAGATTACACATCTTTAGCCCTCGTGTCTGATATTCATTGAATATTTCCCTACCAAAAACACGAGTTACCAATGAACATTTCTTCACTAAAAATTACTTTTATATTCCTGTAAACTTATACTTATATAAATGTTTGGTTATTTAATAATGTTTTCCTTGATTTTTCATTCCCAAAACTATGTTTATGTTTAAGTTAGCGCTTGCTAGCTGGTGACCCTAATATTCCTAAAATCTCAAATCTTCATTCCATGTCTATTTTAATATGCATGCACACCCGTATATATCCTTCACTTCCTTCGTCCGCCAGAAGAGCATTCATTGAATACCAATTGTGTATTCAATTTATTGACCATTCTTTCCAACGTTTTAATGAACTTTCACAAGTCAGAGTGTGAGGTAAATAACATCTTATTACCAAGATCCATGTTGTTGTCCGAGACTTTCTTTATTTCTTCCAGATTAGATTGGATGCTGTGCATGTTTTTTTTACAACCACTCGGAAGATGACTAAAAGTTAGTTGACCCATTAGTTGCCATTTTTTTTCCTTTAATTTATTACCAAAAATCTTTTGTAAATAGAATATTATATTTGAGCAAAATTACTTTCAAAGATTTACTTGACTTTATAGTTAGAGCATTCATTTATATTATATATAAAAATGGTAGTTGGTTATAAGGGCTACTTAATAAAAATTTGTGATTGCATAATAGATAAAACTGATTGCATCCTTCCACTCCAGATGTCATATTTGAAAGACACTCCAATCTTTATAACTAACTATAGATATCTCTGAAAATACAGATGTTATTGAAATATGGTTAATTTGTAGCAGACTGAAATAGGATCTATTTCTTCTCGTCCCCTGTGAGCAAATTGGTCATACGCTGACCAATCGGCTTGCATGGCGTCCCCTCATGGACTATTTTCTACCACCTGGTCAGTTGAATAATTCAGCAGAGAGAAATCGGCCAGCAAAGAAGAAACATCTCTCTTCTGCCTTTCCCCTGCATCGTTCCAGCAGCAGTCATCTCCACTGGGAATATATTTACTGACGACCCGGCAGCCTCTTTTCTTCACTGTGACACAGTTCCAACCCTCTTTTAAATAAACCCTTTTTTGTTGCCTGTTACTCGGTTGTTGTTCGTTCAATTCATTTTGTGCGATAAATGTAAGGAAGGGACCAACACCCCCCTTCTATTAAAAATTATCCTTCTTGTCCTAACAAAAGGACTATGGGAACTCATGGGTTAATAAAGACCAGAATAGATTAATTTAGGATTTAACAATCTTTTTAGAGTTTAATTTTTTTATAGAATACACGTAACATAATAGGTTGTTATTCGATCCCAGACTGCAACGAACATCTCTGGTCAGTGTTCTGTTAACAGGTCGCAAATTGCTCTGTGGATATTTCGTCTCTCAGCTTCCTTTTCTTCTTTCCTTCTGGTAGCTGTAATAAGGGGAGGAATTTAAAAACAACTAAGCTATTTTCTTCTTCTGAGGTTTAGTTTATTTTATCCCAGTAATTTACTGTAATTTCCTACCCCACACCCGTAAGGGTGGTGGATCTCAAAACAGATGTCTACTCACTTTGAAGATCTTTCTGATTCTTTCTCTTCCGACCTGGAGCACATGGTGCAATGCGGGAAAAAGTGGCTTGTTACTTTTAACACATTTAAAACCAAGATTCTCTCCTTTCACCACCAATGCTCGGACCCTTGCTTTTATCGAGTTGAAATAAATGGCTCTATTCTTGAGGAAGCTTCCTGCGTTAATAAGCTCCTAAGACTGACTTTTATTCCAGACATGAAATGAAAGACTTACATCAAATCCATTGCTAGGGTCACAGGAAAAATGATTGGATCTTTCTACAGCTCCAGGAAGTACCTCACTCCTAACGCAATTCTCTACTTTTACAAGAGCCAGATACGTCCTAAGATGGAGTACTATTGCCACATCCGTGGAAGTGCCGCTCTGAGCACTCTCTCCTGCCTTGACAAAGTACAGAATCTACTTCGAAATCTAGTGAGATGATCTCTTCTCTTCCTTACAGCCTTTTTCTCACAGAAAAGACGTTGCTCGTCTCTTCCTACTCTAGCGTTATTTTCATAGAATGTGCTCGACTTTGGTCCTCCTTGTAAGATTTTACAGAAAGACCCCATATTACTACCTCAATAGAAAAAAAACTGTCCTTTTTCCCTCCAAGTGCCTAGTGTCTATAAGAAATATCTAAGGGCAAGCAATGAAATCACAAGTATTGGGTTGGCTCAAAAGTTCGTTTGTTTTTTTTTTGTCATCTTGCCGGCCTACTAAAGATCGTTTTATATTCTTATTCTTCAAATCCTGTATTTGGTGTAGCGAGTATGTTGACGTCAGAGTGTAATAAACCTTCGAGCAGAGGAGTTCTTACATTTTTACTTGTATTTTAGGCCTGAAATTGAATATCAAGCATAGCACTACCGATATCTGATGACTTTTTACTACAGAAAAGGGGAAAAATCTGTATAAAGATATGCCATGTGTATCGGGGGAATGCTGTTACAGAACGGATGTGCCAGAAATGGTGTGCTCGATTCCGAAAAGGAAATTTTTACAGTGAGAGATGATCCTCGCTCTGGCCGGCCAAAGATGGTCGACAGTGAACAAGTGAAAGCTGTAGTTGAACAAGATTGCCATTTGACCACCAGATAAATCGCAGATATTCTCAAGATTTCAAAAGCGAGAATCGAAAATGAATTGCATAAACTCGGTTATGTCTCTAAACTTGATGTTTGGGTTCCTCCTTCCTAAAAAAACGAAAGAACTTTTTGGCCAACCCAATAATCTGTTTTTTATTACATACTCGAAACTCAGTTCTGCCTTAAAATTCGGAAATTTAAAATTATTTTTAATCTCTGAGTTTTTATTTTTTACCGATTTTCAGTTTTTTACCAAGAGCTATCTTTATTTTCTGTTTTCTCCTCAGTCGGAGGAGGATAAATATTTCTCGTTTGTTTCCTATTTGAGTTACTTAAATTATTTATAGATATAGTTGTTTTTTACTCCAGATTTTTCTGTCACGACAGATGTGTCATCCATCTTGAATTTTAGTCTAAATGAGTTTTTTCTTTATAGTTTTATGTTTAAATCACTATTAGACTTCCACCTTAGAAAACAACCTGAACAAAATCATCAATATCCCTTTTTAAATACAAAACAATCACTAGATCAAAGATGAAATGATTTCCGACAGAAATTCTTGTGTCTATCTGTGTTTCTCGCTGAGATGTAACTTTTATAAATGAACATATATAATAAATGCCTTATTAGTTATCTTTTTTTTAAAATAAATAAAGACAAAATAAATTACAAAAATCGGAAGGATAATAAGCGAAACGAAATTGAAAGTAAACAGACTCCTGGGCAACGCCAGGTAGATACAACGGCACATCAGAAGAGTACCCGACTCAAAGTCAGCAGCAAACGGTGTTCGGTCAGATTAAGTTCCTGATATTAAACTTTATCCGTAATATAACTTCCAGCGAGAGTTTCAGTTTCCCAAATTTATTAATTTATTTATTAAATTGTGAGGGGAAAGTACACAGAATAGTAAACAAAGCCCCCCTCCCCATGTTAAGAATGGCTTTCTAAATAATAACGTTACTATTTCAGCACGATCCGTAAACTGCAGAAGATTATTTAGAAAGCCATTCTTAACATGGGAGAGGGGGGTTGTTAACTACTCTGTACTTTCACCTAACAATTTAATAAATAAATTAAAAATTAAACATTAGTACAAAACTTGGAAAACCACAAGAGTAAGCGACACAAAACAGGACGTCTATAATATCAGGAACTAAATTTGACCAAACATTGTTTGCTGCTGACTTTGATTCAGGTACTCTTCTGGTTTACCGTCTGATTTCGGGTGATAAAAAATCTTGCACATTGGTTTATTTACATAGAGTATTTTCATAGCCCCCTCCCCCTCCCCGTATCATAGACTGGGGATGGGAGTCCAAAACTGCTTACACTGCCCAGCAGGCCAGTAATGCGGCCAAACTACTCCAGCTAGAGAAATAATTTCTGAGTTGATAGAGTCACTCAATTTAACTCAGCATTTATTCAGGTGCACAGACTGACTACCCACTTCGTTAAAGAGGATCAATGACTTATGAGAAAGCACCTGTTTCCTACATGTATTAAAAAAGAAGTTAAATTAAATTATTTGCGAAAAGTTTACCAAGTGACTCTAAATCGTCATGAAACTAGCCTTATATAAAAATGTACTAGATGTAAACTGCTTTCCAAAACCATAAGAACATTATATATACTAGCAAATATATGCTCCCTCTGGTCGCATATTTTTGCAAGGCTGCTGCGTCAGAAATGAACGCTCACCCGTAAACAGATGGAGCCCCAGTCATATTTCTTGGGTGGTTAGACATTGATTTTCTTTGTTTCCGTCCAAGAATATTTTTAGTTAAAACTAAAGAAAAAAAAAAAATTCGACCACACCCCATTTTTTTTTACCTTCCCCCATAAATAGAAATATTTTTAGTTAAAAAAAGAAACAAAAAAAATATTTTGCCCTCCCCAATTTTATTTTTATATTCCCCATATATATGAATATTTTTAATTAAAAAGAAAAAAAAAGATTTTTTTGACACCCCCCAAAAAAATTTTTTACCCTCCCCCATACATAGTAATATTTTCAGTTAAGAAAAGAAAAAAAAGAATTCCCCCCTAATTTTTTTTTACCCTCCCTCATACATATTAATATTTTCAGTTAAAAAAATAAAAAAAAATTACCCCCCTCCCAAAAAAAATTTTTTTTACCCTCCCCCATACAGAAAAATATTTTTAGTTTACAAGAAAAAAAAAAAAAAAAATTTGCCTCCCCTCCCCATAAATTTTTTTTTTTATCTTCCCCATACATAGTTAAGAAAAGAAAAAAAACTGAGGCGCCTCGGTCATATCAAAGAACTCATGTTTAAATATGCTATTGAAGGCGCCTACATCATATCAAAGAACCAGTTTTGTTATTCTTCCAAAATGGTTACCCATTTAGTAATGGCAGAGATATTTGTTGCTTAACTTAAATTTACAACAAAACACCTTGTCTTAACAACGTAATGAAAATAAAGAATGATAATGTGAAAAAATCCTCTCACAATGACGTCACTTCCGGAAGGATGAGTCAGCAATTTATTTTTCCAAAATGGTCACCCATTTACTAATGGCTGGGATATGTCTTGCTTAACTTCAATTTACAACAAAACACCTTGCCTTAACAACGTAATGAAAATAAAGAATGATAATGTGAAACAACAGAACAGATACTACACTACCTCCACACCTCTCAAAAAAGGAGGAGTTAATGCCTGGGAGGATGGTATCATGACAACAGAACAGATACAGCACTAACTCCAAACCTCTAAAAAAGGAGGTAATGTCTGGGAGGATGGTATCATGAAAACAGAACAGATACTACACTACCTCCACACTTCTCAAAAAAGGAGGAGGAAATTCCTGGGAGGATGGTATCATCAAAACAGAACAGATACTACGCTACCTCCACACCTCTCAAAAAAGGAGGAGGTAATGCCTGGGAGGATGGTATCATGAAAAAAGAACAGATACTACACTACCTCCACACCTCTCAAAAAAGGAGGAGGTAATGCCTGGGAGGATGGTATCATGAAAAAAGAACAGATACTACACTACCTCCACACCTCTCAAAAAAGGAGGAGGTAATGCCTGGGAGGATGATATCATGAAAAAAGAACAGATACTACACTACCTCCACACCTCTCAAAAAAGGAGGAGAAAATGCTTGGGAGGATGGTATCATGTCAACAGAACATATACTACACTACACTATGCCCCTGAATTGAGCATTTAAAGATAGTACATTAGTCTGAAATAGTATATACTATACTATTTCCTAATAAGTACAATAGTCTTAAATAGTATAGTTTTGGCTTCAGACAGACAGACAGATACATAAACTCCATTATTAATATATATATATATATATATATATATATATATATATATATATATATATATATATATATATATATATATATATATATGAGAGAGAGAGAGAGAGACAGAGAGAGACAGAGAGAGAGAGAGAGAGGAGTTTGATATTCCATGTATGTTTCTAGAGATATTTTGATGATGATGAGAGGGTGGGGGTTGAAGTATAAAACGATGTCGTTTTTTCGTTTTTAGTTTTTTATTATAATAATTCAATATTTCAAAATATCTCTGAGTATATATATATATATATATATATATATATATATCTATTATATAAACGTCACCTGTCTGTATGTATGTATGTATGTATGTATGTATGTATGTATGTATGTATGTTGGTCTTCTCCTCCGATACTACCCAACACACGGTCAAATATATGTCACTTCCTCAATAAGACCATTTTGAACGCGCCAAATATGAAAAACGTAAGTTTACGTACTTTTTTTATTTGTTTCTGTAATCAACAATTATAAACAACTTAATTTTTATTTAAACAAAAAAATTCGCTAATATTATTTGTTTATTAAACGTATCGTAAAAAATATATATATATATGAGTTTATTATGCATTCTGTCCTCGTGGGGAGACAAGTAAATACTGATACAAAAACATGTTTGTTTAGTTTCGCAACGTGAAACGCAATATATTTTAATAAATAAACAAAATAAATACATTTTAAAACATAACCGTACATTGGCCTCACCATCCATAATCAACAATTAAGATCGCTAATTTTATTTACAAATATTTCTATAACTTAATTTTTTTGTTTATTAAACGTATCGTAAAAAAAAAAACACGATATGACTTTATTATGCAATCTCCCTTCGTGGGGACGCAAGTAAATATTTACATTTCTCTTCGTAAGCGAAATAAAACGGTATTTTCACACTTAAATAAAAACATTTGACTGACAAGTGTTCATTCCCCCCCCCCCCAAAAACACAACAAATTAAAATATATTTATTGCTAATATTATTTGTTTATTAAACGTATCGTAAAAAAAATATATATATATGAGTTTATTATGCATTCTGTCCTCGTGGGGAGACAAGTAAATACTGATACAAAAACATGTTTGTTTAGTTTCGCAACGTGAAACGCAATATATTTTAATAAATAAACTAAATGTATACATTTTAAAACATAACCGTACATTAGGCATAATCAACAATTAAGATCGCTAATTTTATTTACAAATATTTCTATAACTTAATTTTTTTGTTTATTAAACGTATCGTAAGAAAAAAAAACACTATATCATTTTTTTTTTTTTTTGGTAAATTTATAGAAGTGCACCTTTCGTATTTCGACCCCTAAAAAAAAAAGTTTCTACTTTTTTTGGCAAATTACATGTAAACAGCCTAAAAAAATATCTGCTAAGAAAAAAATTTATGAAAATTGTTATTATTTTATAATTTAGGAGGGGGGTATTTTCCTATATAAGTTATAAGTAAAGTGTGCACGCATTTCTGGTCCACCGAATCTCAACTCTCGTATGAATAATCCGATATTTCATATTATAATAATTTAAAAAAAAAATCACCTAACAATTAATATAAAAATTTTACGTTTTACTTATTTACATGAAGTTTATTAAAACAACTGTTACTTATACAGAATTTGAACTTTCTTAAAATCGTTTTAAACGATCACTATTGACAAAATAGTCAATAGAATTTGAATTCTTACAATGAAAAAAATCACTAACTACTCATTTCATTGATAAATTTTCACTTCAGACATTACTGTTGCCTACTTTCAGAAACTTTTCATTCATACAATAAGATAAATCGATGACTTTACATTCAGTCTGGCACTTCCGGTTGACTCGGTGGAATGAATGGAACTCTTCAATTATTAAGTCCAAGTGACGTTTGAAATGCAGAACTACCCTTACTTATTACAATAAAATATCAGAATTTGTTAAAGTTTTTGTATTGTTTTTTTTCTTATTTTTTAGAGTTTAAAGTTTTATTTTTATTTTATTTTTTAAAATGAAAAATCCGTGTAAACTGATTAAATGTTCCCCCACCCACCCCCACCTAAATATATAAGAGACAGCGACTACATAATAACGTGCCACCCATTATAAATAATATTACAATATTTTTATAAATAATATTACAATATTTTTAAGTATAAAAACTCATCCGACATAATCACATATGCATTCGTAAACGTCGATAATTAAATATGATACACTTCTTTTAAAGGCATTAGAACTTTACACGATAAAAAAACAATTGACAAATTCGGATATTTTCCATTATAATAAATTTAAAAAAAAAAAAATTAAACTCACAAAAAAAAATAAAAAAACAATTGCTGAAATTTTTTAATAAACACTTACGACAATTAAGAGAAATTCAGACTAACACAGGACTCACTGCTTCAGTTATTTTTTTTGTGTGTGTGTAATCATTATGAACAATTTCTTTTTAATACATGACTTTAGTTTGATGTATGATTAGTAAAAAAAAAAAAAGATCACTGATCATCACAAACGAAGGACTCTATAATAATAACTCTATTGCAATAATAACTACGTCATAGCTCTCATGTTTTTAATTACCTATTCCTCAAAATCATAAAAGAAAGAACATTCTTTGGGGTGGATTCTTGATGATAGCAAGTCACTAATAAGAACTTAACACAAACATTTCAGTACTTTCATATTTTGAGTTTTAAAAAGTGATTATTAATGATGTATATTTTTAGCCACATCATTTTGATTACTGTACTCATTCAATTGAATAATATATTTTCTAATTTCATCTTCCATTTCAGACAATTTGGTTGTTTTTCCCAATTACATCTTTCATTTAAGTGAATTTGCCTACTTAGTTTCATTAACCACACAATCAACCTGGAGATTTCGATGATGACAATGTAGCTTGAAATTTATTTTTATATTCTTTTATATAAAATAAAATGAAGACTATAGCAAAAATCTTATTACAAATAATCAAAATGAGGACGGTTAAAAAAACGTTTTATTACTAAAACATCACGGTTGAACAATGTGTTTCTGTGATTGATATCATTAAGTGCTGCAGTTCCTTTTTTAAATTTGTGTTTTTATCTTTTGACACAATTACACATTCTCAAAAGACACATTAAAATAAAAATCACCCATTTAAATATAAAATTGTTTTTGTTTTTTTTTCATTATATTCTTGCTTGAAAGTGGTGAACAAACTTAAAATAAATGTGTTTCAATATATTGAGCAATAAACTAATAATTTTTCTTAAATATGTTAAGCACATTTTTTTACTATTGTTTTGTTGTTCATGCCTAGGTTTATAATCTGAAACAAACTCAGGAGCAATACATTATTACTGCACTAGGACACTTTCTAAATGTTGTATTTTGTAGAAAACACTGATCAGTTCCCTAGATGCAACAGATGTGTGCAATAATGCAGTAGGACACTCAAAACATAGTAAATGCTGCATTCGGATGTACTTAATACTCTAGATAGAGCAAGTATGTGTTATAATATAGTGTGACTCTTAGTATGTCTTATGGTGAATCTAACAGTGCACAATATCATAGAGATAGCATGTGTGTAATTTACTAATGGATATATACTAAATCAGTAACTGTTCAATATGTTTGATAGAACAGTGTAACACTTGGTAAGGTGTACCTGCTTAATCTGTCGGTGTTCTTTACCCTAAATACAGCAGCTTTCTGTAAATTCGGTCTATTCTACTTTTAACTAGAATGATCAGTCACCACAATACCACATTTACTCATAACCTTATATTTGCTTTTTGCTTTATTGAACAAGTTGTAAACTTTCATTCTTTTTAGTTTTTATGGACGTTAACCAAACACTTAGACTGGTACCGACTTCAGTTACCAATTAAGGGTTGTAGCATCCATCTGAACAAATACTAAACTTTGAATTATTTACTTGCAGAAAATATGAAAAAATTACATTCAAAACAAGGCTTTCAAAAGTGTTCTAAAGTAATAAAAATGTATATCCTACTATAACTAGAATGTTAGTCACCACAATACCACATTTACTCATAACACAAATTAGACACAAGACAGTCAGAAGTGTGGGAAAGAGTGTCGTCGGTCATCATTGTTCTAACATATGAAAAAAAATTTAAGACATTTTTTGCTGAGCAAGGTTAGTGGAAGGTTAACATAAAATAGTAAATTCTTTACAGTAAGGTAACATTGGCATTTTCCCTTTAATGTTATCAATAATTAAACACTGCTTTTAATGTTATCCAGTAAAAGAGAATAGCAAATCAGTCATCATTTTTTTACATTGAAATTTAACAAGTTCTAGGCGCTTGATTGTGATAGTGCTCTCTTGACCTCCTTATTTTACAAGTGCTCATTATCCTACATAGAACGAGTGTTTAATTAAATAGAGTTCAATATCCTAGATAGAGCAGATGTGTTTATTATACACACCATAGCACAGGATTAAAAAAAAAAAAACTGATGTTCGGGGAGCAGTGAAACAGTGAAACAGTCAAAGCTGGAGGTTCGGGAAAAGATTCAGAGCTTGCAGTATATGAAAGAGTCACCCTGATGTTTAAGGAGTCGGAGCCAGCTCTTCAGGAAGTAGTCAGGTCCTAATTGTTCGGGTAGGAGTCAGAGCCTGATGTTCAGGAAAGAGTCAAGGCCTGGAGTTCAACCCGAATGGTATATTACGGAGTCTGAGTAGAATGTAATAGGAAGGGTCCCCATGGTTAGCACTATTATTTATATTCATATAAAATAATGTCTCGATCGGTGAATTTAAAAGAAAAAATTATTCTTCCCCATTGATACCATTTATTATATTCATATAAAATATTTAATCGGTGATCAACCTAGGTTATTTAATCTAACATACACAAACATGAAAGAAGTAAATAGACACCATTATTATCATTAACAAAGACTGCTGTCAGAGGGGCCTGATCAACCTAGGTTATTTTATCTAACATACACGGACATGAAGAAGTAAATAAACAAACACCCTTATTAACAATACTAATGAAGACAAATATGGTACTTTTAATAGAAATGTTACATTTTTACTCCAGGGAATGGAGAGGTAGTGCAGAGTTTTGGGGAGGCCTGAAAATAGTGTAGCCAGGGTGAATTGGCAACCATGTACGTGACATCTTTTACTCCTGGCAACTGTGGAAGGAGGGCGACTGGAGAAGTGATCCCCGTGCAACGCCAATAGGTACGTATATAGTATGCGCACCGAGTCTGTAATAGGTACGTAAGAATCTAAAACAAACAGATAAACAAAACAAAATTGACAACTGAAATGTGTAGAACACAATAAAAATTCCAATATTAATTGTCATCATGTTCTTTTCCAGTAAGTCACCAATTTCAAACTCCTCAAGAGTTTTCAGAATTCTAAACTCATTTTAACTACATTTTGTTTATACAAATTACCAATTCTAAAATGACAACTCTCCCAGAGTTTAGAATAATTAAATAATGAATGATGCCCCCCCCCTGAGTTGAGAATAATTAGAAAATGAATGACACATCCACCAGAGTTGAGAATGACTTAAAAATGAATGACACCTCTCCAGAGTTGAGAATAACTTAAAAATGAATGACAGTTGAGAATTGACTAAAAGAACATGGTTTTGGTTGTTTAACATCCAAACATGCCTCCCAAAATCCAACCTCTGGTCCCCGTTCTGGGAGGTGGTAACAGGGTAAAACAGTGTAAATGCTTAGGAGGTTATGGATGTAACTTTACACCAGTTATTATAGCCCGTTTCACTCTGTATAACCCTGGCTAACAAGGCTCTGGTAATGTATTCTTCAACTATTTTGTTTCAAACAAGTATTTTTATTTGCTTGCTATTTAATCTATTAGTCTGTCGATGTTACATTCAATAAACAGCATGTGTATTATTCTATTAACTATGCAACACCATATAAATACTGCTACATGATATAAACCAAACCATGCACACAGATGAAGCAAGGGAGACAGTCAGACAGATAGGGGAAAACAGTCATTATCAGAGAAAATATTTTTGTTTACTTTTTTGGTGCACATTCTTTTTTTTATAATTGTTTTCACTTTCTAAGTAAATGTTTGAAAACTATTAGCACTGAAACTTAGTGAAAACAATGGCACTTTGGTGAGAAGTGAAATGACTGTATAGTCCCATTGAGACTCCCTCGTGAATATAGTAAAGCACCTCACCCAACAGGCAATAGTAAATACATCTCCTATTAGAAAGTTACACAAAGGAAAACGTCAACACAAATTTACACTAGAGTATTGATTTACTCCTCTCCAGGAGTTAGGCACAAGGCCAGTTTTTATCTTACTCCCACAAGTCGGGTTGGGAAAATGGGGTTTAAAAATTGCCTGGGCAGCCCCGTCGGCATTCCCCGGTAGGGGCGCCTCAGGCAGTAAGCAATAAACTTACTCCTCCCCAAAGAGGGGAGGCAAAGCCTGGGAAGGTGGACCTACTAGAACTGCACAGGACAGACCCATAGACCGGCGTAAATCAAGCCCCGAAGGCCAAGACGATACCAGTTTATGGGGTGCAGTATCAATCGGAACAGATACTACACTTTAATCTTAGCCAAAAGGCGTTATTTAACCCCCACCCACAATAGGAATATGTGACAGAAGGACTGAAAGTGGGATTTGAAAAGCCAGCGCTCGAGAAGGTGAGCACTCTGGCCATTAAAAATTGCTTGGGCAGCCCTGTCGGCATTCCCCGGTAGGGGCGCCTCAGGCAGTAAGCAATTAACTTACTCCTTCCCAAAGAGGGGAGGTAAAACCTGGGAGGGTGGACCTCCTAGAACTGCACAGGACAGATCAGACCCACAGACCGGCGGAAACCAAGCCCCAGAAGGCCAAGACAATACCGATCTATGAAGTGCAGTATCCATCGGAACAGATACTACACTTTGATCTTAGCCAAAAGGCGTTATTTAACCCCCACCCACAATAGGAATATGTGACACAAGGACTGACAGTGGGATTTGAAAAGCCAGCGCTCGAGAAGGTGAGCACTCTGGCCATTAAAAATTGCCTGGGCAACCCTGTCGACATTCCCCGGCAGGGGCGTTTCAGGCAGCAAGCAATTAACTTACTCCTCCCTAAAGAGGGGAGGTAAAGCCTGGGAGGGTGGACCTCCTAGAACTGCACAGGACAGATCAGACCCACAGACCGGCGGAAACCAAGCCCCGAAGGCCAAAACAACACCGATCCATGAAGTGCAGCACCCATCAGAACAGATACCACACTTTGATCTTAGCAAAATGGCCAAGCTATTTTACTACTAAACAATATCTTAGTTCTGTTTCAGTTTGGAATTGCTTAACAGCCTGAGACCCCCCAGTACCAGAAAATCTCAATTGAAGCAGCCTTTTTCAATAGAGTACAGCATTTGTTCTTTGTAATTATATATCTTTTACTACAAAACTATCTATTTTTAAACAAACTGCATTTTATCCTTTTCTATTCACAATTCAGAACACCTTTTAAATAGATTCCTTTATGTTCTATATATTTGATGCTTTCTTTCCTTCAGATTTGATTATCAGAGTCCGGCTTTACCACAATTTGAATTAAGAGAAATTCAGACTACCCATTATCTTATGCATGGATTAATAGACACCATTTATTCTTATAAACACAGGACTCACTGCTTCAGTTATTTTTTGTGTTTGTGTGTAATCGTTATGAACAATTTCTTTTTAATACATGACTTTAGTTTGATGTATGATTAGTAAAAAAAAAATTTAAAAAAAAGATCAGTGATCATCACAAACGAAGGACTCTGTTCTTGCAATAATAACTACGTCATAGCTCTCATGTTTTTAATTATCTATTCCTCAAAATCATAAAAGAAAGAACATTCTTTGGGGTGGATTCTTGATGATAGCAAGTCACTAATAAGAACTTAACACAAACATTTCAGTACTTTCATATTTTGAGTTTTAAAAAGTGATTATTAATGATGTACATTTTCAGCCACATCATTTTGATTACTGTACTCATTCAATTGAATAGTATATTTTCTAATTTCATCTTCCATTTCAGACAATTTGGTTGTTTTTCCCAATTACATCTTTCATTTAAGTGAATTTGCCTACTTAGTTTCATTAACCACACAAGCTACATTGTCATCATCGAAATCTCCAGGTTGATTGAAATTTATTTTTATATTCTTTTATATAAAATGAAGACTATAGCAAAAATCTTATTACAAATAATCAAACGGTTAAAAAAACGTTTTATTACTAAAACATCACGGTTGAACAATGTGTTTCTGTGATTGATATCATTAAGTGCTGCAGTTCCTTTTTTAAATTTGTGTTTTTATCTTTTGACACAATTACACATTCTCAAAAGACACATTAAAATAAAAATCACCCATTTAAATATAAAATTGTTTTTGTTTTTTTACAATATATTCTTGCTTGAAAGTGGTGAACAAACTTAAAATAAATGCGTTTCAATATATTGAGCAATAAACTAATCATTTTTCATAAATATGTTAAGCACATTTTTTTACTATTGTTTTGTTGTTCATGCCTAGGTTTATAATCTGAAACAAACTCAGGAGCAATACATTATTACTGCACTAGGACACTTTCTAAATGTTATATTTTGTAGAAAACACTGATCAGTTCCCTAGATGCAACAGATGTGTGCAATAATGCAGTAGGACACTCAAAACATAGTAAATGCTGCATTCGGATGTATTTAATACTCTAGATAGAGCAAGTATGTGTTATAATATAGTGTGACTCTTAGTATGTCTTATGGTGAATCTAACAGTGCACAATATCATAGAGATAGCATGTGTGTAATTTACTAATGGATATATACTAAATCAGTAACTGTTCAATATGTTAGATAGAACAGTGTAAAACTTGGTAAGGTGTACCTGCTTAATCTGTCGGTGTTCTTTACCCTAAATACAGCAGCTTTCTGTAAATTCGGTCTATTCTACTTTTAACTAGAATGATCAGTCACCACAATACCACATTTACTCATAACCGTATATTTGCTTTTTGCTTTATTGAACAAGTTGTAAACTTTCATTCTTTTTAGTTTTTACGGACGTTAACCATCCATCTGAACAAATACTAAACTTTGAATTATTTACTTGCAGAAAATATGAAAAAATTACATTCAAAACAAGGCTTTCAAAAGTGTTCTAAAGTAATAAAAATGTATATCCTACTATAACTAGAATGTTAGTCACCACAATACCACATTTACTCATAACACAAATTAGACACAAGACCATCAGAAGTGTGGGAAAGAGTGTCGTCGGTCATCATTGTTCTAACATATGAAAAAAAATTAATATTTCTATGTTTCTCCAGCTAAGACATTTGTTTAAAAGAAAAAATTATTCTTCCCCATTGATACCATTTATTATATTCATATAAAATATTTAATCGGTGATCAACCTAGGTTATTTAATCTAACATACACAAACATGAAAGAAGTAAATAGACACCATTATTATCATTAACAAAGACTGCTGTCAGAGGGGCCTGATCAACCTAGGTTATTTTATCTAACATACACGGACATGAAGAAGTAAATAAACAAACACCCTTATTAACAATACTAATGAAGACAAATATGGTACTTTTAATAGAAATGTTACATTTTTACTCCAGGGAATGGAGAGGTAGTGCAGAGTTTTGGGGAGGCCTGAAAATAGTGGAAGGTTAACATAAAATAGTAAATTCTTTACAGTAAGGTAACATTGGCATTTTCCCTTTAATGTTATAATTAAACACTGCTTTTAATGTTATCCAGTAAAAGAGAATAGCAAATCAGTCATCATTTTTTTACATTGAAATTTAACAAGTTCTAGGCGCTTGATTGTGATAGTGCTCTCTTGGCCTCCTTATTTTAAAAGTGCTCATTATCCTACATAGAACGAGTGTTTAATTAAATAGAGTTCAATATCCTAGATAGAGCAGATGTGTTTATTATACACACCATAGCACAGGATTAAAAAAAAAAAACTGATGTTCGGGGAGCAGTGAAACAGTGAAACAGTCAAAGCTGGAAGTTCGGGAAAAGATTCAGAGCTTGCAGTATATGAAAGAGTCACCCTGATGTTTAAGGAGTCGGAGCCAGCTCTTCAGGAAGTAGTCAGGTCCTAATTGTTCGGGTAGGAGTCAGAGCCTGATGTTCAGGAAAGAGTCAAGGCCTGGAGTTCAACCCGAATGGTATATTACGGAGTCTGAGTAGAATGTAATAGGAAGGGTCCCCATTGTTAGCACTATTATTTATATTCATATAAAATAATGTCTCGATCGGTGAATTTAAAAGAAAAAATTATTCTTCCCCATTGATACCATTTATTATATTCATATAAAATATTTAATCGGTGATCAACCTAGGTTATTTAATCTAACATACACAAACATGAAAGAAGTAAATAGACACCATTATTATCATTAACAAAGACTGCTGTCAGAGGGGCCTGATTGACCTAGGTTATTTTATCTAACATACACGGACATGAAGAAGTAAATAAACAAACACCCTTATTAACATTAATAATGAAGACAAATATGGTACTTTTAATAGAAATATTACATTTTTACTCAAGGGAATGGAGAGGTAGTGCAGAGTTTTGGGGAGGCCGGAGATAGTGTAGCCAGGGTGAATTGGCAACCATGTACGTGACATCTTTTACTCCTGGCAACTGTGGAAGGAGGGCGACTGGAGAAGTGATCCCCGTGCAACGCCAATAGGTACGTATATAGTATGCGCACCGGGGCTGTAATAGGTACGTATATAGCATGTGAACAGGGATGGTGATAAGTAAGTACATACCATGCGCACCTGGGCGACAATAGATACGGATTTAGCATTCACACCAGAGTGGCGATAGGTACTTATATATTATGTACCTATATAGAAGGCACAGACAGAGGTGGTACTTTTTATAGAAATATGTCATACTTTTGCCCTGGCCAACGTAAGAGGAATGGTGGAGAAGAAACAGCTTTCGCAAAAGGCAAAATGAGAAAGTAGCTGTGAAATTGGGCGACCAGAGAAGAGAAAAGTAGAAAGATAAAGAGACGGCTATAGAGAAAGGGAGAGAAATAGAAGTTTGAATATAAAGATGTTACACACGCGATTTTTCTTCTATTCTATAACCTGAGCAACGCCGGGTAGCCCTGCTAGTCTATTATATAAACGTCACCTGTCTGTATGGATGTATGTATGTATGTATGTATGTATGTATGTATGTATGTATGTATGTTGGTCTTCTCCTCCGATACTACCCAACACACGGTCACGCGGGTTACATTATTAAAACCAGCCAGCCCCCAGACGTGCTATCTCTGAAAATTGGGGGGAAACGTTCATATTTTCGTATAGAAATGGCTCGAAACGTTGAGGGGGGGGGGGATGTTTTAAAAAATCACGACAGAGTACAAAAACGATTTGCGCATGCGTGAAATATATGTCACTTCCTCAATAAGACCATTTTGAACGCGCCAAATATGAAAAACGTAAGTTTACGTACTTTTTTTATTTGTTTCTGTAATCAACAATTATAAACAACTTAATTTTTATTTAAACAAAAAAATTCGCTAATATTATTTGTTTATTAAACGTATCGTAAAAAATATATATATATATGAGTTTATTATGCATTCTGTCCTCGTGGGGAGACAAGTAAATACTGATACAAAAACATGTTTGTTTAGTTTCGCAACGTGAAACGCAATATATTTTAATAAATAAACAAAATAAATACATTTTAAAACATAACCGTACATTGGCCTCACCATCCATAATCAACAATTAAGATCGCTAATTTTATTTACAAATATTTCTATAACTTAATTTTTTTGTTTATTAAACGTATCGTAAAAAAAAAAACACGATATGACTTTATTATGCAATCTCCCTTCGTGGGGACGCAAGTAAATATTTACATTTCTCTTCGTAAGCGAAATAAAACGGTATTTTCACACTTAAATAAAAACATTTGACTGACAAGTGTTCATTCCCCCCCAAAAAAAAACACAACAAATTAAAATATATTTATTGCTAATATTATTTGTTTATTAAACGTATCGTAAAAAAAATATATATATATGAGTTTATTATGCATTCTGTCCTCGTGGGGAGACAAGTAAATACTGATACAAAAACATGTTTGTTTAGTTTCGCAACGTGAAACGCAATATATTTTAATAAATAAACTAAATGTATACATTTTAAAACATAACCGTACATTAGGCATAATCAACAATTAAGATCGCTAATTTTATTTACAAATATTTCTATAACTTAATTTTTTTGTTTATTAAACGTATCGTAAGAAAAAAAAACACTATATCATTTTTTTTTTTTTTTGGTAAATTTATAGAAGTGCACCTTTCGTATTTCGACCCCTAAAAAAAAAAGTTTCTACTTTTTTTGGCAAATTACATGTAAACAGCCTAAAAAAATATCTGCTAAGAAAAAAATTTATGAAAATTGTTATTATTTTATAATTTAGGAGGGGGGTATTTTCCTATATAAGTTATAAGTAAAGTGTGCACGCATTTCTGGTCCACCGAATCTCAACTCTCGTATGAATAATCCGATATTTCATATTATAATAATTTTTAAAAAAAATCACCTAACAATTAATATAATAATTTTACGTTTTACTTATTTACATGAAGTTAAAACAACTGTTACTTATACAGAATTTGAACTTTCTTAAAATCGTTTTAAACGATCACTATTGACAAAATAGTCAATAGAATTTGAATTCTTACAATGAAAAAAATCACTAACTACTCATTTCATTGATAAATTTTCACTTCAGACATTACTGTTGCCTACTTTCAGAAACTTTTCATTCATACAATAAGATAAATCGATGACTTTACATTCAGTCTGGCACTTCCGGTTGACTCGGTGGAATGAATGGAACTCTTCAATTATTAAGTCCAAGTGACGTTTGAAATGCAGAACTACCCTTACTTATTACAATAAAATATCAGAATTTGTTAAAGTTTTTGTATTGTTTTTTTTCTTATTTTTTAGAGTTTAAAGTTTTATTTTTATTTTATTTTTTAAAATGAAAAATCCGTGTAAACTGATTAAATGTTCCCCCACCCACCCCCACCTAAATATATAAGAGACAGCGACTACATAATAACGTGCCACCCATTATAAATAATATTACAATATTTTTATAAATAATATTACAATATTTTTAAGTATAAAAACTCATCCGACATAATCACATATGCATTCGTAAACGTCGATAATTAAATATGATACACTTCTTTTAAAGGCATTAGAACTTTACACGATAAAAAAACAATTGACAAATTCGGATATTTTCCATTATAATAAATTAAAAAAAAAAAAAATTAAACTCACAAAAAAAAAATAAAAAAACAATTGCTGAAATTTTTTAATAAACACTTACGACAATTAAGAGAAATTCAGACTAACACAGGACTCACTGCTTCAGTTATTTTTTTTGTGTGTGTGTAATCATTATGAACAATTTCTTTTTAATACATGACTTTAGTTTGATGTATGATTAGTAAAAAAAAAAAAAGATCACTGATCATCACAAACGAAGGACTCTATAATAATAACTCTATTGCAATAATAACTACGTCATAGCTCTCATGTTTTTAATTACCTATTCCTCAAAATCATAAAAGAAAGAACATTCTTTGGGGTGGATTCTTGATGATAGCAAGTCACTAATAAGAACTTAACACAAACATTTCAGTACTTTCATATTTTGAGTTTTAAAAAGTGATTATTAATGATGTATATTTTTAGCCACATCATTTTGATTACTGTACTCATTCAATTGAATAATATATTTTCTAATTTCATCTTCCATTTCAGACAATTTGGTTGTTTTTCCCAATTACATCTTTCATTTAAGTGAATTTGCCTACTTAGTTTCATTAACCACACAATCAACCTGGAGATTTCGATGATGACAATGTAGCTTGAAATTTATTTTTATATTCTTTTATATAAAATAAAATGAAGACTATAGCAAAAATCTTATTACAAATAATCAAAATGAGGACGGTTAAAAAAACGTTTTATTACTAAAACATCACGGTTGAACAATGTGTTTCTGTGATTGATATCATTAAGTGCTGCAGTTCCTTTTTTAAATTTGTGTTTTTATCTTTTGACACAATTACACATTCTCAAAAGACACATTAAAATAAAAATCACCCATTTAAATATAAAATTGTTTTTGTTTTTTTTTCATTATATTCTTGCTTGAAAGTGGTGAACAAACTTAAAATAAATGTGTTTCAATATATTGAGCAATAAACTAATAATTTTTCTTAAATATGTTAAGCACATTTTTTTACTATTGTTTTGTTGTTCATGCCTAGGTTTATAATCTGAAACAAACTCAGGAGCAATACATTATTACTGCACTAGGACACTTTCTAAATGTTGTATTTTGTAGAAAACACTGATCAGTTCCCTAGATGCAACAGATGTGTGCAATAATGCAGTAGGACACTCAAAACATAGTAAATGCTGCATTCGGATGTACTTAATACTCTAGATAGAGCAAGTATGTGTTATAATATAGTGTGACTCTTAGTATGTCTTATGGTGAATCTAACAGTGCACAATATCATAGAGATAGCATGTGTGTAATTTACTAATGGATATATACTAAATCAGTAACTGTTCAATATGTTTGATAGAACAGTGTAACACTTGGTAAGGTGTACCTGCTTAATCTGTCGGTGTTCTTTACCCTAAATACAGCAGCTTTCTGTAAATTCGGTCTATTCTACTTTTAACTAGAATGATCAGTCACCACAATACCACATTTACTCATAACCTTATATTTGCTTTTTGCTTTATTGAACAAGTTGTAAACTTTCATTCTTTTTAGTTTTTACGTACGTTAACCAAACACTTAAACTGGTACCGACTTCAGTTACCAATTAAGGGTTGTAGCATCCATCTGAACAAATACTAAACTTTGAATTATTTACTTGCAGAAAATATGAAAAAATTACATTCAAAACAAGGCTTTCAAAAGTGTTCTAAAGTAATAAAAATGTATATCCTACTATAACTAGAATGTTAGTCACCACAATACCACATTTACTCATAACACAAATTAGACACAAGACAGTCAGAAGTGTGGGAAAGAGTGTCGTCGGTCATCATTGTTCTAACATATGAAAAAAAAAATATATATATATGTTAAATAACCCAGCTAAGACATTTGTTGCTGAGCAAGGTTAGTGGAAGGTTAACATAAAATAGTAAATTCTTTACAGTAAGGTAACATTGGCATTTTCCCTTTAATGTTATCAATAATTAAACACTGCTTTTAATGTTATCCAGTAAAAGAGAATAGCAAATCAGTCAGCATTTTTTTACATTGAAATTTAACAAGATCTAGGCGCTTGATTGTGATAGTGCTCTCTTGGCCTCCTTATTTTAAAAGTGCTCATTATCCTACATAGAACGAGTGTTTAATTAAATAGAGTTCAATATCCTAGATAGAGCAGATGTGTTTATTATACACACCATAGCACAGGATTAAAAAAAAAAAAAATGATGTTCGGGGAGCAGTGAAACAGTCAAAGCTGGAGGTTTGGGAAAAGATTCAGAGCTTGCAGTATATGAAAGAGTCACCCTGATGTTTAAGGAGTCGGAGCCAGCTCTTCAGGAAGTAGTCAGGTCCTAATTGTTCGGGTAGGAGTCAGAGCCTGATGTTCAGGAAAGAGTTAAGGCCTGGAGTTCAACCCGAATGGTATATTACGGAGTCTGAGTAGAATGTAATAGGAAGGGTCCCCATTGTTAGCACTATTATTTATATTCATATAAAATAATGTCTCGATCGGTGAATTTAAAAGAAAAAATTATTCTTCCCCATTGATACCATTTATTATATTCATATAAAATATTTAATCGGTGATCAACCTAGGTTATTTAATCTAACATACACAAACATGAAAGAAGTAAATAGACACCATTATTATCATTAACAAAGACTGCTGTCAGAGGGGCCTGATCGACCTAGGTTATTTTATCTAACATACACGGACATGAAGAAGTAAATAAACAAACACCCTTATTAACAATACTAATGAAGACAAATATGGTACTTTTAATAGAAATGTTACATTTTTACTCCAGGGAATGGAGAGGTAGTGCAGAGTTTTGGGGAGGCCGGAGATAGTGTAGCCAGGGTGAATTGGCAACCATGTACGTGACATCTTTTACTCCTGGCAACTGTGGAAGGAGGCGACTGGAGAAGTGATCGCCGTGCAACGCCAATAGGTACGTATATAGTATGCGCACCGGGGCTGTAATAGGTACGTAAGAATCTAAAACAAACGAATAAACAAAACAAAATTGACAACTGAAATGTGTAGAACACAATAAAAATACCAATATTCATTGTCATCATGTTCTTTTTCAGTAAGTCACCAATTTCAAACTCCTCAAGAGTTTTCAGAATTCTAAATTCATTTTAACTCCCAACATGACCTAAAGTCTAAATAGGTAAGAATCTAAAATCAACAGATAAACAAAAAAAAATTGACAACTGAAATGTGTAGAACACAATAAAAATTCCAATATTCATTGTCATCATGTTTTTTTTCAGTAAGTCACCAATTTCAAACTCCTCAAGAGTTTTCAGAATTCTAAATTCATTTTAACTACATTTTGTTTATACAAATTACCAATTCTAAAATGACAACTCTCCCAGAGTTTAGAATAATTAAATAATGAATGATGCCCCCCCCCTGAGTTGAGAATAATTAGAAAATGAATGACACATCCACCAGAGTTGAGAATGACTTAAAAATGAATGACACCTCTCCAGAGTTGAGAATAACTTAAAAATGAATGACAGTTGTGAATTGACTAAAAGAACATGGTTTTGGTTGTTTAACATCCAAACATGCTTCCCAAAATCCAACCTCTGGTCCCCGTTCTGGGAGGTGGTAACAGGGTAAAACAGTGTAAATGCTTAGGAGGTTATGGATGTAACTTTACACCAGTTATTATAGCCCGTTTCACTCTGTATAACCCTGGCTAACAAGGCTCTGGTAATGTATTCTTCAACTATTTTGTTTCAAACAAGTATTTTTATTTGCTTGCTATTTAATCTATTAGTCTGTCGATGTTACATTCAATAAACAGCATGTGTATTATTCTATTAACTATGCAACACCATATAAATACTGCTACATGATATAAACCAAACCATGCACACAGATGAAGCAAGGGAGACAGTCGGACAGATAGGGGAAAACAGTCATTATCAGAGAAAATATTTTTGTTTACTTTTTTGGTGCACATTCTTTTTTTTATAATTATTTTCACTTTCTAAGTAAATGTTTGAAAACTATTAGCACTGAAACTTAGTGAAAACAATGGCACTTTGGTGAGAAGTGAAATGACTGTATAGTCCCATTGAGACTCCCTCGTGAATATAGTAAAGCACCTCACCCAACAGGCAATAGTAAATACATCTCCTATTAGAAAGTTACACAAAGGAAAACGTCAACACAAATTTACACTAGAGTATTGATTTACTCCTCTCCAGGAGTTAGGCACAAGGCCAGTTTTTATCTTACTCCCACAAGTCGGGTTGGGAAAGTGGGGTTTAAAAATTGCCTGGGCAGCCCCGTCGGCATTCCCCGGTAGGGGCGCCTCAGGCAGTAAGCAATAAACTTACTCCTCCCCAAAGAGGGGAGGCAAAGCCTGGGAAGGTGGACCTCCTAGAACTGCACAGGACAGACCCATAGACCGGCGTAAATCAAGCCCCGAAGGCCAAGACGATACCAGTTTATGGGGTGCAGTATCCATCGGAACAGATACTACACTTTGATCTTAGCCAAAAGGCGTTATTTAACCCCCACCCACAATAGGAATATGTGACAGAAGGACTGAAAGTGGGATTTGAAAAGCCAGCGCTCGAGAAGGTGAGCACTCTGGCCATTAAAAATTGCCTGGGCAGCCCCGTCGGCATTCCCCGGTAGGGGCGCCTCAGGCAGTAAGCAATTAACTTACTCCTCCCCAAAGAGGGGAGGTAAAACCTGGGAGGGTGGACCTCCTAGAACTGCACAGGACAGATCAGACCCACAGACCGGCGGAAACCAAGCCCCAGAAGGCCAAGACAATACCGATCTATGACGTGCAGTATCCATCGGAACAGATACTACACTTTGATCTTAGCCAAAAGGCGTTATTTAACCCCCACCCACAATAGGAATATGTGACACAAGGTCGGAAAGTGGGATTTGAAAAGCCAGCGCTCGAGAAGATGAGCACTCTGGCCATTAAAAATTGCCTGGGCAGCCTTGTCGGCATTCCCCGGCAGGGGCGCCTCAGGCAGCAAGCAATTAACTTACTCCTCCCTAAAGAGGGGAGGTAAAGCCTGGGAGGGTGGACCTCCAAGAACTGCACAGGACAGATCAGACCCACAGACCGGCGGAAACCAAGCCCCGAAGGCCAAAACAACACCGATCCATGAAGTGCATCACCCATCGGAACAGATACCACACTTTGATCTTAGCAAAATGGCCAAGCTATTTTACTACTAAACAATATCTTAGTTCTGTTTCAGTTTGGAATTGCTTAACAGCCTGAGACCCCCCAGTACCAGAAAATCTCAATTGAAGCAGCCTTTTTCAATAGAGTACAGCATTTGTTCTTTGTAATTATATATCTTTTACTACAAAACTATCTATTTTTAAACAAACTGCATTTTATCCTTTTCTATTCACAATTCAGAACACCTTTGAAATAGATTCCTTTATGTTCTATATATTTGATGCTTTCTTTCCTTCAGATTTGATTATCAGAGTCCGGCTTTACCACAATTTGAATTAAGAGAAATTCAGACTACCCATTATCTTATGCATGGATTAATAGACACCATTTATTCTTATAAACACAGGACTCACTGCTTCAGTTATTTTTTGTGTGTGTGTAATCGTTATGAACAATTTCTTTTTAATACATGACTTTAGTTTGATGTATGATTAGTAAAAAAAAAATTTAAAAAAAAGATCAGTGATCATCACAAACGAAGGACTCTGTTCTTGCAATAATAACTACGTCATAGCTCTCATGTTTTTAATTATCTATTCCTCAAAATCATAAAAGAAAGAACATTCTTTGGGGTGGATTCTTGATGATAGCAAGTCACTAATAAGAACTTAACACAAACATTTCAGTACTTTCATATTTTGAGTTTTAAAAAGTGATTATTAATGATGTACATTTTTAGCCACATCATTTTGATTACTGTACTCATTCAATTGAATAGTATATTTTCTAATTTCATCTTCCATTTCAGACAATTTGGTTGTTTTTCCCAATTACATATTTCATTTAAGTGAATTTGCCTACTTAGTTTCATTAACCACACAATCAACCTGGAGATTTCGATGATGACAATGTAGCTTGAAATTTATTTTTATATTCTTTTATATAAAATGAAGACTATAGCAAAAATCTTATTACAAATAATCAAAATGAGGACGGTTAAAAAAACGTTTTATTACTAAAACATCACGGTTGAACAATGTGTTTCTGTGATTGATATCATTAAGTGCTGCAGTTCCTTTTTTAAATTTGTGTTTTTATCTTTTGACACAATTACACATTCTCAAAAGACACATTAAAATAAAAATCACCCATTTAAATATAAAATTGTTTTTGTTTTTTTCATTATATTCTTGCTTGAAAGTGGTGAACAAACTTAAAATAAATGTGTTTCAATATAGTGAGCAATAAAATAATCATTTTTCATAAATATGTTAAGCACATTTTTTTACTATTGTTTTGTTGTTCATGCCTAGGTTTATAATCTGAAACAAACTCAGGAGCAATACATTATTACTGCACTAGGACACTTTCTAAATGTTATATTTTGTAGAAAACACTGATCAGTTCCCTAGATGCAACAGATGTGTGCAATAATGCAGTAGGACACTCAAAACATAGTAAATGCTGCATTCGGATGTACTTAATACTCTAGATAGAGCAAGTATGTGTTATAATATAGTGTGACTCTTAGTATGTCTTATGGTGAATCTAACAGTGCACAATATCATAGAGATAGCATGTGTGTAATTTACTAATGGATATATACTAAATCAGTAACTGTTCAATATGTTAGATAGAACAGTGTAACACTTGGTAAGGTGTACCTGCTTAATCTGTCGGTGTTCTTTACCCTAAATACAGCAGCTTTCTGTAAATTCGGTCTATTCTACTTTTAACTAGAATGATCAGTCACCACAATACCACATTTACTCATAACCTTATATTTGCTTTTTGCTTTATTGAACAAGTTGTAAACTTTCATTCTTTTTAGTTTTTATGGACGTTAACCAAACACTTAGACTGGTACCGACTTCAGTTACCAATTAAGGGTTGTAGCATCCATCTGAACAAATACTAAACTTTGAATTATTTACTTGCAGAAAATATGAAAAAATTACATTCAAAACAAGGCTTTCAAAAGTGTTCTAAAGTAATAAAAATGTATATCCTACTATAACTAGAATGTTAGTCACCACAATACCACATTTACTCATAACACAAATTAGACACAAGACCATCAGAAGTGTGGGAAAGAGTGTCGTCGGTCATCATTGTTCTAACATATGAAAAAAAATTAATATTTCTATGTTTCCCCAGCTAAGACATTTTTTGCTGAGCAAGGTTAGTGGAAGGTTAACATAAAATAGTAAATTCTTTACAGTAAGGTAACATTGGCATTTTCCCTTTAATGTTATCAATAATTAAACACTGCTTTTAATGTTATCCAGTAAAAGAGAATAGCAAATCAGTCATCATTTTTTTACATTGAAATTTAACAAGTTCTAGGCGCTTGATTGTGATAGTGCTCTCTTGACCTCCTTATTTTACAAGTGCTCATTATCCTACATAGAACGAGTGTTTAATTAAATAGAGTTCAATATCCTAGATAGAGCAGATGTGTTTATTATACACACCATAGCACAGGATTAAAAAAAACAAACTGATGTTCGGGGAGCAGTGAAACAGTGAAACAGTCAAAGCTGGAGGTTCGGGAAAAGATTCAGAGCTTGCAGTATATGAAAGAGTCACCCTGATGTTTAAGGAGTCGGAGCCAGCTCTTCAGGAAGTAGTCAGGTCCTAATTGTTCGGGTAGGAGTCAGAGCCTGATGTTCAGGAAAGAGTCAAGGCCTGGAGTTCAACCCGAATGGTATATTACGGAGTCTGAGTAGAATGTAATAGGAAGGGTCCCCATTGTTAGCACTATTATTTATATTCATATAAAATAATGTCTCGATCGGTGAATTTAAAAGAAAAAATTATTCTTCCCCATTGATACCATTTATTATATTCATATAAAATATTTAATCGGTGATCAACCTAGGTTATTTAATCTAACATACACAAACATGAAAGAAGTAAATAGACACCATTATTATCATTAACAAAGACTGCTGTCAGAGGGGCCTGATCAACCTAGGTTATTTTATCTAACATACACGGACATGAAGAAGTAAACAAACAAACACCCTTATTAACAATACTAATGAAGACAAATATGGTACTTTTAATAGAAATGTTACATTTTTACTCCAGGGAATGGAGAGGTAGTGCAGAGTTTTGGGGAGGCCTGAAAATAGTGTAGCCAGGGTGAATTGGCAACCATGTACGTGACATCTTTTACTCCTGGCAACTGTGGAAGGAGGGCGACTGGAGAAGTGATCCCCGTGCAACGCCAATAGGTACGTATATAGTATGCGCACCGAGTCTGTAATAGGTACGTAAGAATCTAAAACAAACAGATAAACAAAACAAAATTGACAACTGAAATGTGTAGAACACAATAAAAATTCCAATATTAATTGTCATCATGTTCTTTTCCAGTAAGTCACCAATTTCAAACTCCTCAAGAGTTTTCAGAATTCTAAACTCATTTTAACTACATTTTGTTTATACAAATTACCAATTCTAAAATGACAACTCTCCCAGAGTTTAGAATAATTAAATAATGAATGATGCCCCCCCCCTGAGTTGAGAATAATTAGAAAATGAATGACACATCCACCAGAGTTGAGAATGACTTAAAAATGAATGACACCTCTCCAGAGTTGAGAATAACTTAAAAATGAATGACAGTTGAGAATTGACTAAAAGAACATGGTTTTGGTTGTTTAACATCCAAACATGCCTCCCAAAATCCAACCTCTGGTCCCCGTTCTGGGAGGTGGTAACAGGGTAAAACAGTGTAAATGCTTAGGAGGTTATGGATGTAACTTTACACCAGTTATTATAGCCCGTTTCACTCTGTATAACCCTGGCTAACAAGGCTCTGGTAATGTATTCTTCAACTATTTTGTTTCAAACAAGTATTTTTATTTGCTTGCTATTTAATCTATTAGTCTGTCGATGTTACATTCAATAAACAGCATGTGTATTATTCTATTAACTATGCAACACCATATAAATACTGCTACATGATATAAACCAAACCATGCACACAGATGAAGCAAGGGAGACAGTCAGACAGATAGGGGAAAACAGTCATTATCAGAGAAAATATTTTTGTTTACTTTTTTGGTGCACATTCTTTTTTTTATAATTATTTTCACTTTCTAAGTAAATGTTTGAAAACTATTAGCACTGAAACTTAGTGAAAACAATGACACTTTGGTGAGAAGTGAAATGACTGTATAGTCCCATTGAGACTCCCTCGTGAATATAGTAAAGCACCTCACCCAACAGGCAATAGTAAATACATCTCCTATTAGAAAGTTACACAAAGGAAAACGTCAACACAAATTTACACTAGAGTATTGATTTACTCCTCTCCAGGAGTTAGGCACAAGGCCAGTTTTTATCTTACTCCCACAAGTCGGGTTGGGAAAATGGGGTTTAAAAATTGCCTGGGCAGCCCCGTCGGCATTCCCCGGTAGGGGCGCCTCAGGCAGTAAGCAACAAACTTACTCCTCCCCAAAGAGGGGAGGCAAAGCCTGGGAAGGTGGACCTACTAGAACTGCACAGGACAGACCCATAGACCGGCGTAAATCAAGCCCCGAAGGCCAAGACGATACCAGTTTATGGGGTGCAGTATCAATCGGAACAGATACTACACTTTAATCTTAGCCAAAAGGCGTTATTTAACCCCCACCCACAATAGGAATATGTGACAGAAGGACTGAAAGTGGGATTTGAAAAGCCAGCGCTCGAGAAGGTGAGCACTCTGGCCATTAAAAATTGCTTGGGCAGCCCTGTCGGCATTCCCCGGTAGGGGCGCCTCAGGCAGTAAGCAATTAACTTACTCCTTCCCAAAGAGGGGAGGTAAAACCTGGGAGGGTGGACCTCCTAGAACTGCACAGGACAGATCAGACCCACAGACCGGCGGAAACCAAGCCCCAGAAGGCCAAGACAATACCGATCTATGAAGTGCAGTATCCATCGGAACAGATACTACACTTTGATCTTAGCCAAAAGGCGTTATTTAACCCCCACCCACAATAGGAATATGTGACACAAGGACTGACAGTGGGATTTGAAAAGCCAGCGCTCGAGAAGGTGAGCACTCTGGCCATTAAAAATTGCCTGGGCAACCCTGTCGACATTCCCCGGCAGGGGCGTTTCAGGCAGCAAGCAATTAACTTACTCCTCCCTAAAGAGGGGAGGTAAAGCCTGGGAGGGTGGACCTCCAAGAACTGCACAGGACAGATCAGACCCACAGACCGGCGGAAACCAAGCCCCGAAGGCCAAAACAACACCGATCCATGAAGTGCATCACCCATCGGAACAGATACCACACTTTGATCTTAGCAAAATGGCCAAGCTATTTTACTACTAAACAATATCTTAGTTCTGTTTCAGTTTGGAATTGCTTAACAGCCTGAGACCCCCCAGTACCAGAAAATCTCAATTGAAGCAGCCTTTTTCAATAGAGTACAGCATTTGTTCTTTGTAATTATATATCTTTTACTACAAAACTATCTATTTTTAAACAAACTGCATTTTATCCTTTTCTATTCACAATTCAGAACACCTTTTAAATAGATTCCTTTATGTTCTATATATTTGATGCTTTCTTTCCTTCAGATTTGATTATCAGAGTCCGGCTTTACCACAATTTGAATTAAGAGAAATTCAGACTACCCATTATCTTATGCATGGATTAATAGACACCATTTATTCTTATAAACACAGGACTCACTGCTTCAGTTATTTTTTGTGTTTGTGTGTAATCGTTATGAACAATTTCTTTTTAATACATGACTTTAGTTTGATGTATGATTAGTAAAAAAAAAATTTAAAAAAAAGATCAGTGATCATCACAAACGAAGGACTCTGTTCTTGCAATAATAACTACGTCATAGCTCTCATGTTTTTAATTATCTATTCCTCAAAATCATAAAAGAAAGAACATTCTTTGGGGTGGATTCTTGATGATAGCAAGTCACTAATAAGAACTTAACACAAACATTTCAGTACTTTCATATTTTGAGTTTTAAAAAGTGATTATTAATGATGTACATTTTTAGCCACATCATTTTGATTACTGTACTCATTCAATTGAATAGTATATTTTCTAATTTCATCTTCCATTTCAGACAATTTGGTTGTGTTTCCCAATTACATCTTTCATTTAAGTGAATTTGCCTACTTAGTTTCATTAACCACACAAGCTACATTGTCATCATCGAAATCTCCAGGTTGATTGAAATTTATTTTTATATTCTTTTATATAAAATGAAGACTATAGCAAAAATCTTATTACAAATAATCAAACGGTTAAAAAAACGTTTTATTACTAAAACATCACGGTTGAACAATGTGTTTCTGTGATTGATATCATTAAGTGCTGCAGTTCCTTTTTTAAATTTGTGTTTTTATCTTTTGACACAATTACACATTCTCAAAAGACACATTAAAATAAAAATCACCCATTTAAATATAAAATTGTTTTTGTTTTTTTACAATATATTCTTGCTTGAAAGTGGTGAACAAACTTAAAATAAATGCGTTTCAATATATTGAGCAATAAACTAATCATTTTTCATAAATATGTTAAGCACAATTTTTGACTATTGTTTTGTTGTTCATGCCTAGGTTTATAATCTGAAACAAACTCAGGAGCAATACATTATTACTGCACTAGGACACTTTCTAAATGTTATATTTTGTAGAAAACACTGATCAGTTCCCTAGATGCAACAGATGTGTGCAATAATGCAGTAGGACACTCAAAACATAGTAAATGCTGCATTCGGATGTATTTAATACTCTAGATAGAGCAAGTATGTGTTATAATATAGTGTGACTCTTAGTATGTCTTATGGTGAATCTAACAGTGCACAATATCATAGAGATAGCATGTGTGTAATTTACTAATGGATATATACTAAATCAGTAACTGTTCAATATGTTAGATAGAACAGTGTAAAACTTGGTAAGGTGTACCTGCTTAATCTGTCGGTGTTCTTTACCCTAAATACAGCAGCTTTCTGTAAATTCGGTCTATTCTACTTTTAACTAGAATGATCAGTCACCACAATACCACATTTACTCATAACCGTATATTTGCTTTTTGCTTTATTGAACAAGTTGTAAACTTTCATTCTTTTTAGTTTTTACGGACGTTAACCATCCATCTGAACAAATACTAAACTTTGAATTATTTACTTGCAGAAAATATGAAAAAATTACATTCAAAACAAGGCTTTCAAAAGTGTTCTAAAGTAATAAAAATGTATATCCTACTATAACTAGAATGTTAGTCACCACAATACCACATTTACTCATAACACAAATTAGACACAAGACCATCAGAAGTGTGGGAAAGAGTGTCGTCGGTCATCATTGTTCTAACATATGAAAAAAAATTAATATTTCTATGTTTCTCCAGCTAAGACATTTGTTTAAAAGAAAAAATTATTCTTCCCCATTGATACCATTTATTATATTCATATAAAATATTTAATCGGTGATCAACCTAGGTTATTTAATCTAACATACACAAACATGAAAGAAGTAAATAGACACCATTATTATCATTAACAAAGACTGCTGTCAGAGGGGCCTGATCAACCTAGGTTATTTTATCTAACATACACGGACATGAAGAAGTAAATAAACAAACACCCTTATTAACAATACTAATGAAGACAAATATGGTACTTTTAATAGAAATGTTACATTTTTACTCCAGGGAATGGAGAGGTAGTGCAGAGTTTTGGGGAGGCCTGAAAATAGTGGAAGGTTAACATAAAATAGTAAATTCTTTACAGTAAGGTAACATTGGCATTTTCCCTTTAATGTTATCAATAATTAAACACTGCTTTTAATGTTATCCAGTAAAAGAGAATAGCAAATCAGTCAGCATTTTTTTACATTGAAATTTAACAAGATCTAGGCGCTTGATTGTGATAGTGCTCTCTTGGCCTCCTTATTTTAAAAGTGCTCATTATCCTACATAGAACGAGTGTTTAATTAAATAGAGTTCAATATCCTAGATAGAGCAGATGTGTTTATTATACACACCATAGCACAGGATTAAAAAAAAAAAAAATGATGTTCGGGGAGCAGTGAAACAGTGAAACAGTCAAAGCTGGAGGTTTGGGAAAAGATTCAGAGCTTGCAGTATATGAAAGAGTCACCCTGATGTTTAAGGAGTCGGAGCCAGCTCTTCAGGAAGTAGTCAGGTCCTAATTGTTCGGGTAGGAGTCAGAGCCTGATGTTCAGGAAAGAGTCAAGGCCTGGAGTTCAACCCGAATGGTATATTACGGAGTCTGAGTAGAATGTAATAGGAAGGGTCCCCATTGTTAGCACTATTATTTATATTCATATAAAATAATGTCTCGATCGGTGAATTTAAAAGAAAAAATTATTCTTCCCCATTGATACCATTTATTATATTCATATAAAATATTTAATCGGTGATCAACCTAGGTTATTTAATCTAACATACACAAACATGAAAGAAGTAAATAGACACCATTATTATCATTAACAAAGACTGCTGTCAGAGGGGCCTGATTGACCTAGGTTATTTTATCTAACATACACGGACATGAAGAAGTAAATAAACAAACACCCTTATTAACATTAATAATGAAGACAAATATGGTACTTTTAATAGAAATATTACATTTTTACTCAAGGGAATGGAGAGGTAGTGCAGAGTTTTGGGGAGGCCGGAGATAGTGTAGCCAGGGTGAATTGGCAACCATGTACGTGACATCTTTTACTCCTGGCAACTGTGGAAGGAGGGCGACTGGAGAAGTGATCCCCGTGCAACGCCAATAGGTACGTATATAGTATGCGCACCGGGGCTGTAATAGGTACGTATATAGCATGTGAACAGGGATGGTGATAAGTAAGTACATACCATGCGCACCTGGGCGACAATAGATACGGATTTAGCATTCACACCAGAGTGGCGATAGGTACTTATATATTATGTACCTATATAGAAGGCACAGACAGAGGTGGTACTTTTTATAGAAATATGTCATACTTTTGCCCTGGCCAACGTAAGAGGAATGGTGGAGAAGAAACAGCTTTCGCAAAAGGCAAAATGAGAAAGTAGCTGTGAAATTGGGCGACCAGAGAAGAGAAAAGTAGAAAGATAAAGAGACGGCTATAGAGAAAGGGAGAGAAATAGAAGTTTGAATATAAAGATGTTACACACGCGATTTTTCTTCTATTCTATAACCTGAGCAACGCCGGGTAGCCCTGCTAGTCTATTATATAAACGTCACCTGTCTGTATGGATGTATGTATGTATGTATGTATGTATGTATGTTGGTCTTCTCCTCCGATACTACCCAACAGAAACTCACGCAGATGACTTTATTAAAACCAGCCAGCCCCCAGACGTGCTATCTCTGAAAATTGGGGGGAAACGTTCATATTTTCGTATAGAAATGGCTCGAAACGTTGAGGGGGGGGAGATGTTTTAAAAAATCAAGACATAGTACAAAAACGATTTGCGCATGCGTGAAATATATGTCACTTCCTCAATAAGACCATTTTGAACGCGCCAAATATGAAAAACGTAAGTTTACGTACTTTTTTTATTTGTTTCTGTAATCAACAATTATAAACAACTTAATTTTTATTTAAACAAAAAAATTCGCTAATATTATTTGTTTATTAAACGTATCGTAAAAAATATATATATATATGAGTTTATTATGCATTCTGTCCTCGTGGGGAGGCAAGTAATAACCGACACAAAAACATTTTTGTTTAGTTTTCCAACGTGAAACGCAATATATTTTAATAAATAAACAAAATATATACATTGGCCTCACCATCCATAATCAACAATTAAGATCGATAATTTTATTTACAAATATTTCTATAACTTAATTTTTTTGTTTATTAAACGTATCGTAAAAAAAAACAACACGATATGACTTTATTATGCAATCTCCCTTCGTGGGGACGCAAGTAAATATTTACATTTCTCTTCGTAAGCGAAATAAAACGGTATTTTCACACTTAAATAAAAACATTTGACTGACAAGTGTTCATCCCCCCCCCCCCAAAAAAAAACACAACAAATTAAAATATATTTATTGCTAATATTATTTGTTTATTAAACGTATCGTAAAAAAAAAATATATATATGAGTTTATTATGCATTCTGTCCTCGTGGGGAGATACAAAAACATGTTTGTTTAGTTTCCCAACGTGAAACGCAATATATTTTAATAAATAAACAAAATATATACATTTTAAAAAATAACTGTACATCAGGCATAATCAACAATTAAGATCGATAATTTTATTTACAAATATTTCTATAACTTAATTTTTTTGTTTATTAAACGTATCGTAAAAAAAAAAAACACGATATGACTTTATTATGCAATCTCCCTTCGTGGGGACGCAAGTAAATATTTACTTTTCTCTTCGTAAGCCAACCCCAAATAAAACGGTAAAACATTTGACTGACAATTGTTCATTCCCCCCCCCCCCAAAAAAAAAACACAACAAATTAAAATATATTTATTTTATTCATCTAATTCAGCTCTTATCATTGTTGCTACAATACTAACGTAATAAGTTCAGAAACAAAAAAACACTTACAGATTTAGCGATTGTTATTCTATTATTTATTCTTTCTTCGTAGCATTTTCACGTTAGCAAACAGTTTAATTTATTTTGCACAAAGAATACACATCAAACATATGATATTATAATACATACTAAACAATATTCCAAATAACTTTTGGTTCTTGTTGCTTATAAATCTGAAAAAAAATTTTTTCTGTCTTATCATAATAGAGAGGTAATTAAGGGGCAATAACTCTGAATTGGAATTTTGAGTCTGAATTTCTATGTATTATCTGACAAGTTTGATGTTATATTAAATTGCGATAATGGATTTGAATTTATTCAAGTTTGAAGATGTGCTGTATTTTACGTCCGAAAAAGCGAAACAAATTGATTTCTTGCAAGCCCATGGGCTTATTTCTGGAGAAGAAACCTGCAGTTGTGGGCATAATATTCAGTACAAAAAACTATTTAAATTTTCCTTGCTGAATTTCGTTCAGTGATTTCATTCATTACTAAAATCATATTTAATCAAAATAAATTCTAAAAGTTACCATTACTGTATTCTTTTACGTTCATTTACTAATAATTAATTTCCAGATAATTACTTTCGATGTAATATCAGCAGTTGAATAGAGTTATTGCCCCTTAATTACCTCTCTATTATGATAAGACAGAAAAAAAAATTTTTCAGATTTTTAAGCAACAAGAACCTAACTTTTATATTTCGTAAGGGGGGAATTCAGTTGGTAAATTTATAGAAGTGCACCTTTCGTATTTCGACCCCTAAAAAAAAAAGTATCAACTTTTTTGGCAAAATTACATGTAAACAGCCTCAACAAATATCCGCTATGAAAAAAATTTATGAAAATTGTTATTATTTTAGATTTTAGGAGGGGGGCACTTTCCTATATAAGTTATACGTAAAGTGAGCACGCATTTCTGGTCCACAGAATCTCAACTCTCGTATTTCGACCTCTAAAAGAAAAATAAAGTTTCTACTTTTTTGGCAAAATTACATGTAAACAGCCTCAACAAATATCCGTTATGAAAAAAAATTTATGAAATTTGTTATTTTAGATGTTTGGAGGGGGGGGGTCACTTTCCTATATAAGTTATACGTAAAGTGAGCACGCATTTCTTGACCACTTAGAATCGCACCTCTCGTATTTCGACCCCTAAAAAAAAAAAAGTTTCTACTTTTTTGGCAATATTACATGTAAACTACCTCAACAAATATCCGCTATGAAAAAAAAATTATTAAAATTATTATTTTAGATGTTAAGAGGGGGGGGGGTCACTGTTTTAAGAGTTTTTAATCTATGCATTTGTATGTTTTTGAATGTTTTTAATGTTTTAAATGTTTTTTTTTATTCTATGCATTTTGGGCGCTTATGGTCACGTTTTGCAAAATGAATGTCGCAGAAAAAATAAGAATGTGTTATTTATTATACAGTTTTATTCTTTTAAATGCTTAATTTTTTTGCTTAGTTGGATATTCCGAACAAAGCAACACTAACCCTAACCCTTACAAAAAAAATTGTATTTGTGAAAAGTCTCAAAATTTTAAAAAGTTTCTTTTTTCGGAATATCCAACCAAACACTAACCCTAACCCCCAAAAATGTAAGCATTTAAAAAGAATAAGTCTGTTTTTGTCCGTTTCAAAAGCTATATCAGTACCAAAATGCCCAAATGTGTACCTGCCCCCCCCCCCCCTTCGCCCCAAATAAAATCTAAAATAACGTTTGTTGAATATTTCTTTCAACACGTGTTCGCTAGGGTGCGATTCTAAGTGGTCAAGAAATGCGTGCTCACTTTACGTATAACTTATATAGGAAAGTGCCCCCCCCCCCCTCCTAACATCTAAAATAACAAATTTCATTTTTTTTTTTCATAGCGGATATTTGTTGAGGCTGTTTACATGTAATTTTGCCAAAAAAGTAGAAACTTTTTTTTTTTTTTTTAGGGGTCGAAATACGAGAGTTGAGATTCGGTGGACCAGAAAGGCGTGCTCACTTTACGTATAACTTATATAATAAAATACCCCCCCCTCCTAAATTCTAAAATAATAACAATTTTCATACATTTTTTTCTTAGCAGATATTTTTTGAGGCTGTTTACATGTAATTTGCCAAAAAAAGTAGAAACTTTTTTTTTTAGGGGTCGAAATACGAAAGGTGCACTTCTATAAATTTACCAAAAAAATTATACTCTAACATATAAGATACAATTTTTTTAACGTTTTCCTTCTGTTAAGAAATATACACCTCAAGAATCAATATATACCAATAATTATACCTTTCACTTCTTTTATAAACAAACAAATATGTGACTTCTACACTATTTGGACCGGACTGATTAGTTTATACTAAGCAAATACTTTTTACAAATGGGATTTCAATTATCCTTTCATTTTTTTTTTTAAAAACAAATCTGTGACTTCTATACTATTTGGACCGACCTGTTTGGTAGAATTCGTTCGTAAACTAAGCAAATACTTTTTACAAATGGGATTTCCATTAACGACTATGAGAAAAAAATATTCAAAAAACGACATCCTTGAATTTTATTGTAATAAATACGCGTGGACATGTATTCAATTTACACGGATTTTCTATTTTCGTCATCATTACACGTAACGGACATCGACTACCTATAACTAAGCCGACGTAATCAAATACGAATTTGTAAACGTCGCTAATTAAATATGATATACTTCTACAAAAAACAAAATGAATAATTCCGATATTTCATATTATAATAATTAAAAAAAAAAAAAACACCTAACAATTAATATAAAGATTTACATTTTACTTATTTACATGAAGTTAAAACAACTGTTACTTATACAGAATTTGAACTTTCTTAGAATCGTTTTAAACGATCACTATTGACTAATCACTAACTACTCATTTCATTGATAAATTTTCACTTCAGAAATTACTGTTGCCTACTTTCAGAAACTTTTCATTCATACAATAAGATAAATCAATGACTTTACATTCAGTTTGGCACTTCCGGTTGACTCGGTGGAATGAATGGAACTCTTCAATTATTAAGTCCAAGTGACGTTTGAAATGCAGAACTACCCTTACTTATTACAATAAAAAATATTCCCCCACCCACCCCCACCTAAATATATAAGACAGCGACTACATAATAACGTGCCACCCATTATAAATAATATTACAATATTTTTATAAATAATATTACAATATTTTTAAGTATAAAAACTCATCCGACATAATCAAATATGAATTCGTAAACGTCGATAATAAAATATGATACACTTCTTTTTAAGGCATTAGAACTTTACACGATAAAAAAACAATTAACAAATTCGGATATTTTCCATTATAATAAATTTTTTTAAAAAACCCATTAAACTCACAAAAAAAATAAAAAAACAATTGCTGAAATTTTTTAATAAACACTTACTCTGTCTGTGATAAGGGGGCCTTTGAAAATTAAAGAGGCCTACAGAGCCACATTACAATCACCCCCCCCCCTCCCAAAACTGCTGCCCTTATATTAAATACATTTTCTTCTTTTTTCAACATACACTAATTGACATTAATTTAGACTTAGATTTACCCGTGAGGCGGTGGCAAGCGACATATTGTCGATAGTGTTCACCACTCGACTACAACAATATTTCTGTTTCACACTTACTACAATAACTTCCAGTAGTATTTACTGACCAACACATCAGATTTGTTTGCCTTTCAAGCTCCATACGGAAATAGAATTTACATGCTTTAAATAGTTATTAATGCCCCCCCTTTATTTGCCCAATTGATACACATCAGAAACATATTACATACAATAACATATCCTTTGGACTTTTAACACAATACATGGTTCAGATCAAAATTGGTTTAATTTCTTGCAAATCAGACGTGACTAACCTGCCACATTTTCAAGATTTTCATAGCAAGAGTTTTCCATCTAAAGCTAGGTATCCAACTCCTAATGAAAGGAAACATTTTAGGAGTGGTCATAGCATACATGTACACTGTTGAGTGGCAGAAAAGAGGATTGCCACATGCTCATTGTCTGGTTTGGCTTCAACAAAAATTGAGATCCTCTGACATAGATTCAGTTATCAGTGCGGAAATTCCGGATCCAGTGGCAGATCCGGTTTTACATGATATCATTAGGCACCATATGATTCATGGACCATGTGGAAACATAAACAGATGTTCACTCTGTCTCAAAGATGGACACTACAGTAAGAGATATCCCAGACACTTCTTGAGTGAAACTCAATCGGATACAAATGGCTACCCACAATATCGACTATCTCCTTTAGCTGGAGGTTTTGAGACGACAGTTACCCTACCTGGCAACATAACGGTTCCTGTAGACAACCGATGGGTTGTACCACATAATAAACTGCTTTGTAAGATTTTTGATGCACATATCAATGTTGAATACTGCAACAGCGTGAAATCAATAAAATACATTTGTAAATATGTAAATAAAGGTAGTGATCAAGCTATCTTCACAATTGAAAGTAATGCTCATGATGAAGTTAAGAGATACGAAACAGGACGTTACATATCAACCAATGAAGCCATTTGGAGAATACTTAACTTTCACATACATGTACATCATCCCCCAGTTATTCACCTATCAGTTACTCTAGAAAATTGACAGCGGATATACTTTACTGAAAGTACTGCAGCAGATAGAGTTGCAAATCCACCTACAACCACTCTAACAGCTTTCTTCAAATTGTGTCAAACAGATTTTTTTGCACGTACACTTTTTTACTCGGAAGTTCCACTTTATTATACCTGGGACAGTAAAACTAAGCTCTTCAAGCGACAACTGAACTGTGTAGAACACAATAAAAATTCCAATATTCATTGCCACCATGTTCTTTTTCAGTAAGTCACAAATTTCAAACTCATCAAGAGTTTTTAGAATTCTAAATTCATTTTAACTACATTTTGTTTATACAAATTACCAATTCTAAAATGACAACTCTCCCAGAGTTTAGAATAATTAAATAATGAATGATGCCCCCCCCTGAGTTGAGAATAATTAGAAAATGAATGACACATCCACCAGAGTTGAGAATAACTAAAAATGAATGACAGTTGAGAATTGACTAAAAGAACATGGTTTTGGTTGCTTAACATCCAAACATGCCTCCCAAAATTCAACCTCTGGTCCCTGTTCTGGAAGGTGGTAACAGGGTAAAACAGTGTAAATGCTTAGGAGGTTATGGATGTAACTTTACACCAGTTCTTATAGCCCGTTTCACTCTGTATAACCCTGGCTAACAAGGCTCTGGTAATGTATTCTTCAACTATTTTGTTTCAAACAAGTATTTTTATTTGCTTGCTATTTATTCTATTAGTTTGTCGATGTTACATTCAATAAACAGCATGTGTATTATTCTATTAACTATGCAACACCATATAAATACTGCCACATGATATAAACCAAACCATGCACACAAATGAAGCAAGGGAGACAGTCGGACAGATAGGGGAAAACAGTCATTATCAGAGAAAATATTTTTTTTACTTTTTTGGTGCACATTCTTTTTTTTATAATTATTTTCACTTTCTAAGTAAATGTTTGAAAACTATTAGCACTGAAACTTAGTGAAAACAATGGCACTTTGGTGAGAAGTGAAATGACTGTATAGTCCCATTGAGACTCCCTCGTGAATATAGTAAGGCACCTCACCCAACAGGCAATAGTAAATACATCTCCTATTAGAAAGTTACACAAAGGAAAACGTCAACACAAATTTACACTAGAGTATTGATTTACTCCTCTCCAGGAGTTAGGCACAAGGTCAGTTTTTATCTTACTCCCACAATAAAAAAAATCACTAACTACTCATTTCATTGATAAATTTTCACTTCAGAAATTACTGTTGCCTACTTTCAGAAACTTTTCATTCATAGAATAAGATAAATCGATGATTTTACATTCAGTCTGGCACTTCCGGTTGACTCGGTGGAATGAATGGAACTCTTCAATTATTAAGTCCAAGTGACGTTTGAAATGCAGAACTATCCTTACTTATTACAATAAAATATCAGAATTTGTTAAAGTTTTTGTATTGTTTTTTTTCTTATTTTTTAGAGTTTAAAGTTTTATTTTTTTTTTATTTTTTTAAATGAAAGATCCGTGTAAACGGATTAAATGTTCCCCCACCCACCCCACCTAAATATATACGACAGCGACTACATAATAACGTGCCACCCATTATAAATAATATTACAATATTTTTATAAATAATATTACAATATTTTTAAGTATAAAAACTCATCCGACACAATCACATATGCATTCGTAAACGTCGATAATTAAATATGATACACTTCTTTTTAAGGCATTAGAACTTTACACGATAAAAAAACAATTGACAAATTCGGATATTTTCCATTATAATAAATTTAAAAAAAAATAAAATTAAACTCACAAAAAAAAAATAAAAAAACAATTGCTGAAATTTTTTAATAAACACTTACGACAATTAAGAGAAATTCAGACTAACACAGGACTCACTGCTTCAGTTATTTTTTTTGTGTGTGTGTAATCATTATGAACAATTTCTTTTTAATACATGACTTTAGTTTGATGTATGATTAGTAAAAAAAAAAGATCACTGATCATCACAAACGAAGGACTCTATAATAATAACTCTATTGCAATAATAACTACGTCATAGCTCTCAATAAACAGCATGTGTATCATTCTATTAACTATGCAACACCATATAAATACTGCTACATGATATAAACCAAACCATGCACACAGATGAAGCAAGGGAGACAGTCGAAGAGAGAGGGGAAAACGGTCATTATCAGAGAAAATATTTTTGTTTACTTTTTTGGTGCACATTCTTTTTTTTATAATTATTTTCACTTTCTAACTAAATGTTTGAAAACTATTAGCACTGAAACTTAGTGAAAACAATGGCACTTTGGTGAAAAGTGAAATGACTGTATATTCCCATTGAGACTCCCTCGTGAATATAGTAAGGCACTTCACCCAACAGGCAATAGTAAATACATCTCCTATTAGAAAGTTACACAAAGGAAAACGTCAACACAAATTTACACTAGAGTATTGATTTACTCCTCTCCAGGAGTTAGGCACAAGGCCAGTTTTTATCTTACTCCCACAAGTCTGGTTGGGAAAGTGGGGTTTAAAAATTGCCTGGGCAGCCCTGTCGGCATTCCCCGGTAGGGGCGCCTCAGGCAGTAAGCAATAAACTTACTCCTCCCCAAAGAGGGGAGGCAAAGCCTGGGAAGGTGGACCTCCTAGAACTGCACAGGACAGACCCATAGACCGGCGTAAATCAAGCCCCGAAGGCCAGACGATACCAGTTTATCGGGTGCAGTATCCATCGGAACAGATACTACACTTTGATCTTAGCCAAAAGGCGTTATTTAACCCCTACCCACAATAGGAATATGTGACACAAGGTCGGAAAGTGGGATTTGAAAAGCCAGCGCTCGAGAAGGTGAGCACTCTGGCCATTAAAAATTTCCTGGGCAGCCCCGTCGGCATTCCCCGGTAGGGGCGCCTCAGGCAGTAAGCAATTAACTTACTCCTCCCCAAAGAGGGGAGGTAAAACCTGGGAGGGTGGACCTCTTAGAACTGCACAGGACAGATCAGACCCAAAGATCACTGATAATCACAAACGAAGGACTCTGTTCTTGCAATAATAACTACGTCATAGCTCTCATGTTTTTAATTATCTATTCCTCAAAATCATAAAAGAAAGAACATTCTTTGGGGTGGATTCTTGATGATAGCAAGTCACTAATAAGAACTTAACACAAACATTTCAGTACTTTCATATTTTGAGTTTTAAAAAGTGATTATTAATGATGTACATTTTTAGCCACATCATTTTGATTACTGTACTAATTCAATTGAATAATATATTTTCTAATTTTATCTTCCATTTCAGACAATTTGGTTGTTTTTCCCAATTACATCTTTCATTTAAGTGAATTTGCCTACTTAGTTTCATTAACCACACAATCAACCTGGAGATTTCGATGATGACAATGTAGCTTGAAATTTATTTTTATATTCTTTTATATAAAATGAAGACTATAGCAAAAATCTTATTACAAATAATCAAAATGAGGACGGTTAAAAAAACGTTTTATTACTAAAACATCACGGTTGAACAATGTGTTTCTGTGATTGATATCATTAAGTGCTGCAGTTCCTTTTGTAAATTTGTGTTTTTATCTTTTGACACAATTACACATTCTCAAAAGACACATTAAAATAAAAATCACCCATTTAAATATAAAATTGTTTTTGTTTTTTTTTCATTATATTCTTGCTTGAAAGTGGTGAACAAACTTAAAATAAATGTGTTTCAATATATTGAGCAATAAACTAATCATTTTTCATAAATATGTTAAGCACATTTTTTGACTATTGTTTTGTTGTTCATGCCTAAGTTTATAATCTGAAACAAACTCAGGAGCAATAAATTATTACTGCACTAGGACACTTTCTAAATGTTATATTTTGTAGAAAACACTGATCAGTTCCCTAGATGCAACAGATGTGTGCAATAATGCAGTAGGACACTCAAAATATAGTAAATGCTGCATTCGGATGTACTTAATACTCTAGATAGAGCAAGTATGTGTTAGAATATAGTGTGACTCTTAGTATGTCTTATGGTGAATCTAACAGTGCACAATATCATAGAGATAGCATGTGTGTAATTTACTAATGGATATATACTAAATCAGTAACTGTTCAATATGTTAGAACAGTGTAACACTTGGTAAGGTGTACCTGCTTAATCTGTCGATGTTCTTTACCCTAAATACAGCAGTTTTCTGTAAATTCGGTCTATTCTACTTTTAACTAGAATGATCAGTCACCACAATACGACATTTACTCATAACCTTATATTTGCTTTTTGCTTTATTGAACAAGTTGTAAACTTTCATTCTTTTTAGTTTTTACGGACGTTAACCAAACACTTAGACTGGTACCGACTTCAGTTACCAATTAAGGGTTGTAGCATCCATCTGAACAAATACTAAACTTTGAATTATTTACTTGCAGAAAATATGAAAAAATTACATTCAAAACAAGGCTTTCAAAAGTGTTCTAAAGTAATAAAAATATCCTACTATAACTAGAATGTTAGTCACCACAATACCACATTTACTCATAACACAAATTAGACACAAGACAGTCAGAAGTGTGGGAAAGAGTGTCGTCGGTCATCATTGTTCTAACATATGAAAAAAAAATAATATATATATGTTAAATAACCCAGCTAAGACATTTGTTGCTGAGCAAGGTTAGTGGAAGGTTAACATAAAATAGTAAATTCTTTACAGTAAGGTAACATTGGCATTTTCCCTTTAATGTTATCAATAATTAAACACTGCTTTTAATGTTATCCAGTAAAAGAGAATAGCAAATCAGTCAGCATTTTTTTACATTGAAATTTAACAAGTTCTAGGCGCTTGATTGTGATAGTGCTCTCTTGGCCTCCTTATTTTAAAAGTGCTCATTATCCTACATAGAACGAGTGTTTAATTAAATAGAGTTCAATATCCTAGATAGAGCAGATGTGTTTATTATACACACCATAGCACAGGATTAAAAAAAAAAAAACTGATGTTCGGGGAGCAGTGAAACAGTGAAACAGTCAAAGCTGGAGGTTTGGGAAAAGATTCAGAGCTTGCAGTATATGAAAGAGTCACCCTGATGTTTAAGGAGTCGGAGCCAGTTCTTCAGGAAGTAGTCAGGTCCTAATTGTTCGGGTAGGAGTCAGAGCCTGATGTTCAGGAAAGAGTCAAGGCCTGGAGTTCAACCCGAATGGTATATTACGGAGTCTGAGTAGAATGTAATAGGAAGGGTCCCCATTGTTAGCACTATTATTTATATTCATATAAAATAATGTCTCGATCGGTGAATTTAAAAGAAAAAATTATTCTTCCCCATTGATACCATTTATTATATTCATATAAAATATTTAATCGGTGATCAACCTAGGTTATTTAATCTAACATACACAAACATGAAAGAAGTAAATAGACACCATTATTATCATTAACAAAGACTGCTGTCAGAGGGGCCTGATCGACCTAGGTTATTTTATCTAACATACACGGACATGAAGAAGTAAATAAACAAACACCCTTATTAACAATACTAATGAAGACAAATATGGTACTTTTAATAGAAATGTTACATTTTTACTCCAGGGAATGGAGAGGTAGTGCAGAGTTTTGGGGAGGCCGGAGATAGTGTAGCCAGGGTGAATTGGCAACCATGTACGTGACATCTTTTACTCCTGGCAACTGTGGAAGGAGGCGACTGGAGAAGTGATCGCCGTGCAACGCCAATAGGTACATATATAGTATGCGCACCGGGGCTGTAATAGGTACGTAAGAATCTAAAACAAACGAATAAACAAAACAAAATTGACAACTGAAATGTGTAGAACACAATAAAAATACCAATATTCATTGTCATCATGTTCTTTTTCAGTAAGTCACCAATTTCAAACTCCTCAAGAGTTTTCAGAATTCTACATTTTGTTTATACAAATTACCAATTCTAAAATGACAACTCTCCCAGAGTTTAGAATAATTAAATAATGAATGATGCCCCCCCCATGAGTTGAGAATAATTAGAAAATGAATGACACATCCACCAGAGTTGAGAATGACTTAAAAATGAATGACACCTCTCCAGAGTTGAGAATAACTTAAAAATGAATGACAGTTGTGAATTGACTAAAAGAACATGGTTTTGGTTGTTTAACATCCAAACATGCCTCCCAAAATCCAACCTCTGGTCCCCGTTCTGGGAGGTGGTAACAGGGTAAAACAGTGTAAATGCTTAGGAGGTTATGGATGTAACTTTACACCAGTTCTTATAGCCCGTTTCACTCTGTATAACCCTGGCTAACAAGGCTCTGGTAATGTATTCTTAAACTATTTTGTTTCAAACAAGTATTTTTATTTGCTTGCTATTTAATCTATTAGTCTGTCGATGTTACATTCAATAAACAGCATGTGTATTATTCTATTAACTATGCAACACCATATAAATACTGCTACATGATATAAACCAAACCATGCACACAGATGAAGCAAGGGAGACAGTCGGACAGATAGGGGAAAACAGTCATTATCAGAGAAAATATTTTTGTTTACTTTTTTGGTGCACATTCTTTTTTTTATAATTATTTTCACTTTCTAAGTAAATGTTTGAAAACTATTAGCACTGAAACTTAGTGAAAACAATGGCACTTTGGTGAGAAGTGAAATGACTGTATAGTCCCATTGAGACTCCCTCGTGAATATAGTAAAGCACCTCACCCAACAGGCAATAGTAAATACATCTCCTATTAGAAAGTTACACAAAGGAAAACGTCAACACAAATTTACACTAGAGTATTGATTTACTCCTCTCCAGGAGTTAGGCACAAGGCCAGTTTTTATCTTACTCCCACAAGTCGGGTTGGGAAAGTGGGGTTTAAAAATTGCCTGGGCAGCCCCGTCGGCATTCCCCGGTAGGGGCGCCTCAGGCAGTAAGCAATAAACTTACTCCTCCCCAAAGAGGGGAGGCAAAGCCTGGGAAGGTGGACCTCCTAGAACTGCACAGGACAGACCCATAGACCGGCGTAAATCAAGCCCCGAAGGCCAAGACGATACCAGTTTATGGGGTGCAGTATCAATCGGAACAGATACTACACTTTAATCTTAGCCAAAAGGCGTTATTTAACCCCCACCCACAATAGGAATATGTGACACAAGGACTGAAAGTGGGATTTGAAAAGCCAGCGCTCGAGAAGGTGAGCACTCTGGCCATTAAAAATTGCTTGGGCAGCCCCGTCGGCATTCCCCGGTAGGGGCGCCTCAGGCAGTAAGCAATTAACTTACTCCTCCCCAAAGAGGGGAGGTAAAACCTGGGAGGGTGGACCTCCTAGAACTGCACAGGACAGATCAGACCCACAGACCGGCGGAAACCAAGCCCCAGAAGGCCAAGACAATACCGATCTATGAAGTGCAGTATCCATCGGAACAGATACTACACTTTGATCTTAGCCAAAAGGCGTTATTTAACCCCCACCCACAATAGGAATATGTGACACAAGGTCTGAAAGTGGGATTTGAAAAGCCAGCGCTCGAGAAGGTGAGCACTCTGGCCATTAAAAATTGCCTGGCAACCCTGTCGACATTCCCCGGCAGGGGCGCTTCAGGCAGCAAGCAATTAACTTACTCCTCCCCAAAGAGGGGAGGTAAAGCCTGGGAGGGTGGACCTCCTAGAACTGCACAGGACAGATCAGACCCACAGACCGGCGGAAACCAAGCCCCGAAGGCCAAGACAACACCGATCCATGAAGTGCAGCACCCATCACAACAGATACCACACTTTGATCTTAGCCAAAAGGCCAAGCTATTTTACTACTAAACAATATCTTAGTTCTGTTTAAGTTTGGAATTGCTTAACAGCCTGAGACCCCCCAGTACCAGAAAATCTCAATTGAAGCAGCCTTTTTCAATAGAGTACAGCATTTGTTCTTTGTAATTTTATATCTTTTACTACAAAACTATCTATTTTTAAACAAACTGCATTTTATCCTTTTCTATTCACAATTCAGAACACCTTTGAAATAGATTCCTTTATGTTCTATATATTTGATGCTTTCTTTCCTTCAGATTTGATTATCAGAGTCCGGCTATACCACAATTTGAATTAAGAGAAATTCAGACTACTCATTACCTTATGCATGGATTAATAGACACCATTTATTCTTATAAACACAGGACTCACTTCTTCAGTTATTTTTTTTTGTGTGTGTAATCTTTATGAACAATTTCTTTTTAATACATGACTTTAGTTTGATGTATGATTAGTAAAAAAAAAAAAAAAAAATCACTGATCATCACAAACGAAGGACTCTGTTCTTGCAATAATAACTACGTCATAGCTCTCATGTTTTTAATTACCTATTCCTCAAAATCATAAAAGAAAGAACATTCTTTGGGGTGGATTCTTGATGATAGCAAGTCACTAATAAGAACTTAACACAAACATTTCAGTACTTTAATAATCACTTTTTAAAACTCAAAATATGAATGTACATTTTTAGCCACATCATTTTGATTACTGTACTAATTCAATTGAATAATATATTTTCTAATTTCATCTTCCATTTCAGACAATTTGGTTGTTTTTCCCAATTACATCTTTCATTTAAGTGAATTTGCCTACTTAGTTTCATTAACCACACAATCAACCTGGAGATTTCGATGATGACAATGTAGCTTGAAATTTATTTTTATATTCTTTTATATAAAATAAAATGAAGACTATAGCAAAAATCTTATTACAAATAATCAAAATGAGGACGGTTAAAAAAACGTTTTATTACTAAAACATCACGGTTGAACAATGTGTTTCTGTGATTGATATCATTAAGTGCTGCAGTTCCTTTTTTAAATTTGTGTTTTTATCTTTTGACACAATTACACATTCTCAAAAGACACATTAAAATAAAAATCACCCATTTAAATATAAAATTGTTTTTGTTTTTTTTTCATTATATTCTTGCTTGAAAGTGGTGAACAAACTTAAAATAAATGTGTTTCAATATATTGAGCAATAAACTAATAATTTTTCATAAATATGTTAAGCACATTTTTTGACTATTGTTTTGTTGTTCATGCCTAGGTTTATAATCTGAAACAAACTCAGGAGCAATACATTATTACTGCACTAGGACACTTTCTAAATGTTGTATTTTGTAGAAAACACTGATCAGTTTCCTAGATGCAACAGATGTGTGCAATAATGCAGTAGGACACTCAAAACATAGTAAATGCTGCATTCGGATGTATTTAATACTCTAGATAGAGCAAGTATGTGTTATAATATAGTGTGACTCTTAGTATGTCTTATGGATAATCTAACAGTGCACAATATCATAGAGATAGCATGTGTGTAATTTACTAATGGATATATACTAAATCAGTAACTGTTCAATATGTTAGATAGAACAGTGTAACACTTGGTAAGGTGTACGTGCTTAATCTGTCGGTGTTCTTTACCCTAAATACAGCAGCTTTCTGTAAATTCGGTCTATTCTACTTTTAACTAGAATGATCAGTCACCACAATACGACATTTACTCATAACCTTATATTTGCTTTTTGCTTTATTGAACAAGTTGTAAACTTTCATTCTTTTTATTTTTTACGGACGTTAACCAAACACTTAAACTGGTACCGACTTCAGTTACCAATTAAGGGTTGTAGCATCCATCTGAACAAATACTAAACTTTGAATTATTTACTTGCAGAAAATATGAAAAAATTACATTCAAAACAAGGCTTTCAAAAGTGTTCTAAAGTAATAAAAATGTATATCCTACTATAACTAGAATGTTAGTCACCACAATACCACATTTACTCATAACACAAATTAGACACAAGACAGTCAGAAGTGTGGGAAAGAGTGTCGTCGGTCATCATTGTTCTAACATATGAAAAAAAAATAATATATATATGTTAAATAACCCAGCTAAGACATTTGTTGCTGAGCAAGGTTAGTGGAAGGTTAACATAAAATAGTAAATTCTTTACAGTAAGGTAACATTGGCATTTTCCCTTTGATGTTATCAATAATTAAACACTGCTTTTAATGTTATCCAGTAAAAGAGAATAGCAAATCAGTCAGCATTTTTTTACATTGAAATTTAACAAGTTCTAGGCGCTTGATTGTGATAGTGCTCTCTTGGCCTCCTTATTTTAAAAGTGCTCATTATCCTACATAGAACGAGTGTTTAATTAAATAGAGTTCAATATCCTAGATAGAGCAGATGTGTTTATTATACACACCATAGCACAGGATTAAAAAAAAAAAACTGATGTTCGGGGAGCAGTGAAATCGTGAAACAGTCAAAGCTGGAGGTTCGGGAAAAGATTCAGAGCTTGCAGTATATGAAAGAGTCACCCCGATGTTTAAGGAGTCGGAGCCAGCTCTTCAGGAAGTAGTCAGGTCCTAATTGTTCGGGTAGGAGTCAGAGCCTGATGTTCAGGAAAGAGTCAAGGCCTGGAGTTCAACCCGAATGGTATATTACGGAGTCTGAGTAGAATGTAATAGGAAGGGTCCCCATTGTTAGCACTATTATTTATATTCATATAAAATAATGTCTCGATCGGTGAATTTAAAAGAAAAAATTATTCTTCCCCATTGATACCATTTATTATATTCATATAAAATATTTAATCGGTGATCAACCTAGGTTATTTAATCTAACATACACAAACATGAAAGAAGTAAATAGACACCATTATTATCATTAACAAAGACTGCTGTCAGAGGGGCCTGATCGACCTAGGTTATTTTATCTAACATACACGGACATGAAGAAGTAAATAAACAAACACCCTTATTAACAATACTAATGAAGACAAATATGGTACTTTTAATAGAAATGTTACATTTTTACTCCAGGGAATGGAGAGGTAGTGCAGAGTTTTGGGGAGGCCGGAGATAGTGTAGCCAGGGTGAATTGGCAACCATGTACGTGACATCTTTTACTCCTGGCAACTGTGGAAGGAGGGCGACTGGAGAAGTGATCGCCGTGCAACGCCAATAGGTACGTATATAGTATGCGCACCGGGGCTGTAATAGGTACGTATATAGCATGTGAACAGGGATGGTGATAAGTAAGTACATACCATGCGCACCTGGGCGACAATAGATACGGATTTAGCATTCACACCAGAGTGGCGATAGGTACTTATATATTATGTACCTATATAGAAGGCACAGACAGAGGTGGTACTTTTTATAGAAATATGTCATACTTTTGCCCTGGCCAACGTAAGAGGAATGGTGGAGAAGAAACAGCTTTCGCAAAAGGCAAAATGAGAAAGTAGCTGTGAAATTGGGCGACCAGAGAAGAGAAAAGTAGAACGATAAAGAGACGGCTATAGAGAAAGGGAGAGAAATAGAAGTTTGAATATAAAGATGTTACACACGCGATTTTTCTTCTATTCTATAACCTGAGCAACGCCGGGTAGCCCTGCTAGTATATATATATAAGTAAACAAGATTTTGTTACATTCTAAAGGCCAATATTTTATTTATCTCATGAAACATTCTCAAAACAGTCAATTATTAGTGCAATCTTTTTACGTATTCGTTTCTACCAACTAACATTAGTATGTCAATATTGGTTTGTCTTCCTTGAAATCTTCAGAAAGGATAAAAAGTTGTAGGGGTGGTGGATAGATCTTTGTTCCAAACATTTACACCAAACTATGAACCAGCTAGATATTCTACACTAAAAATAGCCCATACATTTCTCCAATAAAACTAAATGCAAAATAAGTGGATCGCACATTATTGGACATCTGTGATTTTCCTCAGATAATCTGCTATACAATCGAAAATAACACTGTAACAAAAGTAGGAATAACAATTTACTGAGATACAATAATTATGATTACAGAAAATAGATATTTATCTACACATAATATGGTTGTAACATAATTAAAACGATTAGCTTAGATGTTCTGAATGGCCTAGGGAGTTAATGTGTAGTATACCAACATTAGATAGATTCTTGTTGAACTGTTATAGATTCATTCCGGGCAAATCGCTGGAATTTTGATCAAGGGAAGTAAAAATGTATTCTTCTGACTTGCATCACCTAGACTCAAATTTTGCTAGCTGGGATTGTTTTAATTAAGTGTACGCATAGTTTTAAGAAGTAATAAAATAAATATTCTTTGTTGAAAAATATTGAACCAATGTTTAAATATCATACATTAGAAGCTAACAGTGCCTGCAGTGAAAAGAATAAAAATAAATTTGGTTTAAAAAAATATAAAAATACTAAAACAACTTTAGTTGACCTCCATAAGTTTCGCATCCCTATATTTTATATCAATACTCCCAATATAAATTGCACAAATTATATAAGGAGATTTATCTACAGATTAAGAAAAGTGTTGTTTTTTTTTAAACTGTTACTGTCTTTTAGCCGGTTTAAATATTAGGCCCTTAAGATAAAAATCTCAGCCAAATGGAATACATGTTTTTATTAACTCCTCACTTAGCTTCATAGTCAGATGATTTTAATAGATACTTCCAATTTAAATGACATAAATGACATAAATTGTACAGTGAGAATTATCTCTGAGTTAATTTAAGTATTTTATAAGTTAATAATAATTATCATTTAGCAAGTTCTAACAATAATGATTACCGATCAAAGGTTATGCATATTTTTATTAGCTCTGCATTGAGTTTTTCAAGATGGCTGATTTCCTCGTTGTTATGAGCAGTAAGGAACATCTACTGCGAGTTTGATTTGGGGTTTTGGACGTTTGTACTTCATATCACGTCACAATGTATAATTTTTCAAGATGGCTGATTTCCTCGTTGTTATGAGCAGTAAGGAAAATCTACTGCGAGTTTGATTTGGGGTTTTGGACGTTTGTACTTCATATCATGTCACAATGTATAATTTTTCAAGATGGCTGATTTCCTCGTTGTTATGAGCAGTAAGGAAAATCTACTGCGAGTTTGATTTGGGGTTTTGGACGTTTGTATTTCATATCACGTCACAATGTATAATTTTTCAAGATGGCTGATTTCCTCGTTGTTATGAGCAGTAAGGAAAATCTACTGCGAGTTTGATTTGGGGTTTTGGACGTTTGTACTTCATATCATGTCACAATGTATAATTTTTCAAGATGGCTGATTTCCTCGTTGTTATGAGCAGTAAGGAAAATCTACTGCGAGTTTGATTTGGGGTTTTGGACGTTTGTATTTCATATCACGTCACAATGTATAATTTTTCAAGATGGCTGATTTCCTCGTTGTTATGAGCAGTAAGGAAAATCTACTGCGAGTTTGATTTGGGGTTTTGGACGTTTGTACTTCATATCATGTCACAATGTATAATTTTTCAAGATGGCTGATTTCCTCGTTGTTATGAGCAGTAAGGAAAATCTACTGCGAGTTTGATTTGGGGTTTTGGACGTTTGTATTTCATATCACGTCACAATGTATAATTTTTCAAGATGGCTGATTTCCTCGTTGTTATGAGCAGTAAGGAAAATCTACTGCGAGTTTGATTTGGGGTTTTGGACGTTCGTATTTCATATCACGTCACAATGTATAATTTTTCAAACCGAGAACTTTTGTCCTTTATGAAGAGTTCAAAGAAGGCAGATCCAATATTAACATATTAATTTTGGATGGTCCCCATGAACGAAACGAATTCGTAAAAACATTGTACTAAAGTATGACTGTTTGGAGAATGTTTCGTGAGAGGAATAAAATCTTGTCTTTTGGAATGTAACACAATTTGGGTACTTATATATTCTCTGTTGTTGCAAGTTGACAATCGTCGAATTTTAAATTGAAAGAGATTGGTATACATCAAGTATAGAAAGTATATGCTAAAACATATATTTTCACACTATATATATATATACATTATATATATATATATATATATATATATATATATATACATTAAATCAGTCTACACAAATTAAATTGCGTTTCTGTGCTAAGTGCCGTCTACAGGACTGTACCAACAATAATTACATTTTCCGAAAGAAATTAGAAGTATTGATATACAGGCAAGCAAATCCACGACGACGTTCTTCCCAAGTTTATAGCTACTGGGATGGGGGGAAGATTTTATGCATATCAAATATCATCAGCATTGACTAACGTAATTCAAGTCGCCCCCTCCTACGTATTTACACATTGGAGAATTATAAGCGTCAATCATATACATGTTTTCACAGAATACATATACACACATACGAGTCATTATGCGTCCGCAAATTCACAGAAACATTTCTTACCTCCCATACATACACACACATAGACAGAACGTATACTCAAACACACAAGTCTGGTCACAATAACAAGCAAGCACAGCTTAGATTAACATACACACTTCTTTCGTCTAGACATGGTTAAAACTATAGCTCACATACGTACACATATTACTGTATATTAAATATTTACATACACATATTACAGGGAAAACAATTTACAATAGCACACACACATACTTACTCCACTGGCAATTATACTTCTGAACTAGGAACAACGTTACAGATCAGCAGAAACAAAAAAAAACACACAGGAAGAAATGGACAACAAAAGAGATTAAACTAGTAATAAAGTACTATACAAAAGCAACCCCCACATAAGCCCCTTTACGCATATAGAACATAGTTCCGCAGTTATGCTGTCGAATATTTCAAACACTCTGTTAATTAATAGATTAATGATTGCTATAATTAAATATTCCTTTTTTATTGTGTAATAAAATATTTTTAGCCAATATTTTTGTTTTTTACCCAGGTCAATCATCATATGTAGTTGTTTGTGTTAGTGTTAAGGTACAAATATGAAGAAATAAATGGATGAAAACGATTCTATGGGGATCAACAATATAAATAATGTATTTAACAACTGAAACATTGTAGAACCACAAATATCAACTCTGAGGAGAATAGCCAGAAAAAAATAAAACAATATAAAAGAAAATGACAGATGATGAAATTCCTTCTGATTCTTGGAGAGTGTGTTTCACTTCGGAAGCCATAATGCTTCCAGGATGCGAAGATGAACATGTAAAGGTGAACACCTGTTTTTGATTGGCTGTTTTTTTCTCTTCCAGCCAAAAAGCCTCATTTCATTAAATTCTTTGATTTTGCTGTTTTATTGTATTTTGTTTTACTTCTTTCTTTTTTCGTCTTTCCTGTCGATCATAACCTCCCTTGTATATTGATCTGCTCAGCATCCATCCACATTCAAGATGGAAAGGAAATCTGACATGGTGACGAGAGGAATGGGGGCGATACAACACTAAAAAGCTTCCATCCATGAGCAAAGTTTCTTTCCAAGAACTACCTGTCAGGGGAACACAATACCACGGAGCTGACTACAACATGGTCGTTTTTAAGTACATTGTTAACAAATTCTTGTCAAGCCAACCTCTTAAATAATCAAATTTTGCTCAGTTTCAACCATCGTCTTCAATCCTCAAGCTGTTGTCTCACTGTCCATCCGATAAACTCATTAACCCTTATCCTCGAATTGCTTTTGGGCTTTGATAAGAGGTGACTCATTTGTACAAAAAAACCCTGTGGATTTGAAACTTGCATACTGTGTTCAAGTTACGTCAGAGCTATTGAGTCATTTTCCTTTGTTTCTTTTTTTAATGGAAATCGCTACAGACAAGGCATGAAGCCACTTGATGTAAAGAGCTTAAAAAATACAACTTCAAGGTAAAAAAAAACTAGCAATGATAAGTGTTATATGGATAGATTCCGACCCAGAAAACAGCAATTATTCCCCCTTTGTCAGAAACATCGCTCATGAAATGTGAGGACTAAAGGACAAAATAAGGGAAGCGAGAGTTATGAGGCTGCCAAAAGTAAACCCAAGGTCCACTTTCTACTCTCCAATACTCTTGGAAAAGGTATGAACCTATCTCTCTTGTCCTCCACCCCCTAGCTATAGGTGATATTGTAAGGTAGATTTGATTTTAACCCTTTAGTAAGATAACCATATCACATTATGTCTCGACCTTTAACTGGTCCACAAATGCAAAAACTGTTAAAAAAAAAAAAGAGTCGGAACAAGAAAGGCTTTACATAGCTTACAATTTATTGTAGTAGAATGTCGATACTTTCTTGGTACACTAAGCTTTACATATAGAGTCAGCTCCCCTGCCTCTGCTGGAGGGGGCAAAAGGCGGAACGTCCGCTCACTTCGATATCAAGTCTAGCTCTGTTGTTTTTCCCCAGTTCTCTCTCGATCGGTGACAGTAATTCTGGAAATTGTTTTCCTTTCCACATTCCCCAATCCAAAATAACTCAAACTATCAAACAATAAACGTTTATATTTTCATTTTACTCTCAAACTTGAAATTGTCAAATCAAGCACAGTCGCATTCTGAATGTGACCTCGACCCACACACCCTAACCTGCATCTTGTTACCATCTAGATTATCACTCTTATCCACTTTCCTGCTTCTCCGATCACCTCGAGTGATCTTCTTACAATTAGTCTAGGGGAAGGAAAACCCTTAAATAAAACCAGTCTGTTTCTTAGCATCTTGGGTTTCTTTCCATAGTTATCCTTAACCCCAGGTCCACTCTAATCAAGAATGGTAATACCTGTCATGATCCGATCTAAATGTTGAATAGAATCAGTCAGGTATGACATAAAACTAGTGGTATACATATAAGTTTACACCATGAATAACTAGTTGAACCAAACACCATGAAAAAATATTTGAAGATACAGGTTGTCATCTACTTAAAAACTATTCAACTTATGACTAACCGACTTAACAATCATATATATATATATATATATATATATATATATATTTGTTTTTTATCTACATACATATACGTTTCATCCTTATGGGAATCCTCAGTGTAGAGAAGAATTATTAACACTGGTCACCGGGTTCGAACCTCGGAACCCGAGTTATATTTCAAACTCAAATTCCAACGTCTTTGTTCACACGGCCGTTGTCAATAACTCGGTAAATCAGTGAGAGATTAATCCTACTTAAAGGTAGCTGACGTAAATTCAACTTTTGAAAAGAACATTGCACTGAAATCACGATGACAGCTGTGTTAATACTACTCGCTAGAGAGCCCAGCCTACATTTGGGGGAAGCAAATAATATATATATATATATATATATATATATATATATATATATAGTGCGTCTGGGTATATTAAAAAGAAATCAATAAAGTGCTCGATCATAAGAATGCGAGATCTAAAATACAAATTATTTATTTAAAATCTATAGATTACCTATTCCAGAGACGTGTCATGGGTAGACCTTTACTGTTTAGAAAAGACCCTTAAACCCATTTCAAGTCCTCGGCAACTCAGAGAATGAAGACAGATCAAAAAAATGGAAGCCGATCTTAAAAAGCCGAGGAAAAAAGTAGTGAACATTGGCTTTTATTTTTTCACTCTCTTCTCATTTTGTGAGTCGCTGAGGATTTGAAATGGGTTTTAAGGGCCTTTTCTAAAAAGTAACGGTCTACCCGTGTCAATGAAACCACTGCACTTGTCTGGAATATTTAATCTATTGTTTGTTTTTAAATAAATAATTTGTATATATATATATTCTTTTTTAGACTCAGTTTGCTCTTGCCTCTCAACACACACTGATAAGGAAGCAAGTGCATGCATTCTTAGCCTGGTCATTGTGACATGTCACTCTTGGGTAACATGGAATGAAAATGGATCAGACATTGTGATGACATTGTATCTTTTAGCAGGAAAATTTAAAAGATAGAGTTGGTGAATGAAATCAAATTTTACCTGGCATATACTTGCTAATAATAATAATAATAATAATAATAATAATAATAATAATAATAAAGATCAATGGTGATTGTCAGCAAGAAATCAATGGTAAGCGACTGTTGCGATTACGCAAAATTATTTGCAATGTTTATCGAAAGAGGTGGAGAGTACTGGAAATCTGGGAAGACTTGTTGTCACTCAGACTCCAGGGAACACCATGAGCAATCACTGATGATGATCTGTGTGAGAACTCCTAGTGAGTTGTTGCTAATAATAAGGATAATATAGAAGTAAAGCGACCTGTTATTTTTATTTATGAAGAATGTCTTAAAGATATGTTACAGTTTTTTAATTTTTGAATTAAATCAAATTAGAGTAAGTAGTGGTAGTGGTTGTGGCCCAGTGGGTCGCGGGTACGTCTAGTGTTCTTATATAAATATTTTTAATGCTGTTTTGATCTATCACAAGATCTGATTACTGCTTGCTTGATAATTCAAAACACATTTGAATACTATTATTCTTTTTAAAGCAGATGTTTTCTTTCATTATTCCTAAAAATGGTAAACTTGACAAAAAGTTATATTTCAAGAGTGAAGTGCAGCTTGACTCTTGGAAAAAAAAAATGATTGAAAGAAATGTCAGTATCGTCTGCATATTTCTACGATAATTTGAACTGAAAAAAACATTTCTAAAACTTAAAGATTTAATTTCCTTAAACGAAAACGAGGAAATACAATTCATCAAATTCCCTCAAGGACATTTTTATTGTATGATTGATCAGAAATTCTGTAATCATTGTTTTGTTAATGTTTGTTTATTTGTTCCATGACGCATAAAAGACACACATACCAAAAGTAAAGATTTGGTTACAAGAAATTATTGTGATCTCAAAGAATAGCACATCAAGCTGAGTTCAGTGTCATATCTATTAATGTGTACATGGCATCGCCAATAGGATATTTACTCAAAATGAAAGAATCCGATTTTATTTAGGCAAAAAATTAAAAATTATAACAAAGTTTAAAAAAAAAATAATGTTGGCAAACCAGAAGAGTAAGTGACTCAAACGGTGTTATGTCAGATTTAGTTCCTGATATTAAACTTCATCCATAATATAACTTCCGGCAGAGTTTCAGTTTCCCAAATTTATTAATTTATTTATTAAATTGTTAGGTGAAAGTGCAGAATAGTTAACAAAGCCTCACCATGTTAAGAATGGCTTTCTAATGACTTATTTTTGTAAAAGAAATTATTAAAAATAAAAACAAAGACATTTTATTATATTTTCCTTTTTATTTAGAAAGCCATTCGTAACATGGTAGAGAGGGACTTTGTTAACTATTCTGTACTTTCGCCTCACAATTTAATAAATAAATTAATAAATAAAAATAAGTACAAAACTTAGTAAACCAGAAGAGTAAGCGACTCAAAACAGGAACTCTTTAATGTCAGGAACTAAATCTGATAGAACACAGTTTTTTTTTTTTTTCACCCTTTTTTCTGTTAACTCTTCTTGACGTTTGTCAATCTTTCTAAGAAAGATATCGCAAAGAATATAAGCCTTCTGGTCCTGATGAAATCCCAAGCAAATATGTAGCACGTGGTTCCCTGATGCAGTGGGTGAAAGATTGCCCACATATTACTGAGAAAAGAAGCGAGATGAATCATGAAACCCAGATTGTTGTTATTAATTTAGCTCAGATCTAGACATTGTTCGGCTCATAGGCTTTATCTGATCCGCGTCTATCTGAATGGTCTTTGAAGAGGAAGACCATACGATTTAGCACTGACCTATCTGCTTCCTACTATGTAGCCAGTGCAGCTTGAAAGGTCTTGCAGAGTTTAATGGTAGTACAAAAGACTGTGTAATCATATGCTTGAAAGACCCACAAAGAAGAGGAATAGAAAGAATGTTAAAAAACAATAATAATATACATCAAGCAGAACCAATTTAACCCTTAAATGCTTTATTTTTTATATTGGTTTGAAAACATTTTTTATCAAGTAAAAACGTTTCATAAGGGTAATATTAAGTAGTATAAATGATTTTTGGAAAAAAAAATTATTGAACAAAAATTAATGATGTTGCAAATGTGCAACAAATGGTATAAAATTTTACATGTATAACAAAACACTACAATACTAAATAATCATAATATAATTTTTACTTACCATTATAATGACCAGATTTAAAAGTTTAGGCTTTTGAATTAGGCAAATGACACACCGATGACATTCGCCCGTGACATCGAAGATACGGATTACCTATTTAGCAGGTCGTTGCAGATGTGAAACAAGTTGCAGTTTGACACATTTTCGTTGAATATTACATTAAATAGTCATTTTGTTTGAATGTGGCATATTTGAAAAAAAAATCATTGAAGGGTTAACTATATTAGTCCGATCCTAAATACCTATCCCGATTTCTCATGTGACCCTTTGGGGGAAATTAATTATCCATTCCTGATTTAAAGGATCTGAACAGTGAGAAGGACATTTTATTGGTCGAGTCCCTATTTACTTGCCAGCCCATAAGCTGCAGTGGCGTGCAGAGATCTGGTGATGCCCTGGTGATTTCTCGGGGCCAACTCCTTGATTGTATGCCCCAAGTATAAGTCCTAGTACTGAGAAATATTTGAATATGATAGGATGTCACCCCCAATTTATGTGATCGGGATCACCGTCCCTGACCCCCCCCCCCCCCCCCCGTCTGCACACTACTGTCATGGAGGCAGAGTTAGACAGAAGGTCGGTTTTTAATGTGGAGAAAATCATGCTCGCCAAGAAGGACCACTCTGGTTGGAAACTAAAATTTAAAAATTTCCTTAGCCAAGAAGGATTTCTCCTTCACTGACCGAAGACAGAAAAGATGAAAGTAGTATCAGAACAGATAGTACACTTTGAATTATTTATCTGCAGAAAATATAAAAAATTTACATATAAAACAAATTAGGCACAAGGCCATCAAAAGTGTGGGGAAAATGGATGTCGTTGGTCAGTGATAAAAATGTCTGTCCTACTCTTAACTAAAATCATCTCAGTCACCACAATACCACATTTACACTAGATGCCGTCCTACTTAATCGATTGGAAATTTTATTTTTCATAAATATATTTACATTTAAAGATTTAATTGGAATAAAACGGGGAGTTGGGAAAGAACAAAAAATTCGGTTAGTAAGACCCTCCCAACCCTTTCTAAATAATAGACCGTCCACTGTTTTCCGATTTGTTCAGTACCAAAAACAAGCAGGTCGTTCTCTAAATGGGAGTGGGAGAGAAAAGAAAAAAAAACACTTTGATTTTATTTGGTGAATCAAACCGTAGGTTTAGCTATTTTAGATTCAGGCTGCTGCTAATTCGCCTGCGTTTCCGATGTGTGCTACCAATGTTTCTTGGATATCCTGTCGGAATATTTTTAGATTTGGCAATGGATATGGAATAAGATCTATGTTTAATGTGAATCTGACACATGGATTGACTGGGAAAGAAATGTTCATCTCATAGGTTCAGAAATGCTCTTCTTTTATTTGAGGAAGAAAACAATGAAAAAAGCTAATATAGTATTTATTTTTTAAAATGATTTAATTTGGATTTTTAGAAAAAAAAAAATGAAAAGTTTCAATGTACCATTTCCAGTCATTGTGAATTTACTCTTAATCAGACTCTGTCAGATGCTCGTGAAAAAGCCTCTATTTGTGAGAGAACTGGTAAACAAAAGGTAAAATCTAAAAAAAAAGTAAAATAGCAGTCTAGTCATCACAGTCATTTATATACTATATATATGTAATATTTTTTTTATTTATACAAACATTTTTGACAACATATGTGCATACATGTTTCAGCTGCGACTTTATTTCAAGTCCAACATTTTCACATGGCTTAAAAATGTTGGACTTAGAATAAAGTTGCAGCTGAAACATGTATGCACATGTGAAGCTAATAATGTTTGTATAAATAAAAAATATACTATAATACAGTTCTAGCTGTTATTGAGCACTATCTTATAAACACTGGAGTATCATTGGATTAACATTTAGGAAACAACAACCATACAAGTACTATATATATATATATATAGCGTCTCGAGCTTTCACTCTCATCAGTGCAGGAATGATAATCTCGGACAGTCGCACGGTTCAAACCCCTGCCACAGAGTCCACCTAGACTCCGTAAGCAAGCGCTATAACCATTAGGCCACGGGACATTAAAGGGGGTTACTAGATGCCGTCCTTTTTTTGCTTCTAGGTACATATAGATCTTGATTTCCCTTAATTACGTGACAGTTTCCGGTGGCTGAGTGGATATGGCGATTGCTTGCAAATTCTAGACTGACTCTGTGAACTGGATTCGCGTCTCCCGACTGTCTGAAATTGTTACTTTCCTGCACTGATGAGAGCAATAAGCTTGAAATGCTAGCGTCTGTAGGTATTAATAATTTAATATTTATTTATAAATATTATACTAAGCCCCTTTAAGAAATTAAAGTTGAGCACTCTCGGGGATGTTAAAAATAGAATGTCAAAAAGCTCTAATGCAAAGTTCCGAATACGTTCGTTGAACACTCTCGACTAGTCTTTTATCTGTGCCCGCTTCTAGGTACATATAGATCTTGATTTCCCTTAATTGCGTGTCAGTTTCCGGTGGCCGAGTGGATATGGCGATTGCTTGCAAATTCTAGACTGACTCTGTGAACTGGATTCGCGTCTCCCGACTGTCTGAAATTGTTACTTTCCTGCACTGATGAGAGCAATAAGCTTGAAATGCTAGCGTCTGTAGATATTAATAATTTAATATTTATTTATAAATATTATACTAAGCCCCTTTAAGAAATTAAAGTTGAGCACTCTCGGGGATGTTAAAAATAGAATGTCAAAAAGCTCTAATGCAAAGTTCCGAATACGTTCGTTGAACACTCTCGACTAGTCTTTTATCTGTGCCCGCTTCTAGGTACATATAGATCTTGATTTCCCTTAATTGCGTGTCAGTTTCCGATGGCCGAGTGGAAATGGCGACTGTTTGCAGATTCTAGTCTGACTCTGTGAACCGGGTTCGCACCTCCCGGCAGTCTGAAATTGTTACTTTCTTGCACTGATGAGACCAATAAGCTTGAAACGCTATATATATATATATATATATATATATATATATATATATATATATATATATATATATGTATACACATATAGTATAAATTCTTTGATTTATACAAACATTATTGGTTACATATGTGCATACATGTTTCAGCTGCCATTTCTCTCGAAATTCAATTTCCTCAGGCCACATACAAATTGTACAAATTTGTATGTGACTTTAGGAAGCTTTATTTCGAAAAAAAAATGGCAGTTGAAACATGTATGCACATATGTAGCCAATAATGTTTGTATAAATAAAAGAATTTATACTATAATGCAGCTCTACTTGTTATTGAGCACTATTTTATCAACACCAGAGTTTCATTGGATTACCATCTAGGAAACATCAATACAATCACTACACGACTATATATATATATATATATATATATAGTAGAGAATGGTAGTTTGTTTGAAGCATTGCTGGGTATAGTAGTAGTATGTTTTTTAAAGGCTGTGGGCAATGCAAATTCCGGGTAAGATGCAAGTTGTAATGGACCAAAAACAATAAATCGAATACGAAATATGACTTACCATTTATTTTTCCTAAAATTTTACATAACAGCAAGAGTTTTATTAGCTGTTTGTGTGATGTCCGGTCATATTTCGTATTCGATTTATTGTTTTTGTTCCTTACAACTTGCATCTTACCCGGAATTTGCATTGCCCACAGCCTTTAAAAAACATACTACTATATATATATATATACATAATTATTAATGACAATATATGTATTAGCATATACTATCAGTTCCTTTTACTTTGTAGTCTCCTTAAAAGATTCAGCTCGATGATTGTCAATTATTGATAACAGAGCACAAGACAAATGAAACGGACCGTAAAAATATATCTCACAGAAATGTTATGTTTTTGGTAAATGTGAAAAAATAAAAATTATAAAATAAAACCATGGTTATTGGAATATAATATGAACTGACTTATATATATATATATATATATATATATATATATATATATATATATATATATATATATAGCAAAAGGTATGAAAATAAAGGTATAATGTATATCTTTTAATTTGAACATATCATGAAAGGATTGGAACTCGATATGCGAAATAAAGCAATTTTATAGACAAATGAAAGAAGAGAATGACGATTGTGCAAATACAAAACCTATTATGTCCTCAGTTTTTAAAAACGAGGTATATTCAATTAAAGAATATTTTTTAATTAAATATACCTTGTTTTAAACAACTGAGGACGTAATAGATTTTGTATTCTCACAATATTTATTCTCTTCTTTCATTTGTATATATATATATATATATATATATATATATATATATATATATATATATAAATTTAAGCCTGCAATCGGTATTTAAAAATGAGTGCTTTTATTGTGGGGGGGGGTCAAAGTTTCTCTAAAGAGATTCAATGTTTTAACGAATTCCTTCTGCCAGCACAAGGCAGGTTTACGAATCGGTAGAAGATATCACTAGGAAGAAAAATAGACGTAGAAACTCACTTTGGTTAATCCACCTTATGGCTTAAACATTCTCACTAACATACCTAAACAGTTCTACGAAATTATCGAGAAAAAAATACAGTAAAACTATCAATCTGAATATCGATAAACTTAACATTAACTATCGTAAGTTCAAATAACACCAACATAAACAAGAATTGGAACTTAGATAATAGTACAATCCAGAATAATAACTCCCAATGTAACTGTAAAAATGTCAATGAATGCCTATTAGAGGGGAGATGTTTAACTTCAGATATAGTGTATGAATGTAACGTCATAGAAGAAAACCGAATTAGAACATACATTGGGTCGACGGTTTATAATTTAAAGGACAGGTTTAGAAACCATATAGACTCTTTCAAAGAACCTAATACAAATTCAAATAAAATCCCTACAACTTGTAAGAGAACTAAATAGTAAAAATATACAATACAGCCTGAAATGGTCTGTATTAGGTAGAGCAGGGAAATACAAACCTAACAAATCTAAGAGATGTAACCTCTGAATCTTGGAATCCTACAACATAGTTATGCATAAGAATAATTTATTAAAAACAAACAAACAGGTGATTTGTCTTACTTCCCAACACCGATTTCTTTCAATGTGATAGCTTTCTAATACTCCTCTATATACGTATTATATATATATATATATATATATATATATATATATATGGGCAGTATTTTTATTTGATACGTTTGAGCATGCAAACCCACCATAAACCAAGCTCGATACGAGGGGGGGGTGTATTATAATATTTGTAAAACGGTTTTAACCGACTTTCGCAATAAATTCAGCAATTTTAATTCTGTAACCTCATCACATGCCTGACTCATGAGAGTCAAAAAACGTTTTCAAAGATGGCGAGTTCTTATTCACACTGAAGCACATTAGATCGTTGGCCCTTCAACTCAAAACATTGAATAAAAAAAGGAACAAACATGAACTTTCACTACTGTTTAACCAAACACACACGGTAATCCAAACTCTATAAAAGTGAATATATAGAGTTAAGATTACCTACTTAGGAGAGTTTTGATTATCTACTGGACACCATCCTCGAGTGTCTTCGGTCTCTTTGTACAAGGGTTTGTTAGGACAACCTGACATGAGGATACTTCACCCTACAAGTAAACCCTCAACAAATATTCAAATTTACATAGTATTCAAAGACCAAATAAGATCCCATTGACACGGCTATACACTGGCTTATACGAGGAATGATACACCTTCTCCAAGTGATGTTACCTCAAGTAACATCACTTACATGGATACTCCACCAGACAAGATTAATTCTTGTCCTGAAATCCGGTAAGACCAAGATACTATAACATAATCAACTGGTCAATTGGAGAGAGGAAAATTAATGTTCTTAACTTTTTTACTGACTCAACGTTTATGCAGTAAAGGAGAAATTTAATAGAATATTCGAATATCTATGCATCTCATATAGAGATTAAGTGTTAGCCCCGGGAAGGGGCCTCTTGATTTCTGAGAACTTCGATGAAGTAAAATGAAACAAAAAGGGAATATAATAAATATAATATTCTAAACTTTATGTTATGTTTAATATTCTTAACTTCTTTACTAACTCAACGTTTGACAGGTAAAGGAGAACTTTAATGAAATATCTATATATCTCATATAGATATTAAGTGTTAGCCCCGGGAAGGGGCCCCTTGATTTCTGAGAACTTCGATTGAAGTAAAATGAAACAAAAACACACACATATATAGTCTTTGTTATTGTTAATTTATATATATATATATATATATATATATATATATATATATATATATATATATAGAGAGAGAGAGAGAGAGAGAGAGAGAGAGAGAGAGAGAGTAAGAAGATAACGTGACCTAAATTCATTAATTATATATATATATATATATATATATATATATATATATATACAAAAATGTTTGAAAAATTGTGCACATTAGTAAAAAAGAAAAAAGCAACACTTGAGTAAGAGATTCAAAGTTTCTTGATATTTTTAAGGACATTGTGACTAAATATGCTTATTTTATGAAAACGCTGAACCAAAGGCAATTACAGGTTTTCCTTTATCTTCCAAATTAATGAAACTGTGGCCATGGAGGAAAAGGAGACCAGAGAAAATAGGTTTATGAATATGATTGATTATGCCATAATTAAAAGCAATCAAGCTCGTGAGATTATTGTTGTAGCATTCAGATTTTGGATTCCCAATGTCGGTGTTCCTGGCATTCATCTGACAGACAATAGCAGGAAATTCAATAACTCTGAATTCAGGTACACGGTGGCACGAAGCATGGGCATCATTGTAAAAACTATTTGAAAAGAATAGTTGTAAGAGTGTAGTGATAGGCGACCAAGACGCTCAGACGTAACAATGTAAAACGGACCATAATGATTGGAGCCGCCATTTGTAATTCAGTCATCGTTCATGCATGGTTCTAACTCTTTTACAACTATCACTAATTTGCATGCGTAATATTAAGATTAGATTTGAAATTAATGTGTTCAGTGTTAAAACAACCTTTTCTAGCAGTTGAAGGTGAAAATTTAATCAGCTGTTTTTTTCTTGGCTATTGCAATACTGGAAAATTAATTGGTGACTTATCCAAAATAATTATAAAAACTTAACCTTCAAAGAAAATTAGGGAAAATCATCATCATATTCGGTTTAATATCTGTTTTATCTACTTTGCATGTATTGAACGGCTTTTAAAAATTGATTTCCAAAATTGATTTCCAAACTAACCTATCTCTGTCCAGGTCTTTATTCATCTCCCCCTCTCTCTCTCTCTCTCTCTCTCTCTCTCTCTCTCTCTCTCTCTCTCTCTCTCTCTCAAATCCATCTTTATCTTTCCTTCGTGTTTTTCGATACAAAACCTCTTTGGACAACGCTTCTAAGACACAAATAGACAGCAACGGACTCAATACAGATCTATGATGTACTCACTCTTTAACATTAAAGCTGTCACTAAATGTGCTGTTAATTTTAATTAGTGATGGGACGATTTCAATATTTTTCCAGATTCCGATTCTTTTTAAATTTTTTAAATATTCAGTTATAGAGTTTCTATTTTAAATTTTCGGGTTACTGTAAAAACATGTGTAATGTGTGCATATAATTTAGTAAAAGTAAAAATCAAATGGAGGGGGGCCATACATTACATGAGTACATATTTCTAACTATTTTTTCTCAAATGTTTTCCCCATAATTGACCAAAAATAGTGAGGCAACTAAAGATCTATTGCGCTTTTAAAACAATGCCGATTAGCAGTAGTTCGTCGTAAGTTGATAAAATTCTATTTTAATTTTTTCATAAACAATTGAACATAGTCGACCAGGACATTTTTTTAGTAAAAATAAAATTATAAAAAGACTAATTTTAAAAATGAAAATACTGCACAGGAAAAAGAAAGAAAAAGAGACAGAAAACTGTTACCTTTTTTCTTTCTTTTTTTCCTATTTATCCACTTGTGCCATTTTGTCTAGTGTCATTTTTACCTGAATTCGTCATTATGATCTATAGATTTTAGTTTTACTGCTCGTTAAAAATCAATAAATATTTATCATTTTATTATTAGTACTAGTAATGGAAAATTAAATTTAAAAAATAAATAAATGAATAAATAAAAGAATTGTTTTTGAAATCATAAATTAGGCTCCGATTTTTCCGATTCAGATTAATCGTCCAAACGCTAATTCTTCTTCTTCTTTCATGTGAATCAGATGATTCTGGTGTTGGCATTAGTTTTACCCGATGTTTTTCTAGTTAGAAAATTTTCTGGAAAGACATCAGATACTTACAGGAAGGACCACGAGAAGGTTGCCAACATCCCTAAGTGAAAGTAGTACTGTGGAGCTGACTGGATTCGAACTTGGAACACCCAGGTTTTCAGTCCGTGTCGATATCCACTTAACCACCCTCACCTCCCCAAACGCTAATTATAACACGACTTTGAGCATTTCTGTACATTGCTTAAACAACCTTCACTAGCCATTAGTTAAAATATGAGATAAAAATAGACTGGTGTTGTGTTTCAACAGGATATGATAATCCAAAATGTCCCAAAATATAATGGCCAAATGGAACAAGATCTACATGTCTCAAACCCACATCGCCTCGAACACCTGTTATTGTGAATAACTCTCCGGCACCAAATGATGTCGATGCTAGAGACTTCCTACTTAACTGACGAACAAGCAAATTATCCACCTTATATGGAGCTTGAAATGACAAATTATTTGTAATCGAGAGGTCGACAGTTCGAATCAGCTTCACCCCATCAAACTTTTTAATATTTAAAACTACAGTACATTACACCTCTTGCTTTTATGTACAGCACAGGCAATTTTTTGCCATTTAATTGGAGGGGGATCGGCTTTTTCATATATTTTATATCTTTATATTAATAAAGTACACTCGATTACCCCCTAAAACTTCAGTCACAATAGGTCTTTAAATACAATCGCTATATAGAATTCCAATATGGCCACGCTTTATGCCAATAATTGATGCATGTTTTCGGAAATTATCAGTCAGTTTCATTCGATTTCATAATTTGCTACATTCATTCCGGCATACCTGACTCTCTCAAATAAGTCCTTCATATAAGAAAAATATATTACCACCACAATTTTACACGGGGACTTCTTATTCATAAGATAATTTTTTTCTTCTGGTAAACTTAAATTTAGATATTTAAATTTAGGATATAAGTGATTAAGGAGGTATACTACTTAAGATGTTGGCATTATAGGGAATTTAAAAAATATGTGGAAAGTCAGATTTAATATATTTAAAATATAAAATATTTATGGTGTTGGCATTATAGAAAATTTAAAAAAATTAGAGGATGGTGAAATTTAAAGGGATTTAAAAAATAAAATTATAAGTGAATAATAGTATTGGATAAGATAAATTATCCAAAGATTTTATATTGAAATTCCTTTTTTATTATTTATTATTACTATTCATTATAATTTATTTTTGAATATATGCCTACGTTAATTTCTTATAATTTTTTAAATTTATATCTATATCGTTTCTAATGATTTTCATAGGATATTATTTTAGCTTTTCCTATTTTTAACGGTTAAAATTTTAATTATAAAATTTACCGTTAACCTTTTGCTTGACTTCTCTATATTTCTCTAATCAATTTTTCTTCTTCTTCTTCTTCTTCTTCTTCTTCTTCTTCTTCTTCTTCTTTTTTTATATTTGCTATTTTTCTATTTATCTTTATTTATCTGCTCCTTCCTCCTTTATTTTGATATCTCCTTCCCTTTTATTTGATATTGCCTACTATCCCACGCCTCATTTTGATTTAATATCTATCTTATTTCTCCCCCTTCATTTTTCTGTCTCTTCTTTTTTCTTTCTGCCCTTATATATCTTTTTCTCTTTCTTTCTATCTCTTTCTACTCTTTTCTTGCTATCTATTTTTTCTTTCTGTTTATGTTTTCTTTGTATCTATTTTTTCTATTTTTAAAAGTTTGTTCTCTTCTTTATATTTAATATTTTATTTAAATTAGATTTAGATTTTGAATTATTTACTTTTATTTTTTCCATTGAACAACTTCTTTCATATTTTTCTGTCTGCCAGGGAAGCATTACAATTACCAATGGATATATTTATATTCTGATTTCTTATTCTCTGGAGAGATATTTATTTTTTGTTTTTGGTAAGTCATTTTATTATCAACTCATTTTTATTTTGGATTTCTTTTGATTATTGGTTTATCTAGTATCTCGAGCATTAATTTAACATGATATGATCTAATATAAGGATATACTAATTATCTTTATTGTATTATTTGTGTATATATATATATATATATATATATATATATATATATATATATATGGGAAGAGAAGGATTAAGGTAATCCGACGTGATGGGAAAATGAAAAAGGAAAACCAAAAAATGGATGTTTTTTTATGTGTACATCAACGTTTCGTCTTTATTTATAAGACTTCATCAGGATGATAAAATAGAGAAAAAATGTCATGCAAGTACAGATACATGTAGGGTAGACATATTGGGAGGAAAAATAAAATGGAATAATGGCCCCTACTGGGTGGACGTCCGTACTTGTTGGAGAAATAGAAATGAATGTTGAAGAAAATGAGTGGGGAAAAAATGGAAGGATGGGGTGAGCAAGGACTACTGTGGCTGGTGGTAAGAGAAAGAGGTGGGGGATGAGCAGGGGTAAAGTGGATGGCAGAGAGGGAGTGGAGGAAGAGGGGGGAGGGAGGTGTTTGACCAGATGGCTGCGGTCAAGATTGAAGGGGAAAAGTAAGTTGGAATGTTTGTGTATGGGGGGTGTATGCAGGGAAAGGAGGATGGGTAGAGAGGGAGGGGGGCTGTGATTTTGGTGGATGGCCGAAAGTTATGGTCTTAGAGAGCGTTTTTAGAAAATGAGGGAATTTAAGAAGGGGTATGGGAGAAAGTAGTTGAGAGGGGGAGAGGGAGGATTTGTTGTGATAGGGTGTGAAATATTTGGAAAATTATAGCAATGAGTGAGGGATTGGAGGGGTGGAGGAGGGCGGTGATTGAAAGGGTGGGTATGGAATATTTGAAATATTTGGAGCATGAGAAAGTTTATTTGGACTGCAGTATTAAAAATGTGAGGGAAAAAACGGAAAAAGTAAGGAGAAAATGAAGATTCAAGGAGAAAAAGGAAAGGAGTGAGTAAATGGAAGAGTGTCATAAAGGTGGGAGATGAAAATAAAAGTTAACTATGATCAGGCAAGAGTCTTTGTTTTGTGAGGATGATCTTGCTTATTAAGGGTGATAGGTTAAAGAAACCATTTCGTTACTTGATGGTGGTGGAGGCGGTGATGAGGGCAGTTTCCAATAATCTTCGCCGAGATTTGTTGTGGATGTATTTAGTGATTTTGGCTTGTTCAAATTTGAATGCATGACCATGTTCTAGTGCATGGGAGAAAAGTGCACTAAGAGGGTTGTTGTTTTTTATGTTCCTTTTGTGTTCATTTAATCGTTTCTTTAATTCACGTTGTGTTTCTCCCACGTAAAATTGATGGCAATCATTGCAAGGGACAGTATATAAGCCGGCATGGGATGTGGGTGTTTTTTGGAAATGTCTGGATGTGTTTTATGGATTGAGATGCGGTTTGTACAGTTGGAATGCCTAGTTTGTTAAGCGTGTTGCATATGGATGTGTTATTGGAGTGCGTGGGTAGGAGAAGGGGTCTGTCTATGAGAGAGGTGTTAGGAGTTTGATTTTTTTGTGTGGTGGTTCTGGAGAATATTTGGAAGGCTTTTTTCTTGGCATTTAATATAAAATGTGTGGGGTATTGCAATGTTTTTAGGGAATTAAAAATGTACTTTATTTCTTCATCTATGTGTGGGGGGCTACATATTCTAAGGGCGCGTAGGAAAAAGCCTATAATTATACCTGTTTTGATCTTGCTATGGTGGTGGGAGTAGAAATGTATGTAGTCATTTTTGTGAGTGTTTTTGCGGTGTACCTTAAATTCTAGTTTGTTGTTGGACTTAATTATAAGAGTATCAAAAACAAACTTTAAACACATCCAGACATTTCCAAAAAACACCCACATCCCATGCCGGCTTATATACTGTCCCTTGCAATGATTGTCATCAATTTTACGTGGGAGAAACACAACGTGAATTAAAGAAACGATTAAATGAACACAAAAGGAACATAAAAAACAACAACCCTCTTAGTGCACTTTTCTCCCATGCACTAGAACATGGTCATGCATTCAAATTTGAACAAGCCAAAATCACTAAACACATCCACAACAAATCTCGGCGAAGATTATTGGAAACTGCCCTCATCACCGCCTCCACCACCATCAAGTAACGAAATGGTTTCTTTAACCTATCACCCTTAATAAGCAAGATCATCCTCACAAAACAAAGACTCTTGCCTGATCATAGTTAACTTTTATTTTCATCTCCCACCTTTATGACACTCTTCCATTTACTCACTCCTTTCCTTTTTCTCCATGAATCTTCATTTTCTCCTTACTTTTTCCGTTTTTTCCCTCACATTTTTAATACTGCAGTCCAAATAAACTTTCTCATGCTCCAAATATTTCAAATATTCCATACCCACCCTTTCAATCACCGCCCTCCTCCACCCCTCCAATCCCTCACTCATTGCTATAATTTTCCAAATATTTCAAATATTTCACACCCTATCACAACAAATCCTCCCTCTCCCCCTCTCAACTACTTTCTCCCATACCCCTTCTTAAATTCCCTCATTTTTTCAAAACGCTCTCTAAGACCATAACTTTCGGCCATCCACCAAAATCACAGCCCCCCCTCCCTCTCTACCCATCCTCCTTTCCCTGCATACACCCCCCATACACAAACATTCCAACTTACTTTTCCCCTTCAATCTTGACCGCAGCCATCTGGTCAAACACCTCCCTCCCCCCTCTTCCTCCACTCCCTCTCTGCCATCCACTTTACCCCTGCTCATCCCCCACCTCTTTCTCTTACCACCAGCCACAGTAGTCCTTGCTCACCCATCCTTCCATTTTTTCCCCACTCATTTTCTTCAACATTCATTTCTATTTCTCCAACAAGTACGGACGTCCACCCAGTAGGGGCCATTATTCCATTTTATTTTTCCTCGCAATATGTCTACCCTACATGTATCTGTACTTGCATGACATTTTTTCTCTATTTTATCATCCTGATGAAGTCTTATAAATAAAGACGAAACGTTGATGTACACATAAAAAACATCCATTTTTTGGTTTTCCTTTTTCATTGTCCTATATATATATATATATATATATAGTCTCGGAAGTTTCTCAACCATTAAAACTATATATAAAAAAAAAAAAAAAAAAAAAAAAAAAACAAACAAAAAAAAAACTTATAGTCTCAAGTCTTCCAGTGGAAAATCACTCATGTAAGTCAATTTATTTTTTACAGTTATTATATTAGTTAGTTTCTAACACTATTTTAAGGGATCATCAGTTGTTTACCATGAAAAACTGTTTCGGGAATTTAAAAACAAGACAGTATTTAATTTCATGGCTTCCCAGCAGAGTTGATCAGACCCCACTTCCCTTAAAATATATATATATATATGTGTGTGTGTGTGTGTGTGTGTGTGTGAGTGTGTGTGTGGTAATCAAGGTTAAGTTTAAAGCTACAATTGAAACATTTTCAATGGATGTGTAGCTTTTGATATGTTTGTTTAAATAAAACTATTAAAAGAATAACAGTTCCAGGATGGGTAAAATTAATTCCCGAACAGAAAAATGTTTTGAACCACATTTATGTCCCCTTACTAATATCAAAATTAACATATAATGATACTAAACCTTATGTTTAGAATCCTTATTGTAAGAAAACTTGATTATTTCCCTATTCATCAGAAAAATCATAAATTCGTCAAGTTTTACTCTGATGTAATAGTAATAATAAAGATTTTCTGAAACATGTGTACATGTGGAAAAATATTGTTGAATGATTACAAAATACTTATCATGTCGTAAATTTTGTACTCTACTAAATGAAAACATTTATATATATATATATATATATATATATATATATATATATATATATATATAGGCAGTGATATGCAAACTAATTTTGTGTATGTGTGTGTGTGTATATATATAACTGAGAATGTGTGTGTATATACTTATACTGTAAATGGAAAATATCTCCGTTCCTTCTTGAATCTTTCGAAATGATTTTTTACCTTTTCACATTTTCTGTACATCGTCCAACTTTAATCAAGAAGCAACAAAATGAAAATCGATTTTTCAATTTCGAGAATATCAAATCTTACTTGTACTCAAGAGATCTCAAAGTTAAAAACAAAGTTGAGGCCAAGTTGAAGCACCTGTGAAACATATCAGGTGAATCTTATTACGTCTGAATATACACCTCGACATATATATATATATATATATATATATATATATATATATATATATATAGAGAGAGAGAGATAGATAGATAGATAGATAGATAGATAGATAGATAGATAGATAGATAAAGTAAAGTCAGTCTCTTTATCATTTCTTTGTCATCGATAGCTTTCGTCCTACAAAATCAATGTTTGATTTTGATTTAATAGTTTCTTGTACAACGTTGGTACATGTTCTTAGCAAGAAAAAAATGTAATTCGATTGTTTAAGAAATTATTTCATCTGGGATGTATATATATATATATATATATATATATATATATATGACACCACATACCAGTAAGTATTGATCGGTTATGTTACATAGAAGGTATGATCAGTTTTAGTTTAATTGTTAGTGTGAAAACGTAATAATCTTATCTCCTGCTAGATAGGTGCTGTATACTCTTTGCTAAGGGAAGATGGAGAGTTGAGTTAAATAAAATATATTTTAAGTGAAACAGATCGTTGTCTTTTTCATGAGTGTACCAGTTCATGAAAGAAAAATTTTCTAGAGCGCAACTCCAACAAAGAGAGATTAACCTGATTCATACTCCCTCTCCATTGAGGGATATATAAGGGGTTTGGAAAATCGATGACATAACTTCGGGCTTATGTTCTATATATGTAAAGGAGCCTCTTTGTGTGGGGGTTTGCTTTTGTAATAGAACTCCATCACTAGTCTAATTTCCTTTGTGTTCTATTTCTTCCTCTGAATGGTCTCTAGTTTGTGCTGATCATATTTACTTACCTGTATTTGGTCTGTAGTATTATGTTAAATAAGAAGGGCCAACATTCGCAGGTTGCCCCTCGCCATTGGCTATCAAAGGAGACCCTGCCGATCATGACGCTCAGATCTTTCTCTGGGCCCCACGGCTTTTATATTTGTTTGGTGTCATTTTGTCATGATTTTATTAATGTATGTCACAACACCAGACCCAGGCTTATTTTACTTGTGATGCTGTCCCAGGAATAGTGTTTATCTATCCCATATATAGAAATAACAGTGCACGATTACACATATGTGTACGTGTTAGATATTTATAATAAAGAATTTTTATCAGTATTTGTTTCAGTGGTCTAATTAAATCTGAACAGTATAAGGATATGCGTGCAGAACAGTACACATCGATGGTATGGTCATGTTGAAAGAATGGATGAGAGTTCCTGGGTTAGTAGATGTAGAACAGCTGAGGTAGCAGGGTCAGCTCACAAGAGAAGGCCAAGGAAAACATAGAAGGAAGTGATAAGCATGTTTATGGAAACATTTTTCATTATTTACACATATAGAACATAATCCCGAATTTATGTAATCGATTTTCCAAACACAGTGTATTTATAAGTTTTGGGGTGCTTACACTGACAGTTCCAACGTTTTTACCTATTGCTCTCCTCAGAGCCAAGTGCCATCGCTAGGTGTGGACGTTAAGTATAATATTACTTTAAAAATTCGAATTTATATAACTTTTCCCTTTTCTTGTTCTTTTTCTTTTTCTTTTTCTTTTCTCTTCCTTCTTCTTAACTTAATTTACATATAGGCATTCAGTTTAAAATTCATAGTTGTATCAATTAAATAAATGACAGTTATGCAAACAGCATATTAAGCAGTTAATGAATATATATATATACACACATATATATATATATATATATATATATATATATATATATATATATATATATATATACATATACGATTATATATATATATATATATATATATATATATATAAATTAATTAATTCAGTTAAAATATTAAAAAAATGAACAAAACCAATATGTTTATTTTAATATATATATATATATATATATATATATATATATATATATATATATATATATATATATATATATATATATATATATATATAAGCGCCAATCTGCACGTAACATCGCCAGGACTACACTTAATGCTAACGTCTTAAGAACTTGACGTCTCTTTCTGCTCATGTTGTGATTCGACCCCTCGGGGTTAATACCATCAAAATGAGGAGGAAGAAAAGAAGAAGAAAAAAAACTATAAGACAGTCTCGCCTGACAAGGTTGTTCTACAACGAAAGGTTGCAAAAATAAAAATAAAAAATAAATTAATTTTTCATTTAAAATTGCACGATTGTTGATTTTCAAAATATTTCACTTTAAAATTAAAACATTATTTATATCCGTTCCAAGAAGTCAAACGCAACAATTATTTGGCATATGATCGTTTCCAAGACCATTTTGTGTTATACATTTGATGACTCCAAATAGTGTCTTCATCAGCACTCTTTACAAGATCACATACGGAAATTATTTCAGAAAAAGCTTTAAAAACTCAGTATTATTTCAAAACCACATATATTCAGTCAATAATGGAGACAACACCTCATATTAAGCCACCATATATTACTCGATCCGTAAGTTCAAAGATGATAATAGCAATGACAATAGATTTGAAAATATATAAGAAACAGCAAATTAACATTTTTAATATTTACAATACAGAATGAACAAGGACGAAAAATAAAATAAAAATCATGAAATGAAATGAAGAAACAAAAATGATAATTTATAACATACAAAATATTATCAGAAAACAATTTGAAAAATAGAAAAATTAGAGGCAACTTTTTTTTAGATTAAAATCGCTGAGGAGTATAGATTAAAAATGAGTATCAAGCCAATAGATGTAGATTTTTGCCGATAATGTTATTTCAAGATCAATAAAAGTCTTTGAACGAAATATTGTTATTTTGTCAATATTAAAAAGTTCCAAACCAGACAGTTCCTATTTAGAATATCGACAAAATGTAAATTGAAAGAGGGTCCAATATTGCTTAAATCGTAGGAAACACAAACCGGCAATCAACTGCCGAATTGACATTCAAATAAACTAATCTAAACGAAGCAGAATTATATATACTAGCAAATATATGCTCCCTCCAGTCGCATATTTTTGCTAGGCTGCCGCATCAGAAATGAAGGCTCACGCGTAAGCCAATGGAGCCCCAGTCATATTTCTGTGGTGGTTAGACATTGATTTTCTGTGTTTATGACCAAGATTATTTTTAGTTGAAAATAAAGGAAAAAAAATTCGATCCTACCCCGATTTTTGTTGTACCCTCGCCCATAAATAGAAAGACTTGTAGTTTAAAAAGAAAGAAAATTTTTTTTTTGTACCCCCCTCAATTTTTTTATATTACCAGTCATAGAAATATTTTTTAGTTAAGAAAAAAAAAAAAATTTTTTTGACCGCCTTCCCCCAATTTTTTTATCCCCCCCCCTATACATGTAAATATTTTTAATTAAAAAGGAAAAAAAAAAACCTAACCCTAACTGTAACGATGGGGTCAAAGTTAGCATGGGTCCTAAAATGGAAAAAAGCACCAAAAAATCAAATACAGTGAACACAGTGTGTGTGTGTGTGGGGGGGGGTGTTTGTTTAATGACCTTTTTTTAATTAAACAATTTGATTCTACAATCAGTTGTATAGTTTTCCAGTACAATGTGTTAGTTTATTTTGTTGACATTAAAGAAAAAAAAATCACATCTTTTTTTTTAATAAATAAAACATGGAATCATAAATTCTGTTGAGGTCGTGAAAAAATGATAATATTGGATATGAAAGTATTAAGAAATCAAATACAGTAAACACGAAAAGTTTTTTAATTCTCGGAAAGAAAAAGTTTACCTGAACTGTGTGTGTGCGTGTGCGTGTGTGCGTGCGCTCGCGCGTTTTTATATAGTAATTTTTAAATCAATTATTATTTTAATTAAACAATTTGATTTAATAAATTTGTGTTTTAAAACATAATGGCTAAGAATAAACAAACTTAGGACGGTTTTAAAAATGGAAAACTGAGCACGGTGTTTGCGAGCGTTGTTGTTTACATATTTAACGTCCCACATTAACGTCGGCTGCTTAATCAGATCGCCATATTTAATTACCGGAGGGAGGGAGGACACCACTGATTAAACAGCCAATCGGCTGCTTAATCAGATCGCCATATTTAATTACCGGAGGGAGGGATGACACCATTGATTAAACAGCTAATCGGCTGCTTAATCAGATCGCCATATTTAATTACCGGAGGGAGGGAGGACACCACTTATTAAACAGCTAATGACCTTGCAATTTTAACAGTACTCGCGTTGAAATGGTTTAGAAAACACGCCGGTTATGATGAAAATGGCTTTAATTAATTGTATGAATAATGTTTCTTAATATAACCTTATCGGAAAATATTGTAAATACATATGTAAATTGGATAATAGCAGTTATAAGTGTATATTTGTAAATATGAATTTAATTGAAGGTTTAAAGGAATGACTTATGTTAATGGCAACACCCATCTGGTGTCTGAACGACTTTTGATGACAGTATATAAAGAATTTCAAAAAGATTAGTTTCAGTAAAATAGTCATACTGGAGTTTCGGCTTCAGACAGACAGATACATAAACTCCATTATTAATATATATATATATATATATATATATATATATATATATATATATATATATATATATATACGTTGTAGTTATGGGCGACTAATAATGCAATTTTCCGCATCTTAATCGCTTAGGAAGTGAAAAAATCGAAATAGTTGTGAGCAAAAAAGGTACGAACGCTGCAATCACCAATAAAACAATTACATAAAAAAATACATTAAATATTTAGGTGATAAAAATCGTAAATATTTCTAAACAGGGCGTCGTAGTCCAATGATAAGATGCTGCACTATAGACATCAATAGTCAATAAATTTTATCATTTATTTATAAAAATTCGAATTTACTTAACTTTTTACTATCCTAAAGTTACATCAATTTGCTTGCAAATGCCTATTTAGGTCATTTGAATACGAAACTTAGTGCAGAGCTGATCTCTTTTAACTTCATCAGTTGAGAGCTAGCTATATATATCCAGCCATCCATTCAAGCATTACTAAGATTGTTATACGTTATATGTACTTCGATGTTTTTGGTGGAATATGTTTTGTATTTATTTATAAACCGTTTACATTAACACTAAGATAAGATTAATTGCCCAGATTACTTCACTTAAGTAGTAAGTTTCTATTTAATACGAAACTAAGAGGCGAGTTAGTCCCCTTCAAACAAAAACAGTCTATAGTTACCCAGACATGATCAAACTTCCGGCAGGAGCTATTATATACTTATTATTTTTTATTAAATAATGCTAATTACCTCATTATAAAGTATTATGAGGACTCAAAAGTAGTTTTACGGAAATTTATACCTAAAGTTAATTGTGATTACGTTTTATACTTAACTCGTGCTGTGAGGGAAATAATGCCAAGCATCAATACTCATATTACCTCTCTACATTAATTTTATGCCTATATTTATATTGGAGTGGGTGCAGTTTTTTTCTATATTTAGCATTTATTTGGCATTATATTTTGAATGATAATTGTTTTATTGGTTCTTACCTCCTTCCTTAAATTATCTTAGTTTTTTAGTTACTATTACTTAACTAATTAGTACAGTTGAAATGTAAAACTATTGTTTGCTGATGTTCTCATGATCTGGCTCTCTTACCATTTCCTTATCTATAAGCTAGATTTAGGCTATGTTTAAGTTATTTTTGTTGCATATCATATGTTCTATATTTAAATGTTTTATAGTGGGGTATTACTGTTCCGTTATCTACTATTAGGTTTTCAGCTCATATTGGCTACATAATCTTATAATATTCCTATACCTTAGATATTTTAATATTTACGTTGATGAAAGGGTCAGTGCCACAGGCGTCTATATAGGTATGTAACGGGATAGGACATATGCGGTTCTATATAGACAGTTCTGAACCAGTTCCTGTCTTTTATTTAATAAATTCTCCTTAGACATATTGTAGGATTCCAGAATACAGAGGTTAAATCTCTTGGATTTGTTAGGTTTATATTTCCCTGCTCTACCTAATACAGACCATTTCAGGCTGTATTGTATATTTTTACTATTTAGTTCTCTTACAAGTTGTAGGGATTTTATTTGAATTTGTATTAGGTTCTTTGAAAGAGTGTTATGGTTTCTATACCTGTCCTTGAAGCTACATTCTGTCAACTCAATGTATGTTCTAATTCTGTTTTATTCTATGACGTTACATTTATACACTATATCTGAAGTTAAACATCTCCCCTCTAATAGGCATTCATTGACATTTTTACAGTTACATTGGGAGCTATTATTCTGGTTCTGGACTGTACTAGTATCTAAGTTTCTATTCTTGTTGATTTTTGTGTTATTTGAACTTACTATAGTTGATCTTAAGTTTATCGATGTTGAAAAGGATAGCTTTACTGTATTTTTATTTATAACTTTGCCTAATCTACTATCCCTAGGAAAATTTCTCGATAATTTGGTAAAATTGTTTAGGTATGTTAGTGAGAATGTTTAAGACATAAGGAGGGTTGAACCAGAGTGAATTTCTACGTCTGTTTTTCTTCTTAGTGATATTTTCCATGGATGGTGGGTTTTTTGATCCCCTAGTGTTAAGTGTAGTATTAGGTGCAGTATCCCATGTATTATTAGTATTTATTCTCCTATTGATTTTTCTGGAAATTCTATGTTGTATGATATTATGTGAGGTGCATTCCTATGTTGATGTTAAGTTTATCGATGTTCAGAAGGATAGTTTTACTCTATTTTTATTTATAATTTTACCTATGAAAATTTTTCTCGATAATTTGGTAGAACTGTTTAAGTATGTTAGTGAGAATGTTTAAGCCATAAGGAGGATTGAACCAGAGTGAATTTCTACGTCTATTTTTCTTCCTAGTGATATTCTCTACTGATGGTGGGTTTGTTGATCCTCTGGTGTTAAGTGTAGTATTAGGGGCAGTACCTCGCGTATTATTAGTATTTATTCTCCTTTTGATTTGTCTGGAATTTCCCATAGCCATGTTGTAAGATATTATGTGAGGTGTGTTCCTATTTGTATTAGAATTCCCATTATGATTTACCGAGCTTGCTTTCATATCATTTCATATAAATATGTATTTTAGCTGTCTCAACTCGACGTTACCCGGGCGATTTTTTACTGTTTTAAACAAGTTTTGTCCGTTTTTCACAAAGTCTGTCCTTACTGCCATGATTTTTATGAAAGAGTTAATTAGCAGGGGAGATAATTCGAACATTACAGCGAAAACAAAAATGTTGGTTATAAAAAAGTTAACAATTTATGGATCTTTCTTCAAGCAGAATTCGTTTTTCTTTTTTTGACGATACACTATCTCCGATGGGAAAATAGAATCCAACCGGAATAAATATGATATGAGAAATATTATAACTATTTGAAAAATCTCCCCATTAAAAGGAAATGCAACTTTTTTTAGAAAAAGTCTAAGTCAGATCTTATTTCTGCTCGAGGTTCTTCCAAGTATTATTTGGTTTGTGTGTTTAAAAAAAAATTATATCGAAACCTGGTATAAGCTAAACACACATTCAATAAATAAAAAAACGGAATTCATATTGTTTTGCTTGATCTGCTTTACGGCATATCAACCCTTTTGAGAAAGAGTGTAACTCAGATCTTATTTCTTCTCAAGGTTTTTCTTAGTATTATTTGTTTTGTTCTGCCATTACTAACCAGCAGAGCATTACCGTTGTCGACCAAGGGAATAGTCTATGCAGTGTGATGATGTATGAAAGTAAAACCTGGCCAGTGAGTGTTAAGGACATGTGTTGCATTGAAAGAAATGATATGATAATGATATGGTGGATGTGTAATGTAAGTCTTAAAAACAGGCTTAGTTCTGATTACCTCAGAAGAAGATTAAATCTGGACAGTATAGGGAAATGTGTGCAAAAGAGGCAACTTCGATGCTATGGCCACATTGAAAAAAATGGATGAGAATGTTTGGGTTAGTAGATGTAGAACCGTTGAGGTAGCATTTTCAGTTCTTAGGGGAAGCCCAAAAAAAAAACATGGGAGGAAGTGATAAAAATGGACCTGTGAAAAAGATGGATAAATAAAGACCTGGCTCGATATAGGTTAGTTTTGAAGTCAATTTCTTAAAGCTGTCCAACGCATGCCAGCATATAAAACGGAGGTTAAACCGAATATGATGATTGTTTTTTTTTAAACATTTTTTTATATGGCAACCTAATATATCAAACACACACACACATGCAATGAAAAAGGAATTCATATTCTTTTGTTTATTTTACAACATAACAACGCTTTTGGGGGTTATTTAATCCTGAAACATGATACTTATTATAAATGATTCATTGTATACGATGCATTGAACGCAAGGTGCTATTTTACCTATAACTAGGAAGAAATTGTGAGTTCATGCCTTTCAGAAGAGTATTAGTACTTAATTGACCATGAACGACGTTAAACGTTTATACTATTCATTTATTACTTCTACAAACCAAGTCATTCTTAATATTCTATAGGAACACTTTAAAACTAAGTTATTGTTGCACAGATAATAATACTGTTATATTTCTTCCAGAGATTATTTGTTTTGCTTGTTTTAAAAACCCCATTATTTTTGCATGGAAACTCCATATAAACCAAACACACACACTCAATAAAAAAGGAATTCTCATTGTTTTGCTTGATCTGTTTTACGGCATATCAACCCTTTTTGGGTTATTTAATCCTGAAACACGATATTTATTATGAATGATTCATTGTATTTTTCATGATCGGGTCACGGCTTATCAAGGCCAAAAGCCACTCGATGATAAGGGTTAATGAGATGGGAATGATTGCCAACCGAAAGATGAGGAACACTATGGGAGTACTAACATTGATCGTTGGTATGAACTGCATTTGGTTACTTTTGTGGCGGTCCTTTATAAGAATTTGTTAACATTGGATTTGAAGCTGATCAAGTTGTGATCAGCAGGGAAGCAGTCCTGCGGTAATGTGTCCCACAGGTGGGAAGCCCTTACAAAAAAGCTCTGTCTATGGGAGTTCTGCCTGATGCTAGGGACATTGAGGGAGAAAGGAAAGTATACGATTCATTGAACACAAGGTGCTATTTTAATTGTAACTGGGAGGAAATTGTGATTTCATAGCTTTACAAAATCTCAAATCAAAACAAATTTATTAGCAAAAAAAAAAATAACAAAGTGCAACAAGCCATGTAAAAGGACAGTTAGAAGATGTGTACATCTATATATCGTCTGAATGTTTGTCCAAAGCGACTTTCAACCTGGATATGATAGACATAATCGATACCTCTGGTAGACTGTTACACAGAGCATAAACATGAACAGAAAATGCTGCCTTTCTTCGAATGAGACAATATATATATATATATATATATATATATATATATACTTATACATATATATACTTATATATATATATATATAAGTATATATATGTATAAGTATATATATATATAAGTATATATATATATATATATAAGTATATATATATATATATATATATAAACCATATTTTGCTAAATTTAAAGAAACAAGATTTTATTCATCTTAGAAATCATTTTTTCAAATCAAAAGACTTTGGTATAATTACGAATCCGATTCGTTCAACAGAAGAACAACCGATATTTGTATGCCAATCCGGGATCATTTCTACATAGACTCCTCAGAAAACGATAAAGTTCTAAATTAGAAAAAAATACATGGCGATACTACCAGCAATACTCCAAAAAGCAAATTATCTCAACGAAAGAGATGATGTAACTGAGTTGGATGTTGAAAACATAAACAGCAGAAGTTAGAGTTTGTTAGTGCAAAGTACCCATATGTCATACTTAACTGTTTGGTACAGGGGCGTTTGTCATATGGTGCGGTTACAGCAACCCACTGAATGTAGCTAAAAACAGCATATTATGAAATATCTAATGAATATAAGTATTGTAAAATATTTTTTAATGTTGTCTTTCAAAGACTGCGACGCCATGTTCATTTTTGTGAAGGGATCTATTATTATGAAATAACATAATAACGGAATGACTGGTAAGCAAGAATAAGAAAACAAAGTCGGACGATTTGTTAATACAAACTCACTCATGCAGCAGACCTTATTACACTATTGTGAACTGTATTACTCTGTTAAAATTAATATATAATTGAAATGGATGAATTTATGACCATGAACGATGTTAACTATGTACACTATTCGTTTATTAATTATACAAACCACAGCGTTCCCAATATTCTATTGGAACACTTTAAAAATGAGTTATTGTTGTGCAGATAATAATACTGTTTATTCCATCCTGTGAGTTTAGTTGTTTCACTTGAGTCTTTCAGATGGTGACGAGGTCTGCATCATCATCTTGTCTTCTTCTTTGTAATGGTTGGAACACAGGGCTTAAAACGAATGGAGTAATATGAATGATGTAGAATATTTCTAACATAATTTATTCCATACTAAAAACCATCATCATCATCATCATCATCATCATCATCATCATCATCATCATCATCATCATCATCATCATCATCATCATCATCCAGTTGTTGGTTGCGTCATAAATTCTTCGGACAAGTGGGCATGGAAGAAAGAACGTCCCTCTATGGAGATCTATCAGTTTTGTGTCTCTTGATAGCTGACTTGAGTTAGCAGACTGACTGTTCCAAAACATACCTTTTCTTGAATACAACGTGATCTTAGTCAACCAATCAGAACCTTTTGTATCATCAATCAAATTCCTTTTGCTATCTAACTAAAAGGAGACCACTTATTATACATCTTCTCTATCACATTCTTTTCAAAGTGTCCTTGTAAATTTCCATTCAATTCTAAATGTCTCTTACCTAGGTAAATCCAGCATGATTTTTTATAAGCAATCTCCAATTAGTAGGCAGCACAGATATACATACACATACATACACATAGATATACATACACATACATACATACGCACAGATACACATACACATCCATACATACGCACAGATATACATATACATTCATACATACGCACAGATATACATACACATCCATACATACACACAAATACACATACACATCCATATATACGCATAGATATACATACACATCTATACATACGCACAGATATACATACACATCCATACATACACATAGATATACATACACATCCATACATACGCACAGATATACATACACATCCATACATACACACAAATACACATACACATCCATACATACGCATAGATATACATACACATCCATACATACGCACAGATATACATACACATCCATACATACGCACAGATATACATACACAGCCATACATACACACATATATACATACACATCCATACATACACACATATACATACACATCCATACATACGCACAGATATACATATTAGCTGGCTTTGTCGGCTCACTATCACTTCCTAAAGATCGCTAATTGAAATACTTGAAACGTTAATTTAAAATAATAAACATTTAATTCATAACTTTGTTGTAAACCCAAAACAAAATCTTTCTCATTTATTCATATAGATAGATAAACATTAGCATTTTGGTAATTTCGATACAAATTTATTTATCCTTAGAATGTGACTGCAAAGCAAAGAAAAGAAAAGAAAAGAAAAAAGAAATCAATTTGCCTTTTCACTTGCAATTTAGAAATAGATCGAAATTTCTTGAAAATCGAATTGGTCCCTCTAAAGAAAAGGACATTTAAACACGAATGCTAAATATCTGTCCAGGAAATAAAATGATATCGTGAAACAGAACTATTGGTTATATTAAAATCAAAACAATCATCGAATAAAAACATAATAACTAATAATAGTTAATTAATCAAATGTCTTTTTTTAAAAGCCATATGCAAATTAGTTAATCTTGTGACTGATATCACATACATAAGCAGTATATAAAAAAGTCGGTGCATCTATTGTGTAAAGTTGAATAGTTAACTTACCATAATTAGCATTTTATTTTGTTCTTTATTTTTTATCATCCCTTTTATTTTATTTTTTATTTTTGGGGGATTATTTAAGGCTTAGTTTTTGTTATCCCACTCCCATCATCACACATGTATATACTTTTTGTAAATAAAATTAATTTCAAACACCTTGGGATATTTTAAGTAGCTTAAGTCCATAGAGTGAATGTGCTATTGTGGTAACTGAAGCTAGTTTCTAGGGTTTAGACCATGTGGACAACCCCCGACCCCCACTCCCCCCCATACCCCTTTTTGGCCTTGTGCCACATCATTTATGTATTTTTGTACATGTTGATAAATAAATAAAGTTGAATAGTTACGTTGCGTCACTTCTTGGCCTTTTGGCCAAGATCAAAGTTTAGTATCTGTTCCGATGGATACTACACCCCATAGACTGGTACCATCTTAGCCTTCGGGTCTTGATGACGCCGGACTGTCCTATGCAGTTTTAGGAGGTCCACCCTCCCATGCTTTGCCTCCCCTCTTTTTGGGAGGAGTAAGTTTATTGCTTACTGCCTGAGGCTCCCCTACCGGGGAATGTCGACGTGGCTGCCCAGGCATTTTTGTAAGCCAAAGTGTTCACCTTCTCGGGCGCTGGCTTTTCAAATCCCACTTTTCCGACCTTGTGTCACATCATACCTTGTGGGAGGAAGATAAATAAAGTAGTAAAGTTGAATTAACTTGAAATAGGGCGTTTTGACCGTACTGTAAGTGCGAGAAATGGACCCAATTTTCGTATTTATTCATTTAGATATATTTTGTTGGTGTTTTCGACTTTCTTTCTCACGATAAAAACATGCCTTTTTGAAAAAAAATTATTATACCTTGTTCTCTGACTTGTATAAGTTTGTTAGAATTCTGAAAAGGGTGATCACCAGATTAAATAGACACAGGATGTCCATCTTTTCCAACGAAACAACACATTCTTCTTAGCTACACACGATAAAACATGAAACAAATCACAAAGAAAAAGATGATTCCGTCAGCATGTTTAGAAGTGTGCATTCTGAGTTTACAAAAATCAATATGTTTCCAAAATGCATAAGAATTTTCCAAAGATTTTCCCCTTTTCAGTTCAGATCATTTCTGAAGACGGACACCTCTCTTCAAGACTGACACTTGAAGACATCCGTAAGTAACAGGTAAAAGTTGTCCGTGTTAAACAATGCCATTTTATGTTTGTATTCAAACGTAAAATGTAGGTGTGGCCAAGTAAGAACTTATAAACAACGTGAACAGGTAAATCTACATTCTTCAGTAGAACATCACTTAGTTGACATGATTTGTAGTCAGACAGGTGTCCTCATCTTGATTTTTATCAGTACAACGTTTCGGCCGATGTACCTTCATACCTTCATACCTACATACTTCAAGTAGAGAATCACTTACGTTGTTTTATTTGGATTATTCGGACTACTATTCTCATCTTTGATCTTATTTTCATAACGTTTCCCCCCCGATGTAACCTCCAACATGTGTACCTTCTTGAACTGAAGAATCTTTATGTTGGACTCGGGAATCTGTACGAAATTTCCACCTGTGGTGCAACAGATAAAGTGCTAAGTAATAATCAATTCTAAGTAATAGTCTTCTGGGGGTTGAAGGTTCAATCCTCAGTGCGGGCGTTACTAACAAAGTAATACGAATTACTTAAGACTTCTACCCGCTCATGGCTGACGGAACGAGAGCAAGCTACCCCCGTGGATTAAATAAAGAGTTCTGTTCAAAATTCCGTACAGATTACAGAGTTCGACAGAAAGATTTCAATGCTCGATAAGATGCACCTGAAGAACGTCGGAGGTTACATCGGCTGAAACGTTGTGAAAATAACATCAACGGTGAGAACAGTAGTCCGAATAATCCAAATTATACAAACTAGCCGTCCCTATCCGGCGTTGCCTGGGTGTCTTTAATTTAATTTTTTTAATAGGATTTTGAAAGTTGAATTTAAATGCTTCCAAATTTCCAAGGGTCACGAAATAATTCGTAATTTTTGTCAACATTAAGCAATATTAAAATGGCTGACTTCGATAAGAATAAGTCGAAATGCATTCTGTGGATTTAATTTCGTAAGATTTCGTTTATTTTATGCTATTGGATTTTTAGTCTAAAATAATTGATTAAGTCTCATGAAAGCATCTTTATGCATATTTATTAAAACGGCTTACTTGCTTCCGAATAAAAGGCATGCTGGTGGATTTTAAAATTAAATAATTGTTTTAAACAGGATTTAAAAAATTCATTTTATCAACGAAGTAATTCATTCTTTTTTCTCAATTATTAACAAAAGATTAAAATGGCTGGGCGATTGTGTGTGTGTAGTGTGTGTGGTGTGTGTGTGTAGGGGGTACAGTTTCGAAATGGATTGCTATTTGCTAAAAATCAACTCAGTCCTCCAGAAGCAAAGAGGCAGAAAGGAATTTCGCACGACAAATTTAAAGCATTTTTCTATGAAATAAAACATTATTCATAAACATAAGTCTTAGTTATATTAAAAGCAAAACAATCATTGAATTAAAAATAAAGAATAGTTAATTGATAAAATGTCTTTTTGAAAATCAATATGTAAATTAGTTAACCTTAGCCGGTAATCAGAAAGATAGATTCTTTCTGTTGTGTGAATTTGAAAAATGCGTTTTAATCTCACTTTTAGTGCAGGAAATGGTCCGACTTTATAAATATATAGAATAGATAATTGATCATATTTTGTCTGTCTGTCTGTCTGTCTGTCTGTCTGTCTGTCTGTAGATCACTTATAGGATCCAAAAATACTCGGAAGAATTGCATCAGATTTGGCATGAAGCCTCCTTCGATGTAATAAGTCAGCTGGTAGAAATCGCGAAAGAGAATTTTGTAGACTTCTTTTTAAAAGACATTTTGCAGGGAGATATTCTGTTCTTTACAGCTCCTTTCTCACGGAAAAGATGTTGCTAGTCTTTATCTACTCATGACTACTTGACTGTTGTGTAGCATCGTTTTATCATCCCCTTTGTTGTCTCCGAGGTGTCCACCATGTTTGTTTAGGCCATCAGAAATCCTACTAATTTATTTTTGGATTTTTGGGGGGCTTTTTTATATTCTTAGCGAATTTATATAGGTCCACAAAAACCACAATTTTGTATTTAAGCTTTTGATTGGCTTAAAATGTTAACATTTTTGCATTTATTGCTTTTACCGGACATTCTGCGTGGAGCCATATGCGTACAGACCATTTTTAACAGTTTTTATTTGGAAGTTGCAGGATGAACATCCGGTTCTCTGTACGTCACTACAATATCATAGCAATGGCAACAGTTGATTTATTATCATATAACTACTAGCAAAACCTACGAAAAGTCCAGGGTCAATTAAAGAAAACGTTTTCTATTTTATTTGTATACATATTGTTAGTTATACCTACCCGGTGTTGCCCGGGAGTAAAAGAACAAATTACTGACTTGTTTACAAATTGAATCCGTTTTTTGATGCATAGTGCATCTACATACTTTTCTTGATGCCCTCCATGTCCTCACAGTTTTTACCTTTGAGATAAATTACCAGATTACGAAACAATTAAATGTCTTCCAACTTCAAAGCAAATATCTAATGAAACACTTTTATGTTGAAAAGGATTTTAAATAAATATCTACTTATATCTACTTATATCTAGGAGTGTATCTTCTTGTATATGTGAAAACTAGAATGTGTGGATGTGTATTTTCAATTTTGCTTAACATTTCTGTTATTTAAAAAAAAGTTTATTCAATTGTGAGTATATATATATATATATATATATATATATATATATATATATATATATATATATATATAAAGTAATTAGATTTGTATTTATTTGACCTGCCCCTCATTCGTTACAAAATTCTAGCAAACTTTTACTTTTTTACTATTGTTCATCCCAAACAAGGCCCATTGCAATTGAAGCGTAAAGGGCTACTGCGATAAGAGGACATATTTATAGGGAAACAACCTGGGTAGAGAATTGGGCAGCAAGATGTTTGTTCACATTACATTTAAATTTCTGCATGTTGGCACGGTTGAGGAAACAAGGAGCAGATAGGGAATTCCAAAGGCAAGCCGTCTGAGGAAAGAAGCTTTTAGAGTAGAAAATCTTCTGGAATCCCGGGACCTCTACAGTGAAAGGGTGTGATTTTGCTGCTAGTTGGGTGGGTCGGGGGTATTTATGTTCAGGGAGTACAAGTGTATAAGTTCATAGTAGCACATTCTTGGGAAGTACTTGTAAAACAAACACAGGAATGCAATTCGGGGCTGGAGCTTGGCAAACAGTGCAGGACATATTAGGTTAGAAATTCTTTTTTTGCATCCTGTTTAAGTAGGAGAGACGAGGTGTTGGTGCACCAGCCCAGATGTGGCAGCAATACTTCATGCACGGGCGAATGGTGGCTTTATAAAGATATAGGACACTGGCAAGTATGAGAAATTTTCTAGCTCGGTAGAGGGAGCTTACCTTCCTGTTGCAGAATTGGCAGCATTTTCTGTGTGCTAATTCCACTTCATACTGCCTCAAATTGTCAGACCGAGTAGTTTGAACGTTGGACTCTAGTGAAGGGTGCTATCGGTCATGGCAATCGGTGGTAGGTAAAGATTCTTATAGTTGTTAAAATTAAAGGAGTTTTGTCTTCGCAGCATTATATATTAAAGATGACCATCCATGACCATCCATTTTTAGCCCTATTCTACTACTTATTGAAGCCAGACTGTAAGGTAAATAAAAAAATACATAATTATGATAGGAAAGTTATATAACTAATTTTTTTACTAGTTTTAATATAACTAATATTTTAATTTATTAACTAGTTTTAATATAAGTAATATTTAAATAAATTCTCTGGTTTTTATATAACTAATATTTTAATTTATTAACTAGTTCTAATATAAGTAATATTTAAATAAATTGTCTGTTTTTTATAACTAATATTTTGATTTATTAATTAGTTTTAATATAAGTAATATTTGAATTAATTGCTTTCTTTTAATATAACTAATATTTTAATTTATTGACTAGTTTTAATATAAGTAATATTTTAAGTAATTGTCTGTTTTTTATATAACTAATATTTTAATTTTTACTAGTTTTAATATAACTAATATTTTAATTTATTAACTCAATATAAGTAATATTTAAATTAATTGCCTGGTTTTAATATAACTCATATTTTAATTAATTGACAACTTTTAATAATAGTTTTTTGTAGATATTGTGTGTATAATGAAAGAAAGAAAGAGATAAAAATAAATGCATGCACAACTTGTGTCTGACTTCGTTGAGTAAGTTTTAATGGAAAATCAAAGTCAGTACGAGTCGATGATTCATTCATGTCTGTGTCACACTGAATGTCACATCAAAATGAAGAGTAAACCTAGGATGAGCAAATGACGCTTTCTCCTGTAGAGGTTGGGGTTTACTAGAAGGATGGGCGACCTGTCAATCGACAGAAACGCTGCTCTTTTGAAGTAACAGATATGGGGAAAGTGTAGTATCTGTTCTGATGGATACTGCACCCTATAGATCGGTGTCGTCTTGTCATTCGGGGCTTGATTCCGCCGGTCTCTAGGTTTGTCCTGTGCAGTTCTAAGAGGTCCACCCTCCCAGGCTTTGCCTCCCCTCTTTGGGGTGGAGTAAGTTTATTGCTTACTGCCTGAGGCTCCCCTACCGGGTAATGCCGACGGGGCTGCCCAGGCAAATTTTAATGGCCAGAGTGCTCACCTTCTCGGGCGCTGGCTTTTCAAGTCCCACTTCCCAACCCGACGTTGGGTCACATCTTACCTTGTGGGAGTAAGATAAAACTGGCCTTGTGCATTTTTGTTACCCCTTTGCATTTCCTGTTTTAAATTCTATTTTCTATCAACTTTCTGACTCCCATTTGTTTTCCTTTTATGTACCCCTTTTTTGTCACCACTTTCCACATCCCCTTCTTGTCTCCCCTTTTCGCATTCCCTTTTTGTCTTCCGGAGAGGAGGTAAATGAATATGGGGAAAACCAGAAGAGTACCTGACTCAAAGTCAGCAGCAAACGGTGTTCGGTCAGATTTAATTCCTGATATTAAACTTCATCTCTAATATAACTTCCGGTGAGAGTTTCAGTTTCCCAAATTTATTAATTTATTTATAAGATTATTACAAAATAGTTAACAAAGCCCTCCTCCCCATGTTAAGAATGGCTTTCTAAATAATAACGTTATTATTTACAGCACAGATTATTTAGAAAGCCATTTTTAACATGGGGAGGGGGGATTCGTTAACCCTTCTGTACTTTCACCTAAAAATTTAATAAATGAATTAATAAATAAAAATTAGTACAAAACTTGGCAAACCAGAAGAGTAAGCGACACAAAACATGAAGTCTTTAATATCAGGAACTAAATCTGATCAAACACCGTTTGCTGCTGAGTTTGATTCGGGTACTCATCTGGTTTGCCCAGGTATGGTTATTGAAATACAATAGAAGATCAATGTACAACAACAACAAGTAAGGTAATAATATAACAATAAGGCCAAACAAAATAAAGTATCATCATCATCATCATCATCATCATATAGATCAGCATGTGTTGAATTCTAGAATATATACATTCAATGTACATGCATTGATGTTCTGTGCGCACATAAAAAGAAGCAGTAGCAGCAGTGCTAATGTTAAAATATCAGCAGAAGCTATGTATGAGAGTAAAGATAATGTATATGCTTATATCATGTGTGTGTATATGTGTAAGCTATAAGACATTCGAGTAGCAGCAATTGGTTTGGCACCCCAAGATCCGTCATCTTCTGGTCATCTCTGCCTCTGCATGTGGCAAGCAAGGACGTGTCAAGCGCAGAACGACAAATCAATGGAGTGAAAATGCACGTGTTGTTTCTGCACCATTCCTTTGTGTGTTCTGGGTTAAATCTTTCTCGACTTCACATGCAACTGCCGAGCCTTGCAGTAGTATAAACCTGCCATCCTGCAGGTTAACGAATAGCTGTGAACAACGAGGAGAGGACTTCATGCAGACCTGAAAATTCCGAGTCTTGATCTTCATGAGATCTATGCAGACGTCTGATTCGTTTAACAAACCAGCAGCAGCAGCAGCAGCAGCTGTATAAGCTGTAAGACATTAACGAATATTGATGTATATGCTTATTTCATGTGTATACATATATGTATGCGCAAGCTGTACGTTTACTGTGTGAATATTATCCAAAGTATATTGATCTGATCTTATCCCTGTTATAGTAATAAAACAATGCTCTGCTGAGCTAGCCCCCGTTCTCTTTAAACTCTTCAACAAATGCCTTGCCGAATCTTGCTTCCCTGATAGCTGGAAAATTGCCTCTGTGGTACCAGTTTTTAAGAACATTGGTGAAAGAACTGACCCACAATATAGGTCTCCTTCCACTCTTCGCTGAAATCTTTGAATCATTAATCAATCTGCCACATCAAAAATGCTACAGGTGGTGATGATCATCAAGTGTGGTTTCTGTCTGTAGTGAGAAATTTGGGAAGAATGGTTTATGGAGTCTAAGGTTGAGTTTAAGGCGAACCGCTGGGTAAGAAGTTCAGCCTTATCTATTGCCATGCAAGCGACATCATGATGGTTGGATGGTAAGAGAATTTTTGATTACCCATTATTCACCAAACTATTATAGATTTTCCAAAAATCGCGAGTTCCTAATTTCTGTGACTTAATGCGTTTTCGTTCCCATATTTTATTAAATTCTATTCTGTGAATATGAACAATTTAAACAAAAGAGAAAAACACATATGATGAACATAACACATCATGAACTTTTATATACAAAAGTTAAGTAAGTTTTCCCTTTGAATTTGAGTGAAAAAAAAATATGTATAAACTAAATTAATAGCAGATAAATTTTAATTTTTCAGCCTGACTGTGGGAAATTATATATTGATGAAGCCTCTTCATGGATATTAGTGATATTTTGTATATCATGAAAATATATATTCTCGAAATTGACAGAAACAACTGTCTGTTAATAAAGTGTTTTTGTATGAAATATAGAATGTTTCTCTGAATAATTAAGGTTTATATGATGTTAAATTAAGAGCTCTCATCGTACACTATTGAGCTACTAAATAAACCATTGTGTTAACTGAAAGAAAATATATATATATATATATATATATATATGAGAAAGGAAGGATGAGAGTAATCCGACGTAATGGGAAATGAAAAAAGAAAAACCAAGAGATATTTTTTATATATTCATCAACGTTTCGTCGTTATTGCAAGACTTCATCAGGATGATAATTTTAAGAAATATTGGGTTGACATGATGGGTTGATAAGGAAAAGTAGTAGCCGTGGCTACTAAGAGCGTTGGACGAGGGTTCAGGCTGCGAGAAGTCAGTAGTGGCGAAGACTTTTCCTTATCAACCCATCATGTCAACCCAATATTTCGATGTACTTGCATGACATTTTTCTTAAAATTATCATCCTGAGGAAGTCTTACAATAAAGACGAAACGTTGATGAATATATAAAAAATATCTCTTGGTTTTTCCTTTTTCCTTTCCCATATATATATATATATATATATATATATATATATATTAGTGTTATAATGGAATAATTCCAGGAAGAAATCCGGGTAAGAGAGCTCAATGTGGTAAACAGAGCAATAATAACGTAAAATATAATAACACGAAATTATATATATATATATATATATATATATATTAGAGAGAGAGAGAGAGAGAGAGAGAGAGAGAGAGAGACGATACCACTCACTTTTGGAATGTATCATAACAAATTATCCCAATCGAGATATTTGTAGAGCAGACGTACGTTTTTCAATTATCTAGAAGACGATCGACTTATAAGATCAGATTAGTTAATGAGGAATTTCTATTTTAGAGCATTACTTAAAATAGATCCACTGAGAATCATATTTTAGTTTGGAAACTTGTCGAGGAGGCAGACATTGTTAAACAAAATAAAAATACAATACAATAGATTTTAACTTTCACAAAGCAATAACCACCATCAAGAAATAAGTGTTAATTTAGACGTTTCTCTTCGGACCATTGCCCTCCTCAACGTTGATATTTATTTTTATTAATAGGACCTGTGGAAAGTACTCGATTCATTTCTTTGTTGAAATTAAACTTTTTTTAAAAGTCCAAATATTATGAATGAATTTTCTTTTTTACTATTGGGTCATTACTTATTAAGGCTAAGAGCCCCTAAAGGATAAGGGTTAATGAGACAGAAAGATGGGAGTACTAACATTCATCAATGATATTAACTATGTTTATGGCAAGAATTTGTTGACATTGGATTTGAAGACGACCAAGTTGTTTATCAGCAGGAAGCAGTCCTGTGGTAATGTGTTCCACAGCTGGGAAGCCTTTGCAAGGAAGCTTTGTAGATGAAAATTCTGCCCGATGCTAGGCACATGGAGAGGGAAAGGAACGTTTTTTTTCCATTGTGACAAGAAGATGAGTCCTTGCTGTGAATGTCTTACAAGGAGGAACAGAGATTGGAGGTCAATCGAGCATCTTCCATGGAAATAATAAGGCATCATCATCATCATCATCATCATCATCATCATCATCATCATCATCATCATCATCATTTTAATGCCCGTTTTACATACTGGCATGCATTGAATGGCTTTAAGAAATTGACTTCCAAACTAATCTCTGGCCAGGTCTGTATTTATCTCTCTTTTTATCTCAGTCAATTTTCATCACTTCCTCCCATGTTTTCTTTGTTCTTCCCATGTGAACTCGAACTGCTGTCTTAACTGTTCTACATCTACTAACCCAATCTTTCAACGTGGTTATACCATCCAAGTTACCTATCCTGCACACATCTTCCTGTACTGTCCAAATTTAATCTTCCTATGAGTTCATCAGATCTAAGCCTGTCTTTCAGACTCATATTACACATCTATTGTATCATTCTCATATCATGTCTCTCCATGCAACGCATGTCCTCAACCCACACTGGCCAGGATTCACTTCCATATATCATCACATTGCATAGACTCTTCCCTTTATCGACAGCGGTAACGCTCTGCTGGTTATTAATGGTTATTAATGGCAGAAATTCCCTGAACTTACTCCATTCACTCCTAACTCTTGCAATCACACTAACACCTGCTCCACCCTGTGCTCCAATGGTATCACCAAGGTAACAAAACTTCTTCACAACCTTATAGTTTCGTCATCCAAATATACTTTGTCCACATCTGAGTTCTCATCCATCTCCATTGTCTTACACTTCTTACACTTCTTACACTTCTTACACTTTCAAGCATGTATGTATATGGTAGCAATATTATGCCCATTAACTGCCTGGTACACTGTTCGCATAACTGTCATCTGATGAATTGATACAACTATGAATTCTAAACTGAATGGCTCGTATAAATAAAGAGAAAATTCGTTTTTATTTATGCAGAAGTAAACTCCCATTAATGTGTTGTTTTTTTTTTTAATTTGCATACAGCCTCTGTCAAAAATTATGTCAATAATTTAATTTTTCATATATAAATTATTATGATCATTTCTGATGACCTTTTTACGTTTACTTTTTATTATAGAGTGGAGGATTTATGTACGTCTGAGGTGGTTGTCTGACTTGCTATTTGCTTTCTTGCTTCTGCCAACAACTTGAAATGGTTTCGTCCGGGGGAGGGGGAGGCTAGTAAAAAGCACATGTTTTATTCACTAACTTTTGCGTGACGCGATGAAATTACATATATTTATTTATATACAAACTAGAAGATTAATTCCCTGAACAAAATAGTTTAGAATAGTTGTACAACCAAGGCTTGAGAGTCTAGTATAACCTGCTATTTCACCCATAGCTGAATTTCTCAAGAGCATTAATAAAAGTAATGAAATACCCGTTGACGGAACTCAAATATGGCATACCGACTTCATATTCTGCTTCATTGTGATTTCAAACACGGTTTACAGTTCAGAATTTTTTTTTTAATAGAAATCGCTCCAGACAAGACATTAAGCCACTTGATGTAAAGAACTAAAATAAATAAATAAATACTACTTGAACGTGTTAGATGGATAGATTTCGACCCAGCAAACCGCAATTTTTCCCCCTTTGTCAGAAACATCGCTCATGGAATGTGAGAACTAAAAGACAAAATAAGAGAAGCGAGAGTTATGAGGCTGCCGAAAATAAACCCAAGATCCACTTTCTACTCTCTTTATTCCAGTTTTGATTGACAAAAGAAAAAGAAAAAGAAATGAAAGAATCAATATTTTCTCATCGATCAAAAACAACAATAAATCGATTAACACATTATTGTTATAATCACTTGATAGGAAATCAAGATGTCCTCCAACTTTAATGTGAATCAAATTCAAACGTCTATACATTCACCTACAAAGAGAGGCTTCAAAGGCTAAATCTGTTCTCACTTGAGCAGTGGAGGGTGCCATGGGATCTGATTCTGACATACAATATCATGAACAGGAATATAAATCTACCTTTTGCAAAGATTTCACCCCAGTGCCAAGTCGTGATCTTCGTGAACACCCACAGATGTACCGTTGGCGCTTTTGTCTGAATAGAAGAAAAGCAGAATTCTCTGTCTATGTTTCGTCTCGCTGGAACAGCCTGCCTGAGTTTGTGATGACACCTAGCATATCTAGGTTTAAAGTGGCCCTGGACAAACATTCAGACTGTATATGAATGTCAATATCTTCGAACTCTCTTTTTACATGGCTTGTTGCACTTTTCTATTTTTTGTCAATAAATTTAATTTGATTTGAGTTGACACTTGGCACCACACCACCATCCACTATGACTATGCAATCCCTACAGCTACATATCTAGAAAACGGAGCTGTTAAACCTGACATCGTAATATGGGACAAAAGGGAGAAAGTAGCAACCCTAGTTGAAGTCAGTGTCCCTAATGATGCAGGATTGAACAGAGCAGAAAGGGAAAAGATTACGAAATACCAAGGTCTTATGTACGACATGAAAAGAAACTGGAATCGTAAGAAAATCTTCATCATACCAGTAATTATAGGAGCAACAGGACTAATGAAGAAGAATTTCAAGAGCTATCTGGCGAGTATACCCGGTGAACCGAGTGCAAGAGAAATACAAACAATTGCACTTAAGGGGACGGTTAGAATCTTAAAACGATCTCTAGGCTGAAGTGTCTGAAATAGCCGGTGAATGTCTGGCATCCGGTAGGATGCCCCATCTCCAGCAAAAACAGAAAGATAAGAAAGAAAAAAGTGTTGAAACTGGTCACAAACATTGTCACTATACAATGTGAAGCTTCCTGTAGTGACCCAGAATCTGTTTATCCGTTTTCACAAGGAGGGTAAATTTTCACACTGAGAAACCAGGAAAAATATTAATATGAAGTTGTTGAATAGAGCAAGTATCTAGAGTATATCAGGAGATCTATATACATCCCTCCACTTCCCAGTGCACATTCTTCAAACAAATCAGCATCCTGACATCATGGTGTGGTTTGACTCTAAAAAATGTATTCTTCAGTTCCAACTAGATCATTTGGGCCATTTAATCGTTTCGCCTTTCCAAAAATTCAACGGATTTTACAATGAACCTGCTGCTACGAATTTTCATGGCGCCTTCGATTATGAACTTTTTAATGGTTTGTATACAACTTACGCACGTTTCATAACAGAGCCGAGGAAAAATACACAGTCTTTCATCTCAGCTATGCAGCTCAGCAGAGAAACTTTTAGTTTTGCATTGGACATTTTTTTTAATATTATCTTTATATCCTTTCAAATTATGACTTTTTGTAATTTCCCTTTATAAACTTATCTGTTTGTACTCCTCTGATGATAAGATTTCATTCTTTGAAAAGCCATGGCTTAAGGAAGGAATAACATTACTTTTATTTGAAACTTCTCGCTTTGAACAACTGATGACTTAATAGATATTGTATTTTATACAATCTTTATTCTCATCTTTTACTTGTTTATATAATTGCTCTATCTCATATATCGAGCATCAATTTTTCATGATAGGTTCTACTTTAAAGGTATACATTATATCTTTATTTCCCTGTTCTTTGTATATATATATATATATATATATATATATATATATATATATATATATATATATATATATATATATATATAGTGTGCATGTATTTAGGCAGCATATTTTCATTTAGGCAAATATTATTAAATAACACGGAGTGGTTTTGTTTGATGCGACTTTTTTTATATTTTTTCAATTTTTCAGAATTGTCCATCTAATGTTTCGGTCAAATTGATGTAAATATGATCCATGGGTTTCTGGTTCCATTCTTTTTTTCTTTTTTGCATATATAATTATAATATAAAATTATAATATAAAATGAAGTAATAAAATAAGGTGTCACTCAAATTTTATTAGAATTCAAAGATATTAGTTGACGCTTATATCTTTTGTTAGATTGCTTCATATATATATATATATATATATATATATATATATATATATATATATATATATATATATATATATATAGGTGCCTTCCAATGACCAAAAAAACAATCAATCCATACCTTTCATTTGTTCTTTCATTTTCTTAGTCGTTCTATTTCGTCGAACGACCACAACCATAGTTTTGTTCTGTTCTTTCAATCTTTCTCCTTGTCTTACAGGCAAACGAATGCTACTGAATTGAACTTTTTCTCTGCTGAGCTGCATAGCTGAGATGAAAGACTGTGTATTTTCCCTCGGCTCTGTTATGAAACGTGCGTAAGTTGTATACAAACCATTAATTTTTGAAAAAATAAAAATAAAAATTCTATATAAACATATTTTGTTTGCCTGTTAGATAAGGAGAAAGATTGGAAGAACAGAACAAAACAAACGTTCGACAAAATATGAAGACTAAGAGAATGAAAGAATAGATGAAAGGTATGGATTGATTGTTCCTTTGGTCATTGTAATGTACCTATATATATATATATATATATATATATATATATATATATATATATATATATATATATATATATATATATATGCTCTGAAGCTTGTAATGCAACTTCATTGAGCTTGCAATTTGGAACATTTTCGGATATGATAAGCAGAGCATTTTTTTGTAAAACCCACAAATAAACAAAAAGAATATATATATACTATAAACTAAAATGAAAGTTTATAAAAAAAAAGAAAAAAAATCTGTTACGATTTTCTTTTAAATTTAATATCGCATCTTAAATATGCTTTTGAAAGTATTTTACCTCATTTCTTATTCTTAAATTTCTATAGATGCTTACAAAACAAAAATAAAATGAACTATATATATATATATATATATATATATATATATATATATATATATATATATATCGAAAATCAATTTGTCTGTATGTAAAAGTATCTTACGTGTACAGGATGACTGTCAACTAAAGTCGCATCTTCAAGGTTATTCTGCTTATAAAAATAAAACAATCTGAAATAGAATCGTATAAGTGCAACCTTGAATCACACTGGGGTAGAATTGATCCAACAAGATTCCGCCAGAAAAATCATCAACCCATTAAATGCATATTGATTTTTTGTTCTTTTTCTTTTCCACCTGTTAATCAAGGGCTGACAGATAATAGGAACATCTTTAATGGAGGGTTTCTAAGAAGCCTTGTTAGGATACTGCTTAACTGATTAAAAAAAAATTGATTGTTTTTGTCTTCTAAAAATATGATGTGGCATTTTTAGTTACGACAAATGTCAGACTAAAAAGTACGATAAACTTATCCGGTTCGTTTATGTTAAATATTACATGCATATAAATTTATACGGTCCCTTTATGTTAAATATTGCATGCATATAAATTTATACGGTCCCTTTATGTTAAATATTGCATGCATATAAATTTATACGGTCCCTTTATGTTAAATATTGCATGCATATAAATTTATACGGTTCCTTTATGTTAAATATTGCATGCATATAAATTTATACGGTCCCTTTATGTTAAATATTGCATGCATATAAATTTATACGGTCCCTTTATGTTAAATATTGCATGCATATAAATTTATACGGTCCCTTTATGTTAAATATTGCATGTATATAAATTTATACGGTTCCTTTATGTTAAATATTGCATGCATATAAATTTATACGGTCCCTTTATGTTAAATATTGCATGCATATAAATTTATACGGTCCCTTTATGTTAAATATTGCATGCATATAAATTTATACGGTCCCTTTATGTTAAATATTGCATGTATATAAATTTATACGGTTCCTTTATGTTAAATATTGCATGCATATAAATTTATACGGTTCCTTTATGTTAAATATTGCATGCATATAAATTTATACGGTTCCTTTATGTTAAATATTGCATGCATATAAATTTATACGGTCCCTTAATGTTAAATATTGCATTCATATAAATTTATACGGTTCGTTTCTGTTAAATATTGCATGTATATATGTTTCTGTTATTTACTTCCTTCTAACTGCAGGAAGATGTGCCACAACGTCAGAAGGTAGAGATTGAAAAGCCAGCGAACCAAGAAAAGGAGCACTCTGGCCTACAGAGGCGCTTCGGGCAATTAGCAACAAACTAACCACTTCTCAAAGGGTGAGAAGGTAAAGCCTGGGAAGGTGAACCTTCTAGAAGTGCATAAAACTATACCTCAGCCTAACAGAAAAAAAAAGCCATCTAGATATAATGAACCAGACTTAGTTGGATTGATTGTCGAGGACGTATTCTCGACTTGGTATGAAAAACACCACCACGAGTTTATTTATATAAACTTAGGTATGTGTATATGTTTATAGATTTTTATGTACAATGTTCACTCCTGAACTAATTAACCGATCATTATGAATTTCGGAAAACAGCTGCTAGGCGTAAAGGTGAGTAATGCATGCTATATTTAGTTTAATTTAGTTTCATGAAAAGGGGTGAAAAGGAGATGGAAGCCTTTCGTGAGTACAATGTGTTTGCTAATTTCAAAAACTAGTCGATTATCTCCCTTTGTTTTGTTTTGATTTATATCCTCTTTTGTTTGAAATATGTCAATACGAACTTTCTAAGGTTGAAAAATGGTTGACTGAATTGTATTCGCAGTGTGTTTTAGAAAACAAAATGGGCATTTTATCGTAAAAATATTCAAAGTAAATCGTTTTTTTTTTCTCTGTAATTCTGAAGATTCATTTGTCTACACGACTCGGACTTTGTTTTTACTAATGCTCCGATTGTATTGTCTATTGAGAAACAGCTGTAATTTTTTTAAATGAAGACCAATTTTGCTTGTTACAAAACTTTGTATTTGTCGGAAAACATCTCAATATATATATATATATATATATATATATATATATATATATATATTATATATATATATATATATATATATATATATATATATATAAATCAGTAGAATACAAAATTTATGACATAATCAATATTATATATGTAATCATGCTTCAAAACTTTAACATCAACAGATATTTATGTGCACATATTTTTCAGAAATTGTTAATAACCCTCTCTTCGGCACAAAAGAAATCACCTTATCATTTCGTTACAATTTCAGGTAACAATGAAATTGTTTAATGATTACAAATACATAAATCCAGAAATAAATCCAGAAATAATATTTTCTTATTTTATACTTTTTAAATTATTTTCGGATGGCTATAAAAATTAGATTTCAGATCAGAGTCAAATTTATAAATTTTTTACAAAAAAGAGGATTCGTTCTTCAAAGAACGTATAAAGCTCCAGTTTATAATAAGTAATTATTATTATAGTAATAGAATGAAAATATACTTAGGGCAAGCAAGCTACACAGAAATATTTGTGTTTCGCTTCTTCAAAAGACCATCAAGCTAACTGCCATAGTTAGCCTGATGAGCTCTTAAGGAGCAAAACCCACACAAAGATTTCTATGTAGGCCCCTCGCCATTGTTCCTATTTACTTGTCCCCCCCCCCCCCCCATGAAAGCAGAGTTAGACACAAGGTCGTTTTTTAATGTGGGGGAAATCCAGCTTCCCAGAAAGGGGAACTCTGAATTCAAACAAAAATAAAAATTGCCTCAGTCTAGAAGGATTTCTCTTTTACTGGTCCAGGACAAAAAATACGTAGTATGGTATCAGAACAGATACTACACTTTGCTTTTAGCCAAAAGGCCAAGGCATTTTGAAGAGACCACAATCGAGCTCACCAACGTTGAGACGTGTTTTTTTTGCTTTGTTTTGGTGACGTATATTAATGTCTTCAATTATCTATCCGGTATGTTGTATATTGCATTTGAAATAGATAAAAATATTTTAATTTATTAAAGACAACTTGTGTGGTAACGAAAAATAAAATTATATAAAGAATGGGAGTTCAAAGAGTCCAAGGAACGTTCTAGATGAAAAAAGATTTGTTAATCGTGTAAGAAGAAATTGAGTACATGCATTACAATGTGTGTAAATGGAATAGGTATGTAGATGTGTGCGTGTATATTAGCATGCCTGTTTTGTTAGTGAGAGAGTGTATGTACGAACTATATATATGCATTCGGGAGTGTCTGCCTTTGTTGAGGGCCTTTCGACCAGGGCCCGGGGTTAGCTTTTGAAGGACGTACCCACCTGCGTTGTCTGTGGAAGAAAACTACCGGAAAAGAGAAATAAAGCTGTATGTTTGAGATTTTATAGTACGTGCGAGATTTCAGAGTCTATATTCTTGCTTTTCTGGTTGACTGAAAGAAACTGCTGATTGGAGATTTTGTCCAATCGAGAGTCAATACGTAAAAACAACATTCACTGCCGCTGCCGCTGCTGCATGGAACACCATAATGACAAGTTTTTCAATAAATGCAAACAGAACTACAGGACTTTCAATCAGCGGTCTTACCTAATAACCGTTACATCACATGCATTAATCTAAGTTTACAAGTGAAACTTTTTCTTTTTCCCATCTAAACGCCTTTGATGACAGCAACCAATCACGTACAGCTAAATTAATGCATTGGCCAATCAGGCGCTGGGAAATAGTTGAATCACAATCTCAAGACTTGAATGGATTTTATAATTGAATTATTATTTTCAGTTGTTATTTTCTCTAGTTCAACTAAAAATGGTAACAGTGACAGTTGGCCGTCATTTCCCATACTGCGGCTTATGGGAAATCAAAAAGGGTTTAGTTTTATGAGCAGGGATTTTATTTTTTTCTCATTTCATGGCTGACAAATTGGAGCAGAGATTCTCACAGTCTTTTTATTTTCTCGGCCAAATGTTTTTGAGCAAAGCCTGATTGTTTTTTTTATTATTGTTTTTTGTTGTTGTCTCCGTTTACCTATAAAATAAAACGAGCGCTTGACCTTTGAAGTTTATATCAATAATGAAATGATTATTATAAATAAAAGTCTTAACTGGTTTCTCTTTATTGTTCATTGTTGTTTAGTTTAATTACTTTATTAATTGCTCCCCCGATTTATAAAATCGGAGGACCTATGTTTTGAGGCATTTCCGTCCGTCCGTCCGTCTGTCCGTATTTTTCCGCAACCATCCATTGAATTTCTATGAAATTTTGCATGAAGTTGTAACTTTTGTCAGGTTAGAAAGTGACATTCTCCGATTTTTGAAAACAAATCTGGTTAGCCCCCTCAGGGGGTCAAAATAGCAAAAAATGACATTTTTTGCCCATTAACTTTTCATCCATCCATTCAATTTCTCTGAAACTTGGCCAAAATATGGAGGCAATTGTTCCTAATAGAAAATAAGTATCGCTGACCTTGGAAAAAATCTGGTTCGCGCCCCCGGGGGGTCAAAAGCCCCCAAAATGGCAAAAAATGACCCTTTTCTCTCATAACGTTTGATCCATCCATTCAATTTTTCTGAAAGTTGGGCAAAATGTAGAAGCAATTGTTCTGTATATAAAATGAGCATCCTTGGCCTCAGAAAAATTCTGGTTCGCGCCCCCAGGGGGTCAAACGGGGGGGGGGGTCAAAAATGCCCCAAATTGCCCAAATTTATTGCATTTTACATTCGCCACATCGAGTCACATACAGAGGGGGACCACGCATGCGCGGCTTGTTGCATATACTCTTGCATCACAATAGTTATGGCTATTACTATCATGGGACAAATAATGACTGGAAAATCTTCTTATGTTGAATAGTTTATATGATGTTCTGGTACCAGAGATTGGGGCCCAGTCGAGTATCTTCCATGGAAATAACGACATTCTATCGTTATTTCCATGGAAGATACTCGACTGGCCTCCAATCTCTGCTTACTCCCTGCAAGACATTCACAGCAAGAACTCGTTTTTTCTATCACAATGAAAAAAAACCTTTCCTTTCGTCTTTCATGTTCCTAATGTCAGGTGGAATTTCCATAAATAGAGCTTCTTTGCAAAGGCTTCTCGCCTGTGCAACACAATACCACGGGACTGCTTCCCTGCATACTACAACATGATCGCCTTCAAATTTAATTTCTACAAACACTTGTCATAAACAGTTCCCATAAGTATTCCATTAATCATTTTCAATCCTCTCATGATATTCTTCATCTTTCAACTGACAATCATTCCATCTCATTAACCCTTATCCTCGAGTGGCTTTGGCCTTGATACGTGATAACTAATTAGTAAAAAAGAAAAGAAAAAGAAGGCAAGAGAAAAAGGTGTTATTACAATGGAAATCGGATCACATATGCATACATTTGGGTGAGAAGATATCCGACAATATGATAGAAATAATGACTGGAAAATCTTCTTACGTCATGACAGCCATCTGATCAAACAAACTTAAATTAATACTTTTAAGTCCAATGTAAACAAATTCTTATGAGGCGCCAAAGTAAATAATCAAATTCTAACCATTTATTCCATTGTTTCCAATCCTCTCAAAGGTGTTGTTCAGCGCCAAGTGACACTTTCATTGACCCTTATATATATATATATATATATATATATATATATATATATATATATATATATATATCAGAGTGTAAAGAAACTGTGACAATCTCATTAACCCTTATCCTTGAGAGGCCTTCACGCCTTGATAAGTGGTGACTCATTAGTATATATATATATATATATATATATATATATATATATATATATTTATTTTGGTACAGAAAAATTAGTACAACATTCGTACCGTCGGTTTCAAGCACAGAAGGACTCAGCCATCCGGCTCTCTTCAGCTTCTGTTATCATCTGTTTCGGAAATGTGAAATCACATATCACTCTCGTTATTTGCTTAGAGTGTTATGTATGGTTGTTTAAATTTAGTGTAAGGAAGGTTTAATAAGGTATATATATATATATATATATATATATATATATATATATATATATAACAGAGTGTAAAGAAACTGTGACAATCTCATTATCCTTGAGAGGCCTTCATGCCTTGCTAAGTGGTGACTTATGAGTATATATATATATATATATATATATATATATATATATATATATATATATATATATAAACAGGTTGTAAAGAGACTGTCATACATTTTATTAAAGCCAGAGGAAAGAAAACGAAAGCGGGGGGGGGGGGGGAGATACCGTAAATAACGGCATCTGATTGGCTGCTGATCAATAACCTTTAAAAGCAATTACATTTCCAAGACACATAGCCCAGACCTTTTAATTTATTTCGCGATGACCAAAAAAAATAATAATTTGGAAATTAACGGTTTCGTGAGAAGGGAGCTTTGCACTTGAAAATAAAAGGAGTGTGACAAATATCGGAACTTGTTGAAGGGTGCAAGAAAACCGATTTTAATTGGAGTAAAGGTGCAGAGGTTTTGTGGGACATGAATTAAGCAAGGCACTGGTAAGTATAGGAATTGTTGGATCAGCAGAGAAGAGAGCATTGAAAGGCAGCCCAGACACCGCAGAAGAAGCATCTCGGTACAGATGGTTAATTTTTTAACTTCACAGATTCAGACGTTATTTTATATGAAGCCAAGCTCGATATCGTTCCACAAACTTGAATTACTTGAAACATTAATTTAAATTATAAACATTCCCTTCATAACTTTGTTGTAAACACAAAACAAAGTCTTTCTCAGTTATTCATATAGATAGACATTTACATTTTGGTAATTTCGAAACAAATTTATTCATCTTTTAAATATGACCTTAAAGTAAAGAAAAGAAAAGACAGAAGAAATCAATTTGCCTTTTCAATTGCAATTTAGAAATAGATCGCAACTTATTGAAAATCAAGTCAGTCCCGATAAAGAAAGGAACATTTGAACACAAATGCTAAATATTTGCCCAGGAAATAAAACAACATTGCGAAACAGAACTATTTGTTATATTAGAATAAAAACAATCATTGAATTTAAAAAAACAAACAAATAATAGTTAATTAATAAAATGTCTTGTTTCAAACCAAATATGCAAACTAGTTAACCGTACAACTGATATCGCATATATATAAGCAATATATAACATAGACGGTACGTCTATTGTGTAAAGGTGAATTAACTTGCAATAAGACGTTTTGACTTTACTGTTAGTGCAAGAAATGGGCGCAAGTTTTACATTTATTCATTTAGATGAATATTTATGCGCACACTGGTGAAGAATAATTTTCTCCATCACTTTTGACGGAGGGTGTACACGCAATGTTATATATTATTTAGCAATAAGAACTTTATTTGGATTATATGGATTTCAAGCATCCTAAAATGAGCACGGACCAAACGGACACTTTTTTCAGTAACACCGGATTTTTAAACTTTTACTTCCGGTTGAGTTGAATCATAAACAAAACAATACACACTTTTATAACTGAGTTTTATTGAAGAAAAATATCTAATTATTTAAAAAATATATTAAAACTTCTTTCTTTAATAAAATTCTGTGATCTAACAATTACAAAAGTGTGTATTGTTCTGTTTATGATTCAACTCAACCGGAAGTAAAAGTTAAACATCCGGTGTTATTGAAAAAAAGCGTCCTTTTGTTCGGTGTTCATTTTGGGGTGCTTGAAGTCTATATGATCCATTTTATTCAAGTTAAGTGTAGAATGTTTTGCCAAATGGAAAATTTACTTAGGTATGATTGACAAGGTTTGTCGTTTGCTTCATCTATCTCCATACATGAAGATCAATATCCAATTAGTCGAGTTTAATCATGTGACATATATTAATTTGTAATTGGTTTAACAGTTGACGTTCTGTGGAGAAAAACATGAATTTGCAAAACTGCACTATACTGTAGTTCCTTTTTTGTTATTTGCCCCCACCCCCTCTTCTAGTCTCATCCCCACCTGGAATGTATTTACGGTACGTCTAGTGCAGGGGAGGGCAACCTCTGGCCCGTGGGCCACATCTGGCCCGCGAAGGCTTAGCGTCCGGCCCGCCACCCTGCTATGCTTTATTATTGCAATCCGGGCTGCGGACCTCCCAGTAAATCTCATATCATTTTGTGACATAGACGTAAAAGTAGGTTTCGATTAAGATTTACAGTGGGATGAAAATGTATAAATATCAGTGAGCGATGATGCATGTATATTTCATTTTTCTTTAACTATTAATTTCAAATACTTGGCCTGAGATAAAAATAGAAAAAGAGAAAGAGCGAGGCAAAGAGGAAACGAGAGACGAGAAAAGGGCATGAAACAGAGAACCTATGTGAGGTGTGTCGAAACGAATGCTGGATCAACTTGATACTTCCCCTGACATTATTTTTTATGATTCCAAAATGGCTCTTCGTCGGCACCTTTTATAACATTACATACAGAAGTCTCCTGAGAAAAAATATCAGATTTGTAGAGTGTTCAATGCAATTTTTCTACAATTTATTCATGTAAACAAAATATAGTAATTCTGAGATTTCGTTTTTCACTCCGGCCCTCGATCTCCTTCCAAAAGTCTCATCTGGCCCTCACCCTGAAAAGGTTGCCCGCCCCTGCTCTAGTGTATATCTTCTTCTATTCATTTAACATCACTTTTCTTGTTCAGAGTTTAAACGTTTTCTGATATAACGCAAGCTCATTCTCCAGATGTCACAGTTCAGCGAGTCAACTCTATCCAGATTCCACTCTGTGCGGTCTTGTCTAATCACTTGCTTCCAAGTTTTTCTTGGCCATCCAAAATTCCTGTGATTTAAGGCATCCATGCTTCTACAGTTGTTTATCCAGGAGGATGAACGCTCCACTTGACCATACCAGCGTAATCAATTCGTTCTTAGGATAACCTCTATGCTGGGCAAATGTAGTACTTTCAGTCAAACCTTCTGTTAGGTGTTAGGTTTGGTCAGATTTCACATTACAGCTCCATCTGAATCTTAATCATAGATCTGTCACTGCGCTGCATATATATATATACATATATATATACTTGTGTCTGGGGTTCGAACCGTACGACCGGCAGAACAGTTATCTTCACATAGACGATTCCCTAAAAAAATGAAACATATACGTATGTGGATAATAATTACAAATATTTATTATAATAATTATCTATCTATCTATCTATCTATAATAATAAATATTTTATTATTATTTAATATTTATTGCTACTTTTTTCTAAGTAAGTTGACAACAGGCCGTCATTTATAGCATAATGTAACACTCTATTCCCTGCCTATTGAGTTATTTTGACAGCCTGCTTATATGGCCGCTGATTTTGCCATTTAGACGTTAATTTACTCTCCCATTTTTACAGCAATGCGTGGTGGACACAATGGTACGCACTCCGACTGCTGAGTCAAATATGACTTTCTTATTGGAGTTCGAATATATACATATATATATATAGTAAGTTATGAAAATATATTTATGGCAATTAACTACACAGAGGCTTCCGCATTTCATCCCCATAGGGAATCGTCAGCCTACCTAGTTCGACAGGCTACTGTTGAAGTAAATACTGAAAATCGATACATAAAAGATATCTCTTTATAACATTTTATATGGATACATAAAATAATAATAATAATATATATATATATATATATATATATATATATATACACTTTCTTCTAGTTTGTAAAGCCTTTTATTGATATAAGTTTAAAACACCCCCCCCTCCACCAAATCGGCTACCGATGTGAGCACTTGAGCTTAACTCTGCATTTGAGGTGTATTTTTCAAAGCAATAATGGATGCAATTACTCGCAGATGGTGTATACTCCAAACCGAAATGCTAGGAACTGCTACTATCTCATCATTTTATCTACTATTTACAGCAGATCTGTAGACAAAATATATTGGCATTGTCTTCATACAAATCAATACTCGGTCTCTGTTATTATAGATAAGATATGTTTACTCAAATATCTACCAAGATATTACTTTTTCTAATTCTCATGCATCATCATCATCATCATCATCATCATCATCATCATCATCATCATCATCATCATCATCATCATCATCAGTTCGTTTTACGTGCTGGCATGCATTGGACGGCTTTAAGAAGTTGACTTCCAAACTAATCTATCTCTTGTCAGGTCTTTATTTATCCCTCTTTTTCCCAAGACTATTTTTATCACTTCCTCCGATGTTTTCTTTGCCTTCCTCTGCGAACTGGAACTGCTACCTTAACTGTTCTACATCTACTAAGTCAAGAACTCTTATCCATTCTTTCAACATGTCCATACGATCAAAGTCCCCTGTTCTGCACACCACATCTCCCTATACTGTCCAGATTTGATCTTCCTCTAAGGTCATCAGAACTAAGCCTGTCTTTAAGAATTACACATCTATTGTATCATTATCATGCCATTTCTCTCCATGAAACGCATATCTTCAACCTCTCACTGGCCACGTTTCACTTCTATACATAATCACATTGCGTACACATGCCTGATAGACTCTCTTATTGGTTGACAATGGTAACGATCTGCTGGTTAGTAAAGACAGAAGTTCTGTGAACTTACTCCATCCATTCCTAACTATTGCAATCACACTAGTACTTGCTCTACCTTGTTCTTCAATAGTATCACTAAGGTAACAAAACTTCTCGGCAACCTGAATAGCTTTGCCATCCAGATATACTTTGTCCACATCTGAGTAATCATCCATTTCCATTGTCTTACACTTCTTGTACATAAACTGGTTATCATCTCTAAACCTACTTGTAATTCCACTTTTTGTGTATCCAATGTTTACAAGTACCACAAAAGTTTGAGTTGCATCCGACTCCCTTTCCGCAAACTAAGCAGCAGAACTTTCCTCTTTTTCGGAGCTTTCAAACATTACAACCAATGATCATCTCTTTGTCTTGGTAACATTCAAATATTTAACAACATCTTACCTTTTTCTCATTTATTCAATGTAAACTAATGTGGCTACCCAACGTTGTTTTCTCGGCCTTTTAGTCGAGATCAAAGTGTAGTATCTGTTCCGATGGATACTGCACCCTATAGACTGGTATTGTCTTGGCCTTCGGGGCTTGATTTACGCCAGTCTATGGGTCTGTCCTGTGCAGTTCTAGGAGGTTCACCCTCCCAGGCTTTGCCTCCCCTCGTTGGGGAGGAGTAAGTTTATTGCTTACTGCCTGAGGCGCCCCTACCGGAGAATGCCGACGGGACTGCCCAGGCAATTTTTAATGGCCAGAGTGCTCACTTCTCGGGCGCTGGCTTTTCAAGCCCAACTTTCCCGACCCAACCTTGGGTCACATCTTACCTTGTGGGAGTAAGATAAAACTGGCCTTGTGCCTAACTTCTGGAGAGGAGTAAATAAATACCTAACGTTATCCGAGGGCATGTCTTCTTCTTCTCCCCCCCCCCCCCCCACCACTATAATTAAAGACATTTTTGTTTTAACGTGTTTAAAATAATAATAAAAATGTAAAAAAATACACCCAATCTTTAAAGTTTTTGCTTCGGGGCAACACTGAGTTTCTTGTTTTCCTCATCTCCGCCTCTCTCACAATAGTCTAAAGAGAAATGATGTTGATGAGGACAATCGTCCGAAGAGAATGCAATTGTTGTGTCTTGAATTTTAAACTTATTGCTCCCGGACAATGCCGAATTCCTTAACACTGAAGAGAAATGCTAAATAATCTTGAGGAATTAGCGTTTCTCAAGGCTCGGCGATTTCTTTCCATATTATTACATGATAAAATCACTGCAAAAGTCAACCTCGCCCTCTCCTGATTAATTCTGTTCCAGTTGACTGCCAAAAGACTGAATATTAAAAAGCAAAATGTGCCTATATTTTGTCTGAGGCAATGCTAAAAAATGAATGTATCAGCTTTGTGGGTGTGTCTTAGGTAGTTTTTAAAAACTTTTAGCTGGACACAAAAACACACAGACAGACCCACAGACAGACAACTCTCTTTTATATAATAGACTAACAAGGAACCCCATCGTTTCCACAATCAACAGGTTTAGATGTTATTGTTTTATGTCATATTAACCCTTTTCGGGTTATTTAATGCTGAATCCAGTCATTTTAGTAACAGCTTTTTATGATTCAAATTCTTAATATCTTCAAACATTTATTCATGGTGGAAATTAGATGGCAAAATAAGAAGTCTCTTTATTTCTATATAAGAATATTAAATAATAATAATAATAATAATAATAATAATAATAATAATAATAGTAATAATAATAATAATAATAATAATAATAATAATAATAATAATAATAATAATAATTGTTACGATCGAGTTAGTAACTCGATCGGCAACTTAGAGAAAGAGGGGGGGTTGAGCAAGCGAGCCTCACCCGCCTAACTGCCACTAAGAGAAAAGATAGGCGTACGTTAACACCAGTGACCACGGCATGCTTCGTACTCTCCCTCTCTCTTTTCATCCCATTTCCCCCACTTGCTTTAAAAAGCGGACCCAAAAAGGGATAAAGAAACGATAAAGAAGGATACAAGTGATCATATGATACAAAGTGTTAATTACTGGACCAAACACCACGGCGGGAAATTAAAGAATTTTTTAATAAGAAATCAGTTAGAGAAAATATTTGGAGGTGTCCGCTCGGTCCGGAGAAACCACTCTTAGGAAAGACTTGGAGTCGCTTGCTACCCGAATTGAAGACGGAATCATCCTTTTCTGTCTATTAACGTAGGATTTAATAAGGACAAAGTGGAATATCGGAATATTTCTTCAGCTAAGTAAAGAAACCTCTCTAATCTTTCTCTCAACACATATTCGCACATTGGCCAACAAACTTTTTTCCATTGTTTTTATATCGACACACATACCGCATCACATTTCGCTTAAACAATAATACGTTTATCTTCTATCCTTCGAGAACCACTTTTCTGAAATTTTTATATCTATATATCATTGTCCGTGTTTTTATTTCACTGTGTATTGTATTTTGTGTTTTTTGCTCATCAGGTCCGACAGACACCTCTTCTAGCCAACAAAACATCGTTAGCTAGACTGACCGAGGTTTAAAAAGGGCTCAAAATATAAATATCTTTAGTCACGAATACGAGTCGTGACATAAGTGGGGGCTCTGGTCCGGGATAAAATCTGTCGGATACGGAACATTACACGAGATACCCGTGAAAGAGCATGGCAATGAGAGCAGCAGAAGAATTTCTGGGAAACCTATCATTCGAAAAGCTCCTTGAGCTAAAAAAAAGACGACGCATTTCTAGTGGAACAAACTCTCGAACTGGATACCCATAGAACCATGCGTGAGACAAACATAATCAAAATTATCGCTGAACGCATGGTGGATAATGATATATTCGAGGAGGAGGTACTCTACAAGTAGAACACCAGGAAATGACGTCGACACAAGTTAAGTTGAAAAAAAAAACAAGATTATGGCTAGAATGGAAATCGAGAAGACACGAATCGCTCAGGAAACTAGAAGGTTGGAATTTGAATTACAGGGAAGAAGTCAAGAACCAACAGCGAGAGAGTTTGATGTGGCTAAGCAAGTGAGACTTATACCGAAATTTCGAGAAGAGGAGGTGGACGATATTTTCGGCACTTCGAGAAGACGGCGATAAACACGGAGTGGCCGAAAAACACGTGGACCATGTTACGACAGACAGTACTGGTCGGCAAAGCGCAGAAGACATACAGAGCGCTAACTATCGCTGAATGTCGGGACTATGACACCGTCAAAAATGCCATATTGAGGGCATACGAGCTTGTGCCCGAAGCGTATCGGCAAAAATTTCGAAATTATCGAAAAACAGAAACTCGAACCTATACAGAGTTCCTCAGACGAAAAGAAGCGTTCTTCGACAGATGGAGCTCGTTGGAACAAGCCGAAAATAGTTACGAAAAGTCTAAGCAGCTTATAGAAGTAATTAAAAACGGATTAAATAGCCAGCTAAGACTTTATGTAGAGGAGAAAAGAGTCGGAACCGTGCAAAAACTGGTTGCGTTAGCAGACGAATATGTCCTTACTTACCAAACGTTCCAAACGAAGCCCACCTACGTGAGGATAACCAGTATCGGACAGAACGAGTATACAGAAAGAAGTTACAATGCACCAACCGAAAGCGCGGACGTTAAAAGTATTCCTCCTTTGAAATGGAAGAAGAAGCCGATAATAACATGCTTTCTGTTGTGGGAAAGCTGGACACATTGCTAGAAATTGCGAGAAACAACCTGACGACGTAATGGAGAGCAATAACATGCCACAAGTAGCAATCTTGACCAAGGGACAGCAAGACAGCTACAAACCCTTCGTATCGACGGGACAACTGTCAAGAGTGAGGGACGGCAGAATTACGTCGAACGTCAAAATACTGAGAGATACAGGAGCGTCCCAGTCCTTGGTACTCAAAAGTCGACTTCCAAAGGGAATCGATTCGGCAACCGGGAAACATATTTACATAAAGGGGATAGGAAGTGATCCGGTAAAAATATCCATTCACCGGATTGATGTAAAGTCTGAGTGGATTTTGGGGTACTGATATCGATCCTGAACCAGTTTTCGTGAGGTTCGACTCGGAAGCGTTCGACTGTCCTACGCAAACGCCCGAGTGTTGACGAGCCGAATGGTACCAGACGACAATTTTGATACGGTGCTGCGTCCTGTGATTGTAAGTTATATTTTCAAGAAATGTTCTAAAAGAAACAACAAAAAAAACAAAACAAGCAAAACATAGCGAAGTTACTGTTATCAAATAAATACTTTTTGTTATTTTGATACGTTGCTGCGTCCTATAATTTTTAGTTATAGTTGCAAGAATTTTTTAAACAACAAAACAAATGAAACAAGCAAAACAGAGCGAAATTACTGTTATCTAATAAATATTTTTAACCCTAACCCTAACCCTAAACCCTAACTCTAAACCCTAACCCTAACCCTAACCCTAACCCTAACCCTAAACCCTAACCCTAAATCCTAAACCCTAAACCCTAACCCTAAACCCTAACACTAATCCTAACCCTAACCCTAACCCTAACAACAACAAAAAACAAAACAAGCAAAACATTATTATCAGAGGACGCAGCACCGTATCAAAATAGTCGTCTGGTACAAATCGGCTTGTCAATTCTCGGGCGTTTGCGTAGGACAGCCGAACGCTTCCGAGTCGAATCTCACGAAAACTGGTTCAGGATCGATATCAGCACCGATTTTGGGGACGGTAGAAGTGAGAACTGTAAACAGACTACCCATGGATGGCGTCGAAATGCTAATGGGAAACGACCTAGCAGGACCGAAAATAAACAGCGACCGGACGAGATTTTCTACCTCCCGACAGACGCACCACTTCAAGGAAATATCTACGACGAATGTATTCATCGGAAATATACCAGAACACTGTTTAAAGAATAATAATATAGAAGTAAAGAGATTGAATAGTTTTAATTATGCAAAACGAATTGATATTTCACAGTTTATGAATTTTCGAATAAAATCAAAGTAGAATAAGTAGTGGTAGTGGTTGCCACCCAATAAGTCACGGGAACGTCTTGTTTTATTATTTGAGGTAAAAACGTTGTTTTTTCAGCTGAGTTGATGGGCAGAAGTAAACAATTTATGTAGGTGGTTATTTCAATTAGTAAATAAATTAATTAATTACTAAACAGTAAGTTTTTATTTTTCTCCCTATTTTTCAGATGAGATGTAAGATAAAGAAAAAAAAAACAGGTGCGACTTAAACCAGCTCGGCCTTCTGGCTGGGATCAAAGTATAGTATCTGTTCTGGCCTCGGCCAATGAAGGAAAAGTTCTAGACTAAGGCAATTTTTTTATTTTTGTTCTAATCCAGAGTCCTTCTTTTTTGGGGGAGGGGTAGGTGAATTTTCCTCATTATAAACCGACTTTGTGTCTGACCTCGTAGGGAGGCAAGTAAATAGGGATTTTAACCAGCTCAGCTTTTGGGCTAGGATCAAAGTATAGTATCTGTTCTGGCCTCAGTCAGTGAAGGAAAAATCCTTCTAGACTGAATCAATTTTTAAAATTTTTTGTCCCAATCCAGCATGCCACTTTATGGAGAGCTGGATTTTCCTACATTAAAAACCGGCCTTGTGTCTAATTCTGCCCTCGTGGGGAGGCAAGTAAATAGGGACTTAAACCAGAGAACTTAAATGGGCCAGTTAAATATGCTTAGTAGTTGACTACTAGCAGGAGGTGAAGTTTCTTTCTGTGCGTGCAATGTCGGCAATGCGCCAGATTAATGCATAGGGTGCACAGCTTGAAACAAATCTCGGAGACTATCTGAGGTCAGTTGCCAAGCGACAAGTCAGATGTAGTCATTGGCTGGGGCAACCTACAGTCTCTAAATATTTGAAGTAGTTTTATGAAGTTCAAGAGAGTTAGCCTGATGTAAAAGCCATGAAGTCAATAACTTGTTTTTCTTTTTCGTGTCATGATTAAGTAATGGACACAAGCTGTGAGGGGTGGGGTGGGGGTTATACAGCAAAAGTAAATGTTTTTGAATCAATTTCCTTTTCATGTGAATATCTACACCCTTTTACCATCAAATTAAGAAAAGGTCAACTTCAACCCGGGTAATAAACATCTGATAATAAGATCAAAATAATAAAGAACAAAAATAGAGTTGGTCATTTTTATCTTATTATCAGACGTTTATTACCCGGGTTGAATTCAGTGTTATAGAAGAAATACCAAGAGTGCTCAATCACTTGTCCAAGAGAATGCACATTATTATTATGTAAATGGAAAAGTGTTTTTTCATTTATCACTCCTACATTAAAATCAAAACGGGTTAATGTCATTTAAATCAATAATACAACTTGTTCTTTTGGAATACTGTATATAAAGTACAGAGGAAAGACCCATCAACATTCATAGATCTGTCTAATTAGCATAACTACTTTTTTAAACAGTCTATAATCAATTAATGCTTGGTGTTAGTCATTTGTGATTTCATCATTTTATTTGTTTCATGTATATGCAATATTTTTGCTGCTATTTACAATAATTAATTCAAGTGATTTAATTTAAAAAAAGGATAAATTATTAAACATTTAAAATATTTGCTTATTAACTTTCAGGGGAGGTACTTTAAATTAAACTACAATGAAAGATATACGAGGCAAGAGTTCAGAAAAAGAAAAAGGTGATTGACTGACTGACTTACTCCCCCCCCCCCTCTCTCTCTCTCTCTGTAACTATCTACCCCCCCCCCCCCCGTTACCGACGTCACATGGAGAAAGGCAGGGGGGTGACACTGCTCCCAACCGTGGCCGTCCTCAGGTAAGTAGTTTACTTTACGACGGTCATGTCCTAACCCGTTAGCGGGCAGCATTTATTTTGTTTTTAAATTCAAGGAAATAATTGTAAGTTAAAAAATAAAAGATTGCACACACACGATTGCATAGGCGAATTGATTTCCTCCTTCTTTTAATTTATTGATGCTATCCTATTAAAGATAAATAAATTTATGTTTCTGAATTTTTGAGATGAGGATTGATTATTCGGACTACTGTTCTCATCTTGAGTGCTATTCTCTCAACGTTTCGGCCGAAACGTTGTGAAAATAATACACAACATGAGAACAGTAGTTCGAATAATCCAAACAATATAAATAAATCTGTATAAAAATTACCAAAACATTAAAATTTATTTATATGAATAAATGTTAATGTTTATCTGGTGATTCTCTAGGTTAACATCGATATAGAATATTGCTCTTAAAAAGAAAATAGCACAAAGATGTTATTATGCACGTTACTTGTTTGTTTAAAAAAAAACACAGTACACCAAAATTTACGGAAATTCATCCAGTATTATTGTTTTTGAAAAATTAATTCAAGTTTTATCAGTAAATGCTTTCCGGCCGCCATTTTCGGCATTATTAAGGTCAAGGGAGATAATTCAGACGTAATTCGCTTAAACATCATAGTAATGGATGAATTTCCGTAAATTTTGGCATACTGTCTTATGTTACCCTAACAGGTAAGTACATAATAAAGTTTTTGTGCTATTTTCTTTTTAAGAGCAATATTCCATATAGGGGTTAACGTGTAGAATCACCGTTTATCTAATTATATGAATAAATGCTGAAGTTTTTGTCCCATGTTTACAACAAATTGATGAATGGAATGTTTATTATTTAACATTTTGGTTTCAAGTATTTCAAGTAGCGAACTTTTCGAAGCGATAGCGAACTGGCAAAGCAAACTAGTATTATTATAAAACTTTGGCTATTTTTTACTCACCGGACGGAGAATGGCCATTGTGAGTCACACTATCATTACATTGGCTGATGAACCGGTCACAGTTAGTATATTTAATCGTACAGGTTGAATTTCCAGTATTTCCGTGAAACCGAAGGTACCGGTGGATGATCATAATAATGTATAGTATCCATTGTAATAAAAAATATATCTATATATATAAAACTCAATGTCTGTGTGCATGTGTGTGATTTTTGTATGCTGCCTATAGAAAGAAAGGTTAGAGAATCTATATAAAATCTAAAAGTGTATTCTTATGTAAAATTTACCGAAGAAGACAACGGAATTGTTCCCGAATCTCTAAGTACACCTCTAAGGAGATTATGATGGCATAACCCACTAATATATCCTATTTTTATGAAATTTAAATCATATGTATAAAATTTTCTGGGGAAGACAATGGAAGTGGTCCTGAATCTCTAAGTGCATTTTCTGACCTACGGGAGCTATGGGGGCCAAACCTTCTTTTAAAACTTAAAATATATTCTATTTTGATAAAATTTATATCATATGTATAAAAATCTATGGGGAAGACAATGGAAGTGGTCTCGAATATCTACATTACCTTCTATGTGTCGAATATCTCTATGCCCCACCTCTAAGTGATCCATGGGGGCAGAACCTCCTTAAAACTTCAAATACATATATCCGATTTTAATGAAATTTAAACCATAAGAAACTAATTCAGAGTCTTCCAAATTTTTGGCTTCTTCCAACTATATTAGGGGTCGAAACGGAAGGAGGGTGACAGTAAAAACAAAGAAAGTAATATGGTGTTATGAGCATAGTGAAAAAGTACATAGTAGTGATCCTTATTACATCCCGAGCAGTGACAGGTCTTCCTGCTAGTATATATATAAAGTTAGGTATGTTTATATGTTTATATATTTCTATGCATAGGATTTACTCCTAATCCAATTAACTGATCATTATAAATTTTGGAACACAGTTGCTAGGTGAGTAATGTGGGCTATATTTAGTTTAGTTTAGTTTTATGCAAAGGGTGGAAAGAGAGGTTGAACGCCCTTTGTAAAAATTTACATACCTCCAATTTATGTGAAATTTTAACAATAGGTATGAGTCATCAATTAATAAATATTTCCCAAATTGTCAGTTTCTTTGGAGTATTTTAAAGGTTTTTTAAGGGGCACAATATGGACAGAACCTCCCATTTGGAAATTCAAATATATCAGATTTGTATGAAATTTAATCTATAGTCATTAGACATGAATTAACTAAGACTCCCCGAATTTCAATTTCTTCTTAAGACCTCTTAAGCTTAGGCCTTAAATTTTAGGCATTTTCTAGAATCAAAATCATGTAATGGAGTTTGATCAAAATTGGAATAAGGATTCTAGACATAAGGTTTCGTAGCATTGTATCTTTATTTTAATCTTCGTAACGGAGCATAAAAGTAGTGCAAAATTGTTATGTTTGGGGAATGAATTTTACCCGTCCTAGGACAGGTATTATTCAAGTATATATATATATATATATATATATATATATATATATATATATATATATATATACACACACACACACATATATATATATATATATATATATATATATATATATATATATATATATATATAGGCAGAGGAGTGTAAAATTCGGAAAACTTTTCACGGAAATTTTTCAGCAGGTGTGTTTTCACATCATTGTCGGTTTTGTTTTATTTTATTTTATATTTTTTTACATTTCGAATTTAGAAACTCCAAGTTTGCTTTCAGATTTGATAACTAAAAAAGAAAAAAAAAACGCTTCCAAATTTCAAATATATGATAGTCGATTTTTATTCTTTAAAGATATCTGTTTTAATATAGACTCGTTTCTACTTACTAAATGTAAGTAATCGCAATAACCCTTTCTAGATCGCCATGGTGGATATCCCAGCTTATCTTGGTCTGCCGTCGGTTTCATCATACCCAATTTCACTCATAGACTTGCGTTAACCCATGGCATACTGTTTTGCTTGCCAAAGATGTTGTGAGATGGGATAGAACCTGTAATCGCCTAATTTGAATGCAAGTGTTCTAACTGTACTCACAAAATCGCAACCTTGTGGATGGACGATGCTGACTTTGTTCACATGCATGCTAAGGGAGAGAAGACATTTTGTTTCATAACAAATTCGTTTTTTTCTTTTCCCTTATTTCTTTATTTTCCCAGATACCAAAATTGTTTAACACCTCTCCCAACTTATACTTATATGGAGTTCAGGGTTAGGAGCAAGATGTTCTTGCTCATAGCAGCCAAAACGCTTTATCATTGTGATGGTTAAAAAAATATATAAATAAAACATAAAGAAAGAAACGAAAAAAAAGAAAGAAAAGGAGAAGGGGGAAAATAAAGAAATGAAATTACAACAACAACAACAACAACAACAACAACAAAACATGGATAATTGATTTAAATCTCCAAAAGTTGAAGTTGATCCACATCTTAATCCGTGGTTTACAACTCCACCGGAGACTTCCTCCACTTACAGTCTCCTTTCGAAATGTTAGTGGTTTGGCTTCAGGCTAGCGACCTGTCCCTGTAAAACACTCTTGCTATGAAAACAGTCAAATTATGCCAAATTCAAATCCAAGGCTTCAGACCGAAAACGATGCTTTACTTTGACTGTCTCATGCGTCGCAAGACACGGGAGTTCCTGAGTCTGAGTTAGGAGCACAATTTTGTTGTTTTTCTCAATTTTCCTGGGCAATGCCAAGGCACGAGTCCCGCTATTAATAATAAATGAACTTACAAGGACATTTTTGGGGTCTATCTGATGAAAAATTTAATAAAAAATTTGATCTGTATATTCCTTGGTTAGGTTTGCGATGCTTGTTGGAGATAGCCATTTTGTAGTAGCGTCTGTATTCATCTGACTGACCTTTCTTGAGATGAAGAAGAAAGAAGGGTCAGCAGATTCCATATAAAAATACCAACATCTTCTTTACAATTAAATCAGTTTTATTTAACAAACTCGTCAAACGGAATCGGAACCAGAAAGAGTTAGTAACACAAGAACATAAGATAGGTTGGCTCGGCCGGCATCTGTTATAGAAATGTAATTGTCATCACTGACAAGAGGCGAGCGATGATATATACATCTGTTTACACTGGTGTCTCAATTGGAACTAATGTTGGGCAGAAACGAGAAAGGTGGACATGTGCAGAAGTTTTTAATCGCCTGATGTATTTCTACATGAGTTTAGACATGCCTGTTTTAGCCAACCGAACCACACAAGTGATTACATGTAAATATAAAAGAAAATAAATCTCAATGATGTAACTGCTATTGTGAGTTTGTCATTCGTTTTTTTTTTAGATATGTCCTTGTGTCACTACGAGAACATTTTCAAGTTTGTCAGTCAGTCTGTAGGCCTGTTAGTTTGTCATACTTCAGTTTGAAATAACATATTCGTTCTTTTTCTTTTTGTTTTTTCCTTAAAAGTTAAACTGGAAATATTGGTTGAAATAATAGATTGATGATGATGATGATGATGATGATGATGATGATGATGATGATGATCATCATCATCATCATCATCATCATCATCATCATCATCATCATCATCATCATCATCATCATCATCATCATCATCATCATCATCCAGTTTATTTGTTGAAGCAGGCCACAATTATTTCTCTGATGAGAGTAGGATGATTGTCTAATCTCGATTTAAGTCTTTCCTTCGATTCTTGTCTTTGGTATTGGAAAAGCAATATCAAAAGGAAGAATAACAAAGTCTATCCGTACAAATAAAATTAATTTTATTGACAACTTGTTAAGACAACGAAAAATAAAGAGTTTGTAATAGAATGAGAATTCATAGGTGTTAATTAAAGAAAAAAGTTGTGTGGTCTGCAGTAGACATGTTCATATCGGCTGTCACTATGTGAGTTTTGCATGTGACAGTGTGTATTAATATGATAGCCAATGTAGATATCTATATATTAGCTTGTCTCTGTGTTGTTAGTGAGAGAGAGTGTGTGCGTATGAACTTGTGTATACGTGAGTCAAATGTGATAAGTTGTGTGTATATGCAGTCGCTGTGTTTGGTAGTTCTTGTTGTGTCTGCCTAAACTGAATTGTGATGTGCCCACGTGTGTTGAGTCTAGAAGAAAAACAGGAAAAGGTAGAAAAACGCTGTGTTTGGGTTTTTATATTATGCACGATATTACAGCAGTGAATATTCTTACGCCTGTGGTTGGTTAAAAGAGATTGCTGATTTGAGCTTTTGTCCACTCGAGAGTCGATACTTAAAAACAACATTCGCTGCTGATGCTGCTTTTCACAAGATGCCTCAAACAGGCATAATATATAAATAGAGAAATAATATAATTGATAGCTTCTATTGGTTTTGAAAACAAAATTAATCTTTCAGATCGACTTGTCAGTCAAGTTATTTTATTTTATTTTAAGTTTTATTGTTTACCTATTGTCCAAATGTTGCTTAGCACATATATATGTCTGCAGGTAATTACGTACTAAACCTACGTTGAGAACTCTTCTTAATTTTTTTCTTCTTCTTCTTCTTCTTCTTCTTCTTCTTCTTCTTCTTCTTCTTCTTCTTCTTCTTCTTCTTCTTTCATACCTTCATCATTAATATCCACGTCAACTTGCAAAGAATTTCTACATAACTAAGATTGATTTTACCGTAATTTTACTTCATGATTCATTCCCCCCAAAATGTAACTCGGAACCTTTATCACAAACACACACACACACATCTATTATTATACTAAATATGACTTTAAAACATTTGTTTTCGTGAGGCTTTTTTTCAGAAATACTTTAATAACAGATAATATAATGATAATAATAATAATAATAATAATAATAATAATAATTATTATTATTATTATTATTATTATTATTATTATTATTAGGTAGAGCACTTTCCGTTTAATAATTGGAAGCAGATAAGATTAAAAACAAGGAAATGAAAAACCAGGTCACAGCTGAGTACAACAGAAGAGTAAGGAGTATTCTTAAATCACACCTCCACAGTCGGAATACAATCTATGCTATCAATGCCAGAGCAATAGCTATCATTCGATATACTGCTGGTATACTTGACTGGAATGTAGATGAATTAAGATGTTTGGACACCAAAACACGGAAAATGTTTACAATTTATGAAGCTTTTGCAAAGAAAGGAGATGCAGATCGATTGTATCTACCTAAAAAGGAAGATGGTCGAGGTCTACTTAGTGTTGAAGATGTTGCAAATACAGAATAAGCTTGTCTATCTAAATATATTTCTGAAAGTAATGAGATTATTTTTTGTGAAGTGAAAAGAGAGGAAATACTAAGAACTGAGGTGAGAAAAAATCAAAGGTTGCAAGAGAGAAGGGAAAAAGTATTTGGAAAGAAACTAGACAGTGTATTCTTTAAAAATACTGAATTTAGAGATAATGACAGCTGGAATTAGCTGGTCAGGGGTGATCTCAAACGATCTACTGAGAGCAGCTTAATGGCAGCTCACGAACAAAACACTCGCACTAGGTCAATAAAACACTACATTGACAAAACTGCAGAATCACCGATGTGCAGATTGCATAATGAAAGAGAAGAAACCTGAGCACATATTGTATCTGAATGCCTATGCTAGCACAACATCAATATAAAAAATTGAGACACGACAAAGTCGCTCAGGTACTACATTAGAATATATTCAAACTCTATGAATTGGATGACAATGAGCAATGGTGTGAGAATAAGCCAGAAGTGGTACAGGAGAACGACAATGTCAAAATTCTTTGAAACATGCACATACAACTGATAAGGTTCTTGAACATTACAAACCCGACTTTATCTTTCTAAACAAAAACAAGAGAACTTGCTTAATCATTGATATAGCCTACTCATTCGATACCAGAGTGAAGGAGAAAAACGTGAAAAAAATAAATATCAAGATCTAAAATGGGAATCATTAATACTATGGAAATTTAAAGAAGTCAAAGTGAATCCTGTTGTAATTGGAACGCTTGGAACCACAACGGAAAGCCACCATAAATGGATTAAACAGATTGACGAGACAATTTCTTTCTAATTCTGCAAAAGTTAGGAATGGCGAAAGTGTTAATGGTACAGCGTGAATGTCTAAAGTCAAGGGAATTGACCTGATGTTAAAAAAATAAATAAATAAATAATATAGATCCAACTAAAAATATCCAAAAGTTGAGACTACTATGAAATAATAATAATAATAATAATAATAATAATAATAATAATAATAATAATAATAATAAATTAATGAATAAATAAATAAATAAAATATAAAAATAAAGAAACTTATTATTTTTAGTTATTCAAAAAAAAATTTCTGAACAGATATGTTACACGTCATTAATTTCCAAATTAAATAAAAGTAGAATAAATAGTGGTTGTTGTTATGACCCAATGGATTACAGGTAGGTCTAGTATATATATATATATATATATATATATATATATATATATATATATATATATGAACGAGTCAATGCAACGTTTCACCAAAATAAACATGGCACTTTCTTTTTCTTCCGTTCGCTTCTTTGAATGAGTCAACACAATGCTTCACCAAAATAAATGCGGCACTCTCTTCTCCTCCGTTCGCGTCCACCTCCCAACGCATCTCCTAAAATCACGTTTTTTCGTTAATGGACGTTTCCGGGTTCGCGCCCGCAGGTCTCCTCCGGACAAGCAGCAAACTAAACGTCTTCTTTTTGACCGCCGCAGACAAGTGTCCTGGCTCACAGCAGTCGGCTGCCTCTCCTGCTCTCCGCTACAATATATATATACTTTTGATTCTGCTAATTTCTCCATCTGGCAAGCATTTTGCATTTACATCTCGGTTCTGAAGATAAGAATGTTTTTTCACGGTAAACTATGTGGACTTTTTGTTTACTATGTAGATATTTTAAAATAATTGTGAATTTGTTTGGCTATAAATTATTATAAAACTAGCAGGACCCCTGTCCCGGCGTTTCCCGGGGGAAATAAAAGAATGATTTAGCTTTTTATGAAGAACAAAAGTGAGTGTGAGATAGCAATTGTTTTGTATGTGAATATTCGAACATGTTTTCTATATGTGAAGATTTTAATGTAATTTATATGAAAGTTGTTTTAGTTATTGAAAGCTATTTTTATAAATTTTGACCGTTGTAATGAATGCTTTTTCTGAAATGAAAAGTTGGAGACGCCATGTTTAAAACTAAGTTGGTGTTTATGTACTGTTCGTAAGTAATATTCTATTATTCCAGAACATGAATGTAGCCAGCCAATCATAACACCACAAATGTTGGCTGAGTGAACTATGTAGGGAGCAACCTGTATTTCGTTTCGTAATGGGTAATGTGTGAAAGATAATAGCAAGGAATTAAAAACAGAAACAATGATAGACGGTGTGGTTAAATTTATCCGATGAAGTATTTTTCCCGGTGTTTGATGGTAGAGTGTTAGCAGTTTTTTGAATATGAGTGAAAGGTACCCCTACCTCCTGCAAGTATGTTTGATTTATTAGAGTAAGTTAGGTAAGGTGTGATATAGGTATTTATGTAATAGGATGAAAATGATTTATAAATACCGGAAACACATGTCAGTTATTGGCATGCAGTCTGATCAGTTTGGAATAGTATGTAGTGCCTATGTTTAGTTTTCTATAATGTTTGTTGTATAGGGGAACAATCAAGATTACTTTATATAATAGAAGGTTAGCGGTATATTGCCCGTGTGGACAGATATTCATGGTCAGAAGGTTTCTCAGAAAAATAATTTTAAATATAGTTTTTGCTTTGAAAGAAAAGTTAAAAAATAACATTTGCAATATGAAAAAGTAATAAAAACTGTTAGCGCTATTGTGTTCTTAAAAAAACTATTTGTCGACGCTGTGTTTCTTACAGAGAGCTGTAAAGCGGCAAATGGCTTTAACAAATTGAAACGAATTCGTTTTTATTTAATTATTTTAAATCTTAAAAATGCCAGTAAAAATAATTACTGAAATGTTTAAACCCTTTTTTAAATATATTCTTCACTGAGATATTCTTTGTTTAATTTTATTTTTGTTTTATGAAACAAAGAAAATCTATTTTTAAACAACATCAATTACGTTTCTTTGCGTGTTTATATATTTCAGTTATTTTATGAATCTAACCGATAATTACCCTTAGTGACCCCAAATTGAATTGAAGGAAAATTTCAATGGTGTCTTTAGATTCTGTGAAAAAAAATGAACCCTTATTGAAACTTATTTGAATGTTCTAACTGCTAACATATCGATTTCTACAGGGTGGGCCAAAATAAGGGTCCTATCTTTAAATTTGAATAACTTGAATTTAAATAACTTCCACAAAATAAAAGTTAAACTCACCAAACTTTATGTGTGTGTAGACTGACCCTTCCGAGATTTTTTGAAATAAACAAAACAAATTTTAGCCGAAAAACACTTCTTAAAACTTACAAAAACTAAAGTATTGTTTTTTACACTGTTTTGAGTTTTTTAAGCAAAAATAATGTTTTCTAAATGAGGGTACGTTCCTTAGGGCTAATACGGCTCATGCTTGCTTCGGAAGGGGTCCTTTACTTATTCTAAAAAAAAAAAAAAAAAAAAATCAATAAATAAAAAAGTTATGAATTTTTAAAAATAGGACCCTTATTTTTGCTCACCCTATATAACACACACACACACACACACACACACACACACAAACAAACAAACAAACAAACAAACAAACAAACATTGATTTTTTTAATATATATATAAAGATAAATGAGTAGGTAATGTATATTTTTTTTATCGTTGATAAAAAATGAAAGCAATGTTTCTGGAAAAAAATCGGTCTTATTGGATTTTGTTAATGTTATCAATGGGACAAGTGAGAGTACACACCAGTTATTGAGTAAGTTTACCCCAATTTCCTCTAAATCTGATTAAGAACAAAAAACAAATATCGATCAGGACTAAATATATAAATCGAAGAAATCTATTGAAAGTAAAATTTTGTTTTCTGCCAATATTTGCCAGATATCATTTGCTGAACAGATTTATATATGTGCCTTTTGTTATGAAAGATATCGATCGTGAAGATAGGGCGAAAAATCAACTACTCTCTATATAAGACCGGCAGGACTATCCGGCGTTGCCCGGGGCCATAAAAAATAAAAGAGGTTAAAAAGTGTGTAACATCTTTATATTAACACTTTTATCTCTACCTCTCTCAATCTGTCTCTCTATCATTCTCTTTTCCCCTTCCTCGTCCCCCCTCCCCACCCTCTTTCACCTACGCCCAGCCCATTCCTCTATTGAAAATATTAATAATGTAAGCCATTCACCCCTTCTTTATATAATAGATTACATTGGAAATAACTGAAAAACCGACTCACCCCGAACAAAAAATGGCCCAGTTGACCCCAAAGAATGAATAGTTTTTTTTTAATTTTAGATATATTTTTCATTCAGAGCAACGCCGATCAAGAATATATCAACTTGGTGGCTGTTTATTTCGTAGTTTGTTACTTTTAGCTGGGCATACACACTTGCTTATTATCCAATTAAAAGATAGGAATTCATTTCATTTGTGTCCTGGTAGATGTCACCTCCGTTACTTTAGACTACTTTTGTGGAGGTGATGGATGCTGACACATAATGAGCACCACCGACATGGATAATGCCAACATAGTCATCACTAATATCATAGTCTCATTCATAGTCCCAACCAATATCGTATTCACCAAGATTTAAGAGTATTATGTAATAATTTTATACATACACAAGTATAACTAAACACACCCATCCATTTACTTTTATCTATATAGATGGATACACACAAACGTATACACATATTAAGATATACTCAGTTTATTTGCAAAACAACTCTTCCTTGGCGTTTTTTTTTGTAAAATATTTTTTTTCTTATATTCACCCCAAACAAGGAACATTGCCACTGAGATGTAAGAGGCTACTGTAAATGCATCCTAAGTGGCAAAGCTGTCTGAAGAAAGTTGCTATTAAAGTAGAAAGCTTTCCAGCATTTGGGGACCTCTACAGTGAAGGGGTGAGATTTTGCTGATTGTTGGGTTGGTCGGGTGTATTTACATTGATTTAGGGGGCACAGGTGCAGCAAGTTCATCGAAGCACATCCCATTGAAGTACTTGTAAGACAAGCAGATGGATGCAGCATTGCGTCGATGGGACATGGGTTAGAGCTTTATAGCGTGGGGCCTATTAGATTAAGGGCTTTTTTTGGATCCTTTCTAAGAGGGAGAGGCTAGTGGTTGGAGAACCAGCACAGATGTGGAAACAATACTCCATGCATGGGCACATAGTGGGTTTGTAGAGATGTAGGATATTTGGCTAGGAGCAAAGTGTAGTATCTGTTTTGATGCCACATTTCGTTTTTTCTGTCCTCGATTATTGAAGGAGGAATCCTTTTAGACTGAGCAATTTTTTTGTTTTTAGTCCAATCCAGAGTACCCTCTTTTGGGGGAGCTGGATTTGACCCAAATTAAAAACCTATCTTGTGCCTAACTCTGCTCTTGTGGGGAGGCAAGTAAATAGAAACTCTTCCTTGGCCTTTTGGCTGAGAGCAAAATGTAGCATCTGTTCTGATGCTGCACTCAGTTTTTTCTGTCCTCGATTAGTGAAGGAGAAGTCCTTCTTAACTGAGGTAATTTTATTATTTTTTAAAAATTTAATTTTTATTTTTGTTCCAATCCAGTGTGCCCCTTTTGGGGTAGCTGGATTTTCCCCACATTAAAAACTGATCTTGTGTCTAATTCTGCCCTCGTGGCGAGGCGAGTAAATAGGAACTATGTGCAGTCAATAACTGCTCTTACTAACAACTAATAGATTGTATATTTTTTTTCACAATTATTACATACAACGTTCTTCTCTCACAATTAAGTCCAAAGTTCTTCTTAAAACCATTACATGCAACGTTCTTTTCATCATTACTTGTCTTGAGTACGATATTAAACTGCCTACAAGGTATTTGCTTGTATCTTACCCCAGCTTCCTGAAATCCATCTATCCCAGACATTTCTACCTTTTCTTTTACCTACCATATTTCTCAAGCCTATAAACTACTTAAGTCTTTTCCCCCTCACAACCATTCTGGTAATATATAGGGTCGATATCAAAATGCGTAGGTTCGATGTTGTCTCGTTGTCATGTCTCTTAGAGAGGTATGATGTCCTCTTTGTTCATCTGTGTTTTGTCCCAACATAAGGCATAACTCATCTCATTTATAAAAACGCACATGCATGAACTCGCACAAAATCTTATCAAGAAGATACACTACATGTTTTTTACGGTTCAGAGGTTTATTCATGTTATATCTCTGTCCAGAATATCACACAACCGGTCGGCATTAAAGAAACTTCAATCAACTCCATCTTCCATGCTTGCTTTTGGGAGAAAGAGGAGATCGACCCAGGCCAAATAACGTCTGCTTCAAAGGCTTACGGCTGGAAAAGCGGCTGACCGTTACTTCAACTCTTAATTAGCCTTCACCGCTCCTCTTTAGTTATACAACACTGAGTATGACAAAAAACTGCATCCAGTGGTGAGGCTCCACATTAGGAGCTTTGGAGAGTGTGGTGTCACCCCTTACTTGGTATTACTCCCAAAGTTCTTCTCAACACTACTATAGCTTCATTAGATACATGCTGTGTCTGGCTGTGTACGATTTTCTGTCCAGCCAATAGAACTTACTCTCGAAGTATACATTGGAATTTTTTATATGAGGATTGATAATTTATATTATTTGGATTATTCGGCCTACTGTTCTCATCTTGGATGTTATTCTCACAACGTTTTAGCCAATGTAACCTCTGATCTTCTTTGAGGGCATCTTGTCGAACTCAGGGATCTTTATGTCAAACTTAGAGATCTTTATGTCGAACTAGGGAATCTGTACATGAACTCATAGTGCAACTGATAAAGTGGTAAGTGATAATCAGTATTAAGTGACAGTCTTTGGGAGGTTGAAGGTTCAATCCTCAGTACAGGCGATACTGAGAGTATAATTAAAAATTACTTAAGACTTCTACTCGGTCATGGCTGATGGAACAAGAACAACCTACCTCCATGGATTAAATAAAAGGTTCAGTTCGAAATTCCTTACTAATTCCGAGCTTTACATAAAGATTCCTGAGTTCGAAAAGACACACCCGAAGAAGGTCAGAGGTTACATCAGTTGAAACACCGTGAGAATAACATTCTAGATAAAAATAGTAGTCTGAATAATATAAATAATATGAATGATTTTTGAATATTTACAAAATCTAAGTTGTTGTTCATTGTCACTCATGCTTTCCGTTAGCGCACTACACTGCTAAAGATGCACTTTGTGAGTGAAAAGCATAAATCCTCCATTTTAATGTTGTGCTTTTTAGCAGCAAAAGGAACCATCACCAGATAAGCAACAGCACTCAACTTTAGTGAGTTTTTCTTCTATTTGTGTGTGTGTGTTGGGATACTTTTGTAATATGTGAACTTCAACCATCCACTGAGGTCATACTTTAACCTCACACCTGTCAATCACTCAGCGAGTTCGTTGTTCATTCCGGAACCCTTTTAACTAACTGTTATCCTTTCCACTCTCATTATACAACATTTGTTCATGCTTTCTATTAGTGAACTACCCTGCTAAAGGTTCACTTTAAAAAAGAGTGAAAAGCACAAATTCTCCATTTTAATGTTGCGCTATTTAGCAGCGAAAGAGAACTACCACCTGATCAACAACAACACTCAATCTTAGCAAGTTTTCTTCCTCTGTGTGTGCGTGCGTGTGTGTGTGTGTGTTTGGGGTAATTCTGTAATATATCCGTTGATAAAGGAAAAGGAAACGTTTCTGTTGAAAATCGGCTTGGCACCGAATTCAAAAACCCGATACAAAAGAAGGTGAACCTGATATCAGAATAAATAAATAATGGGTAAAGATCGGGGGTGGGCAGTGAAGGAATCGTATTCTGTTTTTACTGCAAATAGTAAAAAAAAAAATCCGAAGAAGCATTCTATAGAAATCGTTGCACAATGTCTGTAAAATCGGTAACGCTACTCCGTGTCAGTTGAAGAATCAATTTATCAACATTCTGCAGCTTTTTTTTCTTCCCCTTTTTTTTTTCAAAGTCTTATCTTATTTTAATGATAACAGATTGGTTCGAAATAAACGTTCCTGTCTCGATGCTGCATGAGAGGCGTTCGAATGTCCTGATTATCACAAATACAAATTGTGAAATCAGCAAGCCGGGTTCAAATCCCATCAGATCTTTTACGTTCTTGACTTGATTTATTTGCATACTCCAGAGAGCTTCGCCAAATACTTGTAAGCAAAATCAAACCACTTATCACCGCCTTGGGCCAGTCTTTCAACTGTCAGGAGCGGCATGCCAGTCTCAGCTCTTATCTGGTAGGCGTTCTCTTGATCTGTCTTGAATAAAATCTTCTCAATATGATTTCTTTACATAGCTGGGGTGTGATAGCCAGGAAACATGTTCAAGCCACGTTAATCTCTTCTTTTGAATAACGTTGTTGATGGATCTGTTAATATTAATTTTACGTTCACTTACGGATTAAATTTCCAAGTGAAAGGCATGAACCATCACTTTCCTCAAACCATGTGTAAACTCTTCAGTGATTAGTCTACAACGAATCGTTTGCAATAAGCATTGTGTTTCGGTATTAACTAACCAAATAAGGGATGATATGGCGTAAAACAGACAAAACTTAAAAGTTTATGTTTAGTCAGTTGATGTATTGGTGCCAGCCACATCAAAATAGGGTCCTTGTTATGACCTTACAATAAATCTGGTGGTGAGGTCCCAAACTTGGGATCTTTGGGGGAGTGTGGAGTCACCCCTTAGCAACCATTACTCCAAGGTCCACTCTGACACGAAGGACTGGTAGCACCTGTCAGGGTTCCATCTATGGAGGAGATAGAATTCGTCCTGGGCATGACACTAAACTGCTTTGGACATCCTTGAATCTATTTTTTACAGACCTTGCTACCTTTCTTCTGCCTATCCTATTACCCCCACCCTCGCACACATACACGAGTTATTTCTGTGAATATCTTACAAGGAGGAACAATAGATTGGAGCTCAGTCGAACATCTTACATCGAAATAAAGATAGAGTAGAGGAAGACTCGCAACGTCTCTTCTGTGAGAAAAGGGTTGCAGAGAGCAGAAGAACAACGTCGATGTTGTACTCTGTCAAGGCAAGAAAGAATGCTCTGGGCGGCACCTCCCCAGAAGTGGCAGCAGTCTACAACGAATCGTTTGCAATAAGCATTGTGTTTCGGTATTAACTAACCAAGACGTATCTGGCTTTTATATAAATAGAGGATTGCATCAGGAGTTAGATACTTTCTTATGTAACTGCTTCTTTTGTACACTGAGAGGATAAAGAATAGAAAAAAAGATTAGTTAGATGCGTCCTTGCATCTCAACGTGGCGCTTTGTCTGTTGGTCCGTTGTTCTGTCACATATAGTATATTACATATTATATATATATATATATATATAGATAGATAGATAGATAGATAGATAGATAGATAGATATATAGTATATTGAAATAGTATTTTAATTGCTCAGCAGGAGATTAAATGGACGCATCGAATTTTATATAAATCCAAGTATCTCTATAAAAGGATGTTAACTTTAAATTAGAATTTTTGTTGATCTCTCTGGCTTAAGTTTGAAATAGCATTTTTGTGTGTCTGTCTGGCTTAAGTTTGATATAGCGTTGTTGTGTGTCTGTCTTGCTTAAGTTTGAAATAGCATTTTCGTGTGTCTGTCTGGCTTAAGTTTGAAATAGCATTTTCGTGTGTCTGTCTGGCTTAAGTTTGAAATAGCATTTTCGTGTGTCTGTCTGCCTTAAGTTTGATATAGCGTTGTTGTGTCTGTCTTGCTTAAGTTTGAAATAGCATTTTCGTGTGTCTGTCTGGCTTAAGTTTGAAATAGCAGTTTCGTGTGTCTGTCTTGCTTAAGTTTAAAATAGCATTTTCGTGTGTCTGTCTTGCTTAAGTTTGAAATAGCATTTTCGTGTGTCTGTCTGGCTTAAGTTTGAAATAGCATTTTTGTGTCTGTCTGGCTTAAGTTTGAAATAGCATTTTCGTGTGTCTGTCTGGCTTAAGTTTGAAATAGCATTTTTGTGTCTGTCTGGCTTAAGTTTGAAATAGCATTTTCGTGTGTTTGTCTGGCTTAAGTTTGAAATAGCATTTTTGTGTGTCTGTCTGGCTTAAGTTTGAAATAGCATTTTCGTGTGTCTGTCTGGCTTAAGTTTGATATAGCGTTGTTGTGTGTCTGTCTGGGTTAAGTTTGAAATATCGTTTTTGTGTGTCTGTCTGGCTTAAGTTTGATATAGCGTTTTTGTTTGTCTGTCTGGCTTAAGTTTGAAATAGCATTTTAGTGTGTCTGTCTTGCTTCATTTCGAAATAGCATTTACGTCGCAAAAAGGGCAAATAGAATGAACAAATCTTAAGGATATTCGTTCTTCTTATTTCACACTTGTGATGCTAGTGTGATTACAAGAGTTAGGAGTGGATGAAGTAAGTTCAAGGAACTTCTACTATTACTAACCAGCAGAGCGTTACCACTGTCGACCAAGGGAAGAGTCTCAGGCATGTGTACAGAGTGTGATGATGAATGGAAGTGGAACCTGACCAGTTAGTGCTGGAGACATGTGCTGTATGGAGATAAATGATATGAGAATGATACGATGAATGTGTAATGTGACTCTTAAAGATAGTCTTAGTTCTTATGAACTCAGAAGAAGATTAAGTCCAGACAATATTGAGAGATGTGTGCAGAACAGAAAACTTTGATGGTATGGCTACATTGAGAAAAATGAATGAGAGTCATTGAGTTAGTAGATGTAGAACAGTTGAGCTAACAGGTTCAGTTCACAGGGGAAGGCCAAAGAAAGCATAGTGGGAAATGATAAGAATTGATTTGAGAGAAAGGGGGACAAATGAAGACCTGCAGAGATAGGTTAGTTTAGAAGTCAATTTCTTAAAGGAGTCGAATGCATGACAGCTTGTAAAACGGACGTTAAACTGATGATGATGATGATGATGATGATGATGATGATGAAGATGATGATGATGATGAAAGATTGTCTTTTTCTCAGCGATATTTGCATTGTATCATTCCGCTCCCTAAAGACTTTCTGACTCAAAAAAGTGTAGAATTGTTGTTTGAAGAAAGATCAATAATCTAACTCTTGAATTTCCTACTGATATGCATCCCTGATCCTCTCATCAACGAAACTAAAATCTGCCCCCGTCCCGTCCTGCCTCGCCCCCAAGAGAGGAAATTCCTAGAAGGCTTGGAATCACTTGTCTCTGGTTATGAATGCTGACAGTCAACAGAAATCTCGTTATTTCTCGAGGAATGCGGGTGGGAAGAATTTTGCTGCGTTTTTTTGACACTTAACGGTGTAAAACAAGGCGTAATCCGAGTATTGAATAAAACAGTTTTCCGAAAGGCGGATGTTAAGGCTGTCGGTATTTGATTTTATTTTGCACTCGTACGACAAGGAAAACACTCGCCGCTCTAAATCAATTTGATTAATGCTTTAGTTCAACGAGTCCTGCAATTTGTTGTGTCGACAAATTGCCAGTTGAACTGCAATCTATTAAATCGGTTCCTATTAAGAACAGATGTCTCCAAAATGTTTGTCAACAACATGTTTTATAACAGAATTAGTAAATTTATTGTTACTTCTGTATTAAAAATTTAAAAAAAGAAGTTTTATTCACTCCAAATAAAGCACATTGCCACTGAGACGTAAGAGTTACTGTGATGAGAGGCCAGATTTATAGAGGACGTCCTAACTGAGAAGTTGGGCAGCAAGATGTTTGTTCGCATTACATTTATGTTTCTGCATATTGGTACAGTAGGGAAACCAGGGATCAGGGAAGGAATTCCAAAGGCAAGCTGTCCGAGGATAGAAGCTATTAGAGTAGAAAGTTTTCCGGCATCTGGGGACTTCTACAGTGAAGGGGTGGGATTTTGCTGCTAGTCGAGTTTGTCGTGTGTATTTACGTTGAGGAGATACAAGTGCAGTAAGATCGTTGGAACACATTCTGTTGAAGTACTTGTAAAACAAGCACAGGAATTCAACATTGCGTCATTGTGACAGGGGTTGGAACTTTGTAGACAGTATGGTACGTATTAAGTTAGAGACTCTTTTTGTACCCTATCCAAGTATTAAAGTAAAACCTTATTACTTTTTAAATAGTTCAATTTTTGGAGGTGGGCTCGTGAACTCTTTGCATTTCAATAACAGACAAGTAGTTTTCTTTTCGGTTTTTTAAAAAACTAACTAACTTTGCCTGCTTGCTATCGCTTTGCAATTAAATTTCTATCCACTACTTGAAATCACTGAAACGAAACTAATCGATAAGAAAAAACCCCAAAAACTAACCGATATGAAGACAAAACTATTCAATAAGAAAAGGAAAATAAAATAAAATTATTAAGTTAAAAATAGAAATCACCAAATTAATTAAATTAAATTTTTTTATTTTCTTTCAACGAAAAGTCAGTGAAGCAAGCGAGATGTCATCATTATTTTATTCTCTTTCCAACCATGTAAATATTTCACAATTTTAACGCTTGTGTGTTTAGTGTGTTCTCTGAAAATACTTTAATACTTTTGAGAAAGGCATGAACCGATTATTTCCTGTCAGTTACATATAAAATAGAAACTTGTGTCCTTTTATTTAATACTAATGTGTCACCGTTTATCAAGGTGTGAAGACGACTCGAGGATAAGAGTTAAAGAGATTGTCAGTTGGCGATGAACAACACCTTTGAGTGGATTGGAAATGATGGATTAAATGACCAGAATTTTATTATTAAAGTGGCTGGCTTGACAAAAATTTGTTAACATTGGCCTTAAAAACGCCATGTTGTACTCGACTGTGAAGCAGCCCTGCGGTATTGTATTCCAAAAATAGGAAGTTCTTGGATACAAACTTTGTTTTTGATAGTACTGTTTAGTTTTAGGTGTGCAGAGGAAGAAAGGAAAATTCTTTGTAGTGGTTGTAGCTAGACGAGTCTTTGCTGTTTAATTCATCGTTTACAATAGGTATTGTGCTTTGGTATTTAATGAACCAAAAAGGGTTGACATGCTGTAAAACAGACAAATCAAAGCAAACCTGCTATTTACAAAGACACAGAATGTGCAGCTGTTATTAACGGACATATTACAAATTGGTTTGAAGTAACTGTAGGGGTACGCCAAGATTGTTTCTTATCTCCTGCCATCTTCAAAGTTTTCTTGGAATTTGTGATGAAAGAACTGGAAAGTCTGCAATCAAAATTGGTGCTTAACAATGATTTCTCTACTAATATTCGTTATGCTGATGACACCACACCCATTGCCGCTGTCTTCAATAAGTTGAAGTTTTCTACTTCTGAACTGGAAGCCTCTTGTGAGAACTGGACGATGAAAGTGAACCCAAGCATTCTTCTTTTCCGAATTTTTGTCTCCACATAAACTCCGATAGGTACGATTCCACCATTTGCATATTTGTGTCACATTCGGCTTTATTCCTCTTTTTTTTCGACCGTTTACGTCCATTTTGGAGAAATCAGATTTACGAAAAAAGTTTGAATTATCTCTCTCTTTCATGTCACTGTTTTAAATCAAAGACGAAAATATTTAATATGTACACAATACTGCAGAAGCACTAATGACTCATTAGTATATAAAAAGAATGGCAGTTTGGTCAAACATAACCCTGAAAGTGAGATGGAGCATATTACGACAAACCGAAGGAAACTGAGACTACTTGTGTAAAGCCATGAAATGATCTGGGTCGATATGCTGATACATATTTGACTTGCCACAACCACATTGTACTTTCTAGATAAGTCTTTGTGCTGCTTTTCCAGCACCCGACACTAACAACAACAAACTACACTACTCTTCCCCCCTCCCCAAATAAGGAGGTAATGTTTTGGAGAATGATATCATGACAAACGAACACATAATACACTACCGCCCAAAGGGGAGGTAATGCCTGGGAGGAGGATCTCAGGGCAACAGAACAGATGCTACACTACCCCCAAAAGAGGGTGTAATCCCTAGGAGTATGAAATCATAACCACATGAAGGGATACTAGACTACCCGATCTCTCCAAAATGGTGGCAATAATGCCTGGGAGGATGGTATCATGATCAACGAACATATACTACACTTAACAAAAAATATAGAAAATCCTAAATAAAAAAAAGCTACTTGCTTCTTTTCACTTAAACTTGGAATTATAATTAGCTACTACACCGAGATGTAGGGGAGGGAGCCACTCCTTTCCCTGGGTTGCTCCATTTACCATCAATCTTTATCTTATAATGATGAGTGTTTAGCAAGGAGACATCAAGTAGCATGGGAGGTTACGATGGTTAAGTGGATATTGACACGGACTGAAGACCTGGGTGTTCCAGCATCACTTTTGCTTAGGGATGTTGGCAACCTTCTCGTGGTCCTTCCCGTAAGTACCCGATGTCTTTTCAAGAAATGATCCTTTACTACAAAAACATCGGGGAAACTAATGCTAACACCAGAATCATCTGATTCACACGAAAGAAGAAGAAGAAGATCAAGTAGCATTTTGGAGTCTTTGGTATAACTCAACTGAGGATTGAACCCCGATCTCCTACCTGATTAGCAAACACTCTAACCATTATGGTTTCAATTTGGGTGATAGGTTTCAATTTCAAACTCGAAGATAAATTGAAAATGATTTATTCTCCTAGACTGGTTCTGTTCTGTGCATATACCTGATGTGGCTAAATTTAAATCTTCACACATTTCCTAGTCAAGGGTGGGGAAGAGTGGGTAATTTTCTCAACAATCACGTTTATTCCTGTATCTATAAGCAAACTTTCGACATTTGTGGGTGCGTCTTGACATTACATTCACAGTTAACAAATGTAAATACAATTCAAATTGTGCGTTTCTGCAGACTTGTTGCCCTACTAACAATTAGTATTTCAAGGTTAAGTGAAAACAAAGTGTTGCATTTTTGCTTATCGATGTGTATATAAACCATTATACACCTGTGCCGTTGTCGTCATAAACCCAGGTTTTTGCTTGTCTGTGGATAACATCACTCGGACGCCGATGTTTAGTTTTTAATAAAAGTTTGTTACAAAGAGAAGAACAGTCATAGAAAACATGAGAGAAATAGGTTACTTTCGTACATGCGAGAGAAAGACAGACAGACAGACAGACGGACAGACAGATAGATAGAAGAATAGCTCATCCTGCTACACCTAGTTACATTGTGCGCGCATCCCCCCCCCCCCCCATCTATTGAGGATTGCACCCCGGACACGTCACGTTTTTCCTGCTTGAAGTTTCGCCAGCCAAGAGACAGTCGCCATCCGGAAGTCACATGGTTTTGTTGAATTCTGTGTTCTGGGGTCACCTCTGACCCTTAGGTGTCACAAACTTTTCAATTCCAACAATGGCCCTCGTTATATAACAAAAGGTTGTTTGTTTTTAATTTAAGATTTTCAAATTTCAGTAACTAAAGCTAGCCATGATTATTTGAAACATGAAGATAAAATACTCATGATACGACTAATCACAATTGACGATTCTCTGGAATTAAAATTGACGATTATGAGGATGAAAACAATGTTTTGAATCAGTTCAACGTTGACCCTGTCCGGTCACAAATGTCAAAATCTGGATCGAGAGCCTAAATTCGGTTTCACCTCATAATTCAGAGGTAATGATCAAGACCATAAATTGATTTGCTCCCTAGGAGGTTAGACACAAGGTCAGTTATGGGTTTGAAAAGTTAGTGCACAAGTATCAGTGAATTCTGGCTTACAAAAATTCCTAAGCAGCCCCGTTGGCATTCCTCAGGTGATTAGCAATAAACTAACCCATTCTCAGAGAGAAGGCAAAGCCTGGGAGGGTGGACCTCATAGAACTGAACAGAACAGCAGTCTGACAGTAGCTAAGCTGTTGCCGGACTGATCATGCTTTAAAGAAATGATCCTTTACTGCAGTCAAAATGGTTACCTTTACAAACTCGTGTCTGAAAGTTATGAAAATTTTAAATAAAAAAACCCAACTACTTGCTTCTTTTTATTCAGATGTAAAATAATAATTGTCAATGCAGCAAGTCTGCAGCACATGAAATTTGAATCTTATTTAAATGTTTTAGCAGTGATTGTTATTAGAAAAAGCAGAGACTAGTTATTGTGACCGTCAAGTGTCTGAGGTATGTTTTTTATTCACTCTTGTTTATTTTATGAGTCAGATTCTTCCTTATGATGGAGTGCTACTGCCACATCTGGGGAGGTGCTGCTCAGAGCACCCTTTCTTCCCTTGACAGAGTATAAAATCTACTTTGCAATCTACTGGGAGATGCTCTCTTCTGTTTTTTTATAACCTCTTTCTCACAGAGGAGACGTTGTCTTACTCTTTCGTCATTTTCATGGAAGATGTTCGACTGAGATCCAATCTCTGGTTCCTCCTTGTAAGACATTCACAGAAGTTTAAATAAATGATTTTATTCATTTAAAAAAAAAAAATTATATAACATTATTTGGTGTTCTAACTTCTTGAAATAATTTTACGAAAATAATGTTTTCAACGGTGTGACCAAACCCTTCTATATTTATATTTGTGTATTTGTCTCTCTAACCAGTCAATTTAGCGTACGTGTACTTTTCTTCCAAAACGATACATTTCTCGCGTTGAATAAAATAGTGTTTTTGAGGAAGGCATACGAGCCTGAATTTTGGAATATATATTTCCGCAACCTGGTGAGAAACATGCGCACAATATTCTTTTTGTAACCTTTATCATTTACGGGGTGCTCCACGCAAACTGTCACTCGCTCTCTAAATAACTTGTAAAATACGTTAGATGGAAAATGTAATCGAAATTACTCTACATCCATTTATGAGTTATATCAGATTAAAAGAATCTGGGTGCGCGCATGAGCGTCAAAGATATGTAAGTAGTTGGTGAAATCCAAAACTATCATTATGAATGATGGAATATGCATGTTGGGGCGGTTTATGACAAGTATTTGTTGACATTGGTTTTGAAGATGGTCATGTTGTAGTCTGCAGAGAAATTGTACCGCAGTTATGTAGCACTTCGCCTGACTCTAAGTACAAGAGAGGGAGAAGGGAGATCGTTTTAGTTTGGGTCGGAAGACGTAATTTTGCTGTAATGGTACAAGTGTTCGCTAATAGACTGGGAGACCAGGGTTCAATCTTTGGTTGAGTTATACCAAAGACTTTAAAAAATGTTACTTGATGTCGCCTTGCTAAACACTCAGCATTATAAGGTTAGGATCAAGAGTAAGTGGAGTAATCCTGGGAAAATAGTGGTGCTCTCCCTTACAACGGTGTAGTAGATAATAAAAATGAGCCTTCGGGTCGCGTTCAACTCTTGTCAGCGTTTTTACTTTTTTGTTTCTTAATAATAAATAGACAAAACGTACGGAACCGATTTTCACCTAATTTCTATGATATCAGATGGGCCACAGCAGAGGACATTAAATTATAATGTGTTAAATATTACTTTGTAGTTATAGCAGGATCAAAATGTAACATTTAGCCACGTCTCTTCTGGTGCCTTCCAATTGGTGACGTAATGCTGAAAAGGCAGAGGAAAGGCTATAGTATTGTTCTTATATATCCTAGCTATATGCAGGTAGTTACAGTTTCCTTGGTTTCGTCTTAATATGCTCCATCTCTCATTCAGGTTGTTTAGTCAGTCAGGGGTATGAAGGGGGGGGGCGCTGGCCCCGTGCATTCAAATTGGAGGGGGGGGGGTACCCGAATTGGGAGAGGGATCCAAACTGGAGGGTAGTATCCAATCATATTTAAACTATCTCCCTTTCTCATAATATTTCTCAGTACTTGGACCTATACTTGAGCATTTGCGGCATACAATCAAGGCATCACCAGGGTATCACCAGATCACTGCATGCCACTGTATTTGGCCAAAGTTCCATTTTAACTTTTTTTTACACTAATAAGTCACTACTTACCGAGCCCAAAGGTCATTCGATAATAAGTGTTGATGACATTATCAGTGAGATGATGAACAATACTATGAAAGAATTGAAAACGATATGTGGATTCGGCAGAATTTGATTACTTAAGAGGACAGTTCAACAAGTATTTGTTGACATTTGACTTGAAGACGACCATGTTGTAGTAAGCTGGGAAACAGTCACGCGATATTGTGTTCCACAGATAGGAAATTCTTCGAAAGAAACTCTGTTCATGGAAGCTTTGTTCGGTTTTAGTTACACAAAAAAATAAAATGAAAGTTGTTTGAAGTGGTTGTAGTTAAATGATTTTTTGTTGCAAATGTTTTACAGAGGGGAACCAGAGATTGGAGCTATGTCGAGCACCTGCCATGAAAATAATAAATAAGTAGAGAAAGACTAGCAACGTCTCATCAGTGAGAAAGGGGCTTAAGGAAAGAGAAGATATGATCCCTTACTAGATTGCAACTACCTGTGTTTGGTCAGTGTCACTTAGACATGTGAAGTGGTTTCCGCACTTTAGGAATTTTCTTATAGGCTAGCTGTTTTAATAAGTACCATGGTTTGCATGGCATCAATGTTTCCTTTGATTCACATTTCTTCTCACCTTTTTCCAGGATTTCGGAACAGTTCATAGTGGCCCTACAATTACTGGCATTACTACCAGTTTGTGGTAATACCAATACAAGGATGTTGCAAGGCGCGACATGAAGGCAACTGACATCGACATTAGATCCCGAGAGAATGTTGCAGATTAGCGCTCAAGATAGAGAGGAACCTTGAGCCAACATCTGAAAGAGTAGAAGCTGATGCATGCTATGCGGAGAAGCGTGCACACAGAAAGGAGATCACCAATGCCAACAGTCCAGGGACCACACATCTTTGTGACCTTTACGACAGAGACTGCCACTTCTGCATTGGTCTCTTCAGCCACAAGCGATGCTGATCCAGCCGAGCAGACAACTCGGCCAAGGAAACATCACCCATGGTCAACCCTGACCAACGGAGGCCTGCTGTATACATGGACGGCGGCACCGGGGGGGGGGGCATGGGGGGGCTGAAGCCCCCTCACTTTTTGACTTGCCCCCCCCACACACTTTAAGGTCATCAATAATTAAGTTGATATACATGTGTTTAACCGGGCCCCCCACTTTTGAGGAGAAGCCCCCCCCCCCCACTTTCATAACTGTCCCGCCGGCCCTGATATATCTAGTTTTCATGTTACACAGACCCTTCAGTTCTCTTGCAAGTTCCTTGTATTTACTTTTCCTGCTTCCTTCAGCTTCACTCTGTACAGCTGGGCTGGCAAAATCTATTATTTAGTTTTTTTTTTCTTCTTTTGGTTGACTATTATCATGTTTGGTCTTCTAAATTGGACGACTTTGTCTGTTTGTATTGTCCCAAATGATTTCATGCCGTTCGTTTTTAATAATGGCTCCTGTTAATACCATTTGTCAGCATACTCGTTTTCACAGTCATGTCTATTTAATATTCCTTTTGGGCCAGCTTGCTGCATTCACTTATTATGTGATTTACTACTTGTTCACAAAGTTTATATTTGCTCTTTTCCTTGGTCTTGTATATCTTGGCTTTTATGGTTGTTTTATGCAGCTGTTAATAGCGATTTCGTTTCTCTTTGTAAGTGTCCTTTCCGTAGCCATGCCCATGTGTTTTTGTGCGTTATTTCGTTGGTCAGTTTCATAAATAGTCAATGTAGCTGCTTCTCTTCTCATTATGCTTTTCTCACCTTTTTGTTTCCCGTTTCGTTGCTCTCTATATTGTTTATATTGGTGATGCTTTTGACGGCATTAGTCACACTATCTGTATTTTGTGTTATGTATTCGTCTAGTTCTTTTATTGCATCGTCCATGCAGTCTTCAATAACTACCCCCACCACATCTTTTCTTTTTTGCATCGTATCGTCCTTCCGGTGCAGTGCGTAGTTCATAGTCGCTAGCTTCCTGCTTATTTAAAACGAGACTCTCGCAAAGCAAAGAAAAATAGGGGTATTTATTTTAAAACTGGAACAGTGATTATTTATTGATTTTCTTGCTTTTGTTTTGTTCTTCTATTTTGCTAGTCGTATGGCACGTGTCTTCATAGTCTTCGCAAGCCATTACCTCTCGAAAACGAGATCTATTAAATTGCAATAGAAACGAACAAATAATCCACTTAAAACTGCGAAGGCTGAAGAAGAAGAAGAAGAAGAAGAAGAAGAAGAAGAAGAAAAGAGACAGATTTTGTTAATCGGAACCTTTCAAAACTAGCAAAATAGATTTGAAAAAAAAAGGTTTTTTATTATTGTTGTGCTTTACAGAAAATGAAGAAGATAATAATACTAATAAAAAAATAAGTATGCATTTTATTTGTACTAATACGTCACCACTTATCAAGGCCAAAAGCCACTCGATGATAAGGGTTAACGAGATGGAACGATAGTTAATTGAAAGATGAAGAATATTATGATAGGATAGAAATTGATTAATGGAATGAACTAAGTTTGAGTATTTATTACAGGGATTTGTTGACTTTAATGGGTCATCACTTATCAAGTCCAAAAGCCACTTGAGGATAAGGGTTAATGAGATGGGATGATTGCCAGTTGAAAGATGAATAACCTCATGAGAGGATTGAGGATTGTTAATGGAATGAACTAAGTTTGATTACTTATGGGGACGGTTTATGACACGTATTTGTTGACATTGGATTTGAAGACGACCAGGTTGTAGTCTGCAGGGAAGCAGTCCCGTAGTAATGTGTTCCACAGACGGGAAGCCCTTGTAAAGAATGTCTGTTTGTGAAAATTCTACCTGATGCTAGGCATATGAAAGGAGAAATGGAAAGATTTTTTTCCGTTGTGGTAGGAAAACGAGTTCTTGCTGTGAATGTCTTACAAGAAGGAACCAAAGATTGTGATTCAGTAGAGCACCTTCGAGGGAAATAACGATAGAGTAGAGAGAGACTAGCAACATCTCTTCTGTTTCGACCATGACATTATTCTATCAATAAACTCAGTTTCCTTTCTCTATGATTTTAAGTAACACTGAGAGGTTAATTCCTATTTCAGTCACCTAAATTATTTAGAGTGTAATGGGTTTGGGCATAGTTTGACATTGCTGTCAAACAATTTATTTTCATTTAAACCATGTTTTAGTAAAAAAAACAAAAACATTATAAACAATGTTTAATCGTACATGTGAAACGCCGAAATGAAAACTACACTGAAAAATATAGTCTCCATCTTTATAAAGAAGTCGAGAAAAAAAGCTAGCTAAGGATAAAGGATAACTCAAAGTCATCATTTTCTAGTTAAAAGAACAAGATTATGACTGTGTACCAAGCGGGAATATACGTTCACAGTCAATCATCACTGTTATAATGTGTGTACCGGCCAGTTTAGTTAGTTTCCTGTTGATACAGGTTCGAACTACATGGTTGGTTACAATCTCTATATTAGTAAAATCAAAAAACAACTTCAATTACGAAATTAAATCTACCATAATGCATTTCGGTTTCTTTGTAAACAAGTTGTTGAACCTGAATTATCTTGGATTTTTTCTCGGCAACGTTAGAAACAGTGCTCTCTTACATGAGAGTCTGTTTTCTCATTTCACCCATTCACTGTTTTCTTCACTATTATTCTTTTCTCTTTCTTCCGACACACGTGTGTGTTATCCATGATAACACAACATGCAAAATGGCGACCTCGTGTACGGGAAAGATATCTCTGAACACGTGGTTGCAAAAAACGTAAAAGTTAGAATATAAAATATCTGTAGCTTTTCAAAGTCAGCCATTATAATCTTTTGTTTAATAGTTGACAAAAAAAAGGATAAATTACTTTGTGACTCTTCGGAATTTGAAAAGAATTTGGAAACTGTCGAATAGAAATTCATTTATGGCTTTAAAATTCTTAGCAAAACCTCATGTATTAAAAGATTGAAAGTTTTTGAAGCAATTTACATGTAATAATTTTATAAATAGAGATTAAATCAGCATTAATTTAACAAAGTTAGTAATAGTTTAATAACAATTTTGTCGGGGTCACACATTTATAATGAGAACAGTGGCATGGTAGGTAGATAATGGCCGGTTTCCAGTGTATCACACCAATTCTGATGACAAGAAAGAAAAATATAAAAGAATAACGTGTGATGAACATGACAACAGCAAAAGGGAGGGACTCGTGTGTACAACACATTTAGAGGATTTTTATTTCAGAGAAATAAAATACGTCTCTAGGAAAGAGATGTTGTAATAGATGATGATAATGATGTTGCTGCGGGCAGGATAGGGAACTGCTGCTAATCATAGAGGGCAAGATCGCTGCTGCTAGTTGTAGAAAGAACAGAGCCACCGTAGATGCTGTGATAATGATAGCAGGCAGAAGAGAGCTGCTGTTGCTGGCCGTCATTGCCGGATCAGTACAGATGAGTTTGCTGTCGCTAGTTGTAGGTGTCGTAGATTGTCGGAGGACAGATGTTGCCACTGCTGCTGGTCAATCATCATCGTCGTGCCGGAGTCGCCATCCCGCTCAGTGGCCTGGAGTACAAACTTCAAATGATCACTGAGTAGAAAAACGCACCGTTTTGTTTAATACAATTTGATCAACTCACCAGCCTTGATAACACCTGATCGGTCACAAACAGGGAGATGTGCGCAGTGAGACAGAATTGTGTCTATCTCTGCCGCACGTGCTGAAACTGTAGAAAGATGAACATCCGGTTTTGTTCCAAGGAGTGCTGAGCCGTAAATGGAGGCACGACAAACGATATCATAATAATTAAATTTAACTTTAAAAAAATCATATTTAAAAAATAATAATTTGGTAACACAAAAAAACAAAAAAAACAGATTGTATAGTTTTAAAAAAGCAAACCAAAAAGAAAGTAAGACGACTTCCGGGTAACGTCGGGTAGGGATAACTAGTACTAAATAATAATATCACAACTCGCTCTTAATCAGCAGTGGGGATCAGCTGTTCTGACTCAACGGAAAAATCAGGCGACATGCAGTATATATATCCATCCTCTCCAAACGGAGGAGGCAAAGCTTGGGAGGATCAAAGGATCTATTTATGAGCATGCATTTTATGTGTAATGTGACACTAAGTCTCTTACGAGGGTAAAGACAGCTCCCTCGGGGGATGGGGAACCTTTGACTGGATGCAAAAATAACTGAGAATGAATCCGTCAACATTCCCCAGTAGGTATGCACCAGGCGACTGGCAATTAACCAAGGCTGCAGCAAAGAAGGTGGGCTCCCTCTACCGTGCTAGTAAACTCTTCACACCTGACATTATCCTGTATCTCTACAAAGCTACAATCCGCCCATGCATGGAGTATTGTTGCCACATCTGGGCTGGTGCATCATCTACTAGTATCTCCCTCCTTGACAAGGTCTAAAAAAGAGTCGCCAACCTAATAGGTCCTTCACTGTCAACCAAGCTCCAGTCCCTGTCCCATCGCCGCAATATAGCATCCTTGTGCTTGTTTTACAAATACTTCAATGGATTATGCTCTGATGAATTGGCTACTCTGGTGCCCCCTCGACGTAAATTCACTAGACCAACTCGACAATGAACTAAATCCCATCCATTCACTGTGGAGGTCCCCAGATGCCGGAGAGCTTTCTACTCAAATAGCTTCTTTCCTTGTGCTGCTGGCCTCTAGAAACTCCCTCCCTGCCCCCTGTTTCCCCGACGGTACTGACATGCAGAAATTTAAAACTAATGTAAACAGACATCTCGCTGCGCAGATCCCAATTTAGGTTGACCCCCCTAACCTTCTCCCTTTTTTTCTCAGTAGCCCCTTACGTCTACAGTGGTGGCCTGCCTTGTTTGGGGTGAATTATGTTGAGAAAAAAAAAATAAAATTAAAAAAATCCTCTTCCAGAAAAGTGAGGTAATGTCTGGGATAGCGCACATCCTAGGATCGAGCCAATCGATACCTCATCTTTACAAGAAGGGAGACTGGAGGCTTGCGAAGTAGACCCCTAAATGTGAGAATAGTGTTTAATGTTCAGAGTAAAATAAAAAAGAACATGAATTAAACAATATTTTGGGTTTTCTTTTTATTAATAAAAAAAGATGGCCGATATGAACGCCGCTCCTCTCCGTACACTTTCTCTAAAAAAATTTTTTACTGATTTTATTTTTTTTATAATTCTTCGGAATAGAATCGATTTGTTTACATCAAAATTTCTGAATTAAATTTATATTTCTTTCTAATATTAAATTCAGAGTTGTCCATAAATGAATAGAGTACTTTCGGCAATTGTTATTTTTTATATAAACATTAAGATTTCCCTTACTCGTAGCTTGTGCTGATGTCAAAACTTATCAATGATGTATCAGAAATCGGAAACCAAGAAATTCCTGCTCCAACCCTGAATACCATATTAGTCTTTTTATTTGAATTGTTTACTTTCTATAAGTATTAATATTCAAGTTATAAATAAAAGAAAGTAAAATGTTTCTTTGTGTCTATGGATATGTGACATAGACCCCAAGGTTTCACTGCAAATTCCCAACAGAAAAATGAAAATAAAAACTCTAATTTCTTAATTAAATTTATATTTATTTTCTAATATTAAATGCAAAGCGGTCCGTAAATGAATAGAGCACTCTTAGACGTTGATATTGTTTATACAGGGTGGGCCAAAATAAGGGTCCTATCTTTAAATTTGAATAGCTTGAATTTGAATAACTTCCACAAAATAAAAGTTAAACTCACCAAACTTTATGTGTGTGTAGACTGACCCTTCCGAGATTTTTTGAAATAAACAAAACAAATTTTAGCCGAAAAACACTTCTTAAAACTTACAAAAACTAAAGTATTGTTTTTTACACTGTTTTGAGTTTTTTAAGCAAAAATAATGTTTTCTAAATGAGGGTACGTTCCTTAGGGCTAATACGGCTCATGCTTGCTTCGGAAGGGGTCCTTTACTTATTCTAAAAAAAAAAAAAAAAATCAATAAATAAAAAAGTTATGAATTTTTAAAAATAGGACCGTTATTTTTGCCCACGCTGTATAAACATTAAGATTTTCCTCGTGGCTTGAGCTGATGGCATAGAGGATTGTGGACGCAGTTGAAACTCGTCAGTGATTTGTCCACATGTACAGACAACTTCAAAACCATGACATTTTGATTCTTTGTATTATTTGAATTATTCGGACCACTATTCTTATCTTGGTTGTTATATTCACAACGTTTCGGCCGATGTAACCTTCGACCTTCTTCAGGTGCATATTTTCGAACTTGTCAACTTCCTATTGGAACTTGAAAATCTTTATGACTGTCATTTAAAATTGATTGTTAACTAACGTTTTTAACCATTAGGCTATGTGCCCATGTCTGAGTTGAACATAAATATTCTCAAATTCGACTAGAAGGTTCCCAAGTTCGAAAAGATGCATCCGAAGGTTAGAGGTTACATCGGCCAAAACGTTTTTAATATAACAGCCAAGGTGAGAATAGTAGTCTGAATAATACAAATTATCAATCCTTATCTAAAAAAATTCGAAAAATATAATTAGGATTAAAAAAAGTGCTTCTTGAGTTCAACCCCTATATGTAAAAAATGAACTCTCTTTTTAAGACGAGGTAATTAAAAGGGGAGATAACCATTGATTAAAATCTACATAATAGTTAGCAAAGCGCCTCTCTTCTCACGTTAAGAATGTGTTTCTAAATAATAACGTTATTATTTCGGCACGGTCCGTAAACTGCAGAAGTACAAAAAAAAAAACAAAAAAAAACGCCGTTATTTTTTAGAAACATGGGGAGGGGCTTTGTTAACTAGATTGTAATCAATGGTAATCATCCCTTTTAATTAGCTCTAGTTAAAAAGAGAGTTCCTTTTTTACATAAGCATTAACATATATTTTACTTAAAAAACACACCTTTGTTTAATGTTTAGATGATAGACTTCATTTGAAATGTAAATTAAACATAAATAAGACAGGATTTGGCCATTTTTTACTTACAACATTTACTTACGTTTCGGTGTTTGTAAATAAAAGAAGGAAAGGGCGAATCATAACTTTTTATATAACTCTGTGGAAATTGCCTTTCCACAGGGTTAGACCCAGTAAATAGAAGCCGAGAACAATTAAAGAAACCCTTAAGAAAAAGAGTATTTGTAATTCTCTCTCTCTCTCTCTCTATCTATCTATCTCTATCTCTCTCCCCCCCTCTCTCTCTTCCCCCCTCTCTCTCTCTCTCTCTCCTCTCTCTCTCTCTCTCTCTCTCTCTGTTCCGGCCAAATATATGTTTTTGTTTATATATAGAAGTTGTGTTTTACGTTTGTGGAGTAAAAAAATAAAATATATGGACATAAAAAAGAAAAGGTACGCCAATACTTCACAACAGAAACACAACCATTCATTCATTAATTCATTCGTTCATTCATTCATTGTTTGAACCTCTACATCTGATCTGGCGTCGTGGTCCATTCATAAAACAATTGCCTCCTCTTTGTGCACTCTTTTGGAGTGAGTCTTACATTTTTAAAAGTACGAAAACAAAAGCGTCTATTTCTTTGTTATAATTTAATAAGTCTTTGGTTTATTTTTAGAATTTATATTTTTACACAAAAAATTCTATTTCCATCATTTTGTTTTCTTTATACGGAAATTATATCATCACCTCCTTTCTCTCTACCTTTCACCCCCTCTCTCCTTGTCATTTCTTTGAAATTTCTCCCCCTCTCTTTCTCTCACTGTAATTCCTTTACACACCCTTTCTTTCTTTACACTCTCTACCTCCCCCCCCTCTCTCTCTCTCTCTCTCTCTCTCTCTCTCTCTCTATATATATATATATATATATATATATATATATATATATATATTACAAAGAAGTTATATAGTTATATATATATATATATATATATATATATATATATATATATGTGTGTGTGTGTGTGTGTGTGTGTGTGTGTGTAATTTATTTTTCTTTGTTATTGCATACCTGAACATGTCTCTTGTTTCTAACACCTGTTTAAATAACATTGCTTGTTTTAAGTGTCCATTTCTCAGGAGAACTCCCCCTCCCCTCTATCTCTCTCTGATAGCCAAGGGTCAACGTAAGGCCTTTTCTCCTTCAACCTCTGTCACTGTAAACGGTGGAATCTCTATTATTGGAGAACATTACTTCAACTCGTATTTGACTCCTATCTTGTGTGAATAAAGGCAACCTTATTAATATAGTTTGTGTTTTTGAGTATTTTATACTACTAAATTATGGATTTATCTGGCATGCTTACCAATGCATGCTGTGATATTCCTTTCCTTTCACTTAAGTACCACTCCCACCTAGAGATCGGCATGCTTGTTTTCAGTTCTAAACAAAGTGGAAAACAGTTGGCAGTCTAGTTTTTGGATTGGGAGGGTATTACTACCCTGTTTTCATTTTGTTTTTGCTTTTTCTTTCTTTTTCAGCGTTTTTTTTGTTGTCTCATGCCTTACCGTTTTCCAATGAAATTATATATATATATATATATATATATATATATATATATATATATATATATAATGTGATTTTTTGAAGGCTTACGAAAGCATTCCGTTCAGTGACCTCAACTAAAGCAACACCACATTGTGTATTGCCGGTTGTTGTAATTCTTATTCAAGGTACTTAATTTCCCTGATGATCTGCCAAGCAAGGACCTGCTTGGTAGTGAAACACGTGTAGGTAAAAAAACTCTTTAATTTGAAAAATGATGAATAAATAATTTTTGAATGAAAACATCTTTTGTGGTGTTGATTGGGCTCATGAACGGAATGCTTTGGTAAGCTTTAAAAAAATCACATATCATCGAGCTTGTTTTCATTGGACTAATCCCGGTCTTCACCGAATAATCTTTTTTCTAAGTGAAAAATCCAAATATATATATATATATATATATATATATATATATATATATATAAATATTCTTTTGTAAACAAAATTCAATTCTAACAATTTGAGATATTTTAAGTAGGATAGTCTATAGAGTAAATGTGGTATTCTGGTGATTGCTGAAGTGAAAGTGATAGACAAACTGAAAGAATGAACGGAACAGTGTTTGGACGAATTTGTCAAAATGCGTCTAATCTAAAAAAGTAGGATAGACAGAGGATGACCACCGACTCCCTACTCCCCAGATTTTATATGGCCTTGTGCCTAATTTGTAAATGAAAATGATTTGTTATTTGTGAATAAATGATTCAAAGTTTAGTATCTGTACTATCCTCAGTCAGAGGAGGAGAAATCCTTCTCGACTGGGGCAGTTTTTATTTTTGTCCCATCCAGAGTGTTCCTTTTTTGGGAGAGCTGGATATCGCCAACATTAAAGAAACGACCTTTGTCCAATTACTGAATGTTTAACGACCATGCTCGATATTGCTAATAACTATACGACTACGTCAGCAGAGTCACGATAGAGCGAGGAAAGCTAATCTGTTATATGGATAGATACAGGGTCTGCCATAAGTAACTATATGATATTTTTTATTTGTAACTTTCTTAAGCATTTCTTCTATTTCATGTGTTATTCAAAAGCGGAAATCGTGTATTTTTATAGCATTGTGCAACTTACGGAACACATCTGAGCTTACATTGCTCAAGTGCAGTTGGAGCTGTGCGCTAAAGTATGCCGCTCAGTCCTTGAGAGATTACCAAAGTTCATTTAGTTCCATGAAGAGCACATGGAACTTTAATAAATGTTGTATATTCTTTCATGTTACATTTACTATGTTAAAATAAAATTATGTAGTTACTTATGGCGGACCCTGTATATAGTATTATTATTAGTGTTAAATGGGAGTTCACCGACGTTTGTTTCCCTAAGACTTTTTTTTTCCTATATATAACTCTTGCTTCCCTTATTTTGTCCTTTAGGCCTAACATTCCATGAACGATGTTTCTGGCAAAGGGGGAAGAATTGCTATTTTATGTGTCGAAATCTATCCATCTAACACTTATTGTTGGCTAGTTTTTGACTTTGAAGTAATATGTTTTTAGCTCCTTACATCAAGTGACTTCATGCATTGTCTGGAGCGATTTTTATAAAAAAAAAAAAAAGAGTCTCATAATCTCTCCCCCTCTCTCTCTCTCTCTCTCTCTCTCTCTCTCTCTCTATATATATATATATATATATATATATATATATATATATATACAATTAGTTTTTATATATACAGACATGTACATAATCTGTGACACTGGCATGTCGATGTTATCGATCAACAGCTGTTAGAAACTGAGATCTCATTAGGCAAAATGAAAATCTGATTCTTCCCTTTGGTCACATTTGGAAAGAACTTTATGAGCCCTGTTGAAATTCTTTGGATTTTTATCCAATGTATGTTTACTTTACCTGGATTACTATATATATATATATATATATATATATATATATATATGTGAAAGAAGAAGAAACTAAATTATCAGTAAAGTAAGAGAATAAAAAAGTTATAAACACAAGTATATTACTTGTAAAAAATATATATGTTCATATACATACAGACTATTTCCAAGTAATATACTTGTGTTTATAACTTTTTTATTCTCTTAAACCATCCTGAGGAAGTCTTTTCTTGATGAAGACGAAACGTTGATGACTTTACTGATAATTTAGTTTCTCCTTCTTTCATTCACATTACGTTTGGAATACTATTTCCATTTTTATCATATATATATATATATATATATATATATATGTCACTAAGTCACTGAAAGATTAGCAAAGTGTATTGAGCTCCATGGAGACACATGGAACTTTAATAAATGTTTTAATAAATATGATGTTTTATGTTGCAAAAAACTTAAGTTTATCCTTTGTTAGTTTCTGTATTGGAGTTGCACATTTCTTCAGCGTTTCATTTATTATGTTGAAATAAAATTATGTAGTAACTTATGGCGGACACTGGTAGGTATGTAGGTATGCATGTGTCGCTATTCACTCTCCTCCTCCTTCGAGAGCAATGTCAGACACAAGGTCAGTTTTTAAAGTGGCACTCTTGAATAGAAATACCTGTATAGTCCCGTTGGTACTTCCTCACGAATGAGAACACCTCAGGTAACAGACAATAAACCCAACTCCCGTTTCAAAGGGTTAGGGTTAACTCTAACCCTTCCAAAGGAGGAGGTAATGCCTGAATGGATGATCTCCTTAACCCGAAAGCCGAATGTTATAAATAAGATAGGAGCGAAAATGTCGAATTTATTTACTTGCCTTCTACAGCGGCAAGGTTGAACAAGGTCAATTTATAGTGGGGATCCAGCTCCCCAAAATGGGGCACTCTGGTCCGGCTGAAAAAACAGTCTGATCGGTCCCATGGGCATTCCTTTATGGATGGAGATGCCTGAGGCGACATGTAATACATCCACCACCACCTTCTCCTATAGGCGATAAACCCTTTGCTGTCTCCGAATTGAAGAGGTAATTCTTGGGAGGATGACATCTGAAACAGAACAGATCCTACACTTTGAATTATTTATTTGCAAAAAAAGGTAAACAAATTTTACAATTTAGGCACAAGGCTCTCAAAAATGTGAGAAGTGCGGGTCGTTGGTCATCTCTTGTTTATCCAACTTTTAACTAGATGCATTTTGACCCATTCATTCAAGCACTGTTCTTTTTTATTCTTTCATCATTTGTGCATCACTTTCACTTCAGCAGTCACTACAATACCACATTTACTCTTTTGACTACCCTACTTAAAATATCCCCAATAGTTTCATGCGTGCGTCTGTAGTTAGGTTTCTATTTATTAGATAGATAGTAGAGACTTTTTTGGATAGATAGGTAGGTAGATAGATAGGTAGGTAGATAGATAGATAGATAGATAGATAGATAGATAGATAGATAGGAGACATACTTTTTTGGATAGATAGGTAGGTAGATATATAAGTAGCTAGATATATAGGTAGGTAGATATAAAGATAAGTAAGTAGGTACATAGATAGATAGATAGATAGATAGATAGATAGATAGATAGGTAAATAAATAGGTAGATACAAAGATAGGTAGATAGATAGAAAGATAGGTAGAAGACGGACTCTTTTGGATAGATATATAGAAGGTGTGTGTGTAGTTAGTAGTTAGTATTTACCACTCTCCCACTGCGGGAAGATGTGACACAAGGTGGGGATTGAAAAGCCAGTGTCCAAGAGGAAGATCATTCTGGCCTACAAAAAATGCTTGAGCAGTCATGTCGGCATTCCCCGCTAGGAGCACCTCAGGTGATTCACAATAAACTAGCCCCTTCTCAAAGAGAGAAGGTATAACCTGGAAGGATGGACCTCCTAGAACTGCACAAAACCATATCTCATCCCGACAGAAAAAAAAGACCACCTATCCCAAATGACTCAGACTTTTCCAGGCTGATTGTCGAAGACGTATCCTCGACTTGGTATGACAAACGCCCGGGTGTGTTGTTAGTAGTTAGTTATAACTAGAGACATATGAACTCAAAACGCGCGTGTATCGGTAAAACTGGGAAAAAATAAAAATATTTTTAGTATCAATGGGTAACAACTTATCAAGGCCGAAAGCCACTCGAGGATAAATGTTAATGTGATGGGATGATTGCCAGTTGAAAGATAAAAAATATCATGAGAGGATTGAGGATTGTTAATGGAATAAACTAAGTTTGATTACTGGTGGGGACGGTTTATAACAGGAATCTGTTGACATTGGATTTGAAAGAAAAGAAAGCTATCATTTTCTTGCAAAGGATTCCCGTCTATGGAACACATTACCACGAGACTGCTTCTCTGCAGACTACAAATGGTTGTAATCTGCAGAGAAGCAGTCTCGTGGTAACGTGTTCCATAGACGGGAATCCTTCGCAAGAAAATGATAGCTTTCTTTTTCTTTCTTTCTCTATTCATTGAAAAAAAAAACAACAACCCCAAAACAAGGTAAATCTGTAGATTAACACACTCCACTGAATCACCCGCCCCCTCCCCCAAAAGAAAACAATGAGTTTCTACTTTTTAAAGCGATTACGTGTGAACACCCTGAAAAAACTTGGCGGAAAGAAGAAGAAAAAACACAAAAACAAACAATTATTTTAGAATTAAGAGTGAGGTGTAATGGATCAGTTTCGTATGTAAATTTAATCTAAAATTACTCCCCTCATTTCCAGAACATTGTAACTTAAAAAAAAATTGCAACTAACCCTAAATCCGAGTGGTAAGGTCCTAACACCACATGTAATCGCCTAAAAAGTACACTCCCTCCTAAAAAAAAAAACACGCACAGGATTTATCTCTCATAGCAAAAACAATTGATTAACTGTCTTAAAAACGCTAAATGGCCCGGAAGTGGGGTATTATTTTACGTTAAATTTATATGCAAAACTGATCTCCCACTCTAAATTCTAAAATAATTATGTGTATTTTTCGTTAAGTTTTTCACGGTGTTCACATGTAATCGCCGCAAAAAAAGTAGAATCTCATTTTTAGGGGGTGATTAAACGCAGGGTGTTAATCTACAATGATACTAAAAACACAAAATAATAGTGTTAAGTGTCAATCAACGTGCGGTGAAAAAAAGAAAGAAACACAGAAACCGGTCTTACCTCATTTAGCGACTGGTTTTGCAGCAGTTGACAGTATTTCCCGCAATAGTAGGAGTAGTACGTCCAACTAGTATCCATGGTTAAACAACAACGACACTTGTTGTAGTCCGATGATATAAGACCGCGACGATCGTACCCCGTTTCGTTTTCTCCTTTTTCCTGGTTCATCTTCTTTTTTTTTTTTTTAATTCCAAATTGCGTTTTTTCCCTCTGTCACTCATCACCCAGTCGTCTCTCTCTTCAAAAAAAAAAATTCTCTTTATCGTCAATGGCAGTAAATCATTGACCAATTTCTCCACTGAAGAAGAAAGACCTTTATCCAATTGTTTGTTTCTGATGACCAAAATAAAGTCATTCTATTCTAAAGCAATTATATAATCATAAAAAAATGAGAGCCTCACATCAATGAGGAGGGCGGTGTGCAAATAAAACCTTTGCGAAGAAAGGCCCCAAACCGGATCACATTCTCTCTTGATGCCCCCCTCTAAAAATCTAATCTGCGATATATTTATGTAGTAGAACTGCTTGGCAGAAAGTCCAATGTTAACAAATTCGGGCTGAGCTGTCCTCTTAAATAATTAAATTCTGCCGATTTCACCGTTTCCAGTCCTCCCGGGGTGTTGTTCATAATTTAACTAACAAACTCATTAACCCTTATCCTCGAGTTGCTTTTTGGTCTTGACTTATATATATATATATATATATATATATATATATATATATATATATATATATATATATATATATATATATATATGATAATGACACGAGGATAATTATACTGTCCGCTAGCTTCCTGATGAGTTTCAAATTACTTGTCACGGAATTTCGTTTGATCAGAGTTTTTGTTCCTTAACCCTTAAGTCAAAACTAAGTGTTTATTTGCGTGTACACTCTTCATACATTTCTTTTTCCTCTGTTTCTTTAAAATTCTTCTTTTTTTTTTCTTTCTTTTTACAAAAACAGTGCACGAGTTTGCGCGCTGGAGAAATGTGCGTGTATCCTCCGCTTTGCGTTTTCTCGAGAGCTGGAGTCGGGAGGGTACATTTTTGGGGGAATTAAACTAAATAAAATCAGGAAGTAAAAAGAAATACTTTTAGAAGAAAAAAAAAAGACTAAACATAAAAAAGGGGTATCGTATAATAACGATGCGGTTTCTTTTAGGTAGGGAGCACCATTGTTGCCGTTGACGTAATTTCTTTAGGGGGAGGGTTGCTTGTATGAAGCTGCTTTTCCAGAGTGCGCGAGTCACTGCTTTCGCTCGCCTCTGACTGAATATCTGCTACAAAAAGAAGCGCGTAAGCGCGTGCGCGATCGCTCGTAAGAGAGAGAGAGAGAAAGAGAGAGAGAGAGAGAGAGAGAGAGAGAGATAGAGAGAGAGAAAGAGAAAGAGAAGAAAGAGAGAGGGGGCTGATTCATGCTCTCACGTTCTGCCCTCCCCCTCTCTCCCTTTTCCTTTTTGCCGCACGACGCAAGTGAATTACTACACAGACGCACAAAGTTGCCTATTATTACGAGAGAGAAAGAGCGAGAGAGCGTACTACGCTTTTGTCAAATATTAGGAAGAAGAGAAAGTTGACGTACAACCGCGAGTCTTTGATAATTTTAATATTACTTATCTCTACCCTCGTGATACATGTGGAGAAGAAAAGAAAATAGCTAAATAGATGGATATTGATTTATTACTCTCCAGGAGTTAGGCACAAGGCCAGTTTTTATCTTACTCCCACAAGTAAGATGTGACCCAAGGTCGGATCGGGAAAGTGGGGTTTAAAAATTGCCTGGGTAGCCCCGTCGGCATTCCCCGGTAGGGGCGCCTCAGGCAGTAAGCAATAAACTTACTCCTCCCCAAAGAGGGGAGGCGAAGCCTAGGAGGGTGGACCTCCTAGAACTGCACAGGACTGACCCATAGACCGGCGTAAATCAAGCCCCGTAGGCCAAGACAATACCAGTTTATGGGGTGCAGTAGCCATCGGAACAGATACTACACTTTGATCTTAGCCAAAAGGCCAAGAATCGTTAAAAAAAACACTAGCTAAATAGATGGATAGAGATCCAATTAAAACACTTAGGCCGGCACACACACACACACACACACACACACACATATATGGCGAGTTTGAATAACCTACTAGACACTGTCCTCGAGTGTCTTCGATCTCTCTGTACAAGGGTTTGTCGGGACAACCTGACATGAGGATACTTCACTCTACAAGTAAACCTCTGCCAAATATTCAAAATAACATAGTATTCGAAGCCCAAATAAGATTCCCTTGTTATGGCTACATGCTGGCTTATACGAGGAATGGTGCACCTTCTCCAAGTGATGTTGCATCTCGTAAGAGCACTAAGCTAGATACTCCACCAGACTAGATGAATTATTATCTTGGAATCCGATAAGACCACAAGAAAAATATACTATACCATAGTGAACTGGTCAATTGGAAAGAGGAAAATTAATGTTCTTCACTTCTTTAAAGACGTAAAGGAGTATTTTAGTTAAACACACTGTTATCTATGTATCTCATATAGAGAGCAAGTGTTAGCCCCAGAAACGAGGCCCCCTGATTTCTGAGAATTTACACTGAAGTAAAATGAAACAAAAAGATATATAATTATGTAATAATAAATATTTTATTATTATCCAAATACGTATACGTTTCAACCTTGTGTAATCATCAGGGTAGAAATAACTGTTCAAACCAGTAGCAAGATTCGAACCCCGGAACACGTGTCACCTTTAAATCAAATTCGACCGCTCTAACTCATGAGGCCAACTTCAACCGCTATGCAGCAAGTAGAGAAATAAACCCGATTTATGTCAATTCAGGCGGACAACAGTGGCAACCGTCTTAACAGTGTTCAACAAATCACGTATACAGGAACTTGCATTTAGCTTAGATGAGACGGCTTGGCCGAAAGGTGGCTATAAATAATAATTTAATAATAAATATTTAATTATTATCCACATACATATAGGTGTTATCCTTGCAGATATATATATATATATATATATATATATATATATATATATATATATATATATATATATATATATATACTAGAAAAACCTACCCACCCTCCGAGCAGCAATTTAGAGGATTACGTGTTAACACCATGGAAAACGGAAAGAAAAAACCCAAATATTTTAGAATTTAGAGTGAGGGATCAGTTGTATATATATTTAACATAAAATGTTCCCACATATATGTGGATGTATTTTTTTAGGGAACGTAAAAACTTTTTACCACTAACCCTAAGTCCAAGTAGTTATGCTAATTTGACAGATCTATGAATGTCGATGGGTCTATCCTCTGTACTTTATATGCAGTATTACCAAAAAACTAATCTATATATTAATACGATAGCGTGTGTGTTCGTGTGTCACGCTCCTAAAAAAATGCAATAAATAAACAACAAATAAATTAGATGGAGAAACTTGGAATCGAAATCGTAACATCTAGCCGAAAAGCGGCGACTTTACCACTGACCTAACTAAATGGAGTTCTTAAGTAGATCAAAATTTACTTAATTAAACTATTAACTGACCCTGCTCTGTCGCTTCAGCGTGGAAGGAGGAGGGTATTGTGGAAGACGGAGGAAACGCGGAAACGCTTACCAAATGGGCCGGTTTCAGGCTTACGATATTTATTTATTATTTATTTGTTTTAATATTTAAAATTTCTTCTTCTTCTTCTTCTTCTTTTTATTATTATTATTATTATTATTATTATTATGATTATTATTATTATTATTATTATTATTATTATTATGATTATTATTATTATTATTATTATTTATATATTAATACGATAGAGTGTGTGTTATTTATTTTGTGTGTCACGATCTGACACTCCTATTTAAGATTTGCCCCTGACAACGGGGGGGGGGGTAGAGAGAGGGAAGGGAGGGTGATAGTTAGAGGGGAGTCGCGACCGATGGTGACTTCTGAAGAGACAGCTTTTGCCCCGGCAACCGAGTAATATAAATAAATACATATACTTCCATCCCGTCTCGCAAAATTTTGGTGAGTAAAATATGAGCATATTCTAGACACCGGATAATATTATTGACAGTAAATTATACAGATTGATGTAGAAAACACTGTGGAATTTCCACAGGGTCCCGCTAGTTTGTATTATTCATTAAAATAACATCAACCCGTTTTGATGGTAATGTTGTAGTGATAAATTCAAAGTAACTTTCGCATTTATTCATTTACATCACCTCTTCCAGGGCCGGCGGGACAGTTATAAAAGTGGGGGGGCTTCTTCTAAAAAGTGGAGGGGGTCGGTTAAACACATGCATATCAACTTCATTATTGATGACCATAAAGTGGGGGGGCCAAAGTAAAAAAGTGAGGAGGCTTGAGCCCCCCCCCCCCTACACCTGCCCCCCCCCCCCGGTGCCGCCGTCCATGTACTTCTTTCGAGCATGTACCACCTTTTGACTCACCATCAATCTGGAGAAAACTAAGGTAATGCTCACTGCTCCTCTAGGACTCCAGTATGTAGAGCCCAACATCTACGTCAAAGGAACTAGATTAAGTGCAGTTGACTCATTTGTATATCTTGGTAGCACTTTCTTCTGAGATGGATCCCTCTAAAAATGTAAAAAAAATTTTGACACCGTTAATAGAGCAGCATTATATACAATCCTCGGTAAAAATGTTCAAAAATTTTTGACACCGTTAATAGAGCAGCATTATATACAATCCTCGGTAAAAATGTTCAAAGATTTTCGACACCGTTAATAGAGCAGCATTATATACAATCCTCGGTAAAAATGTTCAAAGATTTTCGACACCGTTAATAGAGCAGCATTATATACAATACTCGGTAAAAATGTTCAAAAATTTTCGACACCGTTAATAGAGCAGCATTATATACAATCCTCGGTAAAAATGTTCAAAAATTTTTGACACCGTTAATAGAGCAGCATTATATACAATGCTCGGTAAAAATGTTCAAAAATTTTTGGCACCGTTAATAGAGCAGCATTATATACAATCCTCGGTAAAAATGTTCAAAAATTTTCGACACCGTTAATAGAGCAGCATTATATACAATCCTCGGTAAAATTAGATGCACACCAAGATTCGTAAAAATGCTGAAAAAACTTTACCAGGACAAAAAGGCACGTTTCGATTTCGGTAGGTCACTCTCAACCAATACTTATTGAGAACGGTGTTAACCAGAGTGACATTCTTGCACCGATGTTGTTCTATATATATTTTGAAATGGCCCTCTCCCACGCCTTTAAGAACTGTAGCGCCGGTGTTCTCATACGTTTCCGGATTACTGATAAGGTCTTCAACCTAGCCCGAATTTATGCAAAGTCAAAGACCTTCAACACCCTTGTACGGGAGCTCCTCTATGCTGATTATTCGCTGTTCATTACTTACACCGAAAAGGATATGGAGATGATAATGGGCCTCTTCTCTCGAGCATGTACCTACTTTTGGACTCACCATCAATCTGGAAAAAAACTATGGTAATGGTCACTACTCCTCCAGGACTGCAATATGTAGAGCCCAAAATCTACGTCAAAGGAACAAGATTTAGTGAGTTGACTCATTGGTATATCTTGGTAACACTCTATTCAGAGATGGATCCCTCAATTCTGAGATATCTCTAAGAATTAAAAAGGCTAGCAAAGCTTTTGGTAGGCTTGAAAATCGCGTGTGGTCAGATAGAGCCATTATGATCAAAATAAAAATTTGTGTGTACGAATCATGAGTCTTGTCTGTTCTCCCGTATTCTTTGGAGACGTGGACAACATATCGCAGACACATCAAGGTTCTGGAGAGGTTTCATCAAACGTTCTTGAAATGGTTGTTAAGCCCTGAATAGATAAAGTATGCAATGTAATGGAAAGCCATATGTCTTTCAACAAGACTCTACACCTTCTCACAAAGCCATTGTAACCCAGGACTGGTTATCAGAGAAATTTTATGATCATGTGACCTCCAAAATGTGGCACCCTAACTCGCCAGATCAAAACCTATTAAGTGTGAGGCGTTGTTGAAAGGAAGACTATTCGACATCCTCATAGTACCATAGCCTCTACTAAAAGCCGCCATTATCCAGGTGATGTCCGAAATAAATAGGGAATACTTAATTTCAGTTTGTGAACAGTTTCAAACCCAGATAGAAGAAGTCATTGAAGCCAAAGGTGGATTCATAAAATAATTAGATAAATCAGTATCATCAAGGATATTTGTGTCCATTTGATTTCAATATATACATTTTTTGTAAAAATATTGTTGTTTATTTAACATACTAAACATTTCCTTAAATAGATCTGTCACCCTGTATATATATATGTCATTTATTTGTTTATTTTGCGATACTTTTTGAACGATATTCAATTATTCATACGAAAAAGTATTTTACCTTAATGCTAGTTGGTAATAATTTTCCCTTCACTAATGTGAGTGATGCCCCAGATGGGCGACATATATATTTTTATACATTTTATATATTTAAAAAATGCCATATATAGTCATCTCAAGCCAGGGATCGAACCTCCAACCATCTAGTTAATAGTTATATATATATATATATATATATATATATATATATGACTCTTAACTAGATGGTTGGAGGTTCGATCCTTGGTTTGAGATGACTATATCATCTTAAGACAGACTGTTTAACTGTATCACAGCTCTTATATTTATATATATATATATATATATATATATATATATATATATATATATATATATATATATATATATATATATATATATAATAATATTTTAATACCATTTACCAGGCAGCTAGAGTGATCTTACGAAACGGTGTTCGGATCGCGCATATAGCTATTTGTACTGCTTGTTATTAAAGCTACTCGAAAGTGCCCAGCCCTTGTGGGGACCCCCTCCCTGATAAACAATAATATTTTAATAAATAAATATTAATTATTTAAATACCTGTTTCATGCTAACGCAATCTTCAGTCTAGGAACTAATTCCCGACGGTCGGTAGGCGCGAACCCCGAACACAAATCGCCACTGATTCGTAGTCGGTGATCTTAACCAAACGGCCATCGTCAATTAGTTAGTAAATATAGAGTAACTTTAACTGTAAATAGCGACACGTGGCCGCCATTTATCAGGCAGCTAGAGTGATCTTACGAAACGGTGTTCGGATCGCGCATATAGCTATTTGTACTGCTTGTTATTAAAGCAACTCGAAAGTGCCCAGCCCTTGTGGGGAGGGGGGGCTGATAAACAATAATATTTTAATAAATAAATATTAATTATTTAAATACCTAGATATATATATATATATATATATATATATATATATATATATATATATATATATAGTCATCCACAAGCATAAAGTCATATTTCGTTAAATATTACAAATAACTTGTGTCTGCATATTATTTCCTTGATCCTTCCTAGATTCCTGATTAATATATATATATATACCCCCCTCCCACATATATATATATAAATATGTATATATATATATATATATATATATATATATATATATATATATATATATATATATATATATATATGAATAAAGAAGTCACATGCAAAGAGTTCAGTAGTATACAGATGAACAAAGCATAGACTCTACATTATAGATATCAGATAGTTTAAGTCAAATGGAGATCATTATATACTCTGAAATACTGCAGGTAATCCAACATACGCTCAGTGGTTGCACCTTATATCTCACTTAGATCTATTAGAATTCAATTTAGACATAAATAAAATTACAACAGATTTATTTATATCTGTTCCCAAATTCAACATCGACAACAGTTTAGGTGTACGATCGTTTCTGAGACGAACAGTCTTTATTAATTTCAAGTTGTCCCTTTATCAGCACCGGTTCCAACAATACCAACATCAGAAGCATACCAAAAAATATACCATGATACTACTACTACTACTAATACTACTACTACTACTACTACTACTACTACTACTACTACTACTACTACTACTAATAATAATAATAATAATAATAATAATAATAATAATTATAACAAATATCAATAATAATAAGAGTTATATATATAAAGATAGGGAGACGCATGTGTGCACATATGTGTGATATCTAAGTCTGTAGATATTGATTGCAATGTCTACAAACTTCGATTTACATAGTCTCTATCACCGATATTGAGCACTGTGCCCTATAAATATATCAATTATTCATGTGTATATATATATATATATATATATATATATATATGGAAAATGAAAAAGGAAAATCAGAAAATGGATGTTTTTTTTATGTGTACATCAACGTTTCGTCTTTATTTATAAGACTTCATCGGGATGATAATATAAAGAAAAATGTCATGCAAGTACAAACACATATAGGGTTGACATATTGGGAAAAAGGAAGAAAATAGTAGCCACTACTGGAGAAAACAGTAGGGTGGACGTCCGTGCTTGTTGGAGTCAATAATGAGGAATGAAAAATGAGTGGGGAAGAAGTGGAAAGATGGGGGTGAGCAAGGATACTGTGGCTGGTAGTAAGAGAAAGAGGTGGGGGGATGAGCAGGAATAATGTGGATGGCAATTTAACACAGCAAGCCGATGAAACTTTCTCATTTTCCAAATATAAGACACTAAAACTAATACCACCTGAAGATGATTTGACAATTCAAATCGAAAGTACTTGCAAAAAAGAAAAAAGAATGGAACAAGAAACCCATGGATCATATTTATATCAATTTGACCGAAACATTAGATGGACAATTCGGAAAATGGAAAAAATAAAAAAAAGTCGCAGCAAACAAAACCACTCCGTGTTATTTAATAATGTTTGCCTAAATATATATATATATATATATATATATATATAACTTTTATTCACCTCAAACAAGGTATATTGCCACTGAAGCATAAGGACTACTGTGATAGGAGTCAGAATTTTTTTGGGGAAAGCCTTGGTTGAAAGTTGGGCAGCAAGATATTTGTTCACATTACATTTAAATTTCTGCATGTTTCTATGGTCGGGGAAACAGGGAGAAAGGAGGGAATTCCATAGGCAAACGGTCTGAAGAAAGAAGCTATCCAAGTAAAATATATTCATATTTAATTCTTATTTATGTTGTTACTTTAGAAAATGTAATCAAATTTGGTTGATTTTCGTCACATTAAGATCTTACGGAGTGTCTAACTCTGCCCTCGTGGGGAGACCAGTAAAGTGGATAGTCTAAATTGAGAAATAGTATAAAGAATGATTTACAAAGCCTTATATACAACAATAGAAATTATCACGTGTTGAAGGATTTTTCATTCATTGACTGTTTTTTTTCGTTGTCTGCCCTCGTGGGGAGGCAAGTAAATTTGATACTTAAAATGTGAAAGATCGTAGAAGAAAAATACAATTGTACCTAAAAATATATAGACATATACACATATCTAATTACGAAATATTATTTTGTTCCCTCTTACCTTGCAATCATTACGGGTGCGAGAGGTGTAGGAAGAGAGCTTTCGCTGTCAGCTGCAAAGTGGAAGTGTCTCTCTCCTACCTTCCTTTAAATCATTACGGTTGCGAGAGTGGGAGGCATTTGGCTGGCAACCGGCAACCGGCAACATCTGATAAGTTTTTGTTTAATTCGAGTCTTAAACGAGAATTTTTTTTTTTACTTGTATAAATGAGCTTTGAAGAAAATATGTAAGTACTTACGGGTAATGTATATTTTATTAAAGTAAGTTAAAGTTATGAAAATATCAGAACGTTACGTGGTATTATGAATGTTGTTTAATGATCGCTGATTGGCTGGTTTGCGAATTCTGAAACGTGATTTTTCCTTTGCAAAATAACATGTCAGCTATGCATGCTAGTGATTTGGGTTTTGTGGGAGGACTTAATTCTTAGAGGAAATATAATTTGCTTCCCTTTCTTTGGTTTACTTAGTTTGGAAAGGCTTACAGGGAGGGACTAATAATAATGTTTTTGGTTTAGGTTTTAAAAATAAGTTTAAATTTCTGAAAACACGCTCGAAGGTAGTAGTCGAATGAAGTGATGTGTTTCGATGCCTGTGATGCATTCTTTTTTATTGTCTACTCTAACTGATTTTGGAGGGGAAACACCAACTCTATTTTAATATTTCATAAAATAAAATTAAAAATAAATAATAATAATAATAATAATAATAATAATAGAGTGCAAGAGAAAGAACATGAAAAACTAAATAAATATCAAAATCTAAAATCGGAATTAGTTAGGGTATGGAAATGTAAAGAAGTCAATGTGATTTCCGTTGTAATTGGAACGTTTAGAACCTTAACAAAAAGCCACCATTAATGGCTTAAACAGATTGACGAGACAATTTATTTTTCAATTCTGCAAAAGGCTTGCCTGTTAGGAAAGGCGAAAGTGTTAAGGTACAGCTTGAATGTCTAAAGTCAAGAGAATTGACCTGATGTTCAAAAAATAAAAAATAAATCCAACTAAAAACATTTAAAAGTTGAGACGACTATGAACTACTACTACTACTACTACTACTACTACTAATAATAATAATAATAATAATAATAATAATAATAATAATAATACACCACGATACCAACATCAACAGATGAAACATTCTTGAAATCATTTACATTAAAACTAGACATCCCACAATTAATAATATTAATTACGAAACTAGTCACAAAATTTCACGTTATTTTATTGCAAAGAACGTGCTACAATAATAATAAATGAAAATTGGCTAGTATGAATCAAAGTTTGGTTTGTCACCTTAATGGTATTGAAGTCCAACTTCTAAAATCTGGTTAACAATTGTTGTATATTAGATATATTAAGCTAAATTCAGCGATGGACATCATATTCACACACACACGCACACTCTCTCACACACACACCCACATACATATGAATATTGATAATTCTAGTTATATTAACAACATTAACTCATCACACAATAATCCTAGGCCTGACATATAGTTGATTCCACTAAAAGAATCATCATCATTTTTATAAAGTACTACCCCTACAATGTCACGTGTCAAAAGTTGAGCACAATCGGATTATTAGTTTCTTACACTCATTTAACTGAAGGTACTGCTGAAAATTTAAAAAAAACAATGAAAAAATTTGAATTTCGTGCGTTGATTAAGTAATGCTTTCTGATGGGGAAAAATACTATTCAAGCAAAGCAGTGGCGTCATAAGTATTATTCATACTCTGCTTTATCAGAAACAAGGGTTAAGAGGTGATGTTGACTTTAAACGTGGTGATACAGACACAAATGATGCTGAATTCTCAGGTCGCTTAAATTCGGTAGTTGTCCAGGAAAACATGAAAAATGTCAACAAACTCGTTTTGGCCGATCGTAAATTGAAGTTGCCTGAGATAGCAAGGGATTTGAAGATATTAGAAGGCAGCGTTTTCACCATTTTGCATGACCATTTGTTAATGAGAAAACTGCATTCAATGTGGGTGCCGTGTTTGCTCACAGTCGATAAAAACAACAACTCGTCGACGATTCAGAACGTTGTTTGAAACTGTTTTAACGCAACAAAAAAGAGTTTTTGCGTCAATATATGATAACGGATGAAACATGGATCGACCACTTCACACCGAGGTGAAATCGGCAATCAGCTGAGTGAACAGCAGTAGGTGAAAGTTGTCCAAAGTGACCAAAGACGCAACATCAGCAGGCAAAGTTTTGACCTCCGTATTTTGGGATGCGAAAATATTTTGTTCATCAATTACCTTGCTTCAGTTGAAACAATTTTTGTAATTGTTAAACGTATGTAAACGTATATTTTTTGACCAATTAAAATCTATTACCTAGAGAAAAAAACCATAGACAATATTATATATCATTATTGGTTACGATTGGAGGAAGTAATTGCAAAAACACGGCTATAAATAAAGAAGAAAAATTGCCCTTTCCCCAAGAAATTGCACCGTTTTACAAGTCAATCGTTACAAACGGCAAACCTACATTCGAATTGCTGTCGCACCCACCCTATTCTACAGATCTTCTCCCTAGTGACTACTGGCTGTTTGCAGATCTCAAAAGAGAAGAGATTTGGTTCTAATGAAAAAATGATATCGGAAACTGAGGCGTATTTTGATGACAAGAAACACTTGTTCTCCAGAAAAGACATCGAATTGTTAGAGAAGTCTATCAGTCTAGAAAGAGACTATGTTTAAGAAAGGCAAGTTTTGCCCCAAAATTATTGTTTTATTTGTTAGTTCCTGGACTTATGTACTGATGTGTTACAAATAATTATGATTCATAGGACAGAATGTATATCTTATTTAATAAAATATGGATACGCATAGCGATATCTGAGAACTGCACACAACGAGAATTACATGTGCATACACTCTCACATGCATATATAAAAAACAATACATACACTCTACTGTTGACCACGTCAAGAAATCTATGAAAAAATTAAATATAACCCTAATATAATAGTACCCTCCGACAAAACCATAAACACTTATAACATGTTTTATGAAACATACAACAGTCTGATCTTAAAGGAACTCCACAAAAACTACAAAGTAGCCAGTAATAGTGATCTCCAGGACATAAATTCATCTGCTTTAAAGATATGTTCAGAAATCAACATAGATAGAAACATTGAGATGTATACCCCTAAATGTCCAAGGTTTACTCTCAAGAACCATAAGGCAGATTTTAACCCTGTAATTAGATTGACTCCCCTTATGTGTCGGATATAGATATGATAAGCAAAAAAAAAAAATTTGTTTGAGAAAAACATAACAATGTGTTTGTTAAAATAAATTATATTTATTTTAATCTAAGATTTCGACAATTATAATTTTCCTAGTCAAAGCAAATTGTTTTTTTTTCTTTTTCATCGTCCGGGATGTCTGTTAGCATGGCTACGCTAGTTTGACTTTGAATCAGTAGAAAGGAGTGTACATATTTCAAAACATTGTTTCGTAAAAGTATTATTTCTTTTTGAGAAAACCATAACAATGTGTTTGTTAAAATAAATAATATTTATTTTAATCTAAACTTTTGAAAATTAGAATTTTCCTTGTCAAAGCAAATTGTTTTTTTAATTTTTATTTTTCATCGTCCGATGTTATGTGGACTTCTTGGTGAAAACGTTGTTTCGTAAAAGTATAATTCACTGATTCGAAACAATGCAACTTCGATTTATGATCGGCCAAAACGAGTTTGTGGATTTTTTTAATGTTTTCTGGGACAACTGCTGAATTTTGACGACTTGAGCATTCAGCATCATGTGTGTCTGTACCATCACGTTTTGGGGCGATTCTCGAATCGTCACGTGGTCACTTCTGCAGCTGTTTGCTTTTTTATTCATTCTAACGTGTCGTCTTCGACACCACTTCTTGATTTATGTCAAAATTTATCAAGGTAGGTAGAAGAGTAACTTATCTTGCCTTTGGTAACATTTATTTGTTGTCTATTTGTTTTTCACCCCTTTTTGTTTTTTTGGCTCTTCTAATAAATGTCGTAGTTATCTATTCTATGTCTCTATTCTCTGCTTATATTTTGTGGATATTTTACTTCTACGATTGAGTATATTTTTGTTTTAAACTGCTATTTATCCTGTATTATCATTTGTACTCACTAGGAGTTCTCACACAAGTCATCGTCAGTGATTGCTCACCGACAACAACCAGTGGTATTTCTTGGAGTCTGAGTGACAACAAGCCTGCCCAGATTTCCAATATTCTTAACCTCTTTTTGATAACCACCGAAAATAACCTTGCAGTATCGCAATCACCGCTTACCATTGATTTCTCGCTGGTAAGGACCATTGGTTTTCTCTGGGATTTTGGTGGCAATAAGCCTCCCCAAGGTCCCAGCACTCTCCGCACTCTTCTAGTAGAGGTCTAGTTTGTGCTGTCCTTCCTCGGTCTTCTCATCTTCCTCGATACTCTACAAATATTTTGTCTGGTGTCAGCCTAGGCCGGCACCATTTTTTTATTTTTATTTATTTATTTTATTTTTTCTTGGGAGGGGGGTGAAGGAGAACGGGGAAAGGGAAGGAGGAGAGTTTATGGTGTTTCTTGCAATTTCTGTTGATTGGTTCATTTTTTTGTGGTGTCAGCTGAGGCCGGTGCAATTTATTGGGGGTAGGGAGGGAGTATATGAAGTGATGTTTCTTGCAGTTTCTGTTCCTTGGTTCGTGATGTGGTGTTCTTCGTGTGGTTTTGTTTTCTTCCTGTTGTAAATTCCATGTGACTGGTTACCCTTCGTAGCTTATGTGGGTTGGTTTCCGCATTCAAGGATTTTCCTTAAGATTGCAGTTGTTTTGATCATTGTCGTATTTTGTATGGTTTCGATGGTCCCTTTTATTCCAATATCTCCCAGTCTTTTCTCCAGGAGTTTTGGGATTGTTCCTAGTGCTCCTACGATTATTGGTATTATACTGACTTTCTTCATGCTCCATATTCCTTTCGGTTCTCTGGCTAGTGCCATGTATTTGCTTCGTTTTTCTGTCTCTTTGATCTTCACTCTGTAGTCTGCTGGAATGGCGAAGTTTACGATTTTGCAAGATTTTTCCTTCTTGTCGATTATAATAACATTCTTGCTTGTATGAGTTTATCTGTTTGTATATCCATATCCCAGAGGATTTTGTGTTTTTCGTTTTCCAGTACTGTTTCTGGTTTATGTTTGTACCATTTGTCTGCATATTCGAAATTCAATCGTTTGCACAGTTCCCAGTATACTGCTTTCCCCACACAGTCATGTCTGTTCTTGTATTCTTTTTAGGCGAGTTTGCTACATTCACTTATATATGATTTACTGTTTCGTCTCTTTGTCCACACAGTCTGCATTTACTGTTTTCCTGGGTTTTATCTATTTTAGCTTTAATGTAGTTTGTCCTAATCACATTGTTCTGTGCAACCATCAGTAAAGATTCCGTTTCTCTGTTCAAGTGTTCTTTTCTTAGCCATGCCCAGCTATTTTCGTTGGTTTCTTCTCTTGTGAGTCTTATGAAGCGTTCATGGAGTTGTTTTTCTTCCCACTTTTCTTTTCTTGCCTGTTTGTTTCTGGTTTCGGTGCTTCCCGAGTTGCTCGTTGGAACGGTGTCTCTTGCTGCACTGATTAGCATTTCCATGTTCTGAGTTATGTATTTCCCCAGCTCTTTTTTTGAGTCTTCCACACAATCTTAAATACTTACCAGTCCTCTTCCCCTTTCGTTTCTTTTCATGTAGAGTTTGTCCATATCGTCTTTTGGGTGTAGTGCGTTGTGCATAGTCATTAATTTTCTAGTCCTCTGGTCAAGGTGGCTGAGTTCTTCTTTAGTCCAGCCTATGAATTGTCCAGAGTATCTTATTAGCGATACTGCCCAGGCGTTTATTCCTTTTACTGGATTCCTGCTATATAATTTCGTTTCTAGGAGTTTTCTTGTTCTTCGTAAATATTCTTTTCCAATCTTCTCTTTCATTTCAGTAGATTTGATGGTGTGTACTTCTAACACTCCCAAATATTTGTAGCTATCCTGCTCGCTAGCGCCCTCATCTCATCTTGGTTGGGGAGTTCCATGTCCTCTGTTGTCTCCAGTTTTCCTCTTTTCATTTCTATTATTATTATTATTATTATTATTATTATTATTATTATTATTATTATTATTATTATTATTATCGTTGTTATTGTTGTTGTTGTTTTTAACAATAGCTCACTAGGAGTTCTCACACAGGTCATCATTAGTGATTGCTCACTGGCAATAACCAATGGTGTTCCCTGGAGTCTGAGTGACAACAAGTCTCCACAGATTTCTGTATTCCCCACCTCTTTCGATAACCATTGCAAATGATTTTGCATTATTGCAACAGCCGCTTACTATTGATTTCTAGCTGGCAACGACTATTGTTGTCTCTGAGATTTGGGTGGCAATAAGCCTCCCCAAGATCCAAGTACTATCCGCATCCTTTCAGTGGAGGCCTGGTTAATCCTGGTTAATGCTCTCCCACCTCATTCATGTGATATCAGTCTGATGCCATCATCTTGTTTATGAGATTTCTTGTAGTTTCAGTTCTCTTGGATTCATGTGGTGGTTTTCTTTCTATATTTTTATGTGATTTCTATTGCAATTTCCCTGTAGTTGGTTAGTGTTCGTAGTTTATGTGGGTTAGTTTCTACATTCGAGGATTTTTCTTTATATTTCAGCTGTTTTCATCATTACCGTCTGGTGTTTGGTTTCAGTCTTCTCTTTGATTCCAATTTCTCCTAGTTTTTTTTCCAGTTTTTTCGGGATTTTTCATAGTGCTCCTATGATTATTGGTATTATATTGACTTTCTTCATGTTCCATATCCCGTTCAGTTCTCTGGCAAGTTCCGTGTGTTTGCTTTGTTTTTCTTTCTCTTTGATCTCTACCCTGTAGCCTGCTGGGCGGCAAAATTTACGATTTGGCAGTTTTTTCCTTCTTGTTAACTATTATGACATCCGATCTCCTTGATTGGATGAGTTTGTCTGTTTGTACCTCCATATCCCAGAGGATTTTGTGTTTTTCGTTTTCCTGTACTGCCTTCGGTTTGTGTATTTACCATTTGTCTGCATGTTCAAAATGCAGTCGTTTGCATAGTTCCCAGTGTACTGTCTTCCCCACGCAGTCATGTTTGTTTGTGTATTGTTTTGTGGCTAGTTTGCTGCATTCACTTATTATGTGATTTACCGTTTCGTCTCTTTACCTACAGATTCTACATTTGTTTTTTCCCGAGTTTTTTCATATCTTAACTTTTATATAGTTAGTTTTAAATGCATTGGTCTGTGTGGCTTTTGTAGTGATTCCGTTTCTCTGCTTATGTGTCCTGTTCGTAGCCATGTCCAGGTGTTTTCGTGAATCTATTCTCTTGTCATTCTTACGAATTGTCTGTGTAGCTCTTTCTCTTCCCACTTTTCTGTTCTCGTCTTGTTTCTTGTTTCTCTGTTCCATGTATTGTTCATTTTGGATGGTTTCTCTTGCTGCAATGATTAGCATTTCTGTGTTCTGTTTTATTATTATTATTATTATTATTATTATTATTATTATTATTATTATTATTTGTACTCACTAAGAATTATAACACAGGTTATCGTCAGTGATTGCTCACCGACAACAACTGCTGGTGTTCCCTGAAGTCTGAGTGACAACAAGCCTGCCCAGATTTCCAGTACTCTCCATCGTTTTTCGATAACCACCGCAAATGACCTTGCCGTATCGTAACTGACACTGGTAAGGACCATTGGTCTTCTCTGGAATTTGGATTGCAATAAGCCTCCCCAAGGTCCAACCACTCTCCGCGCTCTTTCAGTGGAGGTTTGGTTTCTGCTGTCCCTCCTTGGTCTTCTCATCCTCTATGACTATTTTGTGTAGTTCAGCATTGGCCGGCGCCATCTTTTTTTTGGGGGGGGGGGGGGTAGCTTATGATGTTACTTGCAATTTCTGTTCCTTGGTTCATGCTGTGGTGTTCTTCCTGTGTTTTGTTTCTTCCTGTTGTAACTTCCATGTGACTGGTTACCATTCGTAGCTTATGCGGGTTGGTTTTCGGCATTCGAGAATTTTCCTTCAGATTATTTTAATCATTGCTGTCCTTTGTATGGTCTCAGTGATCCCTTTGATTCCAATTTCTCCAAGTCTTTTCAGAAGGTTTTTTGGGACTGTTCCTAGTGGTCCTACGATTATTGGTATTATATTGACTTTCTTCATGCTCCATATTCCTTTCATTATTATTATTATTATTATTATTATTATTATTATTATTATTATTATTATTATCATTATTATTATTATTATTATTATTATTATTATTATTATTATAAGGTCAGAATTATAATCGGATATGGCACTGATAATATGTGCAACTTGAAATATCAAATTAACCTGTTTACGATAGAATTTTTTTAATCTTTTATATTTTCTTATAATAATCCTTGAAGAAAACCGGCAGATATCTTTTCTTTAAGTCTAGTAATGCCGCTTTAGCTGCGTGTTTAACATTTAGCTGCATTTTGTAAGAAACGGAATATAAAAAGATAGCGAAAAATAATCCTTTTTAAACCAACATATGATCATCGTCTATTAATAAATACAATCTATTTGCTTTCAAAAGAAAATATTTTTTCTGTTATCTCAGAAATGTTATAGCAGGGTTTCCCAAGCTTTTCTAAGCTTTTCCCTTCTCTGTCTTGGCTTCCAGATAACATCATTAACGCCCTCACCCCCAAGTACATAAGAAAACACACTTATTACTTGTATGTTAATTTAGTGATTTAAATTAGCAGGGGAAATCTTAGCACGTAATCAGAAAATAAGGTCAGACGTGGGTCAGGTAGCTGGTTTTTGGGAGTCATTGTTTTCTATGAGGACACTAGTTAGAAGGAATGACGTCAGACAAGATAAGACAAGCGCAAACGAGTAAGAGTCTGACTTAGGATCAGATATAATAAGAAATGACTTAAGAATCGATTATAAACAAATCTGTATCCCTAATCTTTCTTCTCTCTGCCGCTAGCAAAGATGGAGACAACAACAGCAGCCTAAATAAACATCGATCTTAATCTAAAATGTGTTGTGTTAGCTCGGACTCGACTTCAATTCCTGAACGAGAGTGTCTACAGTCTGGAGGATCTGCAGGATCCGTGAAGATATTCCATGTGCGATTTGGACTTATACTCATTATAAATGTTGGGGATGGAAATCCTCCCAAGAACTGTTACGATAAAACACTTGGTATTATGCATGCTTCCCAACTTTACCACGAAAAGTGAGAATTTCTCAAATATTTTCATTTTTTTTTAATGCAAAAAGAAAAAAGAAATTACAGAGGCCTACATGTGGGGATTTTTATCCCCGAAGATAAGCGCTGCAACTAGAATTAGGGCGACAGTTTTTGGAGAGAATAGAAAAAATAGTGTATATTAATGTAACAATTTTATTTGGGCATATAAGCCATGTAATAAAGAATGATATACAACAGAAAATGGTGAATGTACAAAATTAGTAGGGTGCGAATACGTGCCTTCGCAAATACTTATTTAAAGAAATTTTGGAAAAGTTGAATTTGCTTTTAAAGAGAAAGAAAAACAACAGCGTATATTAATTAAAAAGTGTAAATAAACAGATAGCAGGATTTTGCAAATACATACTTTCACGAGAACTTATCTTAAGGAAGATTGTTCGGGTATTAGCTTTGCATGATAGGCTCCGACTCTACATTGCTTAACTTTGATAATCTGATAACAGCCGTGATATAACCGCAAGCTTTGCCCACGTATCTCGCTTTATTGTTGTCGGACTTTATTTTGCTGGGAAAGAAACGATTGCCAATATCTCACGTATATATATATATATATATATATATATATATATATATATATATATATATATATATATATATATATATATATATATATATAAAGCAAATTTTAATGCGTTTAATCGATTTGACATCGTTTTGTGATTCTAGCTGTTGCCGGCATTTCACTCCATTGTATTTTGATAAGCAAAACAAAACAAAACAAAAAATAATAAATAAATAAATAAAAATAAAGGAATAAAAAAGAGAAGAGAAAAAATATTGACGCGATTTAGTCTGCAAATATTTCCCCTGTCATTGGATGACAGGTAATGGGGCTTAACCGACACACACACACACACACACACACACACACACACACACACACACACACACACACACACAGACACACACAGACACACACAGACACCCCCCCCACACACACACGCACGCACACACACACACACACACACAACCTTAAATTATGAGTAAATACTTTGAAAATGTACGTTGTACACAGACAGGTCAGAAGTAAATAGACACCCCACAAAATAATGCATACATGTTTAAACTTTCTGCTTCCTTCGCCGACGGCCAACACTTGGAGCTGTACAAAGCAACAGTAAAAGTTTGAAGCATCGATATTTCATACTAATTAATGTTTTTTTGTGTGTGTTTCAAATATCAATGCATCTATCAAATAGCCTCATTTAAGAATGGCACGGGCCAAAGAAGCATTAGAGTTCTCAGGGTTTCAGCGAAGCTATATCATAGGTTAATCTGAAAATAGACTTAATCAGCGTCTGATTATCGCAAACCTCGGGATTCCATTTTCTACTGTTAACCTCGTGTGATGGTGTGATGTTTATCTACCCTATTTCGGAAATAGGTGGACTCTTTAAGACACTATGAATAGAGTTGCGACTAAGTGCCGTGACGGTTCATTGGTGGCAGCTATAGCCACAGTATCAGACGCATATTTTGTTTAACATACTATTTCTGTACTTCTGTAAATACACTCTTGTAAATATACCACCGTGTTATCTTATTTATTATCGCCCCTTCAAGGTCACAACATTGGCGACAAGAATTCGAAAATCTATATCCCACAACACTGGAGACAAGATACTCGGACTTATTCGGACCAACATTTTTTTCAAACATATGTTGTACAACTCTGGCGACAAGGAATTCGGATTTATTCGGACACGAAAATAACCCGAACTTATGTTGCACACACCACTGGCAACGAAAACTCGAATTTATGTCTACAATAGGAATGTTGGATTAAAAAAGACTTTGGTGGTATGCTCTGAATATTTGTTAACAATAGTGCGAGAAGTTGAAATCAAACTAAATTTAAACAAGCAATATGTGTAAATTCTTCGAAAAAAAAAAAACACTCCAAATTCCGAAAAGGATTGAAGAGGAATTGTCGTTTTCTGAGTAGGACGAAACAGTTTTAAAATCAATGCTTGGAAATTCAAGTCGTTTTACCGCGAAGGAAAAAGCGAAAAATAACAAGACATAAAGGTCTGTCGATTTCTTTTCGTAAATCAAAAACACGTAAATAAGTTTTGTGCAAGCTTATTTTTTCTTTCCACTGAGGGATTAATTAAGAAAAACTACGCCCGCGTGATATATATATATATATATATATATATATATATATATATATATATATATATATATATATATATATGGAAAAGTCAGTTTATTTGAAGTGACGAAAAGAATGCAGGAATTCAAAAATGCAATTTTAGACATTTCAGGCATCAGCAAGATCAGCAACTGCAATTACAGAAAGAAAAGAAAATGGGTGCAGAAAAAAATTGAATTGCAGAAACAAAAATGGCATTGCAGAAAGAACAACAGAAAGAAAAGCTTCGAATAGAAAAAAATTCTAATAACAACAAGAGGAATATCAAAAGAAAATGGATGCAGATAAAAATGTTATTGCAGAAACAACAATCAGAATATTAAAAGTAAATGGATGCGGAAATATGGAACTGCAAAAAGAACAACAGAAAAAAAAACTTCAAATGAAAGCGAAATTCAAATAACAACAGAAATGAACAGCTGGTAAAAATAAAAAGATTAGAGGAAATGTATCTTCATACACATCAGCAACAGAAAAAAATATTCGAATTATCGAGTGGATTTTGTCACAAGACACTATTTTGAACACTGTTGATAATTTTAATTAGGATCCTGACACCGAGGTTACGTTTGCTCTGTATTTCAGTCTATACAAGGATATTTATAATACGGACTGTGCAAATTGGACCGTTTTAAAAAAGGTTCGTTTGCTTTTAAGGAAATTGGATACGGTTGAATATACCAAATTCGTAAATTATATCTGAACACACAAAAATCAGCGAACTGACATTTGGTAAAGCGATACTATTATTGACTAAATTGTTTAGCCCTAAAACGTTTCTTTTTCACAAAAGGTGGAAATGCATGAACCTTTCACGGAAAAACGACGAAAACTACACGACTTGCGTAGTTAAAAAGCACTACAATGATTTCACGTTGTTGGAGTTGAGTGCTAACAATTTCAAATGTCTAATATTTGCGCAAGGATTAGTATCGAATACAGATGTGTAAATCAGAAAAAAAGGTTCCTTAATAAACTGGAAAACAAACATATTTAACACTTCAGAATATCGCGGAGGACTGCCAACGGTTTATTAGCGTGCGTCAAGATTCATAAGATATTGAACAGAGTGGACAGTCACATATCAGAAAAATCCGCAACAACAAGAAAAGTACTTCACCAGCATAAGTTAATAATCAAAAGAAAAGTAATCTTCCCTTATAAACCGTGTTTAGGTTGTTGCTAGCTGCATTGGTACAAAAATTGTCCATATACAAAGGAAAAGTGCTTTAAGTGCGATTGCGTGGACACAAAAGTACGCACTGAAGAATAAAACATAACATTTTTTAAAGTTTTATTAGAATTGCTAAATATGACGAAGTGGAAAATATTAGGAAGTTTGTTTAAGTAAGGATATTGAATAGAAATATTAGAATGCAACTTGACTCAGGCTAAGATTTGTCAATTATAAATCTTCAGACATGGAAGAACATTGGAAAGCCGCCTTTATAGCGGACTAAAAAAGTAGCCAAAAGCATAATTGGAGAACAAATCAAAAGTCGAAGGCGAACTAATAACTACAGTTACACTACAGGGAAAAACTTTAAAATTGGAAATGTTTGTGATGAACAATTCAAGTAATGTTCTCATAACAGATTGGATGGAAAAGTTCCAACTGTGTGTTTTGTCTATACATTCATTTTGCTAAAATATAAAAATTTAGATGTTGTAGCAGAAAAGTTAAAGAAAGAATTAAAAGAAAGTTTTTCAGAAGTTTTTTTTCTGGTGGGCTGGGTAGATATAAAAAAGTAACTGCAAAATTTGAGTTGAAACCGAATATACAACCGATCTTCAAAAGGAATCAAATGTTCCATTCGCGTTAGTAGATAAAATCGACACGGAACTAGATAGATTTCAGAAAGTAGGAGTGCTATAAGGGGTTAGAATACATCAAATGGGCTTCGCCTACAGTTTATGTGAAGAAAAAGAGTAAAGAAATTCGCTGCGCGCAGATTTTTTACACGAGTTTAGAACAGGCATTGAAAGATTATCATTATTATCTACGTAGCCCAGAAGAAATATTCGCGACGCTAAACAGAGGAAATGTTTTTTTCGGAAGCTGAATTAAGCGACGCACATTTGCTTGAATTTACTGTGTATACATACACATAAGGGTTATACAAATTTGAAAAAACACCGTTTTGATTAAAGGTTATACTAGCTATATTCTAACAAGTAATGGACGCATTACTTAGCGGTCTAGAGTGTGCGACGCCATATCTGGATGATTCTAATAATTAGTAAAACTACGGAGAAACATAAAATTTCCACACGAATTCAAGACTACGGTTTCAAATTTAAGGTAGAGAAATGCAAATTTTTCATGGAACAAATTAAATATCTGGGACAAATAATAGACAAGAATGGGAGAAGACCCTATCCAGAGTAGCTAGTGCAACACATAATATGCTAGCTCCAGAAAACATATCGTCATTGCAAAGTTTCCTTGGGTTAACAAATTACGACAACGTATTATCCCAAGTATCCACAACCTACGAGCGCCTCTAAATGAACTATTGAAGAAAGAGAAACACTGAATCTGGACGATAGAACGCCAGGAGGTATTTGACAAAACAAAGAACATTCTCACGTCTGAATTATTTTTAACACATGATCCACAGCAAGAAATCGTAGCTACTGATACTAGTTTATACGGCATTAGAGCTTGTATTTTACACAGAATGGACGACGGTTCGCTGAAGCCTACCGCACATGCGTCTCGTACGCTTTTCCCGGCAGAAAAGAGCTACTCAAAAAATGAAAAAGTAGCGTTGGGTATCATATTTGCGTTAACAAAGATTCACCATTTCGTGCACGAAGACACTTTTTTATTACAAACCGGCCATAAACCCTTATTAACAATTAATTGGTCGAAGAATGGCTTACCAACACACACAGTCAACAGATTACATAGCTGAGAAGCATCGTCATAAATGACAATTACAAAATGGAATATCTCCCATCTTAAAAAATCAGTCATGCGGACGGACTGTCTAGGTTGATACCAAAATCTGTTGAATCCCTTGAGAACACGGTAATTGCCTCTCTACAAACGGAAGTTGATGTGAAAAACACGTTGTGGGCCACTCTAAGAGATTTTCATGTGACACGTGAAGAAATAAAGACTAAGGCGATGAACGATGATTTTTAAGGAACATAAAAAAGGGTATAATAGAAAAGAACCGACAAATTTCGCAAGTATATTCCATTTGCGATGATGTAGTGATGTACAGTGATCGGATGGTCATTCCGGCGACATTACAAAAACGTAGTCTAAGAATTTCGTGTCGGTCACCCAGGCATTTCAAGAATGAGGAGTCTTATGCGAAGTTACGTCTACTGGATGAGCATGGACCAAGATATTGAGAATACAGTTAAATCATGTAAAGGGGGTGCGTTAGCAGCAAAGACGGCTTTCATGAAATTCAAACCCTGGCTGAAAACTGACCGATCGTGGTCGAGAATCCATATTGACTTTGCTGGCCATTGGCTGGGTTGTATTATCTGGTAGTAGTGGATAGTTTCACTAAATGGCCAGAGATACTTAAGTGTAAAAACCAACGACAGAAGCAACAATTAGGTTTTTATGAATTGTTCGCACGTTTCGGATTCGTTGATCGTGTAGTATCGGATAACGGTAAGTAACGTTCAATGAATTAAAAGTTAGTCGTTTTTAGTGAACACATCACAATCGCGCCGTATCATACGAGAAGCAATGGTCAGACTGAACGATTTGTCGATACTTTTAAAAGAGCGCCTCATAAAGCAAGGGGTACTTCTACAGAGAAGTCCATTCAAGATTTTCTACAAGTGCATAGGATGGCCCCGAATAATAACGTCCTTTTTTATCATGCAAATTTGCATGTCATCGGCGAAAGCTATGTTCGCAAAAAGATCAAAACGATTTTCGACAGACTGCTACCGATTCATAAGAAACTGGAATGCAAAATAAATGTCAGAAAACAACGTTTTAAACCCAGAGAAAAGTTTTTTCGAATATTCAGGAACAACAAATCATTTTGGGAGATCGGGATTTTGAATAAAAGAATTGGGGATATGCTCTACATGGGGAAGGTGCCCAAATTTACCCACAAGAGACATTTGGATCAAATGAGGAAAAGATATTCGGATACTGTAGAGGGCACTACTACTGAAGAAAAATTGACGGACGTCATATGTAACATGTTCGAATTACCAATACCGTAAGTAGTTTCTGAAAAGAGAATATCTAAAAGGAAACGAAAAAATACAGACTTTATGGAAGTCAACCCGAAGAGGAAAAGGTATTGACTCCATACGGAGAAAGTCTAAAAAGGGGGATGTTATGGTGTGATGTTTATCTGCCCTATTTTGGGAATAGATGGACTCTTTCAGACACTATGAATAGAGTTGCGACTAAGTGTCGTGGCAGTTCATGGTGGCAGCCATAGCCACAGTATCGGACGCATACTTTTTTAACACACTATTTCTGTACTTCTGTAAATACACCCTTGTAAATATACCACTGTGTTGACTTGATTATTATCAACTCACTCATAGTCAAACATCTAGTTATAGTCTAATTATTCAGTGAGGGGAAATATTCAATATTATCTTGTCTAGTTTTATCAAGACCCTCTAACAGCAGTCTTTATTATTAATATAGAATGAATCGAAATGCATTATGATGGAATTTATTTCATGATGAAATTATGTTATAAATTTTTTGCCTGCTAGTTACGCGGCCAGTGTTAACGTAACACCAGCCTTAGTTGATAAATAAAAAATAAATAAAAAAGAGGGAAAGATGGACTCTGTTAATGGAAACAATGTGCTCGCCACTGGAACATTGGTACGTAGTATACTCTTCTCCGGTGACACCATATTCAATGCATATACGTGTTTGCCATTAGATCTTTATCACGTAAGTAGACAACATCGTTTTCAATGCAACAACGGTATCGGAAGAATGTACTCGCCACTGGAACTTTGTTACGTGGTATGCTTTTCCCCAAAATCGCACCTGACAACTTACAATTAGACTCGTCTTTATGGATGGAAAAGCACGCCGGTCACATGTGGTCGATACGCATAAATACTCTTGTTCCGACATGCACTTGTTCTTTCTCACATCTAGGTTCTGCACTCCAGGCAGAGACGAGCGTTTTTATGGCGACAATAAGATAAGTAAAGACTATTTCCACCACTTGATCCAGATTCTAGCTCATCATGTCTGCTACAAAATGATAATGTAACATTAATAAAAACATATTACAAAAATATTTAAAAGAATATAAAAATAATTTTTAAATATAAAAATATAAAAATATACATATAATAAAATATTGTTATAAAATAATATTGATATAAAATAATGAAATATAAAATAATGAAATATAAAATATATATATAAAAGTATAAAAAATATAAAAATATAAAAAGAATATTAAAAAAAATTAAATATATATATAAAAGTATATGGGGCTAAGATGTCGGAATTTTAGTTTGAAACATAACTCGTGTTCCGGGGTTCGAGTTCGGCGACCGGTATGAATAATTATCTGTACACTGACGATTACTGTTATTTAAATCAATAATACAACTTAAAATCTTGATATTCTGTATATATTGTGAAGATAAAAGATTAAGAGAGAACCTTTTGACCGCCTAATTAGCATAACTATTTTTTAAACCGTTCATAATTAATTAATGTTTAGTATTATTTATTTGGAATTGTATTGGCTTATGTTGCTATCTATATGCAATGGTTCCGTCTATATTAACAGTAATTAATTTAAGTTATTTAATAAATAAATCGGAAAAAATAACAAAACCACCTTAAGTTTTAACTCCATGTGCTCACTTACGACCTTACCGAAGGTTGTGGCTTGCTACGAGCGAGGCAGAAGCGAGAAGAGAAAGGGGAAGTGGGAGGGAGAGTGTGGTTGTCTCACTCGCTCTCTCTCTTTCTCTGCTCCCTTTCTCTCGCCCTCTTTTGCAGATTTTACATTTTCCATGAAAAATAAATAAATAACTGTTTTTATTAATCAAGTTGATGCTTAATTTATAAATTTTAACAACATTATTTTTTAATTGACAAATGAAAACAAAAGTTTAGTAGCACTGTGATCTGTCTAGATTACAAAACAAATAAATAGACATTCATATTTTGGTATGATTATAGATTGACATCCTCCGCTACCACCCCCTATTTTTTTTTTACCTTTTTTAACTTGATGGAAAGAAGAAAAGAAAAATGTGGGAACATTTTATGCTAAATATGTATACAACTTATCCCTCATTCTAAATTTTAAAATATTTGTTTTTCTTTCTTTCCGTTTTCCATGGTGTTAACACATAACCCCCTAAAAAAGCAGAATGTCATTTTTTCGGAGTGGGGGGGGTTATTAATGGAGGGTGTTAATCTGCAAATTTATCCATATTTAATTTTTTTTTAAATCTTATACTTTTTTTTTTACTATACGTCCCTTTTTTTATTTAAATTTTAAGCAATTGATTTTAGTTGTGTTAACGTTTTCCATGAAAATTAAATAAATAACTTTAAAATGATCTAACTAATTAAATATCTTATTTTCATGGCATAAATAAAAATATTGAAAGTTTGGATATTATTGTAGATTAATACCCGTACACCACCTCACCCCATCCCAATAAAATTAGATTCTACTTTTTTTAGGCGATTACGTTTGAATACCTGTCCGAAAGAGAAACAACAAAAATATTTTATAATTTAGAATGAGGAAGCAGTTTAGTATATAAATTTAACGTAAAATAATCCTCTATTTTCATGACATTCTAGAGTTTTATGGCAGTTTACCATTTTTTTTTGCCATTGAAGATGGATTATGTGTGTTATTTTTATTCTGGGGAGAGAGGCACCTTTTTGTAGCAATTGCGTGTGGTTTCACGCCCTTGTCAGTCAAACTTAGGGTTAGTGTTAAAAACATATTAACTGCCCTAACAATCTAGACCCTAAAAAGAAGAATCTCATTTTAAGGGGGGGGGGTGATAATTTAGCTGAGAATGTTAATCTACAAATTTACCAAAAATTATCAAAATTATGGAATTCTCTGAGTAAAAAAATTTTTTTTTTTAATAATAGCTTCAATCTCTCGCTGATTTATTAGATTGTTCATAGTGACCGAGTGGGTTAAGACGTCGGAATTCGCGTTATAAAATAGACTTGTGTTCCGGGGTTTCGAATCCTGCAACCAGTATAAATAATTATCTCTACACTGACGATTTCCGAAAGGATGAAACATACGTGTGTAGATAAACAAATATATATATTCATTTGAGGTTTCTTCGAATGTGATTATCGTTTTTTTTTGGGGGGGGGGGGATATTTTCTTTTTTTCTCTGTCGTTTTTCTTAAGTTGTCGCCCTTTTCCCCAAGTGAGTATTTGCCTTTTATATACTTCAGTTTGCCAAAATTTTTACAGGACTCAATCTGGAATTTCACCATGCTTTTTTCCTCTTCTGTGTTTTTTTTATATAACATTCTATTTCATGATTCAACAATATATATAGCCACTCTCTGATGATTGACAAGATTGGACTAAAATATACACTTATCCGATTTTTGCCAGCCATGAAACGCACATATGAGATGAATATTAAACTTAAAGAAATTACTCATCGAAGTAAAGAAATAAAGAAATTGTAAAAACTAATGAAAATTATGGTTTTGGATTAATTACCCATGGTCAATGGAATGCAAATAAAGCACTTGCCTAAGGTGTTAACAGCTCTAAATGACGCAGCAGGCAAGACAGATTTTACGATCGAGTAAACAATAACCTTTTCCATGAGATTCTATTGAACTAGCAAGCTAACCTCCTTCTTTCCCTTTTTAAGCTATCCATTTACACCCCCACCCCCACCCCACACATTTTACCACGATAATTAAACTCTTAAGTTACGAATTGCTCAGGCATAAGTATAGCTGGCCATGTTTATTTGCCCCCCCCCCCCGCCCTCACGGTTTGAACTCTTAGATTAAAATGAAATCAAATTGGCCCATATCTAAAAAAATAATAATAAAAAATAATGACAATATAAACCATTCTGACTCACCTTTGAGCTGTTGTGTTTCTTTTCTTTTCGTTTTTCTGCGTGTAATTTTGTCCAAAAATATCTGTGTGTGAGTATATATATATATATATATATATATATATATATATATATATATATATATATATATAGTAAGTTATGAAAATATATTTATGGCAATTAAGCTACACAGAGGCTTACGCGTTTCATCCCCGGAATAAAAAATCGTCAGGCTATTTTAGCCTGACGATTTCCTCCGGGGATGAAACGCGGAAGCCTCTGTGTAGCTTAATTGCCATAAATATATTTTCATAACTTACTACCTAGCCTTACTCACGTATTGAGCACTGTTGAAGTAAATACTAAAAAATGATACATAAAAATATATCTCATCATAAAATTTTATGTGGATACATGAAATAATATATATATATATAAATATATATATATATATATATATATATATATATATACAGGGTGACTAAAAAAAACGGACCCCGTGTACACTTTAAGTGATATCTCCTTTATTTATTCACCGATTGCCCTTATTTTACAGGACATGGCAGAATCAACGACCGTGAGTACACCAAGACCTCAGTGGGAGCTGGGACAAAGAATACACTGTGTTAAATTTAACTACAAGACAGGCTCGTTTAAGAAAACCCAGGACAGTTTCATGCATCAGTTCGGATGTGAAAAGGCTCCACCCAAAAGCAGAATTCAGAATTGGGTGGACCACTTCGAGAAGTATGGGACCGTGGAGAACTTCAACGCTGCCAGTGAGAACCGTCCAAGCCACTCGGCACGTCCCAAGAAGCGGACAGCCGAGCTGGTCGAAAGTGTGAGAGAGTCTCTCCAGGAGAGTCCGAAACGCTCTGTCAGTAAGCGAAGTCAGTCCCTCGGTATCTCCTGTGAGACTTGCAGGAGAGTGCTGGTGAACAATATCATAGCTTACCCATACAGAATACAGACGCTGCAGACCCTTACAGCCTCAGACAAGAAGCAGAGAAGCGCTATGGCAGCCAAGATGCTCGATAAGATCGAGGAGACACCAGGTTTCCTTAACCTCCTTTGGACCATCTTGACGAAAAGGCGACCTCCAAGACAAATGTCTTCTGGGGGTCCTCCAGACCCAATGAAGTAGCCACCAAGCCCCTGCACTCTCCTAATTGCATGGTGTGGGCTGCAATCTCGGTCAGAGGCATCATCGGACCAATCTTCATCGAAGAATCTGGCGCAGCAGTGACAGTCACCAAGGAGCGGTATGTGGAGGTCCTCAAAACCTTCAAGAGTGAGCTCCAGACCCTCTACCCGTCGCTCATGAGCAATTTCTGGTTCCAGCAAGACGGAGCAAGTTCTCACACCTCAAACCTGTCCTCAGATTGGCTGAAAGAGAACTTCGGAGGCCGAGTGATCAGTCTCAAGACTAATTTTGAGTGGCCACCCCATAGCCCGGACCTAAGCCCCCCAGATTATTTCCTTTGGGGCTATCTTAAGGACAGAATGTACGCAAGAAAACCCAGAACAATCACGGAACTCAAGGAAACCATTAGGGAGGAGATGAGAGCCATTCCCAATTCAGTCTGTAAGAACGTCATGGGCAACTTCGTTCTGCGCCTCAAGAAATGCACGGAGCTAAAAAGAGTCCATCTAGAACACATGTTGTAGAACGGAGAAAAAAAGGCCAAATACGCTAGTGTTTTGATATGATGTTGTGAATATAATAAACTAGTTATGCTCCAAAATTCATTTCATTCGGACGAAACACTAAGAAATGGGGCCTAATTAGATTTAGGGCCCGTTTTTGGGGGGTCACCCTGTATATATATATATATATATATATATATATATATATATATATATATATATATATATATATATATATATATATGTTTGTATGAGTGCATACATGTGCCTATGTATGTATATATATATATATATATATATATATATATATATATATATGTGTGTGTTTGTGTTTATATTTATGTAAATATATTTCTGTGACTAAGTCCTTGTATATATGTTTTTGTAATAACTATTTATATTTTTTTTTACTTTTGTGAACTATTTAGCTATTTATATGAGTTCTGAAACTTTTCTTTGAACATTTGAGATTTTGAACTTTTTTGTAAATTGTTAAACTTTCAACTTTCAACTGTGGTGTAATATTTAGGTATACAATTCAAAGTAAAATGAGTGTGATTAGCCTGCGCTAACAACGAACAGGTTCAGTGAGTTTTACCTATGATAACTATTTCCTAATAAGGCTATTCCCCTAAGTTAAATATTCTAAATTTTTGAAATATCTTTTGTATTTTACTAACTTGAATTTAGAAACATATAGACTTATCTTCTTAAATCTCGACCAGTCACTCTTAATTCTGTCTTATTCCAATTTAGTATTATTATTATTATTATTTTCTAATTATTATAATAACTATTTTTAAAAAATTTTATTCCCTCATCAAATCTCACTTTAATTAATATTTACATTTTAATTGTATTACATATATTTTTATTATTAACATTCAATTATTATCGCTATAACGTTTTTACTATTGCTACTTCTATTATCATCCTTATTGTTGTTAGACGTTATCACTTGAGAATTGTCACTGATCCTGCTTCTACCTAGGATATTTGCGAAACAGCAACTTATTTTAATGCTGTCCTGAATTTTAAATTCTCGTTTTTTTCAATAGAATTTTTTTTTAATTGCAATGCTCTGATTTTCAATTTTCTTTTTTTAAGTAGTACATTTTTTATGACCTTTTCAATTTTTTAATTTCTAGATTTGTAAACGCTATCTTAAATTATTCCTTCCACCTTAAAAGATAAAGGTAAAGGTCGCATAGCCTGGACATCACACATGGCCGATTTGTTAAGAATCACTGTGTCTAATGCACAGCATATGGAAGGCGGAGCCCATCCCTCTCCTTCCATTGCCTTGAGCCTTCCCTGAGTTTTAGTCAAGTACCCATTTACTGCTGAGGGAGTTTTCAGACCCGAAAATCCGCATGCCGTGAGTGAGATCGAACCCGGGTCGTCCAGCCCAAAGACAAGTGCTATAACCACTCGTCCACAGGCTCTCCCTTACCTTTGATGGACGAACCATGTAACTAGGAACTACATTTCTCACTATAAATGATCACACATTTATAATTATTAAAAAAAAAGACTCTTCCTATTCCTTGAGGTGGGTTTCGTCATGACCTGTAATCTTACAACTGTATTTTCTCATTTGTATACCTTTGTCAGGGCCGGCGGGACAGTTATGAAAGTGGGGGGGGGGCTTCTCCTAAAAAGTGTGGGGGCCCGGTTAAACACATGCATATCAACTTAATTATTGATGACCGTAAAGTGGGGGGGGGGGCAAATAAAAAAGTCGAGGGGCTTCAGCCCCCACCCCCCTGTGCCGCCGCCCATGTTTGTTAATCTGTTTGATCTGGTTTGTTCACTTCATTTACTAGTCTACCTTGCTGTACATCTTCTTTCAAATTTGTTTTTTTAATTCTGAGTGTTCAACTCAGTGTTCCTGTTGCTGATTATTGGCTTCTAAGTTGGTGTCCATACCCTATGCCGAGGAGACTCTATATTAATAAAAACCTATATCGTCTCTGACACGATCGTACACATACTTTGTTTATATTAAATTATTGGAACGTAAATAAAAGATCATGGAGTAATTAAGTTTACCTAAGATATATATATATATATATATATATATATATATATATATATATATATATATATATATATATTTGTGTTATAATGGAATAATTCCAGGAGGAAATCCGGGTATGAGAGCTCAATGTGGTAAACAGAGCAAGAATAACATAAAATATAATAACACGAAATTACATAATCGTCGATGCAATAATTTATTTCAACTTTGCGGTTTTTTCAAGCATCACTCAGACAATTACATTTTTGAGACTGAAAGAAAATTGAATTACGACAATTTAAACACAACCAGAGAGTGGTGGTAGCAACCAATTTGATACATCTTTTTAGGGAGAGGGGAGATTTAAAACTTATATTTAACTATGGCGATCGAAGGGGAGGGATCTTTAAGTTAATCAAATAATAACGGCCGTGTCAAAATTGTGACACTTACGACTTTGCGATATCATACATATAGACAACTTTACTCACACGCATACAGAGGCAAACCTAAATATGTACACATCTTATGAGCACACACACACGTAATCCCACTCCCACACTACCATAACTAAGCATATTCACATACATAACTTTTAGTCATATATTTTTAGCCCAGACAAAATCTGTCTGGCGAAACTCGTGTTCTCAAACTCGATAGGAGAAAAGAAAGAAAGAAACAAGTAGCCAGACATAGAGATGGAGAAGAAAGAGACAAATTGCGTGTAGGGTACAATTATAGTATGCTTTCGACTAATGATTTTATTGTTGTCGGTTGTGGAGTATCTGTTTTCAGTCCATGTGTGTTGCATTTGAAAATCCATTTTATTGTGTTTTGTTTGCGTATTTTTGGTTGAGGCGAAGTTCTGATTCTATTAGGAGGCACTTGATGTTGTCTAGTATGTGCCCTGGTATATTATAGTGCCATGCTAGTGGTGCGATATTAGATTTTGCCGGATGGAAGTTTTATGGTTGTTGAGTCGGAATTGGAATGGTTTCGTCGATATAACCACCGTTATCACAAATAGAACAGTAAAATAATAATAATAATAATATATTATGTTGGGACTGTCGCATGTCATGTGTGGATGTTGGTGTTTGATATGTTAAAAAGGTGTGTGTTGTTTATATGTGTACGTACTAGACATTTGGGTTTGTTGCATTTATAGTAACCATGTTATAGAGTATTCTGTGTGTGTTTGGGTGAGTACGGCTGCCAAATTGGGTGGTTATTGAAGAAATTATGATGAAGAAGGAATTCTCTGTAGGCCTGTATACCTTCATTGTGTGGGATGTTGGTGTATAGGGCTGATAAGTCCATAGTGACTAATATAACTTGTTGGGGAAGCTTGTCGATTTGTCTGATCGTGTTAAGCAAGTCTGTAGTGTCCTTGATTTTGCCGGGAACATTAGGTAGTAGAGGTTTTAAGATGTGGTCTATGCATACTATGTGTACTAATGCCCGAGATTATGTGTCTACCTGGGGTAGAATGTAAATGTGATGATATATGTTATCTGGATTATTGAGAGTCGGTGGTTGATGCTTGTCTGTAGTAGTAGTGTTGGAGATTGTATCTGTTATGAGTTTGTGTAGCTTGTGTGTGGTATAGAATTTGGCTGTTTTGGAATTAGTAAGGATAAGGGAAGTAATGATATTGGAAGTGCAGGGCCTGAGGCTTTGGGTGAGGATTATGAGTTCTTATAATGTGCTAGTGGGTGCATAGGAAAGTGGTTGGTAGAAGTTTGTATTACTAAGTTGCGTTTCTGCTACTTCAATGTATTTAGTGGTGTCCATGATGGTGTCATTTGTTAGTGGATCTGATCGTAATGTTTTGGCTATTTCTTAGGATGTGAATGGCTGTTCGTTCTTCTACGGAAATATTGTGGCATTTGTTGAAGTGTTCATTGTTGTATAGGAATTCGTCTACGTGTAATCTAGCTTCTTTATTGTATTGGCCTATGTCTGTGTTTCATTCACTGGATAGGGTCCACATATTAATGTCAATGAGTTTCTGGGGCTGTTTGGTGTATGGTTGTGTATTATTGGTGGATGCGTTGTTGTTGCGGTCCATGAAATATGCTTTAAGTCTAAGTCTGTGGCTATAGTGTTCCATGTTGAGACATATGTTTACCGAGTTGACATGTTGTGTAAGGCAAAATAAAGGCCTTATATATATATATATATATATATATATATATATAGATGAAAGAAGAGGGATAAACATGTATGAATCACAAATTTATTTCAACTTCGATTGTTCAATGCAAGGTGTACTCGGTAAAAACATGTTTATTATTCTTTCCTTACACCAAGGCTTTTCAAATATTAAAATCTTATCATCAGAGGAATTACATAGATAGATAAGTTGTCAGTGGAAAAGCCAAAATTCAAAATTTGAAAAAGTATTACGTAATGGAGATTTTATATATATATATATATATATATATATATATATATATATATATATATATATATATATATTAGTAGTATGTTTTTAAAGGCTGTGGGTAATGCAAATTCCGGGTAAGATGTAAGTAGGAAGGAACAAAAACAATAAATCGAATACGAAATATGACTTACTATTTATTTTTCCTAAAATCTTACATAACAGCAAGAGCGTTGTTAGCTGTTTGTGTGATGTCCGGATGATTAAAAATCATTATTTAATATTTCGGGAAAAGAAACTTCCCTTTGTCAAAAATAATCAATACCAGAAGAAATCTCTCCGACCATGCAGCCATTTTGTTTTGTCATATATATATATATATATATATATATATATATATATATATATATATATATATATATATATATATGAAGAATTTCGAATGGGGAACAAGTCAGCCCTGGAAATAGGGCTCGTCAGACATCTGGCATTCCGGACAAACATTTATGTTGCCTTTCCTTGTGATGGAATAGATGTAGAACTCCCATACTATCACTGGCTTGGAATGGTAACTTGTGAGCGGTATCTTGAATGTTTTAGTTTTTTGTTTGAGGGGGGGGGGTTCATCATTGTGCCACCCGACGTGAAAATGTATTATCGCACATTGTTCCGGTTTTTGGGGGGAGTTCTTTTTGAGTGCATTTGGGACCGATTATTTGCTTGTTGGCTTGGTGGCAGAAATAATGCACGAGCTACTTTTCTAAGACATTTTCTAGGTGTACTTTCTTGTTTTTTAATTTTAATTTTAATTTTTTTTCTCTTCTCTTCTTAAGTGACCTCAACTAATGCAACGCCACATTGAGTATTGTCGGTAGTTGAAACCCTTATTCCAGACATTTAATTTCCCTGATGATCTGCCAAACAAGTACTTGCTTGGTAATGAAACACGTGTAGGAAAAAACATTTAATTTGAATAAATAATATTTGTAAGAAAAAATCTTTAATGGTGATCATTGGTCTCCTGAAAGGAATGCATTGGTAAGCCTTCAAAAAATCGCATATATATATATATATATATATATATATATATATTTATTCCTTTATATTTCTATTTTTATACTTAATTTCATTTTTTAATTTTATTTAATTTTTTAATTTTTTATTTTATTTTAATCTATTATACTTCATTTTTTATTTTTTATTTTATATTTTTTATTTTTATTTTTATTTTTATTTTTTATATTTTTTATATTTTTTTAAAAATATTTTTTTATATTTTTAATTATAATTTTTATTGTTTATTTCTTATCCTTTTATTTTATTTTTCCTTTATATATTCTATTATTATTTTTTTATATTTTATATTATATTATTTTATATTATATTTTATTTTATTCTTTATTTTTGTTCTCATTTTTATTTTCATTTCATCCTTATAATTTTTATGATGTTTATAATGTTTTATTATTATTATTATCAGTTTATCTTTATATTTCTATTTTATATTTGTAACTTATTCTTTTCTCTAATATTTGTCTCTGTGTCCCCTCCTGTCGATAGATGTTACTCTACGACGAACGTGTTATTTTTTCCTTGAATTTCTGTAAGATGTGGTGCTAAAGGCGCTGCTGAAGATCGTTTTCGAGTAGCTTTGTTAATTTAAAAAAAAATAAAAAAATAAAATAAAGTATTTCCAGAATGTTTTGGAAATGACCGTACGCCATACTAGACTTGATGTTCTAATTCTTTGAACAATTGGAATGTTCTAATTCATTAAATCCTCTTATATATATATATATATATATATATATATATATATATATATATATATATATATATATATATTAGTAGTAAGTTTTTGAAAGGCTGTGGGCAATGCAATTCCGGGTAAGATGCAAGTTGAAAGGAAAGGAACAAAAACAATAACAATAAATCGAATACGATATAAGACTTACTATTTATTTTTCCTTTTTTTTCCTTTTTTTTTTTTTTTTCTTACATAACAGCAAGAGTGTTTTAGCTGTTCGTGTGATGTCCGGGTGATTAAAAATCACTATTTGATATTTCGGGAAAAGACATCCCTTTTTCAAAAATAATTAGACCAGAAGAAGAATAATATTTTAATCTTCTCCGACTGTGTAGAGAATAATATATATATATATATATATATATATATATATATATATATATATATATATATATATATATATATATATATATATACGTATCTGCACAGACTCTTGTTCTAACACCATTGTAATATGTATTATTTGGATTATTCGCACTACTGTTCTCATCTTGGTTTTTATTCTCACAACGTTTTGGTTGATGTAACCTTCGACCTTCTTCAGATGTAGCTTGTCAAACTCGGGAATCTTTCTATCGAACTTCGGAATCTGTACGGATGGACTCGTGGTCTAATGGATAAAGTACTAAGTAAAACTCAGTTCCAAGTGACACTTTTCTGGAGGTTGCGGGTTCAATCCTCAGTGTGGGCGATACTAAGAATACATCTGCGAATTACTTGACGGAAGGAGAACAAGCTACCCCCGTCGATTAAATAAAGGGTTATGTTCGAAATTCTGTACAGATTCCTGAGTTCGACAGAAAGATTCCCGAGTTTGACAAGGTACACCTGAAGAAGGTCGGAGGTTACATCGGCCGAAACTTTGTGAGAGTAACACTCAAGATAAGAACGTAGCCCGAATAATCAAAATAATCGAAATTATCAATCCTCATCTAAAAAATTCAGAAACACTGTAAAAACACTGACAAATCTCCAACATCAACACTTTCCGCAGCAGCTGTCCAAAACTCGACTTCCTGTCTGTTTTTAATCCGTCATTTTAAAAGTCAGTTGGTCTCTACTCATGCAAATTAGTTGCTCATGCATGCAAATTAGTTGCTCACGCATGTAAATTAGTTGCTCATGCATGAAAAGTAGTTGCTCATGCATGCAAATTAGTTGCTCATGCATGTAAATTAGTTGCTCATGCATGTAAATTAGTTGCTAATGCATGTAAATTAGTTGCTCACGCATGTAAATTAGTTGCTCATGCATGTACATTAGTTGCTCATGCATGCAAATTAGTTGCTCACGCATGTAAATTAGTTGCTCATGCATGTACATTAGTTGCTCATGCATGTACATTAGTTGCTCACGCATGCAAATTAGTTGCTCATGCAGGTAAATTAGTTGCTCATGCATGTACATTAGTCGCTCATGCATATAAATTAGTTGCTCATGCATGTACATTAGTTGCTCACGCATGTAAATTAGTTGATCACGTATGTAAATTAGTTGCTCATGCATGTAAATTAGTTGCTCATGCATGTAAATTAGTCGCTCATGCATGTACATTAGTTGTCCATGCATGCAAATTAGTTGCTCATGCATGTAAATTAGTTGCTCATGCATGCAAATTAGTTGCTCATGCATGTACATTAGTTGCTCATGCATGCAAATTAGTTGCTCATGCATGTACATTAGTTGCTCATGCATGTAAATTAGTTGCTCATGCATGTAAATTAGTTGCTCACGCATGTAAATTAGTTGCTCACGCATGTAAATTAGTTGCTCATGCATGTAAATTAGTTGCTCATGCATGTAAATTAGTTGCTCATGCATGCAAATTAGTTGCTCATGCATGTAAATTAGTTGCTCATGCATGCAAATTAGTTGCTCATGCATGTACATTAGTTGCTCATGCATGCAAATTAGTTGCTCATGCATGTACATTAGTTGCTCATGCATTCAAATTAGTTGCTCATGCATGTAAATTAGTTGCTCACGCATGTAAATTAGTTGCTCATGCATGTAAATTAGTTGCTCACGCATGAAAATTATTTGCTCATGCAGGCAAATTAGTTGCTCATGCATGTACATTAGTTGCTCATGCATGCAAATTAGTTGCTCACGCATGTAAATTAGTTGCTCATGCATGTACATTAGTTGCTCATGCATGCAAATTAGTTGCTCACGCATGTAAATTAGTTGCTCATGCATGTACATTAGTTGCTCATGCATGTACATTAGTTGCTCACGCATGCAAATTAGTTGCTCATGCATGTAAATTAGTTGCTCATGCATGTACATTAGTCGCTCATGCATATAAATTAGTTGCTCATGCATGTACATTAGTTGCTCACGCATGTAAATTAGTTGATCACGTATGTAAATTAGTTGCTCATGCATGTAAATTAGTTGCTCATGCATGTAAATTAGTCGCTCATGCATGCAAATTAGTTGCTCATGCATGTACATTAGTTGCTCACGCATGTAAATTAGTTGCTCATGCATGTAAATTAGTTGCTCATGCATGCAAATTAGTTGCTCATGCATGTAAATTAGTTGCTCATGCATGTAAATTAGTTGCTCACGCATGTAAATTAGTTGCTCATGCATGTAAATTAGTTGCTCATGCATGTAAATTAGTTGCTCATGCATGCAAATTAGTTGCTCATGCATGTATATTAGTTGCTCATGCATGCAAATTAGTTGCTCATGCATGTAAATTAGTTGCTCACGCATGTAAATTAGTTGCTCATGCATGTAAATTAGTTGCTCATGCATGTAAATTACTTGCTCATGCATGCAAATTAGTTGCTCATGCATTTACATTAGTTTCAACTATAAAAATCTGCCATTATGAACACAGGTTCTTTTCTCTCTGGAAAACGGACGGTCAACACACAAATCATATAATCCACTTTGAAGCTCATTTTCCTATTTATTTTTATACATTCTTTGAGTGCAATGCATTGCGCATTGTCATTACAATTAATCGTAATTTATAATTAACTGAAAAAGTCACCAATCTCTCTCTTAGCTATCTATTTCTCTTGACCCTTCTCATTCTATGTTGATTCAGCTATTCTCTAATATTTCTTAATGCTTTTGTGAGCATTTAGAGAAAGAGTGACTCTTTTTTTGTATAGTCATTTAATTTACATACGTGTGTCTGTACGCACCACAAACACGTATGTAAATTAGAGTGCAAAATGACACATCTTTTTACTTCTATACAAGAATAATAAAGAATAATTATACTTCTATATAATAATAATAATAATAATAATAATAATAATAATAATAGTAATAATAATAATAATAATAATAATAATAATAATAATAATAATAATAATAATAAGCAAGGAAACTGGGTATGATGATAGTCAACAAGCAGGAAAAAATTGTAGATTTTGCCGTCCTAGCAGTTCACACTGTGAAGATTAAAGAGGCAAAAAACGAAGCAAATACTTGCAGCTTGCCAGAGAACTGTAAGGAATATGGAACATGAAGAAAATCACTATAATACCAATTATTCAAGGAGCACTAGGAACAGTTCCAAAAACACTGGAGAAATTGGAATCAAGGGAAGATTGAGACCATACAATGAACGGCAATGATTAAAAGAGCCGAAATGTTAAGTGTGGCACCCAACCAACATAACCAACGAACATGAATCTACAACAGACAATTCTAAAAGTACAAAAGATATAGAAAGAACATCACACGAACTCAAAGGAAGTAAAAACTGCTAGAAATCCATTAAACTGACCCCCCCCCCCTTTTCACACAGAAAAAAATCAGTCATACATACATGCATGTGATGACATCAACTTCAGCTGATACCGCAAACAACTGTCAGGAAGAGTCAAGGAGGATGAAAGGACCAAGAAGGGTGAGTCACTGACCAGACCACCACTAGAAAAGTGCAAAAAGTACTGGAACCTTCGAGAGAGTTAGTGCCACTCAAATTCCAGAGAAGAACAGAAGACCAACTGTGAGGAAAAGGTAGTCCACTTTGAACTATGAAAACGCCTGCACTTGGAACCTACAGACAAATGGTATGGATACAAACCAGAAACAGCATGGAAAAATGAAAATCACAAACTCCTCTTGGACATGGAAATACAAACAGGCACACTCGTCCAAGCAAGGAGACCTGACGTGATAATATCCAACAAGAAGGAAAAAAAAATTTGCCAAATCGTAGATTTCGCCGTCGCAACGAATCACAGGGTGAAGAGCAAGGAAACAGAAAAACGAAGCAAATGCACAAAACTTGCCAGAAAGCTGAAAGAAATATGCAACATGAAGAAAATCGCTATAATGCCAATTATTGTAGGAGTACTACAAACAGTCTTTAAAAAAACCCTGGAAAAATAACTCAGAGAAATTGGAATCAAAGGGAAGATTGATACCATACAATGCACACCAATGAACAGCTGAGATCTTAAGGAAAATCCTTGAATATGGAAATCAAATCATATAACCAATGCTCACCAGCCACAGGTAAGTTGAAATAGAATTAGAAGAAAAACATGAAAAGAATATTACATAAGCATAAGGGAATTGAAACTACCAGAATTCCCATAAACTGACATACGTCCCACCAAAAGAAACATACACACACATGCGGTAGCACTAGACTCGACTGGTACCACCAAAAAATGGTCATGAAGGGTAAAGAAGTATAAAAAGACTGAGGAAGGAGAGTGCAGGGTGTACTGGAACCTTGGGGAGACTTATTGCCACTCAAATTCCATAGAAGAGAAACAGCCACTGTCAGCAATCAATTAATCATAAACGGCCGTTGTGATAATGCAAAGTGAGTTGCGACAGTCATCGAAAGAGGCAGAGAATGCTGAGGTCTGAGGAGACTTGTTGTTACTCAAACTCCAAAGAACACCACTTGTAACTGCCAGTAAGCAATCATTAATAATAACTTGTGTGAGAACTCCTAGTGAGTAAATAATAATAATAATAATAATAATAATAATAATAATAATAATAATAATAATAATAATAGATATCACTAATAAGATACTCTGGATCATTCATAAGCTGGACAAAAAAAGAACTTAATCATCTTGACAAGAAGACTAGGAAACTAATGAGCATGCACAATGCACAACATCCAAAGGAGAATACTAAACGACTCTAGGGGAAAAGGAAATAAAGGAGAAGAGAGTTGGTAAGTATAGAAGATTGTGTGGAAGACAGAAAAAAAGAATTGGAAAAACACATGACCCAGAACACAGAAAGGCTGATCACTGCAGCAAGATACACCGTCTAAATGAACAATACAGAGAGTAGTGAAACCAAAAACAAAAAGACAAGAAAAGAAAAGTAGCAAGAGAAACATGGACGATTCATAAAAATAACAAGAGAAGAGATTCCCCAAAACACCTGGACATAGCTACGAAAAGGACATGTAAAAAGAGAAATTGAATCTCTACTGACAGCTGCACAGAACAATGCAATTAGAACTAATTACATCAAAGCTAAAATAGATAAACAATAAATTTAGACTCTGTGGACAAAGAGACAAAATAGTAAATCACATAAAAAGTGAATGCAGCAAACTAGCCCTAAAAGAATACAAAACATACATGACTGTGTGGGGAAACCAGTACACTGGGAACTATGCAAACGACTGCATTTTGAACATACAAACAAATGATACAAACGCAAACCAGAGACAGTACTGGAAAATAAGAATCACAAAATCTTCTGGAACATGGAGATACAAACAAATAAACTTATCCAAGCAAGGAGACCGGATGTCATAATAGTTAACAAGAGAAGATAAAAAACACTGCCAAATTGTAAATTTTGTTGTCCCAGCAGACCATAGGATAAAGGTTAAGAAGATGGAAAAACAAAACAAATACACAGAACTTGTCAGAGATTTGAACGGAATATGGAACATGAAGAAAGTCAGTATAATACCAATAATCGTAGTAGAACTAGGAACAGTCCTAAAAAACCTGGAAAAATGACTAGGAGAAATTGGAATTAAAGGCAAGACTGAGACTATACAACGGATGGCAATGATGAAAACAGCTGAAATCTTAAGGAAAATCCTTAATATACTACGAACACAAACTAGCCATATGGAATTGGCAACAGAAATAAAACAAAAACATGAAAGGGACACCACGTGAACCCGAAGGAACTAAAACTGCCCCTCTCACAAAGTGATGACATCAGCCACAAAATAGTGGTGAAGGGTCAGAGAGAATGGACAGACCGAGGAAGGAGACCTCTAACCAGACTTTCACTGGAAACGTGCTGAGAATTCTGGGACCTTGGAGAGGCTTATTACCACCCAAACCCTAGAAAAGGCAAATGATCGTTGTCAACAAGTAATCAATTGTAAGCGACTGTTGCGATAGTGAAAAATCATTTACAATAGTGATCGAAAGAGGTGGAGATTACTGGAAATCTGGTTAAACTTGTTGTCACTCAGACTCCAGAGAACACTACCGGTTATTGTCAGTGAGCAATCACTGACGATGACTTGTTTGAAAACTCCTAGTGAGTAAATGATGATGATGATGATGATGATGATGATGATGATGATGATGATGATGATTATGAATTGGATAAAAAAAAAACAACTAAAAACCCGAAATGTTAAAATACACGAACATTAGTTAAACGACCTCAATTCGAAATCACACGAGGAAATTAACTGTTGTAGAAAACCATCGTCTTTCCGTAAGCGTAAAGATCGACGGCCTAAACAGAATGTGATAAAAAAATTGTGTACAGGCGATAAAAATGGTTTGATGTTGTTGTTTAAAAAAAGTATATTATTAAATAATTAAAGTTAAAATCTATTTAGTATTACGCATGTAATCCGAAGAAAAACACGGTTGAAATGTGTATATATGCAAGAATAACTGACATTTTAACAAAAAAGAACCGTGCCATGTTTTTTTTTATATCGCCTAAGACGAAAAAGTATTCAAATTCCATTTTCTCCTATTACTACGTAATACTAAATTGATTTTAACTCCAAAACATTTTTAATATCAGAATCTCTCTTACACACACACACACACACATACACACACATACACACACACACATAAATTATCGATATACACTAATTTTATTCAACTTTTTGAAGAAACTGTTTAAGCCGTCAATCTTAACGCTTACCTGTCTTTTCTTACCAAAATATCGTGATCAAATCTGTGCAAAATAAATTTCCAGCAGTCGAGAATATTTGAACCTATTTAATTGATTCTACAGCCAATCAGAATCCTTCTAGTGGTCGTTCCCGATAATGCCTGATCATATCGAGAAAAACCTGTGTCAACCAAATTAAATCAAGCGTGTAAAAATATGGCCCGCATTTCATAAGAGAAAAACATGTTAAAGGGAAATAACTGTTTTAGTATAATGAAAATCTAAGGGAGATAACTGTTAGTTTCATTTGAGTTATTGAAAACTAATAGAACTGTTTGCGCTGTTTTTCTTGTTTCTTTCTTTTTACCTGCGATCTTGTATCTCTATGAGAAGGTTTGTAGGTAAGTCGGACACATTTCAGTTTTAAATAGACCAGCCGTGACCTGTTGGGTCAGTACATCTTATATATATTATAAATTATATAATTTCTTAACTTTGTGCAAAAGCTACCATTCATCTTTTTTGACGGCATCCATTTCCGCGGCGTCTCTTATCATTCGCCTTTTAATTTATGACTAGCGGGGCTACCCGGCGTTGCTCGGGGCCATAAAAACATATAATTGAAGAAAAATCGCATGTGTGTAACATCTTTATATTCAAACTTCTATTTCTGTCCCTCTCTCTATAGCCGTCTCTTTATCTTTCTACTTTTCTCTTCCCTGGTCGCCCCATTTCACCGCTACTTTCTAATTTTGCCTTTTGCGAAAGCTGTTTCTTCCCCACCATTTCATCCTACGTTTCCCAGGGCAATAGTATGACATATTTCTATAAAAAGTACCACCTCTGTCTGCGCCTTCTATATAGGTACTTATCTCCGCCCCGGTGTTCATACTATATACGTATCTATTGCCACCCCGGTGAGCATACTATATACGTACCTATCGCCGCCCCAGTGCACATAATATATACATACCTTTCGCAACACCGGTGCAGATACTATATAAGTACCTATCGCCGCCCTGGGTGCAGATACAATATAAGTACCTATTGTCGCCACGGAGCGAATGCTAAATACGTACCTAACCCCGCCCCGGTGCAAATGCTAAATACGTACTTATTGCCACCCCGGTGCGAATGCTAAATATGTAGCTATTGCCGCCCCAGTGTGCATACTGTATAAGTACCTATCACTGCCCCAATGCAAATACTAAAAATGTACATATCGCTGCCTTGGTGCGAATGCTAAATACGCACCTATCGCTGCCCCGGTGCGAATGCTAAATACGTACCTTTCGCCGCCCTGGTGCCCGTTATATATATGTACCTATCGCCGCCCCGCTGCGCGTTCTGTATACATACCAGTCGCCGCCCCGGAGCGCATGCTAAATACATACCTATCACCGGCCAGGTGCACATGCTATATACATACTTTTTGCCGCCCATGTGCACATGCAATATACGTACCTATCGCCACCCCTGAATGCTAAATACGTACCTATCGCCGCCCTGGTGTGAATGCTTAATATGTACCTATCGCCGCCCCGGTGCGAATGCTAAATACATATATATTGCCCACCCGGTGCGAATGCTGAATACGTACCTATCGCCGCCCCGTTGCGCGTGCTATACACGTACCTATCGCCGCCCCGTTGTGCATGCTATATACGTACCTATCCATGCCCCACTGTGCGTGCTATATACGTACCGATTGCCGCCCCGGAGCGCATTCTAAATACATACCGGCCCGGTGCACATGCTGTATACGTACTTATTGCCGTCCATGTGCACATGTTATATACTTACCTATCGACGACCCAGTGTGCATACTACATATGTACATATCGCTGCCTCAGTGCAGAATACTAAATATGTACATATCGCCGCCCCGGTGCGAATGCTAAATACGTACCTATCACCACCCCGGTGTGAATGCAAAATACGTTCCTATCGGCACCCCTATGCACTACTATATACGTACCTATTGCCACTCCAGTGCACATACTATGTATATACCTATCGCCGGCCCGGTGCGCATACTATATTTTTTTATCACCACCCAAGAAAACTTTTTTTTTCATCCTCCCACATACTTAGAAATATTTTTAATTTAAAAGAAAAAAACAATTTAAACCCCCTCGAAAGTAATTTTTTTTTATATGTATCATTTATATGTATATGTATCATATATATATATATATATATCGTGTATCATGTATATGTATCATGTATATGTATCATGTGTATGTATCATGTGTATGTATCATGTATACGTATATGTATCATGGATATGTATCATGTATAGGTATATATATATATATATCATGTATCGTGGATATGTATATGTATCATGAATCATGGATATGTATCATGTATCATGGATATGTATCATGGATATGTATCATGGATATTTATCATGTATCATGGATATGTATAATGTATCATGGATATGTATCATGGATATGTATCATGTATCATGGATATGTATCATGGATATGTATCATGTATCATGGATATGTATCATGGATATGTATCATGGATATGTATCATGTATACTGTATCATAGATATGTGTCATGTATATGTATCATGTGTATGTATCATGGGTATGTATATGTATCATGGGTATGTATATGTATCATAAGTATGTATCATGGATATATATCATGGGTGTGTATCATCTATCCTTGATACGTATGATGGATATGTATCATGTATATGTATCATGGATATGTATCATGTATCATGGATATATATAAGTTTCATGGATATGTATCATGTATATGTATCATGTATCATACATATGTATCATGGATATGTATCTTGTATATGTATCATGTATCTTGGTAATGTATGATGTATCATGGATATGTATGATGTATACGTATCATGGATATGTATCATGTATATGTATCATGTATCATATATATGTATCATGTAACATATATCATATATATGTATCATGTATTATAGATATGTATCATGTATCATTAATATGTATCATGTATCATAGATATGTATAATGTATCATGGATCCTGGATATGTATCATGGATATGTATCATGTATATGTATCATGGGTATGTATATGTATCATGGGTATGTATATGTATCATAGGTATGTATCATGGATATATATCATGGGTGTGTATCATCTATCTCTGATACGTATGATGGATATGTATCATGTATATGTATCATGGATATGTATCATGGATATATATAAGTTTCACGGATATGTATCATGTATATGTATCATGTATCATACATATGTATAATGTATCATAGATATGTGTTATGTATCATAGATATGTATCATGTATCATGGATATGTATCATGGATATGTATCTTGTATATGTATCATGTATCTTGGTAATGTATGATGTATCATGGATATGTATCATGTATACGTATCATGGATATGTATCATGTATATGTATCATGTATCATATATATGTATCATGTAACATATATCATATATATGTATCATGTATTATAGATATGTATCATGTATCATTAATATGTATCATGTATCATAGATATGTATCATGTATCATGGATCCTGGATATGTATCATGGATATGTATCATATATATGTATCATGTATCATAGATATGTGTTATGTACCATAGATATTATCATGGATATGTATCATGGATATGTATCATGTATCTTGGATCAGTATCATGGATATGTATCATGGATATGTATCATGTATCAAGGTTATGTATCATGGATATGTATCATGGATATGTATCATGTATCAAGGTTATGTATCATGGATATGTATCATGTATATGTATCACGGATATGTATGATGGATATGTATCATGCATCATGGATATGCATCATGTATCATTGATATGTATCATGTATCATGGATATGTATAATGTATCATATATATGTATCATGGATATGTATCATGTATCATGGATATGTATCATAGATATGTATCATGTATCAGATATGTATCATGTATATATATCATCGATATGAATCATGTATCACAGATATGTTACATGGATATGTATCATTTGTCAATGATATGTATCATGGATATGTATCATGGATCATGGATATGTATCATGTATCATAGATATGTATCGTGAATATGTATCATGGATATGTGTCATGGATATCTATCATGTATCATGGATATGTATCATGTATCATGAATATGTATAATGTATCATGGATATGTATCATGGATATGTATAATGTATCATGGATATGTATTATGGATATGTATAATGGATACGTATCATGTATCATGGATATGTATCATGTATCATGGATTTGAATCATGGATATGTATCATGTGTAATGTGTCACAGATATGTATCATGTATCATAGATATGTATCATGTATATGTATCATGTATATGTATTATGTATCATAGATATGAATCATGTATCGTAGATATTCTTAATACTTGTCAATCCCCTCATGATTTTCTACATTATTTTCAATCCCCACATGATGATCTTCATCATTTTCAATCCTCTCATGATGTTATTCATCATTTTCAATCCCCTCATGATTTTTTTCATCATTTGCAATCCCCTCATTGTATTCTTCATCATTTTCAATCCTCTCGATATTCTTCATCATTTCCAATCTTTTCATGTTATTCTTCATCATTTTAAATCCCCTCATGACACTCTTCATCATTTTCAATCCCCCATGATATTCTTCATCATTTTTAATCCCCTCATGGTATTCTTCATCATTTTCAATCCTATCATGATATTCTTCATCATTTTCAATCCTCTCATGATATTCTTAATCATTTTCAATTCTCTTATAATATTATTCATCATTTTACATCCTCTCATGATGTTCTTCATCATTTTCAATCCCCTCATGGTATTCTTCATCATGTTCAATCCTCTCATGATATTCTTCATCATTTTAAATCCGCTCATTATATTCTTCAGCATTTTCAATCCTCTCATCGTATTCTTCATCATTTTCAACCCGAACATGATATGTTTTATCATTTTCAATCCTCTCATGGTATTCTTCATAATTTTACAACCATCTCATGATATTCTTCATCATTTTTAATCCTCTCATGATATTCTTCATCATTTTCAATCCTCTCATGATATTTTTCATCATTTGCAATCCTCTCATGCTATTCTTTATCATTTTCAATCCTCTCATGGTATTCTTCATCATTATGAATCCTCTCATGATATTCTTCATCATTTTACATCCTCTCATGGTATTCTTCATCATTTTCAATCCTCTCATAGTATTCTTCATCATTTTGAATCCCCTCATAGTATTCTTCATCATTTTCAATCCCATCATGGTATTCTTCATCATTTTCAATCCTCTCATGATATTCTTCATCATTTTCAATCCTCTCATTGTATTCTTCATCATTTTCAATCCTCTCATGGTATTCTTCGTTATTTTCAATCGTCTCATAATATTCTTCATCATTTTACATCCTCTCATGATGTTCTTCATCATTTTCAATCCCCTCATCGTATTCTTCAGCATTTTCAATCCTTTCATAATATTCTACATCATATTCTATCCTCTCATGGTATTCTTCAGCATTTTCAATCCTCTCATTGTATTCTTCATATTTTTCAACCCCCTCATGATATTCTTTATCATTTTCAATCCTCTCATGATGTTCTTAATCATTTTACATCCTCTCATGATGTTCTTCATCATTTTCAATTCTCTCATGATGTTCTTCATCATTTTAAATCCGCTCATTATATTCTTCAGCATTTTCAATCCTCTCATCGTATTCTTCATCATTTTCAACCCGAACATGATATGTTTTATCATTTTCAATCCTCTCATGGTATTCTTCATAATTTTACAACCATCTCATGATATTCTTCATCATTTTTAATCCTCTCATGATATTCTTCATCATTTTCAATCCTCTCATGATATTTTTCATCATTTGCAATCCTCTCATGGTATTCTTCTTCATTTTCAATCTCTTCATGGTATTCTTCATCATGTTCAATCCTCTCATGATATTCTTCATCATTTTAAATCCGCTCATTATATTCTTCAGCATTTTCAATCCTCTCATCGTATTCTTCATCATTTTCAACCCGAACATGATATGTTTTATCATTTTCAATCCTCTCATGGTATTCTTCATAATTTTACAACCATCTCATGATATTCTTCATCATTTTTAATCCTCTCATGATATTCTTCATCATTTTCAATCCTCTCATGATATTTTTCATCATTTGCAATCCTCTCATGCTATTCTTTATCATTTTCAATCCTCTCATGGTATTCTTCATCATTATGAATCCTCTCATGATATTCTTCATCATTTTACATCCTCTCATGGTATTCTTCATCATTTTCAATCCTCTCATAGTATTCTTCATCATTTTGAATCCCCTCATAGTATTCTTCATCATTTTCAATCCCATCATGGTATTCTTCATCATTTTCAATCCTCTCATGATATTCTTCATCATTTTCAATCCTCTCATTGTATTCTTCATCATTTTCAATCCTCTCATGGTATTCTTCGTTATTTTCAATCGTCTCATAATATTCTTCATCATTTTACATCCTCTCATGATGTTCTTCATCATTTTCAATCCCCTCATCGTATTCTTCAGCATTTTCAATCCTTTCATAATATTCTACATCATATTCTATCCTCTCATGGTATTCTTCAGCATTTTCAATCCTCTCATTGTATTCTTCATATTTTTCAACCCCCTCATGATATTCTTTATCATTTTCAATCCTCTCATGATGTTCTTAATCATTTTACATCCTCTCATGATGTTCTTCATCATTTTCAATTCTCTCATGATGTTCTTCATCATTTTCAATCCTATAATGATATTCTTCATCATGTTCAATCCCCTCATTATATTCTTCAGCATTTTCAATCCCATCATGGTATCCTCATCATTTTCAATCCTCTCATGATATTCTTCATCATTTTCAATCCCATCATGGTATCCTCATCATTTTCAATCCTCTCATGATATTCTTCATCATTTTAAATCCTCTCATGATATTCTTCATCATTTTCAATCCTCTCATAATATTCTTCATCATTTTCAATCCTCTCATGATGTTCTTCATAATTGTCAATCCCCTCATGGTATTTTTCAGCATTTTCAATCCTCATGATATTCTACATCATTTTCAATCCTCTCATGGTATTCTTCATAATTTTCAATCCTCTCATGGTATTCTTCAGCATTTTCAATATTCTCATGATGTTCTGCATCATTTTCAATCCCCTCATGGTATTCTTCAGCATTTTAAATCCTCTCATAATATTCTACATCATATTCAATCCTCTCATGGTATTCTTCAGCATTATCAATCCTCTCATTGTATTCTTCATCATTTTCAATCCTCTCATGATATTCTTCATCATTTTCAATCCTCTCATTGTATTCTTCATCATTTTCAATCTTCTCATGGTATTCTTCATTATTTTCAATCCTCTCATAATATTCTTCATCATTTTACATCCTCTCATGATGTTCTTCATCATTTTCAATCCCCTCATCGTATTCTTCAGCATTTTCAATCCTTTCATAATATTCTACATCATATTCAATCCTCTCATGGTATTCTTCAGCATTTTCAATCCTCTCATTGTATTCTTCATATTTTTCAACCCCCTCATGATATTCTTTATCATTTTCAATCCTCTCATGATGTTCTTAATCATTTTACATCCTCTCATGATGTTCTTCATCATTTTCAATCCTCTCATCATGTTCTTTATCATTTTCAATCCTATCATGATATTCTTCATCATTTTCAATCCCCTCATTATATTCTTCAGCATTTTGAATTCTCTCATCGTATTCTTCATCATTTTCAATCCCCTCATTATATTCTTCAGCATTTTCAATTCTCTCATCGTATTCTGCATCATTTTCAACCCGCTCATGATATTCTTCATCATTTTCAATCCCATCATGGTATCCTCATCATTTTCAATCCTCTCATGATATTCTTCATCATTTTCAATCCCATCATGGTATCCTCATCATTTTCAATCCTCTCATGATATTCTTCATCATTTTAAATCCTCTCATGATATTCTTCATCATTTTCAATCCTCTCATAATATTCTTCATCATTTTCAATCCTCTCATGATGTTCTTCATAATTGTCAATCCCCTCATGGTATTTTTCAGCATTTTCAATCCTCATGATATTCTACATCATTTTCAATCCTCTCATGGTATTCTTCATAATTTTCAATCCTCTCATGGTATTCTTCAGCATTTTCAATATTCTCATGATGTTCTGCATCATTTTCAATCCCCTCATGGTATTCTTCAGCATTTTAAATCCTCTCATAATATTCTACATCATATTCAATCCTCTCATGGTATTCTTCAGCATTATCAATCCTCTCATTGTATTCTTCATCATTTTCAATCCCATCATGGTATTCTTCATCATTTTCAATCCTCTCATGGTATTCCTCATCATTTTTAATCCTCTCATGGTATTCTTCATCATTTTCAATCCTCACATGATATTCTTCATCATTTTCAATCCTCTCATGGTATTCTTCATCATTTTCAATCCTCTGATTATATTCTTCATCATTTACAATCCCCTTATGATATTATTAATCATTTTCAATCTTCACATGGTATTCTTCAATGGATTCTTCATTATTTTCAATCCCATCATGATATTTTTCCTCATTTTCAATCGCCAAATACAAGGAGGCCTCTAGAGCTATACTAAAATAACTCTCGCTTATTCCCCTCCCTTTTATCAGGGCAATAGTCCGAAGAAAAATGCAAAAAAACAATAATAACGTGACGATAGCATAAAATAATATCCGAACCTATCACTATGACGTCATGTACCAATCTATGTGACGTCATGTCCACAAGATAACATTAAAAATCGTGATCACATTAACCGAAAAAATTGCTATTTGACCCCTTAAAAATGAATCTTTTTAAAAAAAATTTTCGATATTATTTTCTCACGGTTATGCCGGTTAAAATAATACCTAATTCGGAGGTGTTTGTTTAGTATTTTAAAAGCCTGAGCGTTACATACATATCACAGATTTTTGCCTTATATATATTGAGATGAGATTAATGTATGGTTTTATAAGAAAATATTTACTTGATCCTGGTCTTGTGACCGGGATCAAAGTGTAGTATCTGTTCCGATGGATACTGCACCCCATAGACTGGTATCGTCTTGGCCTTCGGGTCTTGATTTCGCCGGTCTATAGGACTGTCCTGTGCAGTTCTAAGAGGTCCACCCTCCCAGGCTTTGCCTCCCCTCTTTGGGGAGGAGTAAGTTTATTGCTTACTGCCTGAGGCGCCCCTACCGGGGAATGCCGACGGGGCTGCCCAGGCAATTTTTAAATGGCCAGAGTGCTCACATTCTCGGGCGCTGGTTTATCAAATCCCACTTTCCCGAGCTTGTGTCCCATCTTATCTTGTGGGAGGAAGATAAATAAAATTTACTTGAAGATCGATAACGTCATGAAGGATGCATGGTAGCTTTCGACAACTTAAAAAAAAAGAAGATAATCTATCTTCAAGTTAACATATTTTTTCCTGATAAAATATCTTTTGATTTTTTATCCGCTGTTATCCCCCCCTCTCTCTCTCTCTCATTCCCTTTCTTTCTTTTCTCCATTCCTTCTTTCTTCTGTCATCTCTCTCTTGTAATTATTTACATCTTTTGCCTCCTTCCATAACTTCTCTTATCATTCTCTTTTTAATTAATCCATTAATCTTTTATAACGTAATCCACTGTGCACGGTAACAAACAAAGCAGTAAACAAGGCCCACAGAGTTTTAGTAGTGAATTTGCTCGACCCGACTCAAATTCAATTGGTTCCCTATATCGGGACTTAACTAATCAGAAACAAACTGTTTTCAAATCTTATTTAAAGAAAGTGCATTCCGTGCTTTTAAATTCGTTAGCCGGTGAGAACGCAAAGTTGCATAACGAACCATTATCATTCTGAACACCACCAACACTTCTTTCTTGGCGCGCAAACAAAACCTGTCTTTAGCATCTGGCTATTGGCAACGGCACGTGGACTCAACTTCCTAAAGTAGCGATAGCTTTGAACATGAACTTACTTTGCCAGTCTTACGAACTTTCTACTCTAACTTGCGTACGTACGGTTATAATAGGGATTTATAATACCATTTTTCTCGTCCAGACTTATGGACTCCTGTAGCGGCGAAGTAGAACTCTTCAGTGCTCAAAATAAGAGTGTTTAAAATAGTTTCTGCACACATAGCTCCACGCATATACTCGCCTGAATTAATAAAAGCAAATAAAAACAGTTTGAGCTAATAATATGCATTTCTCTGAATTTATCAAAATTGCCGTTTTGACCCACCTAGAGTGCATAAAAATACAGTTTTTCCTTCAATGAAAAAGTTGAATCAAAATCCCTGACAAAGCTTACATCGACATTACGCCAGCTTCTCTCGCCCCTCTGTCGGGCTGGGGAAAGCTAATCCTCAACTCACGCACACACACAGTCATAAACACTTTGACACTAACGCGCGCACACACACACACACACACACACACACACACACACACACACACACACACACACACACACACACACACACACACACACACACACACGATGCCATTAATTCTTTTATACTGTCGCTTGCTGATTGAAAACAAAATCTACAAACATTGATTTTAATACTCCTAACATTTCTCACTGAACTTTTTATAATGAAAAACACAAAAAACAAAAAAACAAAACAAAAAAAAACAACAAATATTTACTCTTATTAATAACTTTCAATGAAATATAATTTGTTTAATTGAGTGGGGAAGTTTTGATTACGGTTTTCCAGATCTGTGGAAAATTCACAGTCTTTAAATAATCGACTCAGACTTCCTAATTATCTCATCATATGAAGCCCCTTGCTTTGCACGGACTCTCAAACTATGAACTAACGTTCTTTGTTTACTTATCTATGTAAACTTCCACATTAAAAAAAATATATAAACTATCTCTTTTGCCAACTTTTGTACTCATTATTTTGTTTGTGTTTACTTGTAACATTTCTCTCACTCCCACACAGAGTCTTACCTGAAACTGCTTTCTTAAACATATTTCCCCAAGAACGGCCCTTCCAAAAGATCTCCCCATAAAACTAGAATCCTAAAAAGGGTTTTCTAAACTCCAAATAACTTTTTTTCCTCGTCCAGACTTATGGACTCATGATAACATTTTTTTTTCTCTTGACTCAAGGTCTTTCATCATAACACTTTCTCCGTCAAGGCACACGGACATTCAATAACTTCTGTAACCTCTTCTTTACTAACCCATTTTTATTACTTGTTACCTAAAATTTTGGAACGTTTTCCCATTTCGTTAATCAATCTACTTAGAAATATCCTCAAAAAGCTGTGATGTAAATGTATCAATTTGGAAAACTATTCAACTATTCAAGGGAGGTAATTAAAACTTTTTCTTCATGATTTATCTCCCTTAAAGCGTTTTCTTAACTGATTATGCGATCAAGGGAGACAACTTCATAATTATTTTGTATTTTCTTGTCTTATCACCATTCTCACCATCAGGGTTTTTAGTCACTCCTGCAGGAAAAAAACACCTCCCTGGTTTCCGTTCACCTTATTGGCGACAGTCATTCAGAGTTTTTTTTGCCATAGTCGCCTCGCTAGGCACTGCGGGTTGGCAACGCTATTTGCCCATAGCTACCTAGCTATGGGCAAATAGCGTTGCCAACCCGCATGTCTTATACAAAAGTTACATTTTAAACATTTCACAACAATATTTAGTGTCGCATATGAGTAAAATCGGTAGATTAATATCTTCCGCTAAATCACCCCCACCAAAATGAGATTCTACTTTTGTAGGCGATTACGTGCTAAACTTTTCAAATATTTACGTTAATAAAATTATGTGACAAATTCTCGTGTGTCCGCGAGTGTTTTTCTCTCGCGACTACGTGACTTACACATTGAATGAATAATAATAAAAAAAATATATATTTGCAATTAATCGAATATTTATTGAAATCAAACCGCAATAGCGTAAAATAAAGCGAAATGTTAAAAATCTTATTTAAGAAATTATTTAATTACGAAATTAAATCCACCATAATACATTTCGGTTTATTCGCAAATTGATTTTATTACGGTGAAGATCTTGGTATTTTATTTGGAACTTTTCTTCTTTTCTTCTTTTTTTTCTTTTCTTCTTTCCTTCTTGTTCATTTCAAGCCATACCCGACATAGCCGACTCAACAAAATGGCGATACTCCGTCTCGACATTCAACTCACACCAACAACTCACTATAGAATCGACCCTCTATTGTATTAAGATGCAGGTACGAGGCCATTGTCTGTCAGTGAGTTTGTTTTGTTTTACGGCATATTTAATGCTGAATCCTATCATTTTGATAAAAGTTGTTGTGATGTTTTATTTTACTTGTTAGTCATAAGTAACGAACGATAACACGAGGTATAGATTTACCATGTTTATTGTTTCAGCCATATTGGAGAACTACACCGATATTAATACAAGGGGGAGAGAACTCTTATTAATTGAAGAGTTCATCATGTCACATCCCTCTTCTCAGATAGATGTTTTCGATTTGTATTGATTTATTTATTTTGTCTTTTATTTATACATTATGTAGTCCTTGTACTTGAGGGGGGTTCGCCGTGTTCTTGTGGGTCGTTGGTTTGCCTCCACTGGTTGTCTTTGGTTGGCTGATGGAATTTCTCTGTCGTCGATATTAGATAGAGTGTCGATTTCTGATGAGTTTGTGTGTTGTTGGGGGAGTGATGTTATATTGTCCCAACTGGTATTTTGGGCGGATGCGTTGATAGCTGTTTGTCTCTGAGGGTTGTACAACTCTTGTAAGTGTCGTCTGTTGCGCCTCAGTAGCCTTCCATCTCCTTGCATCTTGACAATGTAGCTGCGTGGTTCTGTGCATCTGTCGACCACTGTCGCCGGTTGCCAGGTGTCATCCTCCTGTAGGACTGACACTTTTCCACCAATAGTTAATTCTGGGAGATCTCTTGCGCTCTTGTTATAATATTGTTGTTGTTTTTTGCTGCACAATCTTTGTCTGATCTCCTCATCCTTTGGGGTATATGAATTTAGCAAGGTTGGTATCCTTGTTCTTATTTTCCTATTGTATAGGATTTCTGCCGGGGATGGTAACTGGCTGTCAAGTGGGGTTGATCGGAGGCATAGAAGGGCCATTTGACAATCCATTCTAGATTGTTTGGCTTTTGTGAATGTTCTTTTTACAGTTTGGACCATTCGTTCTATGAACCCGTTTGATTGTGGGTACCTGGGGCTTGATGTGATGTGAGTGAATTCCCACTCTGTGGCAAAATTGTGGAATTCGTTGGAGACAAAATATCTTGCATTGTCTGTGTATAGCCTTTCAGGTATGCCATGAACAGCGAATATTGCTTTGAAGTATTCTATGCAATTTAAGCTTGTTGTGCTTTTCAGCGTCTTGACAAAGGGCATTTTGCTATATTGATCAGCAATCAGTAGGAATTGTTGATTGTTAAAATCAAAAATATCTGCAGCAACATACTGAAACGGTCGTGTTGCATGTTCTTTGATAATCATAGTTTCCTTTTGATTTTTCCTTTGATATTCTCTGCAGATCTCGCATGTCCTTACTAGCTCCTCTATGTCCTTGGACATTCCTCTCCAGAATACACTATTTTGTGCCTTGAGTTGACATTTTTCGATGCCTTGGTGAGCATCGTGGATCCTCATTAATACCATCTGTTGCATACTTTTGGGTATGACTATGGATTGCCCCTTTGTGATCATACCATCTTGTACGGATAGGCATTCTTTCAGTGACCAATAATTTCTAATTATCTTAGGAGTATTTTTTACGTCATCTGGCCATCCATTTAGTATCATCTCTTTAAGTGTTCTGAGTTCGTCATCTGCTTCAGTTGCATTTTGTAGTTCGGTCTGTTTCTGAGCTGTAATGTCAACAGTGTGTATGTTTACATCAAGCTCGATTTCCTTACCTAATGTTGGTTGATTTCTTGACAAGTAGTCTGGGATACACATTTCTTTTCCTGGTTTATATTTTATCTGTGCATCGTACGGTTGCAATCTTAATAACATTCTTTGCAGTCGTGGGGGTGCCTGCGCTATATTCTTATTCTGAATGTTTTCTAGTGGCTTGTGGTCTGTTTCCACTATTATTTCTTTTCCATATATGTATGTGTGGAATCTCTCACATCCGAATACTACTGCTAGTAGTTCACGTTCTATATTTGCATAACGTGATTCCGTTTCAGTCAGACTCTTGCTCGCGAAGGCAACAACTTTGTTGTTGTTAATGAGTGTTGCACCCAGTCCTATCATGCTTGAATCTACTTGGATAGTTGTGTCTGCATTGGGATCAAAATATGCTAGACAGAGTTTTTCGTGGATGTGATCTTTTATCGTTCGGAACGTCTTGTCGTGCGTCTCGTTCCACTGATACTCTGCATCCTTTTTAAGTAGTGACCTCAGTGGCGCTGTTTTGGTGCTGAGATCTGGTATAAATGGGCTTAGGTATTGTATCATACCTAAGAATTGTTGGAGTTCTTCCTTGTTGGTTGGTGCTGGTTTCGATTTTATTTTATCGCATTTGTCGGGGTCTGGGTGAGATCCGTTCTCGTCCCAGATGAGACCATAAAATTTTATTTGTTTTTGCCTGATGGTGCATTTCTCTTTGTTGAAGACTAGACCATATTTTCGGGCAGTGTCCATTGTCTCTAACAGGTTTTGATCATGCTCCTGTATTGTTCTGCCATACACGCATATATCATCTGATATACCTATGGCTCCTTTGCATGGTTCCAATATTTGGTCCATTTTTTGTTGGAAAATGTCTCGTGACATCTTTAGGCCAAACGGACATCTCAAATATCTGTATCTCCCGAACGGAGTGTTGAAACAGGTGAGTAAGCTTGATTCCTCTTCAAGTTGTATTGCCCAGTAGCCATGTTTTGCATCCAGTTTCGAAAAGTGTTTGGCACCCGTCAATTTGTGTGAAATTTCTTCTAGTGTTGGCGTTTTATGGTGTGTCCTTATTATGTATTTATTTAACGGTTTGGGGTCTAGACAAATCCGTAGGTTTCCATTTTTCTTTCTGCTGCATGCGATGGCGTTGACCCATTCTGTGGGCTCTGTAACCTTTTTTATTACACCCAGGTGTTCCATTTTGTGTAATTCTTGTTTTAGTTCGTCTCTGAGGTGCACTGGGAATTTTCTTGGCGGTTGTACTACCGGTATTGCATCTTCGGTAAGATGTATTTTTTGAACGCCTTGGAATTTCCCTATCCCTTGGAATCTGTCAGGGTATTCCTCAGCGAGGTTTTCCATATTTTCAATTTGTTTTGGTGAGTGCCCTTTTGTTATGCTGCAGTTGACGGTTACTAAACCTAGTCGGATGCTTGGTCTTAGGCCCAGTATGGTTACATCGCTATCACACACGAAAAATTTTGCTCTGATAGTTGCAGAGTTTTTGTGTTTGATCTTTAAAATTATTGCTCCATAATGGTTTATCTTCGTACCATTCGCAGCCCACAAGGTAGTTAACTCTTGTTTTTTATGTCCATGAGTTAGTTCCCTTTGACCATTCGTTTGTTTATTTATTTTTCTGTCGCCATTTTGTGGATACATTTTTTTATAGATTCTAACAGGTAGAATATTTCCGTTTGCCCCTGTGTCGACCTTCATTTTTATTTTATGTTCGTTATTTTCTGTATCCTCACAGTCTATGTTCGCGAAAATTTCTTCACGGTCGTCGTTCTCTGCATTTATTGCGTATAGGTATAAATCGTCGTCTTGGTCTGTTTCGTTGTCTTCCTTTGACGTTGTATTTATTCTTTTTTTTTTGGAAACTCTGCTTTTTGTATCCGTTTGGGGGGTTTTGTTTTTTAGCTTTATATGAGCTATTTTCTTGCCTTATTTTGTTTTTGCAAGAAGTATCTCTCGAGTCTCTCCGGCCTTGCATATTTGTTAGGCAGTATTCCTCGAAGTGGTGTAAACCGTTGCACCTTCTGCACGTTTTGTTGAAGGCGTAGCAGTCTTCTTTTCTTTTTCCTGTGGTGTTTACCACATCTCGTGCAGGGTTTGTTTTTCACGGATACTTCGTGATACACCCCATTTCTCCCTTCGTTAGCGTCCTTGTATCGAGAGTTATCTTTTGTTGTGATTTCATATGCTCTAACGCTTTCTATGGCTGATTTGAGGGTTAGGTCTGGTTTTGCAATTAGGTTTCTTCTTTCCTCAGCGCTCCTGAGCCCTTTAATAATTTGTTCTAAGATGCGTTCGTCTTTATTATTTCCGAAGTCACATCTGTCGGCTTTAGTTTTGAGCTTGACTAGGTAGTCGTCCACTGTGTCTTCATTTTGTCGCATTGACGTGAATTCCAAACGTTCGACCCATTTGTTTGGTTTTTGAATCATGTGGGATTCGAATATTAAAAATATATTCTCGGAGTTTTCTTTCTGCTCATTTGTAAGCTGAGCATTTTTTAAAAGTTCACGACCTTTTGGTCCGGTGCTGAGCAAAATGTAGTTGTATTTCAACTTTTCTTCAACATTGTTGATTATGAAATACGAGGACATAAAATCCACCCATTCGCTGTATGCCTCGTGCTTGTTCTCGTTCGACCAGTCTAGAACGGGTAATGTTATATTTGAAGACGCCATTTTTTTTTTTTTTTTTTCGCGCTTCCTTTGTTTTTTCTCGTTTTAGAAAGAAGGAAATTCTTTTTTTTTTTCAATTTACTCACTGTGTGAGGTTATCTTGATTCTTTTCTGTGACTTCTCGTCCGTCTGGTTTATTTTACCGCTGCCACCATGTGATGTTTTATTTTATTTGTTAGTCATAAGTAACGAACGATAACACGAGGTATAGATTTACCATGTTTATTGTTTCAGCCATATTGGAGAACTACACCGATATTAATACAAGGGGGAGAGAACTCTTATTAATTGAAGAGTTCATCATGTCACAGTTGTTATATATCATGTAGATTATTCAGACTACAATTCTCATATTGGATATGATTTTCACACTGTTTTAAACGATGTAGCCTCAAACCTTGTTCACGCACATCTTGTCGAACTCGGGAATCTATACAGAATTTCGAATCAAACCATTTATTTAATCAACGTACATAGATTGATTTCGTGCCATCAGCCATGACCAAGATAAAGTTTTAAATAAATAATTTTTATTTTATTCTCATTTAGTAGTGAAAATTGAACCTTCAACCCCCAGAAGACTGTCATTTAGAACTGATTATAACCCAATGCCTTTATCCATTGCGCCACGAGACTATGTAGTAGTCTAAATACTCCAAATAATCCAAATTATTTATCTTTAACTAAAAAATTGACAAACTAAAAATATTATGTTTCAACTTCTTAATATTATGGGGCGTTTTATCCCTGAAAGAAAGTTTTATTCTCGCACGTGAGAAAATAAGAATAATCCACGAAGATAAGTACTGAAAGTCGACTTGGGAGCAACAGCTTTTGGAGAGAAGGAAAACCAACAGTGTATATTCATTTAACAATTTTATTTGGACAAGTAATGAAGATTGATATACGATTGAAAATGTACAGAAGGGAGGAGGTTTGCGAATACGTGCCTTCGCTAGAACTTTTCTAAGGAAAAATGTTTTGGAAATGCGGATCTGTTGGTTCTGGTTTCTTTCATTGCAGAAGAAATGGCTTTGTCTGTGGACTGCTTTCGTGGGCTTCAGTCAGAAATGCTGCAGGGCTGATGTCAACCAAGGTGAAGAAACTGCCTGCAAACTGGTATCTAAGAGCTTTGTTGTGATGAGTCGCGGACGGAAGCGTTATTCGAAACTAGCTTGGCTTGCGATACCTATTGCATCATTATCGTTTACTGCGTCTAGAATTTGTCTTAATAATATTAAGAATTTTAACGAGTGTTTGAATGCATATGTCTATACTATATATGTGTCTGTCTGGGAATGCAATTGAATACAAGATCAAACAACTTACCAAGTAAAATTTTACAAGGAATCGAACAGTGATATAAATTTTGGATTAGGAGATTCTACAATAATAATGTGAGTCTGTGTTCGTGCCAGACATAAAAACATTGAATCAAAAATAAAAGTTAAAACTGTTAATATGGGATTCAGGACTGGGAGCAGGAGTACACAGAGGTTCTTATTCCCCCTTTGTCTATACTCTTTATTTATAACATTATTTGAAAATGATTTAAATCCTCAACTATATATATCTATATACAGGGTGGGGAAGCAACATTTACAATATTTTAAGGTAGGGATTGAAAGACAATGTATGACCAATAAGTTTATTGAAAGTCATGAGAATTTATTTACCACAAGAAAATTTACATAATAGAAAATGTTTTTATTCTATGTGTCCTTTTTCTGTCTCATAACTCCCTTCACATGTTTCCTGAAACTTGCACAAGTGTTCCTGAAATATTCGGGAGACAACTATATATAATAGTATATTTAAGAGAGTCGATATTGCTGTGTGATGTTCTATTGGTAGAATGTTCTAAAACGCCCCGAATCGCATAACCTAGAACATTTAGATCTGGGCTAGAAGGCGGCCATAAACATGATCCCCCCAAATTGCGAAAGTTCGATTTGCAGAAATCTTTTATTTTCTAGCTGTGTGGGCTGGAGCACCATCCTGTGCCCATACATAATTACCACCTGGATAGTTTGCTATGGCAATACCTGGTATCTCAGAGTCTTGTAATGTGTATTAACATTGATCTTTTCATCAGCTTTGTAGAATTTTCTTTCCATCAGAAACCCCAACACCAAAAAACATATGTTACTGCATTTCTAGTGGTCGTGTTGTCTACCTAATATTCAATTGCCATTTTTCTCATGGATTTGGTTGGATCGTTAAGTATTTTGAATTTGAGAGTTTTAATAAAAGCTTTGGTACGTTTTTTGTTGACTTCCAGCCATCCTCACAATAAATTTCCTCATAGTCATTTTATTCTTTACTTTATAGACAGTCTTTATGGACACTCCAAGTATTTTTGAAATCCCCTTTGGTGTGACGAGTGCATTCAGCAATTTACACACTCTTTGATGTTTGTGTTCCTCATTACTTATATGGGCAAAGATTTCTGAAAATGTAATGATAATAATTTTTGGTATGAAAATGGAATCAATGTATGCTCAGTTTCAAAACAATTGACTTAGAGCAACAACTTAACTTTCGTTGTAAATTTTGCTTACACACACTGTATATATATATATATAAATATATATATATATATATGTATATATATATATATATATATATATATATATATATATGTGTGTGTGTGTGTGTGTGTGTGTGTATGTATATGGAGAGAGAGAGAAAGAGAGAGAGAGAGAGAGAGAGAGAGATTAGTATGAATATTTAACAATGCAAAAACTGAAATTATAATTGATTTTGAAACAGGGAGGTTTGTATTGCTCGGATATAAATTGCTTTTAGAATTGTCAATACATGAGGATTTTCTAAAAATACTGGAATGGTTTATGTAAAGATGTCTAATCTTGTTATAAGTATGTGCTTATGTGCCTATAATACTTCGGAATGATAGCTGACGTATACGATCGACAAGATATACCCCTCGTTCTATAGCAAATGATTATATATATATATATATATATATATATATATATATATATATATGTTATAAGGAGATATAATATTTTATGTGTCGATTTTCAGTATTTACTTCAGCAGTGATCAATACGTGAGTAGAGCTAGGTAGGCATTTTAGTATAATGATTCCCTACGGGAATGAAACCCGGACGCCTCATGTGTAGCTTAATTGCATAAATATACTTTTTATAATTTACTTATATATATATAGTGTGTCAGTATATGTTGAAAAGAAATCAATAAAATGTTCGATTACAAGAATGTGAGAGCTAAAATACAATTTATTTATTTAAAAACTATACGTTATATATTTTATATATTTCAAAGACGTACCATGGTTTTGTTGACATGGATCGACCTTTTACTGTTTCGAAAAAGCCATTACACTCCATCCAAATCATCAACGACTCACAAGAATTAAAACAAATCCAAGAATGGAGTTCAAGGATCACCAGTAATATCTTCTGGTGAATTTGCTCAAGCGTTTTTTTTTGGGGGGGGGGGAGGGGGGGAACGCACCGGGTTAATAAGTATGGTTGTATAGATCCTAATCGTAATTAAGTATTATTTAAAAATAATTTAATTGTTGATAACGGATTCTGTATGTTTTAATGACGTATTCATATTTAGAGGTGATGGTGTAATTAATTGGTCGGTGAGTGGGTTAGATTCTGGTGTGGCAGACTGTTATTATTTTACCGAGTATTACTGATATTAAAGAGTTAAATGTTATATTTATATTGTTTTTTTTTAAAGAAGGGGGTTATATTTAAGTGCAAAACCGTTATAATTGTGGTTTATTAGCTAAGGTGAGGATTGGTGTTAATGGAGGGGTATCCTTCTTAGTGAAATAAGGCTTCCGAATGGGTATCAAATCAAGTGGATGCTACATCGTAATATATGTGGTGGTACCTGTGTATTGATTTACTCCTCTCCAGGAGTTAGGCACAAGGCCAGTCTTTATCTTACTCTACAAGTAAGATGTGACACAAGGTCAGGTCGGGAAAGTGGGCAGCCCCGTCGGGATTCCCCGGTAGGGGCGCCTCAGACAGTAAGCAGTAAACTTACTCCTCCCCAAAGAGGGGAGGCGGAGCCTGGGAAGGTGGACCCCCTAGAACTGCACAGGACAGACCCATAGACAGGCGTAAATCAAGCCCCGAAGGCCAAGACAATACCAGTCTATGGGGTCCAGTATCCATCGGAACAGATACTACACTTTGATCTTAGCCAAAAGGCCAATACCAAGCCCAAATTTAATTTAATTAATTCTGTCAACTTTTAGCTAATAATATTTATGAGTCTATCGGAGGGTCTGTGTGAATCGGGTATGTGTGAACCTAGTCATATATATCTTTTCATTTCTTTAAGGGTATTCGATAAATATATTTCTAGGTAGTTAATCAGTAAGATTTTTTAATATACTTGAAACGCCCAAAGATATTTTGAATATAATGAGGCATTTAGTAATTTATGTTATCAGGCTCGACCAATCCACCACCAACAACCTGCAAACGGTTTGCAAGAACTCTAGTAAAAATTATGGAAGGGTTATTAATCGCCTTTAGGATCCTGAATTTTTCAGTGGTGCATAGTGGGCAATTCCTGGAGGTAGGGCGATAAGGCTTTTGTTTATCGATGATCCTTCATTTAATTTCGTAGGGGGTACTGAACTCCTTGAGCGCCCATATAGTGTTTGCTAGGGAGATGTTTTTTCTTTTACTCGGATATTTGAAAGTATTATTGTGGGCGTATAGCCTCTATTTGAAAGTTCCTTGAGTCATTCCGATGTAAATTTCTTCCTCCTTGGAGTTTACACTGGGTATTACTTTGGCTTTGTACATTATGGATCTGATTGTGCAACCCCTTCTTTGGGAGAAAACTTTTCCTCTTCTGCATGAGAAGCGAGGGTTGGGGGGATTAATTGGAGTTGTGATTTTGAGCCTAGTAGGGATCCTATGGACGGATAGCAAGAATAACTTGTTTTGACCATATTTCTATTGAAGAAAATATGAAACTTATTAGATGGTGGAAAGTGTTTATCTATTAATTGGAGGAATTGTTTACCTATGTTATATTTGACACTGAGGTAATAGAGGAGTCCCTGTGTTGTCTGGTAGGTTGGGTGGGTATGTAAGACATTTTTCTCTATAGTCACTTTTACAAAAGTGTTAACTCTGCATTAAGCCTATAATCATCTAATTCCTATCCTTTTTCTTCAGCAATGTGATCACTCCCTTGATGACCTTACCAGAGATTGAGCCCTGACCAAACCAATGGTTGAACATATCCGTTAAAAGAGGAATGAACATGGGCGACAACCGGAAAAACAATTCGTGATTTGTTGTAGCTGACCTGCTTCAACGCAGTAAATACCTCACACTTCCTAACCCTTCCATCACAACTAGCTGCTCCATGCTAAATAGTTGCCAAACTCCTTGATGCGAAGTCTGGGCAGTTGGATGAAGTTCCCCTCAAAATGCTTTGCTAATCTCCCAAGTTGACTCCAGGGTGTGTCCATCCAGGCTCCTGATTTTTGAAATGTACCTATCCAAACCACGATGAACTTCTTCCTTATGCTCAACAGCGTCAACGTTCACAGACTCGTTAGATACTTTGTATAAATTAGCCCTAACTACTTGACCTTCATAACGCTCACTAGCCTTACATTTGAGGTTCCCCTTAACGTTCTATGCTAATGAATATTTTGATAGGAAGGCACACTACTAGTCCACGTCATCATCTCCCACCCTAGGTGATCAAGATGAAATCTGTTGACAAGATCACATCTAGCCATCAGGTCAGACAGACTGTTTTCACACCTATCCAACCCACTAGAACCCCGACCTTATCTATCTTGGGGTCAAAGATGACATTCTATTAATACTATCCGATTCAAACCCGTGATTAATACCTCCAACCACTGAAAAAAGGAAACTCATTCCCGAGCGGTGCTGAGCACATGAACCATAATAATCCAAAACTCATATTTTTGAATGGCAACATTGGCCACAACACCTGCTGCTGGCCACCATGCCAACAATGTGCCTTTCTTTCTTCTGCTATAACGGATGATGTCTACTCTTCATATTTGAGCATGGCAGGAATTTTGTTAAAGCATTTTGATTTGGTAACTTTCAACTATGACGTTGCATAAACCATACACTAGAACAATTGCCTCAACGTTCCCATATTGAGTCATTACAGCTTTTTGGCTTCAATATAACAGGAGACGCCGAGAATTGAAACAATTGTCCGTCTCTTTCTCAAATATTCAGGTTTCAGGTTCAAATACTTCAACTTTGAATCTAATTTTGTTAACATTTAAGCTTCATTACTGTTTCGGGGGTAAAATGTTCAACATGGCGAAACTCCTCCGGATAATATATTGCATGGCGACTTTCAAATTCCAGATGAGCATTCATACCCTATTCAGGCCTTTCGTCCTGGTGTCGGTGATCACCAGAGCTGGGCCTTCGGGTCTTGATTTACGCCGGTCTATCGGTTGTCTATCCTGTGCAGTTCTAGGAGGTGCACCCTCCCAGGCTTTACCTTCTCACCCTTTGAGAAGGGGTTAGTTTATTGCTAATCGCCCGAGGCGCCCCTACCAGGAAATGCCGACGGAGCTGCCCAGGCAATTTTTAAATGACCAGAGCGCTCAAATTCTCGAGTGCTGGTTTTTCAAATCCCACTTTCCCGACCTTGTGTCACATCTTACCTTGTAGGAGGAAGATAAATAGAACCAGAGATATTATACGTTTTTGGAGCTCTTCCCATGCTCCTGCTACTGGCTTCAGCATGTTACCGTCTGTGTAGGCAGCATACTTGTTATCAAACAGCTCCCGATAGGCCTCTGATTACAATTGAAGCTGAGGCTCCCATACAGGTCCTGATGCTGCTGGAACAGATTATGCTGGAACGGTTGTTGCTGAAATGGCTGTTTCTGTTTATTGCTGTTGCCCAGCTTTATAAAGGCGTCGATGTTGCCACTTTATAATAATTCCGGCAGTCATGAATTGCTAGACTGTGAAATGGGCGGCCAATCATATGTTGAAGATGATGGTCAGCTCCCAGTTGGACTGTTATTGATGGCAGCTCCTTTTTTTGTGGTGTGGAGACGGTCTCCTTCGTAACAAAGTGATTGCCAAAGAGTAGCCAAAGATCGGAGTGAGCACAGATACTACGTTTTTATGACGAGGTATTTTTAAATGAATGAAAAAAACAACAACCCTGATTTAATCTATTATTGTATTATTTTTTAATGGGGGTAGGTAGTGTAATATCAGTTCTGTCATCATAAGACAGTTCCCCTAGAAATTATCTCCTCTTTTTAAGGGGTAGGGGTAATTCTCGTAGGTATTACATCCTCCTATGAAGGAGGGGTAATGTAGTATCTGTTTTGTTTTCATGAGACCATCTTCCCATGGAGTAACTTCTCCCTTTTTTGGAGAGGATAGGTCTTTTCTGTTTCCATAATACCATCCTCGCAGGCATTACCTTCTTCTTTCATGAGGGATCCTTGCAGGTATTACCGGTTCTATTTTCGAGGGGTTATTGTAATATCTGTTCTGTTGTAATGATACCATCCTACCAGGCATTACCACCTTTTTTTTGGGGAAGAGAGGAAGAAACCTCTCAATTTTATATGATGATGATCATAATCATCATAATCATCATCATCATCATCATTGGTTCAACGTCCGTTTTACATGCTGGCATACGTTGGACGGCTTTTAGGAATTAACTTCCAAACTAACCTATCTCTAGCAAGGTCTTTATTTATCCCTCTTTCTCCAAAGTCCATTCTTTATCACTTCCTCCCATGTTTTCCTTAGCCTTCCCTGTGAACTGAACCTGCTACCTCAACTGTTCTACATCTACTTATACCGTCTGAAAGTTTGTCCAAGACGACTGAATATAGTAGGCATCATCATGAGGTGAAAGTAATGATGGTACATCTTCTGCAGGTTACCGCAAAGACCGCAACAAGGTTGATTTAAATTCCTGTTAATGATGTTGTATGCTAAAATCAGGCCATCTCGTATCCTTCGCTGCTCAAGTCAGAACATAGTTGCTCCTCGATAATACTAGCTTTACATCGTCAGTCAATTCATCTGGCAGATCATTGACTGACCGGAATAACATAACTCGACATTGATAGAAACAGGGGGTTGAGAAAGTTCTGCATGGCACCAATCACATGACACCTGAAGGAGAGAAAAAAATGCAAATTACAGTTGATCACTTTTGATAAAGAAGGATTGCTACAAGTTCTTACCAAATGCATTGATGTATCCCTCCTTTTCAGAGAAGAGACATTGCTAGCCTTTTTCTACTCTATCGTTATTTCCATGGAAAGTGCTCGACTGGGCTCCAATTTGCTCCCTGTAAAACATTCAACAGCAAATCAAATCAAATTTATTGGCAAAAAATAGCAAAGTGCATGTAAAAGAACAGGCATCGTCACTACCCCTGGTGGGCTGTTCCATGGAGCAGAAACACGGACATATTCTTAACCCCTCCTCGCTCTGGATGAACTCGTCCGCCAGACTTTATTTCGTTAAGCTCAAGACTATGTAAATGCCTCTTCACTGTTTATTATTGGTTGTAGCTTTCTTTTGTAATTACAATTTTAGTGAGAAGGAGAATAATAAAATACCAAAATACCTTTGGTAAATATATTTTATTATTCTTCTTCTCACTAAAATTGTAATTACAAAAAAGCTACAACTAATAATAAACAGTGAAGGAAACTGGCTTGCACTTTTATTTCTGGCTGATTCCAGATTTCTATTTAAACATATCGTTTCGACATCAACTTAACAGGCAGAGAAGAAAGCATTAGTTTAACCGACATATAATATAACACTGCAGCATATTAAACATTTCAGTTACATTATCGTGGGCTAAGCATTAATTACTGCGATGTTTTATCTTCGGCAAGCCCGCCTCCATTGATGCACCTGATTTCAGCGACCATTGCCAAGAAAAACAAGTTAAAAGAACCTAACGTGTTATACTATTTCAAAATGTCAGAGTTATTTTGATTGCAAAATCGATTTCTTTTAAATCACATATATTTATTTCTCGAATTATGTTTCAAAAATTGTAAATATTTTCTCACAAGAAATTCATTCAGAGAAATGCAAAATGGGGGTAGGGGTGACAATGAGCGAAACAAAAATTAAAGTAAAAAGACGCTGAGTAAGTAGAGCTACGTTACGGCTGCGATGTTGAACGTTATTTAAAACATTTCAACACCGACTGCATTCTTGAATGCGACTTACACGATTTCAACAATTAATATCTGTATCTCTTCTATCAATAGAATTATTAAAAATATTCACGTGTGTCTGTGTGTGCGGTTTCCTCGCGGCTACGTGACTTACACATATAATGACTATTTTAAAAATTTATTTACTATTAATAAAGTATTTATTCAAATGAAAATGCAATAGTGTGAATCTGAAATAAAACGAATTCAAAAAAAAAAAATTTATTACGAATTTAAATCCACCAGAATGCATGTTCTCGATTTTAGTTATATTTTCTTACAATTTCTTTTTTTTCAAAGTCCCATATATATAAGTTAGTAAAAAAATACCAGGTATAGTAAAAAATAAAGGAAACATGTCAAGACCACCACTTACCATCTTTATACGATTAAAGACGTCCGATTGATTTTCATCGCAATACGGATTTCTTTAAAATAACATATATTCTTTCTTTTTATACTCTTTCTAAACATGTGGATATTTTCTTACAATACATTCATTAAGAAAAAATACAAAAAGCAGGAGAGGGGGTGCACAAAACAAACCTGAAAGTAAAAATATTCCTCAAAATGCCAGGTATGTACAGCCACGTTACGGCTGCAATGTTGAACCTGACATAATAGATTTTAACACGGTTGCAATGTTGAAGGCGACTTATAAGATTTTTAAAAGTTTATATATAATTTAAATTCCCTATTTCTCCCTATTTCAATGACCGTAATATTCGGACCAGCAGTTAAAAACTGACCTGGGTCAAATTGTTGACTTCTCATAAATATCCGACATTAGGACTAGGTTAGTCTGGAACAAGGCCATGTCAATATTTTAGTTTGTCTGTTTTACGGCATATCAACCCATTTTATGTTAGTTAACTCTGAAAAAAAAAACTTATTGAGAATGATTATTTTATACCATTATTAGTAAGCGTTCAACATTTTAGGGGGATTGGGTTCATACCATTCCCAACGGTATTAGTAGGTAATTAAACACACTGCAATCGATGGGATTTGAACTCAACATCGCCAATTATATAGTCAACGAAAAAATCCCCTAGTCAAAATACATACACCCTCATTGGAATGTGGATTCACACCTTTCATTTGTGCTCATGTGCATGCAACCGATATAACAAGAATTGAACTCCTCAGTCCGACTTCACACCTACTGGGAGTTTGAATTACCTCTGGGGAGTTTGAATCATCTACTAGACACCATCCTCGAGTGTCTTCGGTCTCTCTGTACAGGGGTTTGTCAGAATAAGCTGACATGATGATACTTCCCCTACAAGTAAACTCTGACCAAATATTAAAAATAACATAGTATTCGAAGCCCAAATAAGATTCCCTCGACATGACTATACACTGGCTCATACGAGGAATGGTGCATCTTCAAGTAATGTTACCATAAGTAACAGCACTTAGCTGGATACTCCACCAGACTAGATGAATTCTTGTTCTGGAATCCGGTAGGACAAAGAGGCCATAAGAAAGATATACTATAACATAGTTCGCAGGTCAATTGGAGAGGAAAATTAATATTCTTAACTTCTTTACTAACTCAACATTTGAGAGTTAAAGGAGAGCATTAATGGAATATTCGAATATCTATGGATCTCATACAGAGATCAAGTGTTAGTCATTGATTTCTGAAAATTTCGACTGAAGTAAAATGAAACACAAGAGACATGAGTTAGTTTTTAAAACAAATGTATGCAAGTCGCTCCAGACAAGTCATCAAGCCACTTGATGTAAGGAACTAGGTAGAACGAAAGCTGTTTAACGCAGACAAGCAATACATATTAAACACAGTCTTGAAAAAAAAAACACGACTCTAGGTGGGAGGAAAACAGGGAGCAGAAAGAGAATTCAACAAACGTGCAGTTCGTGGAAAGAAGCTACATGAATAGGAAGATGTATTATAACGAGGCATCAGAATAACGAATTGATGAAGACTACTAGACCAACAAGTCTAACGAGCTGGAACAAAAGAAGCAGGGAATAAATCAGACAATTCTAAAGAACACGTGCCATAATGATGAACTCTCCCATCGATGTCGATGTATGAGTGTCCAAAAGCAAAATCAGCTCCTTTTGTGTGTGTGTGTGGGGGGGGGGGCTGATCGAAATGAGTATTGCTATTAGACTGCCGCACAGAGATTTGTTTTCAGTGGTGAAGCTTGTGTAGCACCATCCATACTTCTTGGAACTGCTGATAACACACAGTCAGGGCAAAATTTTGCCACAGAACATCAGACCTCAAGTTATACGGCAGAGTTTTCCTTCTCCTAGATGCCTGTCTTAACAAAGACTGAGGTTGCATAAATCCCAGCAATACAGCCGCGATATATATATATATATATATATATATATATATATATATACATATATATATATATATATATATATATATATATATACATATATATATATATATATATATATATATATATATATACATATATATATATATACATATATATATATATATATATACATATATATACATATATATATATATATATATATATATATATATATATATATATATATATATATATATATATATAGTCTCGGAAGTTTCTCAACCATTAAAACTATTAAAAAAAAAAAACAATAAATAAATAAAAAAATTATATAAAAAAAACAAAAAACTTATAGTCTCAAGTCTTCCAGTGGAAAATCACTCATGTAAGTCAATTTATTTTTTACAGTTATTATATTAGTTTCTAACACTATTTTAAGGGATCATCAGTTGTTTACCATGAAAAACTGTTTCGGATATATATATGTATCCCATCGAAAAGTCAAACGATAATGAACATTTACTAAGCATTGAGCCCATATTAATACCGTTGTAACAATGCGTTTCCAATACAAATTAATTTTGTCTATTTTGATTGTGCTTCGCTTTCTTTTCTTTTTTAAAAAATGAAAACAGGGTTCCATCCCATCGAAAATTAAAACGGTAATGCCATAATAGTACTTATAGAATAGTATCATAATACAGTGACGTTAGATAACTCAAATTTCAACAAGACGCACCTCCAAATGTCCTTGTAACTCTACTTTACTTAATTAAAAGCAAGAATTACAATTGCGCATCGTTAAAACTTTTCGAACATCAGTTTCAAAACCACTAAGTACATCGAACGTGAAAAACATTTCCCCTTCATTGGACATTTCTACAGATTATTCCAGATTTGCAAAGATTCCTTCAAGAAAATACCTTTCAGGGACACATCTTAGAAGGGTAGGAGATAACGTCATGGGATAATCGTGTAGGGTTTCCTTTCGCTGAAATTTTGGAAGAATAAGATTTATTTAATTTTACTTAGGGGCTTTTAAGGCTTTGAGGAAGACCGGAAGTGCCTCGAGAGAATGTCAAGTAAGTCAATGCTTAAAGCCAATTGGAAGCCATTTTCAAAGACGATTAACGCTCGGTTAATTTCTTTCATATAACCAACAATAAAAACATCAAATAACATTTCACTCTACGTTTGAACATGCACCTATATATATATATATATATATATATATATATATATATATATATATATATATATATACTAGAAAAATACCCACCCTATGTGGGTAAAATTCATCCCCCCAAAATAACAGTTTTGCACTACTTTTATGTCCCCTTATGAAGATTAAAATAAAAATATAATGATATTAAACCTTATGTCAATAATTTTTATTATACTTTTACACCCATTACATGATATTGATTCTCGAAAATCCTAAAATTTAAGGCTTAATTTAAGGGTCTAAAGAAGAAATTGACATTCAGGGAACCTTGCTTACTCGGGTCTAGTGACTATTGATCAAATTTAATGCAAATCTGAAATATTTAAAATTTTAAATGAGATATTGAGTCCATATGATGCCCGTTAAATCCCTTTAAAATACTCCCAAAAAACTGAAATCTGGAGAATATTTATTGCTTGATGTCTAATACCAATGTTTCAAATTTCACAAAAATCGGAGTTATACAGAGTTATACCTAGGGCTTCCATCCCTTTTTACCCCTTTGCATAAAACTAAATTAAATTAAATATAGCCCACAGTACTACCAGTTACACTTTTCAGCTGTGTTTTAAAATGTATAATAATCGTTTAATTAGTTTAGGAGTTAATCCTGTATATTCAAATATAAAAACATATACCATAACTTTATATAAGTAGATACATGTATATATAAATCTCAATGTCTGTGTGTGATGTTTGTGTGTTCTCTATAGAAAGAAAGATTCGAGAATCTACATAAAATCTAAAAGTGTAATTTTATGGAAAATTGACTGTGGAATTTTTCTTTCCTGAAAAAATAGGTTGTTAATGTAATGAAAATTAAAATTGTTTTAAAATACTTCAGGGATTTTTCTATTTCTATTTTATACCTCAGGAAACGAAAATTTACGTATAATCCTATACTTTTTCCGACATGTTCTCCTATAACTCTCAAAATATTAGCGAGATTTTGTCAAATATTATCTTACGGTTTCACACTTAAAGTGACATCCCAACCCATATTGATGAGATCCTTTGACGCCCACCCCTATCCTTCGACCACTCATTGACAGAATAGAACGTTTATGAAAGAAGGTACATTTTTATTATGGAGCGCTGAAAAAGAGCTGCTCCTTTTTATTTTATAGGAGTTGGAGCAGGAGCGGCTCCTTTTTGAAAATGGGGAGCGTGAGAGGAGCCAGCTCCAATTTTGGGCGTTGGAGCAGGAGCGGGAGCAGCTCAAAAAGTCGTGGAGCGCGTAAAGCCCTGCCCGTAAGTGGTTTATGAGGGCATAACCCTCTCAAAACTTCAAATATATCTTATTTTTATGAACTTTAAATCCTATTTATAAAATTCTCTGTTGTAGACAATGGAAGTGGTTCCAAATCACAAAGTGCCATCCTAACATAAGAGAGACATGAAAAGCGAACTTCCTTTAAAACTTGAAATATTTTGATAAAATTTATATCATATCTATAAAATTTATATCATATTTATAAAATTTATATCATATCTATAAAATTTATATCATATTTATAAAATTTATATCATATCTATAAAATTTATATCATATTTATAAAAGTTATATCATATCTATAAAATTTATATCATATTTATAAAATTTATATCATATTTATAAAATTTATATCATATCTATAAAATTTATATCATATCTATAAAATTTATATCATATTTATAAAATTTATATCATATCTATAAAATTTATATCATATTTATAAAATTTATATCATATCTATAAAATTTATATCATATTTATAAAATTTATATCATATCTATAAAATTCTCCGAGGGAAGACAATGTAAGTAGTGTCGAATCTCTACGTACCCTTTATGCGCCGAATATCTAAGTGACCCATGGAAACAGAACTCCCTTAAAATTTCAAATACGTATATCCGATGTTATTTTAAAAGACGACTTAACACATGTCTAAATTGTTTTGTTAAGAAAGTCACAGACTAAAATATCGAGGCTGCGGTTTCGATTGTACACCCGATTTAGAAAAATAAAATTATATGAAATCAAAGAATATATTTGTAATTTTTTTAATATAATAAAATGTAAGTGAATAATTTTGGTATTTTCAATACGCAATGCCTCACCGTCTTCATTATCACAACAGACGCATACACTCGATTTCACGCTGGCAACAACCATTGGTCTTCTCTCGGATTTGGATGGCAAAAAGCCTCCCCAAGGTCCCAGTCCCCTCGACACTCTTCCAGTGGAGGTCTAGTTAGTGCTCTCCCTCCTCGGTCTTCCCATCCTCCTTGACCCTTCACGACTATTTTGTGTTGGTATCAGCAAAAGCCTGTGCCATTACATTTTTTTTGGGGGGGGGGTATTTTATGAAATTTCTTGCAGTTTTTGTTCCTTGGTTCTTGTGGTGGTGTTCTTTCTGTGTTTGTTTTTTTCTATTGCAACTTGCATGTGACTGATTAGTCTTCGTAGCTTATGTGGGTTGGTTTCCGCATTCAAGGATTTTCCTTAAGATTTCAGCTGTTTTGATTATTGGCGTCCTTTGTATGGACTCACTCTTACCTTTAATTCCAATTTCTCCCTGCCTTTTTTCCAGTTTTTTTTAACTGTTCCTAGTGCGCCTACGATTATTGGTGTTATATTGACTTTTTTCATGCTCCATATCCTTTTCAATTCTATGGCAAGTTCCGTGTATTTGTTTCATTTTTCTATTTCCTTGATCTTCACTCTGTGGCCTGCTGGGACGGTAAAATCTACAACTTTTCAAGATTTTTCCTTCTTGTTGACTATTATGACATCCGGTCTTTTTGTTGTATGAGTTTATCTGTTTGCATCTCCATGTCCCAGAGGATTTTGTGATTTTCGTTTACCAGTGCTGTTTCTGGTTTATATTTGTACAATTTGTCCACGTGTTCAAAATGTAGTTGTTTGCATAGTCTTCAGTGTACTACTTTTCCTACGCAGGCGTGTCTGTTCTTATATTCTTTTTGAGCTAGTTTGTTGCATTCACTTATGTTATTTACTGTTTCGTCTTTTTGTTCACACAGTCTGCATTTACTGTTTTCCTGGATTTTACCTATTTTAGCTTTAATGTAGTTTGTACTAATTGCATTGTTCTGTGCAGCCATTAGTAGGGATTCCGTTTATCTATTCAAGCGTCCTGATCTTAGTTCTGTCCAGCTATTTTCGTGTGTCTCTTCTCTTGTCATTCTTATGAAACGTCCATGTAGTTGTTTTTCTTACCACTTTTCTTTTTGTTTCTGATTTCGTTGCTTCATGAGTTGTTCATGAGGTGTTTCTTGCTGCGATGACTAGCCTTCCTGTTTTCTGGGTTATGTATTTTTCCTGCTCTTTTTGTGTCTTCCACACAGTCTTCTATACTTACCAGTCCTCTTCCTTCCTCGTTTCTTTTCAGGTAGAGTATGTCCGTATCGTTTTTTGGATGTAGTGCGTTGTGTATGGTCATTAATTTTATAAACTTCTGGTCAAGGTGCCTGAGTTCTATTTTAGTCCAGCTTATGAATGGTCCAGAGTATCTTATTAGTGATACTTCCAAGGTGTTTATTCTTTTTACGAGGGTTTTGCCATATAATTTCTGTTTCTAAGAGCTATCTTGTTCTTCTCAAATATTCTTTTCCAATCTTCTCTTTTCATTTCTGTAGATTTGATTGTGTCTGCTTCCAGAACTCCCAAATATTTATAGCTATCCTGTTTGTCTTTAGTTTTCCTGTTTTCATTTCTAGCAGTGCACACTTATCCTTTCCACATTCCATTTGAATGTTCTGGCTGAAGATTCTGGTTGTATTTATCAGTTTTCCAGTTTTTTTTTGCTTTTTGCAAATAAGTTCAGCTCGTCCATGTACAAGAGGTGGTATATTCTTTATTCTTTGTCAGTAAACTTGTATCCGGCATCACAATTCCTGAGTATGTAGTTGAGTGGCATCATGGCTATTATAAACAGTATTGGTGATAGGGTGTCTCTTTGGAAGATTCTTCTCTGTATTTAAAAAAATCTTAGTCAGGTGTTTTTCTCCAGCTGTCAATTCTAGACTCCATGGTCCCATTGCTTTTTTAATGAGATTGATAATCTTGTACATTTTTAAGCATTCAATTATCCATGCTTGAGGTATTCTGTTGTGGCCTTTCTTGTAGTCAATCCATGCCATGGATATGCTCCTTTTTCTGCTTTTTAGTTATTTCAGTATCTTTTGATCTATGTATAGCAGATATCTCTTTTCCCTTTCCGACATCCTTTTTGTTCCTCGGGGAGCAGTCTCCAGTTGTTCAAGGAGTGGTAGATTTCTTTTTATCTCAGTTGTGCAGTTAGGATTTTCCACATTGTTGGTAAATAAGTTATTGGTCTGTAGTTGCCTGGGATCGTTCCCTTTTTGGTGTCCTTTTGTATTAGCATTGTCCTTCCACTCTGGTACGTCTGTTTTGTGGATATATCCTCTCAGTTTATTCGACATTTGGCATTTTTGTTGTGCTTTTGAGGTTTTCTCCATATCTTGCTCCAGAAAAGTTTTGTCTCTGTCAGGTCTGGTTATTCTGTTGTTTTTCTTTCTCCATTTACGTTTTTGTAAAACTGGCTTCCATTGTTTTCAAAAGTCCTGTTCTGTTTGTACTGTTTTGATTTGTATCTGCATCGTCTCAATTTTCCTTCTATTGCTGCTATCTTTTGTTTTAGTTCTTCATGTTTTTTAATTTAGTCTTTTCTTGCGATTCAGGTTCCTCTTCTTCCATCGTTACCTGTTCTCTTTCATCCTGTTTACGGTTTCGGCTTCTTTTTGAAGTTTGATGATCTGGGATTCCAGTCTGATTTCCCATCCAGACTTCGTCGGTCCATTCTTTTGGCCAGTCTTTTTTTTCTCTTTTTAGTTTCATACTTATTGATTCTGCCCCTGCATATATTAACTTGTTCAGGTCTCTGATAGTATCTGTTGAGATGTACGCGAGGAGTCTGTTTACTTTCCCTGTCTCTATTTTTAATTTCTTCCAATCTTCGTTCCTTACAGATGGGTGTTTTGTATGGTTCTTGTTCATAAACTGTTTGGTATTTTCAACTTCTCTTGCTTCTTCCCCAGTGAGTTCTGTGATTTTGTAGTTTTCGGCTTCCTTAGTTTCAGTGTTTATGTTTTGCCCGTCTTCTACCTGTGGGGTTTCGTCAAGGGGTGTTTCTTGATCTGTTACGCCATTTATCTTTTGTTTGATTTCCATTAATTCCAGCTTCGAGAACCACCCTCTCTTGAGGATCTGTCTTGCTTGATGTGCTATTCTTTGTTCCGTTGTATGGTTGTCAGTAGAAATATCTCGTATATCTTTCATTCGTTTTTAATAGCCTCTTTCTGTGAGGTGGTTGGTTCTGTAGTAGAATTTCATTATCAGTCTGTTCTATTTTGTGGTTCATTTCTTTCTATGGCTATTCGGTTTGTTCTTTTCTTTCCTGCTTTCTTGTGTTTGGTCTGTGTCCTTGTCATACCTGGAATTAGAGAGGTTACTTACCTGTTTTTTTTGTCCGTGATATTTTTCCTGAAATTAGAGGAGCCAACATTTGCAGAATGCGGACCGAGTCCCTCGTTGGCCAACGAGGGAACACCTTCCCATCATGACACTCAAACTTTCCTTCTGAATCCCACGGCTTGTATCATTATTATGTAGTATTATTCATATTTTGGTGTATATAGCAACACCTATCCAGGTTTATTTTACCTGTAATTCTGTGACAGGCATAGTGTTTTCCTCTCATTTTCATGAGGGATAAGGTGCGCTATCACACGCTTATAAAGGGACAGTAAAGGCAGTTACACACAGGCTAAAAAGGTATGTACATGTTCACACACACACACACACACACACACACACACACACACACACACACACACACACACACACATATATATATATATATATATATATGAGGAATAAAAGAAACAATGTTTCAGACAAAATGTAGAATAAAAATGGAATAAAGGATAAGCAAATCAACAACTAACAAAAATAAAAAAAACTGCGACACCTCAAACGCGCTATGCACCCACAGGATTTCTTTTGGTCATCACTTCAATACACAGAGGGCGATTTCAAAACATATACACGACACTAAACTCCGTCGTCTCATAGAATCATGTTTAATCCTACGTCATAAAAACACAATTATTCAAAGACAAGGATTCTATAATATTTCTATATCACCTGCCAGATCGATTCTAATCGAAGTGAACCTAAATCAATATAACGGATAACTTCTACATCTTTGAGTCCGTCTTCCTCCTCCTCCTTTTTTGTTTATTTCTTTGCTGTCATTCATTTTAAATTACTACTAATCTTCCTTCCCCACTTTATTAACTTACAGCGTTTCTGATCGGCTTTTACATGCTAACTGCTGATTTTTTTCTTTCTTTCCTTTTCTTTTAAACATTTCTTTCTTTCTTTCTTTCTTTCTTTCTTTCTTTCTTTCTCCCTTTCTACTGTTTATTACACGTGACTATATATTTTTTCCAAATTGCGTTCTTTGTACAAATTTGAAAACTTTTCTGTTTTTAATTAAAGTTCTGCTGCCAACTGATGATGATTGTCTTAACAATTGAAATATTTTGGTAGAACTATTTAATGTGTTTTTGAGTTTATTTTTACTAGTTGTTGATTTGCTTATACGTTATTCCATTTTTATTTTACACACACACACACACACACACACACACACACACACACACACACACACACACACACACACATATATGTATATATATATATATTAACTAACTACCTAGTATAAGTTTTCTAAGCTCCTCCCCAATAAAAAAAGACGATAAGTTCCCCTCCCATATTTAAATGAAATAATTGAAGCATGGGGTCAACATAAAGATATTTTATATTTAACTTATTTCTTCTTCTAAAATTTGCATTCTCGTTTCACCTACGAATATTCTGGGCGTGTAGAAGAACATATTCATTGATTAATAACAATTTAAAAAAACACTTTTTCCTATAAATTCCGCATCACGAGATGGTCCCCAGACATTACTTGACCATGTCAAAAGAAGTTATGTAAGCCTTTTTTAGGGAAATAATAATAATAATAATAATAATAATAATAATAATAATAATAATAATTATTATTATTATTATTATTATTATTATTATTATTATTATTATTATTATTATTATTATTATTATTATTATTAACACTACCATTGTTACGTTTTGATTTATCGGTGCGTGCATAAACAATCATACGTCGTTGTCGTCGTGAACTCAGATTCTTGCTTGTCTGTGAATACAATCACACGGACGCCGATGTTTAGTTTTTAATAAAGGCTTATTACAAAGAGAGGAACAGTTAAGAGAACACATTTGAGAGGCAGGTTACTTTCGTACACGTGGGAGAGAAAGACAAACCGATAGATAGACAGCTAGAACGTCCCTGTACACCTAGTTACACTGTTCGCGCTCGCCAACCTCATTTGGGACAGCACACCGGACACGTCTTTCTGGCTTGAAGTCTTGCCAGCCAAGAGATAGAAAATCCCGGTCCAAAAGTCACGTGATTCGATCGACTTCCGTTCTGGGGTCACCTCTGCCCCTTAAGGTGTAACTGAAACTTTCCCATTCAAACACTTATGTAACACTATTACTGTTACTATTATTGTTTATTGCTTGCATATTTTTCTGTGTAGGCCGAACTCCTGTATTTTCTACTGATTCGGAAGTCTTTCTCGTTGGCGTATTGAGTTCGAACGACTGATGACATATGCACAAATCTGGAGAGTACAGATATGCACCTCGTTTATACTTTGGCGGATAGCAATGTTGCTGCGGAAGCTTGTCATCTGTACCAAGACAAGGTTTCCGAACCGAAGATGTCTCGATAGAACATTCGAAGACATTCATCGTCCCCTGTGTGAATATGGGACCTTCAAACTTTGTGGTGGCAACAGAGGACGACCAGGGTCAACTACGCCAGAACTAGAAGAAGATGTTGTGATATTCTCTTTTGTCTATAATGAATTACCGAACTGCACGTTTACTTCACTGCTTTAAGGTGGGTTAAACCAGATTATGTTTCCGTTTTCTGTTATTTTATTTTATTATTTATAATCATATACGATGTTCATAAGGTTGTTTCATATTCTTTATTATCTTGGTTAAATATACTTATATTGCTGGAATATATATATATATATATATATATATATATATATATATATATATATATATATATATATATATTAGAAGAAATGTGACTCGTTGGTGTGTGTGTTTGTAAAGATCAATGAAAAACGGAATGGCCAATCAATTTTCTTGTTTTATCCTTTCCTGTTTTTTCCTGTTATCTTCTCATTTCTTTTTTCTTCCAAAATGACCGTGCAACTTTGTAAATTTAAAAATAACATGAGATCCCCACAATTTCCATCTTTTATTTCCTTTATCTTCCTTCTCTCTTTTTCCTTTTCTGTCACTCCTTATCTTTCATGGTCATCTTATTTTTTCAAAGATTTGAAAATAACATATTCTCACTCATTACTGATGGAATCTTTTCATAATACAAGGAATAAGCGAAAGAAATACACCCCGTTTCTACAACAAAACAAAGAGGCAACCTGTATAAGATGGAAAGAAATAATACGCAAATAAAGGGAAACGTGGAAGTTGCGAAGGCGACATGTCAGATGAGAATGCGAGGATGTCGAAGGATGTTATTTTGTGATACTATCGTGGCCTGAGGAGTGTATCTTGCTGTGGTTACGCCGGGAATATATCCCGGAATTGAATCTTATCGTCCTGGTTAGGGTTAGGGTTAGGGTTAGGGTTAGGGTTAGAGTTAGGGTTATGGTAAGGCGCCACAAAATACTGGACGTCAATAGTCCCATTCCATTTTCTAGATAGTGTTTATTCATTGTCTTCAGCTCACACTGTGTTTTTGATACCCAATAACTTGTAGTTTGCTTGAGTTGGGTACAAACTGGGGAGTAACCGGTCACATTAGGTATTAATCATTAATTATCTGCTGTAGAAAATTAATTATCTTGACGTCGGGGACGAGGAATCATTGCAGCTGAAAAATGGAATTCTAAACAAAAAGAAGTGAACAAGACAAAAGTAGAATTTGTTTTCTTACTGCATTTTAAAACAAAGTCTCACAAAATCGCCGACGCTTAAGAAAATCGTGCTATCTGTCACAGCCCAAGATTGGTCCAAAGCTGCGCAAGAAAGAGCGTATTTCATTGCCTTGTGCCACAATTTAATCAGTTTTATTCTTGATCTGGCAGAAAGCGACTGACTAGAAAAAGCGTGGCCTCGTCTCCCGTCAATTCCAATTTGTGCACCCCAAACCTTTCGACTGTCACTCACTCTACATATTCGTCACAACTGGAACAAGATATACCATCATGTTTTTTCATACACATGTGTTTGGCGCCTTTCTTTTTAACTGCAACAGCAATCTAAATGAATTTGTGCGAAATGTTTTTTCATTCACTCCAATATTACCATCAAAACGGCTTTAAAGTAATAATACAACAGGTATTTACTCCTCCCCAGGAGTTAGGCACAAGGCCAGTTTTATCTTACTCCCACAAGTAAGATGTGACCACAGCTTGGGTCGAGAAAGTGGGGTTAAAAGCCAGCGCTCGAGAGGTGAGCACTCTGGCCATTTAAAAATTGCCTGGGCAGCCCCGTCGGCATTCCCCGGTAGGGGCGCCTCAGACAGTAAGCAATAAACTTACTCCTCCCCAAAGAGGGGAGGCGAAGCCTGGGAGGGTGGACCTCCTAGAACTGCACAGGACAATCCCATAGACCGGCGTAAATCAAGCCCCGGAGGCCAAGACAATACCAGTCTATGGGGTGCAGTATCCATCGGAACAGATACTACACTTTGATCTTAGCCAAAAGGCCTACAACATATTTTTAAATACTGTGTATTCATAGTACAGACAGAAGATCGGAAGACAGCTATTCGAATGCCTAATTTGCATAACTATTATTAAACAGTTCATAATAAATTAATGTTAGGCGTTATTCATTTGTAATTTTATTGTCCCATTTTTCTATCTAGATATGAAATAGTTTCGTCGATATAAACAGTAATTAATAAAAGTGATTTAATAAAAAAAAGAATAATTACTAAAACCTTCTTAAATTAAACTTACATGATACGCTAGAAAAGAAAGATACCAAACGAGACATAAGCGAAAAGAGTTCATACAGAAAATGGAGGGAGAGGATGATGGACTGACTGACTGATTGTTTATTTGCTTGCTTTTAAGCTCCCCTTCTCTCTGTCTTATTCCTACTCTGTTCTCCTTCAATCCCTCCATCTCATTAGCGACTTGAGGACAAGGGTTAATGAGTCTGAAATGATTGTTAGCTGAAAGATTGAGAGAACTATGGTAGCACTAACATTGATCAATAGTAAGTGCTGATTATTACTTAGGAGGCGTTTTTTGACACGAATCTGTTGACGTTGGATTTGAAGACGACCAAGTTGTTAACAGCAGGGAAGCAGTCACGTTGTAATGTGTTCTACAGACAGGAACCCCTCGCAAAGAAGCTCTGCCCATGAACATTCCGCCTGACGCTAGGCTCGTAAAAGGAGATAGAAAAGTCTTTTTCTGATGTGGTAGAAAACGAGTTCCTGCTGCGAATGTCTTACAAAGAGGAACCGAAGATTAGAGCTCAGTCGAGCACTTTCTATGGCAATAAAGATAGATCGGAGTGAAGGAGATAGATAGATTAATAGATAGATAGATAGATTGATAGATAGATAGATAGATAGATAGATAGATAGATAGATAGATAGATAGATAGAGTGAGAGAGACTAGCGACGTCTCTTCTGTGAGAAAGGGGCTGTAGGAGAGAAAAGATCACTCCCCATCCGATTTCGAAGTCAATTCTGTACTCTGTCGAACATGCTAAAGTCTGTAAAATTGCTTACATGATCAGGTGTGACGTTGCTTTTCATGATTATGTATCACCGAGCAAATATCTGTGTAAAGAATGCCACGTTACATACGACTGTTTTCGGTATTTCTGTAGTTTTCGGACCATTATTTTATAGATAGGATTTTCAAGTTAAATTCAATTTTTACAGTATCTTTTGTTTATTAAATTGTTAGGTGAAAGTACAGAATAATTAACAAAGCTCCCTTCACATGTTTAGAATGGGGTTCTAAATAATAATGTTATTATTTCAGCACGGTTCTCAAACTGCAGAAGTCACGTGTTTTCCTTCGGCCGGCGATGTCGTCTAGGATTTTGTGAAGTTTTTTTCCTACAACAGGTTTGATCACAAATGAAGACTCGAAACACAAGGATTACCTTTTATTGTTGATTTATCCCAACATTATCTCATTTCCAGGGGAACAAACACATGACCTCCACATGACTCAGTGACTGTATTTTATCCCCGTTTTTCGATCCTTGATAGTATTTTCAAAATTGATTTTATTTTTATGCATTTTTCCTTGCAATAACAAAGCATAAATGTTAATTTTTCAATTTAACCCTTAACTCACTTTCTGTCAAAATAACACCTAGCGTCAAAAAGCGCATTCAGAATTGCATTCCAATCTTAACCTATATTTTATCATCACACTTTTGTAAGCCCAACTCTCTCGAACGAACATATGCGAAACTGTCCCCAAAGAAAGACGTAATGCCTGGAAGAAGGGTATCATGACGAACGAACATATACTACACTACCCCCTAAAAGAAGGTGTTATGTCTGTGAGGATGATCCCACGAAAACAGAACAGACACTACACACTCCACAAAGGAGAAAGTAATGCCTGGGAGGATGGTCTTATGACAACATAATAGATACTACACTACCCAGCCCCAAGAAAGGAGGAGGTAATGTCCGGGAGGATGGTATCATAACAACAAAAAATATACTACACTATGCCCCCCCCCCCCCCCAAAAAAAAATTGAGAATTGAAAGATAGTAATAGTATAATTTTGGCTTCGGACAGACAGATACAAAATTTCCATTATTAATCGAAGCACTAGTATCTCCATTATTAATAGAAGTAATAGTATCTCCATTATTAATAGAAGTAATAGTATCTCCATTATTAATAGAAGCACTAGTATCTCCATTATTAATAGAAGTACTAGTATCTATATTATTAATAGAAGTAATAGTATCTCCATTATTAATAGAAGTAATAGTATCTCCATTATTAATAGAAGCACTAGTATCTCCATTATTAATAGAAGTAATAGTATCTCCATTATTAATAGAGGTAATAGTATTTCTATTATTAATAGAAGTAATAGTATAGTTTCTTCTTCGGACAGGTAACAAATCTCCCTTATTGATAGAAGCAATTGTATCTCCATTATTAAGTAATAGAATACTTTTGGCTTTGAACATACAGATACCAAATCTCCGTTAGCCATAGAGTATTACCATCTCTGCCTCACCAGGGGCAATCTTGTTACATCAACTGGTGCTACCAGGTCAGGCTCTCCGAAGATATCGGCTTCCTGACCCAAAATACACCAAACATTGATGTTTTATCGTTTTTTTCTCTTTGCAAAACTCAATCATGTTCTGCGAAACTCAAAACAACAATCTCCCCTTCCCCTATCCCTTCCTGTCACCTTTCACCAAACCAAGCACCATGCATACATACTTGAACATATAAAAACTTTCACCAAAATGACCGGATTTGGCATTAAATAACCCGAGGAGGGTTGATATGCCGTAAAACAAAACAACCAATCGTTACACCAGAACACAATAGCAAGAATTACCTCAAATTAGAGAGCTTTCGTTACCCGCTATAAGAAATGACTTCTGTTTACACATAATAACATGATTATTGGTCAGATTTATTCATTGATTTCGTCGCCATAAAACTGTCTAACGAGAAGACAGACTATCTCTTTGATGTTTAATTGCCTCTCTTTAATATTTAAATGTTTAACGTCTCCTGCGTTTACCTAGCAGACGTTCTGGCGTTTCCACAAAAAAAGAAAGAAAATGTTGAAAAGGTACAAATGGAAAACAAAATAAAATCCACCGAAATCATTCCATTAACTATACAGTTATTTTTTGTTTTTATCGGAAAATGTTATTTGTTGTATAGAGTCAAAGATATATCTAATTGGTTGCTAAACTGTCTGGTCAAGATTACACTTTCATAACATCGTAGTATGGCTTATGTAAAAGATAAGACAAACATGTGTTCTTATTAAGACTTTTTTCTTTCAACTGACTAGATATATGGCGTTGATCCTGTCTCGGATAGGATATAGACAACGATCGCGTCTTTGGAAATGCACCAACAGCCATGTTGATAATTAATAATGTTATAAGTGGCAAATGAGAAAAATGTATAAAAATGCATGTTATGAATGATTGATAATGAATAAGGTTACCACCCATTTAGCAAGTGCTAAATTCACCAATAGAGTTTTGTGAATGACATAAAGAAAAATATGGTTAACGACCAAAACACACACACACATATACATATACATATACATATACATATACATATATATAAATATTTTTTATCTACATAGTATACGTTTCATCCTTCCGGAATCATCAGTGTAGAGAAGATTATTACTATCCGGTCTCAGCGCGCCCGCCGACCGTTGAGAATTAGCTTCCTGCACTGAAGAGTGCATTAGCATGAAACATCTATGTCTGTAGGTATTAAATAATTAATATTTATTTATTTATATATATATATATATATAATAAATATCTGTTTTGTTTATTATCTATGTGTTGGATAATGGCCCTGTGAGGCCGGACGCATGTTCAGTGGACGTATGTGTGGGAGATCGTTTGGTTTGGCTTGCGCGATTTAGTGCGGGTGAAACCGTACAACCGAGTGCAAAATAGGGCTGTTCTCACAGTCGGAACTCACAAGCGTTGACAGGGCCACCACGTTGACGAGACCTCAGGTCAAGGGTCAAGGTGCACCTGCGCATAGGGGTTCTGTGACGTCACGGGCTCTTGTGTGGGAAACTGAGTTTTGGCAATCTGGTTTTTGGAAGCAAGCTGAACAGACGGATTTTCTCCATGTAGTCCGCAAATGAAAAGCGGAATTTATTTCCCTAAAAGAATACAGGCGTGATGAAATTCCTTCCTCTCCCTCCTCGAATGGCTAAGGACCATAGATACTTAGGAATTAATTACGATAAAAGTAGTAAATTGATCTCTCTCTTCGTTAGTAAAACATCTCTAAGAACGATAGAAACTTGACGCCTAAATAAATGTAATCAAATTTAAAAGAGAGAGAGAGAGAGAGAGTCTGCCTTATCTTTCGCTGTATGTGAGAATCTTTGTTACAGGCCAATACAACGATGATGATACTGGACGCGCGGCGTGTGGCGATGATGGCGGCAATGTTTCACAGCAGTCCTGAAACGAGAAGAGAACTCAACCGCTGGAGGACATCGAGACGACACCCCTCCACGACGAAGAAGAAAAGGTACGAGTAATATGTAATGACTATGTAACATATGTACGTCTACGTTACGTAGTTTATAATCGGGACTCATCAGCATGGAGATATAACTATTCACTACTGGTCACGCGATTCGAAACGCCGGGCTCCGAGTATTTTACAACGCAAATCCCGACATTTGGAACCACTCGCCCACCGCTGAATAGCTTAATAAACAGTGCTAATTTTAACACTTTATTCGGCGGCTTGACGTCATAAGAGCGTTCAACTTAATGAAAGACACGATGCATTTATAGCTAGCAACGTCATGCTATGTTAATACTACACTTACAGTGCCCATCTAAAGGTTTTTCTAGGGGCTACAAATAATAAATATTTGTTTTGTTTATTATCTATGTACGTATACGTTTCGTCCTTTATAATCGAGACTCATCAGCACAGAGATATAACTATTCACTACTGGTCACGCGATTCGAAACCCCGCGCTCCGAGCATTTTACAACTCTAGAACCATATATATATATATATATATATATATATATATATATATATATATCTAGAACCATATATATATATATATATATATATATATATATATATATATATATATATATATATATATATAGTCTAAAGAAGCTTTGAATCATTTTAAACAAAAGAAAAAAAAGAAAGAAAAAAAGGAAAATACAGTTTCACTTTCCAGAGAAACTAACTAAATCCAAGATATCGCAGACTTAGGATTCGTTGGAAAATTCATCAATAAAAAAGGGGATTCAAGTATCTAACAGTGAAACAAAAACAGGGGACCTTAACTTAAGCGTGAAATATGAAAACGGGTGTGTGTGAGTGAAAATATATGTTTTAGCATATAATTTCAATACTTTATGTTTACCAACCTCTTCCAATTTAAGCTCAATGATTGTCAACTAGTAACAATAGAGCATTAATAAGCAAGCAAGGTTCAATTACATTTCAAAATGCAAGATTTTATTTCATCTTACGGAAACATTTTCAAAACAGACACTCTTTAGTGCAATCATTTTACGAGTTCGTTTCGATCAAAGTCGTGTTGGTTGGTCTACTTTGAGCGAAACTAACTCGTAACATAATTGCACTAAAGAGAGTTATTTTGAAAATGTCTTCGTAAGATGAAATAAAATCTTGAATTTTGGAATTTAATAGAACTTTGCTCCATATATATACATTATATATATATATATATATATATACAAATAGAGAGAGATAGAGAGAGAGAGAGAGAGAGAGAGAGAGAGAGAGAGAGAATAGATCTTCGCTAAACTTTATTACAAGATCATTTGTTTACGCTCCAAGAATTCAACTTAACAACATATTGTGTACGATCGTTACTGATACGATATATGTTTTTTATTAATATAAATTCTCTTCGTCAGCACAGTGTATAGACAAAAAACTTTGAAGTTAACAGCCATCATCAAGGCCATAGATTAAAACATTGACAATAATACAGCTAATTAGATAGGATGATGGGAGTAAAAACAGTACAGACAGAGTATAAAACAATGTATACGGATATACAACGGGACTCACAGTGTAAAATACTTAAAAAAATGATTAAGATGAAAAATCAAAAATCAAAAGATAAAGATTTATAAATAAATTTAGAGTTTAAAGAATTAAAAAAAAACAATGGAAATTAAAAATTCAAGAATCTAAATAATTTGCAGTTCTATTAATACCCTAAGTAAAAGCAGGACTTGTGGCAAAATTCAAGTAATAACATTTACTAATAATAAAGTATAAACTTGATAATAGAAGCATTAATGATGAGAAAACAATAGCTAAAATAATGGTCATCATATTAAAGATTATAATAAAGATATATGGAATGTAAGTAAGTAAGTAAGTAAGTAAGTAAGTAAGTAAATGAAATAAGGTAAGTTAAAGTAAATTAATAAAATAGAGATAAAAAGTAGTATAGCGTCATGAACATAATGCGATACAGAAATTGTGTATAGGCGACAAATCTATTTTATATAGAAGAGGATGTAGGTACGAGAAGTTATTTAGGCAGGTGTGTTCCCTCGGACAAAATTCATCTTTATCTACAGATGAAGATTTTACAAACCTTGGCAATTCACCAGACCTTAGACATAGCGCCCGTTATGTATGTAGGTACGAGAAGAGATCATCTTCTACCAGATTGCAAAGTCGATTCTGTACTCTGTCAAGGCAAGAAGGAGTGCTCTGAGCGGCACCTCCCCAAATGTGACAGGAATACTCTATCTTAGGATGCCCAGATTTGACAGCAGTAGTCTATTTTATGACGAATATGGCTCTTATACAGGTAGAGAATTGCGCCAGGAGTCAAGTACTTCTTGGGGCGCTAGAATGATCCAACCGTTTTTCCAACAAACTTAGCAACAGATTTGATGTATGTTTTTTTTTAATTTCAGGTCTGAGATGAAAGTCAGTCCTAGGAGCTTATCAAAGAAGGAGGCTTCCCTGAGGAGAGGCCCATTCATTTCGACCGGGAAGAAGTGAGGATCCGAGCGTTAGTGGTGAAAAGAGAGAAACTTTGTTTTAGTGGCGTTAAAAGTCACAAGCCACTTCTTCCGCCATTTCACCACGCGCGCTCCAAGTCGGAGGAAGAGAGAGAGAGAGAGAGAGAGAGAGAGAGAGAGAGAGAGAGAGAGAGAGAGAGAGAGAGAGAGAGAGAGAGATCATCAATGCTCTTTTAAGTGCTGACATAAATAGTTTTGTGTCGTCTGCAATGAATGATCGGAGAATATGATTTAGAAGATAATTTATAAAGATCAGGAAGAAGGTTGGACCCAGAATAGAACCTTAAGACACGCTGTCTACTTCGGACTTTTGTCTTTCCTTCTATCCTTCTCTCTCTCTCTCTCTCTCTCTCTCACTCTCTCTGTCTCTGTCTCTCTGCCTCTCTCTCTGTCTCACTCTCTCTGTCTCTCTTTCTCTCTCTCTCTCTCTCTATATATATATATGCCGTTTTATTGTTGAATACTGTTATGACAGCCTGCTAGATATGTCCGCTTGTAAATACATAAATATAGTTCAATTCTTTTCTCCCTTGTAGTGGTTGGGTTCGTCACATTGATCTATGAGTTCAGACCGAAAAAGTTAAAGGTGACTTGGGTCTTAGGTTCGAATGGTGTGACCGGCAAAACAGACATCTTTCACACTGATGATTCCCGGAAAAGGATGAAACACATGTTCATGAGGATAAAGAATTAAGCCATCTGTATCATACTATTGTTTATCGCCCCCTTAATGTAAATATAGGCCCTTTAAGAAAATTAAAAAACAGGCTATCAAGTTTAATGAGTAATACAATGTTCTGCTTGATTGTTGAACACTGTTATGACATCCTGCTAGATATGTTTGTTTGTGAAGACATAACAGAATTTAATTTCTCTTCTGTCCTATTGCTGTTAGGTTGCCCACATTGATATAAGAGTTCAGACCGAAAAAGTAAAAAGGTGACTTGGGTCTAAGCTTTGAATCGTGTGATTAACAAAGCATTATCATTCACGCTGATGATTCCTGGAAAAGGTGAAACACATATAAATGTGAATAAGAATTACAAAATATTTATCATAATATTGTATATATATATATATATATATATATATATATATATATATATATATATATATATATATATATATATATATATATAATGTGTGTGTGAAAAATACAAAACGATAACAAATCAAATACTGGACAAATCATCAAAAAACGAAAGATTTTACCGATTTCATTCGGATCAACGAACGTCTTCAGAGAAAGTGAAGATTTTTAAATGTATTGAATAACGGCAAAACATAGGCTATAAGAACAAGAAGGACGCACAAAGGGATGTTTCTGGCATATGTTTAACTATTTGAAAAAAGAAGAACGAATTTATGCAAACGCGTGCGGTAAAGACGTTATAATAGGGAAAGGGGGCGGGAAGAAAAGGAAAAAAAGAAGAACAATGAAAACGAATAGCTACTTTTACCGTGATCGGAGTCTGTAATGCAGTGGCGAGATGTATTGCATTGTTTCAGTGCGGTTTTGTCAGATGTTAGCTTTAGGAATAAGATCCAAGTCTGAGGAAGTTTACGTTATATGGTGATGAGAGAAGTATTACGGTGCTTTCGATGCATTTGCGTCGTTCTTAAAGAGAGTGCAGTTTGTAAAGTCAAAATTGTAGGTAAAATTGTTTCTGTGTATGACAAGTTCGTTAGTGGCAGTGTTGTGTTTGAGACGCTGTTTGTGTTTGTAAATGCGGGATATATATATATATATATATATATATATATATATATATATATATATATATATATATATATATATATTCAATAAATAAAAAAATGATTCATTAGATTGTTGCACTAGGTGTTATTTTTCTAGCTGGATGTCTATTTCGAAACTGTACCAAATGCTTAATTCATACTATTTAAGGAAGTGATGTACCTTACGGGTAAAGAGTTTTTTTTTTACAAATATATCAACATTCAACTCAAAATACATTTTTCATAATATTATTAAAAACAATTAGGTTTTACGCATTTTAAATTCATAAAAAAACGATGTAGTGTTGTTAAAAACAATTCAAACACAGAATGGATTACTTAAAAGTAGCCTGGTTTCTCAGCCACGATATTTTCTGTGACATATTCTGAATATGTTGCTTTCCAATCTAACTTTACATGTTGTTGTTTTTCATATCCGATCGGTATGTTAAATAATCCCAAACATACACGCAATATAAAACCTATATAAACTTCATCATTCTTACTTACATTCTTCCAGTATTAGGCTACTTTTAAGTGGACCACCTAGTTTAAAAATTATTACTAAAATTGTATTATTTTGTGGCGAATTTCTTTTTACCGAACTGTTCCATTTCTCGGAAGAAGAGTTATAAAAATCTCATCTATTACAAATGGGGATTTTGTATCTGTCTGTCTGAAACCGAAACTATACCATTACTTCTATTAATGCACTATTGTGCCATATTTCAATACTCAATTCAGAGGCGGGTAGTGTAGTATCTGATCTGTTGTCATGAGACCATATTTCCAGGCATTATATCCTCATTCGGAGGTGGGCAGTGTAGTATATGTTTCGTTGTCATGAGAACATGCTCCAAGGCATTACCTCATCCTATACTTATGGGGGATGTAGGGAGTAGTTTGTCATGAGATCATCCTCCCAGATATTATGTCCTTCTTTACGGGTAGTGTAGTATTTGTTCTGTTACCATGAGACCATCCTCCTATGCATTATCTCTTCCTGTGTAGGATACTTCAACAAGAATTTTTCACAACCGCTTGTTCATTAGAAAACTCAATCCTTACATTATATATACTAGCAAATATATGTTCCCTCCGGTCGGATATTTTCGCTAGTTCTTTTTATTTAATTGCTCTCCCTCTCTCTTTTTCTCTGTCTCTTTTTCTCTGTTTCTTTTTCTCTTTATCTCTCTTTCTTGAAATAGAACTTTCTGTGCGTTCGAATAATCAGAGAGCGGGTAACCAAATGTTGGAATGGCTGCCGGCTGTTCCATCATATTCCATTGCAATCTAATTTAATTACATAAATCAATTATATAGATTAAAAAATGTCTTTAATTAATTCTATTTATAATTTTTTATTAAGATTATGATCAAGGAAAATATTTTAAATACATCCGGAAATCTGAAAACACAATCATGAGTGTATATTTGTGAACATTAATTTATTAGAAGCTTTAAAACAAATTAATTATGTAAATTTGAAAGACGCGTGATGTTTGGGAAAGTTTTGGAATGAGTATATAGGCGCTGATAAGTAGATATAAAAAGAGAGCGATCAAAACTAATAATATAGTTTCGGCTTCAAGTAGATATAAAAAGAAAGCGATCAAAACTAATACTATAGTTTCGGCTTCAGACAGATACATAATCTCCATTATTATAGGGATACTAGCAAAAAAAATATTTTTTTTTGCTAGTATATATAATTGATTTTTAATTTCTCATTCTAATACGAAGTCTAAACAAAATGGTGTTTTCTGTGTTAACCGTCGATTCTGTAGTCTGTGGGGCGTCCATTAGACCAACTCGCACCATCTGTGCGACTTTTAAAATAATGTATGTTTTCTGTAGGAATTCATTAATCATCTGAAAGGTGGATATATTTGCTAGTCTGTATAATAAACACAGTAATTATATTGGAGCTTAATATACATTCATACTGGCATAAACGCTCTTAGAAATTAAATCAAGTCTATTAGGCATTAAGTAGTTGTAACGTATATAATCCAGCCCCCCCCCAAGTCTCTTATTACTTTTTAATGAGCCAATTTTAGGGTGTGATACTTACTGTAAAATTGGCTTATAATATAAAACTGGTAGGATCTCCTCAATGAGGTGTTTATTTACAACCCCACTTCTATGAAATATGGGCTTTTTTTTGATTAACTAGATCATTTGCTGATGTGGTTGCTTCAATAATCATAAACTTTTAGAATCTCGGTGCATTTCGATAAAAAATAGACAAGAAGGCGTTTTTGTTTTGTTTAAAAATTTCAAACTTATATGCCCTGTGGTGAAACGTTCGGTGTTTCGCCTTGTAGACATATTTCACCTTAAATCTTAAGTAAATACACAATAAATAAGAAAATACCAAAAGCAGGTATAACAAGCCGCGCATGCGTGGTCCCCCTCCGTATGTGACTCGATGTGGCGAGTGTAAAATGCAATAAATTTGGGCAATTTGGGGCATTTTTGATCCCTCTTTGACCCCCTGGGGACGCGAACCAGAATTTTTCTGAGGTCAAGGAAGCTCATTTTATATCCAGAACAATTGCCTCTACATTTTGGCCAAGTTTCAGAAAAATTGAATGGATGGATGAAAAGTTATGGGGCAAAAAATGTCATTTTTTGCCATTTCGGGGCCTTTTGACCCCCTGGGGGTTTAACCAGATTTTAAAAAAAAATCGGAGAATGTCACTTTCTAACCTGACCAAAGTTACAACTTCATGCAAAATTTCAGAGAAATTCAATGGATGGTTGTGGAGAAAAATCCGGACGGACGGACATGCCTCAAAACATAAGTCCCCCGATTTTATAAATCGGGGGACCAAAAAATAGAAGAGCCATCTTTTGCACATTTTAAAAACAGAGTTGAGAATTCTCAGCTGAAGAACAGATTTTTACCGAAATATTACGTTACAGAGACCCTCAACATCGGGTGACATTGAGAGCAAGTAAGATTTGTAATTAAAAAATCAATAAATAAATAAATAAATAATAATAATAATAAAAATAATAATAATAATAATAATAATAATAATAATAATAATAATAATAATAATAATAATAATAATTAACGGGAAAAAAACAAAAAAACTCATTTCGCTTTTGTATCCATTTTATTTTGATACTAATTCGCTTATATCCGATTCATCTTTTTATTGGAATGACCCCCAAACATTATCTATATATACTACACACAATACTTCTTTTATAAATATATATATATATATATATATATATATATATATATATATGCAGCATCTTCTCTTGCAGACAAGTATTGTTGAATATAACAGATATAACCTATGTCTGGATATCCTTTGGTAGATCCTTTCAATAGTCCGAATCAGAATCTTAGTTTCGAAGGGGAATTGGCCGATGAATTTGCCATAGTTTTGACTTGTGTCTCAAGTACTTTCAGATCCATCCGGGCACATCTTCAGGGGAATGAGGATAATCAGGTACAGAACATGTGTTATTATTATAGATGGTTTTGGCGGGAATTATATAATAAGTACAAAACTATAGTTAGCATTATAGACATGTTAGTATATTATTACTAGTATTAAAGTTAATTCTGTTAATTACGTTTTTTTTTGGTTTTGATATATATGGCTTCTAATATATGGAGTTTTTGTTTGTTAGTATTTTATTCAGAGATTTTGGTATTTTCTACTAAGAGTTTTCTGAATTCCGATCGAGAGCAGGAATGTTCGTAAGTTAAGTGTTGGGATATGGCGCTAGTATCAGACAAATGCATCGTCAATTCCCCTCCGATTCTGATTCGGACTATTGAAAGGATATCCAGACATAACTTGTCTGTTATATTCAACAATATATATATATATATATATATATATATATATATATATATATATATATATATACAATAATATTTTTTAAATAAATATTAAATATTTAAAATATACCTAGAGACATCGATGTTTCATGCTAACGCAATCTTCAGTCTAGGAACTAATTCTCAACGGTCGGTGGGCGCGAACCCCGAACACAAATCGCCACTGATTCGTAGTCGGAGATCTTACCCGCAGGCCATTGCCAACCAGTTAGTAAATAGAGAGGAATTTTAACTGTAAATAGCAGAATTACTACTACTCACCAAGTAGATAAGAGTGATCTACGAAACGTCGGACCATGCATATAGCTATTTGTACTGCTTGTTATTAAAGCTCCTCGAAAAGTGCCCAGCCTCCGTGGGAGGGGGCTGATAAACAATAATATTTTTTAAATAAATATTTAACGTGTCACCGTTCATCAAGTTCGAAAAGTCACTCGAGGAAAGGATTAATGGTTTGTGTCTGGTGGATGCTGAGCCAAACACCTTGAGGATTGGAGACGATGGTTTGATCTCGGTTGAATTTGATTACTTAATGGGACGACTATATAAGAACTTGTTAACATCGAACTTGACAGCGAACATGTTGTAGTCAACTGGGAAGCAGCCCCGTGGTATTGTGTTCCACAGACGGACAGTTCTTGGAAAGAAACTCTGTTCATGGAAATTCCGTTTGGTTTTAGGTACACAGAGGAGGAAAGTACAAATTATTAACAGTTTTTGTAGCTAGCTATGTTGTTGCTGTGAATGTTTTACAGAGATGGGAGCTCAGTCGATCGTCTACCACGAAATAATGATAGTAGAGAGTAGAGAAAGACTAGCAATGTCTCTTCTGTGAGAAAGAGGCTGTAGGGAAAGAGAAGAGGACACCCCCATTAGATTCTGAAGTCGATTTTGTACTCTGTCAAGGCAGGAGAGAGAGAGAGTGCTCTGAGCGGCACTTTTCCAGCAACAGTACTCCATAAAGTTAGGCATGTGTTTATGTTTCTATATTTCTTTGTATATTGTTAAACTAATGAACCGATCATTATGAAGTATGGAATATATTTTAGGCAACACGGTGAGTAACGTGGTTACATTATTTTTTGTAAACATAAAAATTCAAATGGTTTGAGACCTACCCATAACAGGCCGGCTAAATGTATATCTGACTGCTTAAACTTGGGACCAGTCAGTCACCAGATAAACATTTAGCTTCATTGTCACTGGTCCAAGCAAATTTAATTCCGAAAATATATTTAAACTCATCAAATTTATTTCAGCTGAGGTTCTGTTATTTTGTCATTATTTACATTTGGATTATAAGTTCGTAAGTATACTGTTAAAAGTCAGAATTGAATTTTTTTATTTACATTTAAACAGCTCTGTTCATTGACGAAATATCACTTTTGCTTTTTTATAAGTTAAAAAAAAGGTATTTTCTTTGAGAATTTGTTAATAAATCGTACATTCTTAATTTCAAATCTTTTGTTATATTCTTAGGAAGTATACTATACATGTTTTAAACGGTTTATTTACATGTAAATAGCTCTGTTAATTCACGAAATATCACTTTTACTTTTAAAAATAATTCATTGATTATTTTTTAAATGGTCAGAAAGTGTTGTGTAACAGCCTGTCAAGGCAATTATAATGAGTAAAATAAGGTTCGAGTGCTTCGTCTCCCAAAAGATGAAGATGAGAGAGAAAGATGGTTAAAGGTAATACCAAGAGCTAACACTCCTAACCACTCAGACACTGTTGTTTGTGAAAAGCATTTTCTACCTGGTTATGAAATTGTGTTTGTTATGGGAAAAGCACGACCCAAAGATCCTCCATCAATATTTAATAATTTGCCATCAAGTGTGATACCAAGTCCTTTACCAAAAACAAGGACAACAAAAAAAAAGTTCTGCTTCTGTGCGAAGTGTACAAAATGATGAGTTTGCACATTTCTTTGATAAAGATAGAATTGATAATTTTACAAATTTGTGTGCTGATATTGACAATCATGATCTTGTGTCAGCAGTTACTTTCTACAAATCTAACAATCAACAGTTCATCCAGTTTTGTCATTTTTTTACTGGAAGTATTCCAATTTTTTAAATTAAAATCTTTGAAAACGTAACGTTTGAATGTTCCCATGCAAGTGTAGTCACACACATTTCTTCCCTGTTGAAAAACAGAATAAATAAGTTTTAACATTGGTCTCAAATTGAGGAAGCAATTCGTTACCTTATTAACTTGAACATTGAACTAAAGAAACAGGTTTTGAGACAACATATCGAAGTTATGTCACCACGAATAGTTGGAAAAAGTTTACGAGTCAGAAATGCTTGCCCGAGCATTCAAATATTTTGCCACATCCCGGTCTCTTTATAACAAACTTCGAGATCATTACAAATTACCCAGCATGAAAACACTAGTGAATTGATCTCAAAAGTTTCGAAGGTATATGATCTGAATTTTCTTGGTGATGTGTTCAGCAAACTGTCAAATAAACAGAAAAAATGTATGTAAGTTTATGTTAAAGTGAGTTTACAATACCAAGGGGGGAAGCATATTGGTTGTTGCTAAAGATTCTGAAGAGGCATTAACAAAAACTGTATTGGGTATTATGATCAAATGTTTACATGGTGGACTAAAGTTTTTGATTAAGATGATCCCAGTTGCTAAACTAAATTCGGAATTTTTGTTTCAGAATGTTAGAAATGTTGTTGATTTAGTCAATCATTCATTGCAGTTATTTGTGAAAATAATCGGACTAATCAAGCTTTATTCAATAAATTTGATACTGTTGAAAATAAGCCACGGTTACTAAAATGCTATATACTTGCTTTTCGATTATGTACATATATTTAAAAGTATTCGCAATAACTGGATAACTGAGGCTTGTTAAGAATTGCTATTTTATTCTGATGATATTTTATTCTGATAAATGACAGCAAAATGGAAAATAATGAAACAACTTTTTGCGCACGACAAAAATCAATTTGTTATCAAAACAAACAGAAGTAGTTGCTCTTCCAAAACCAGTTGAGAGACAAAAACTTTCCCACTGTTTGAAAATGTTTTGTGATTAGACTGTAACTGCAATGAAAATTCATCCATTATTACAGGATGATAATACAAGAGAAACTGTTACTTTATTCAAAAAAGTTTTTAAATTTTGGAAAATAGTGAGTGTAAAAAATATATATGGAAGTGTCAAGACAAGGGATCGACTGAAAAGAGTATTATCAGATCGAAATCATGAAAATTTGACATTTCTTGCAAATTTTGGAAGTATGGCAAAACAAATAAGGGGAAAGCAAGGAAAGAGAATAAAATCCTTCACAAGAGACATAAGTATGGCTATCAAGTATATATGTAATGGTTTAATTAATGTTTGCAAACATTTACTTGACAGTGGGTTCAATTTTGTCATTCTTGGAGAATTTATCACTGACTATCTTGAAACTGAATTTTATAAATTGAGACAAGGGTCTGGTGGTACTTATTTTGTTATTGTACAAAATGTTATTCAGAAATTCCATATTCAAAAAATAAAATGACTTCTTCGGTTGAAAGTTGACGTTAGAGAGTATAGCCATGAACAAGGCCATACTTGCTCAAAATGCAGATATCTGTTGGATGAATTGGCATGTAAAACAGTTGATCACCTGCCAGACCTAGAAACTGATATCCCAAAAGATATTAAAATGCTGCTTTTTTTATATAACATGATATATCACACGAAACTTTTAGCTAGGATCATTGCAGTTACCACAGTTACATCTTTACTCTAGGGGTCATTCTTCGTAAAAATATCTTTTGATACTACACTTTGATCTTAGCTAAAAGGCCAACAAGTATTTGCTATTTGATCACTCACTGCGATAAACATCCAGGTTTCTTTACACACAGAGAGAGAGAGAGAGAGAGAGAGAGAGAGAGAGAGAGAGAGAGAGAGAGTAACATGCCAACAAGGTTACTAGTGTAAATAGGTTTTAAAATAATATTGGCCGATTTTGTCATCCTTATTTATATGAAGTTAAGTATGTGTATATGTTTATATATTTCAATGTACAGGATTCACTTCTAAACTAATTAACGGACAATTATGTATTTTAGAATACAGCTACTAAGCGTAAAAGTGGGGAATGTGGGCTATATTTAGTTTAATTTAATTTTATGCAAAGGGGGGGGGGAATCTCTTCGTTAAAATTAAGATACCTCCGATTTTTATGAAATTTTAACGATAGGTATCAGGCATGAATTAATAAATATTATCTAAATTTCAGTTATCTTGGAGTATTTAAAAGGGCTTTTACAGGTATAATATAGGCACACGCTTCCATTTAAAAATTCAAATATTTCAGATTTGCATTAAATTTGATCTATAGTAACTAAGCACCAATTAAGCAAGATTACCTGAATTTCAATTTCTTCTTAATACCCCTTAAGCTTAAGCTTTAATTTTTGTTTACATTTTCTAGGATTAAAATCATGTAATGGATTTTGATCAAAATTAGAATAAGGATTCTAGACATGATGTTAAGAAGTATTATATGTTGATTTTAATCTTCGTAAGGGGATAAAAAAAGTGGTGCAAAACTATTCTGTTCGGTGAATTATTTTTCTCGTCCTGGGACGATTATGTTTCTAGTTATTATATAAAGGAAGTGTTGCATGGACAGTATTGGGAGCTTTCAGATGTGATGATTTAAAGAATCTGAATATGTATATGGTAGAGAAAGAAAAAGTAGAAAGAGAAATAAGAGTTATCTCCTTCATACACTGTTTAAAAAAAACAACCAAACAAACAATGAGATAGTTTTCTTGTTATTTATCTTCTTCCCACAGTGGTAAGATGTGACACAAGGTCGGGAAAGTGGGATTTGAAAAGCCAGCGCCCGAGAAAGTGAGCACTCTGGCCTACAAAAAATGCTTGGGCAGTGCCGTCATCATTCCCCGGTAGGGGCGCCTCAGGCAGTAAGCAATAAACTTACTCCTCCCCAAAGAGGGGAGGCAAAGCCTGGGAGGGTGGACCTCCTAGAACTGCACAGGACAAACCCATAGATCGACGTAATTCAAGCCCCGAGAGCCAAGACAATACCAGTCTATGGGGTGCAGTATCCATCGGAACAGATACCACACTTTGATCTTGGCAAAAAGTTTTCTAATTTACATGGACGGCAACAAAGTAAATGTTTGCATTAACTTTTTAACGTGTATACAATTGAACTTTTATGTCAACTTTTGTAAATAAAGTTTATGTGCAATTTTTTAAAAACATATTTTACCAAGGAAAATTTTTTTCAAACTCTTAAAAATGTGTTTTCTAATGTTTAAATCTATAAGTTTAAAAATGGGCAAATAAATAAAAATTCAAAGCTACAATGAGATTGATTGAATCTCGGGCAACGCCAGGTAGATACAGCTAGCTTTGCAGCTAACTTTGCCCTCGTAGGTGAGGCAAGTTAATAGGAACAGTGCCTAGTTTGTTATTTAAGTAATGGCGGTTGTAAACCGATACCCACAAGCAAAGAACAACCTTGATTGCATATCGAAATGAACCCCAGTCGTAAACATTAAATCAATAATTTATTCAAATTTATTTTTGATAATCTAAAAAGTGTTAAGGCTTTTATCATTAAGTAATTACCAAAAAGAAGTCGTAGATTTTGAATGTCAATCAATCATTTAAAATTAGACCAGAGCACGACCAGAGCACTAATTATTTTGGAGCTGCCATATTAAAACTATAAATTGAATCACTTCGACAACAAAATAAAAGTTAAATAAATTTTTGAAACAGTGTATAAGGGAGATAACTCTTATTAATTAAAACCCGAATTATTTCCCTTACATTAACAATAGTCATCGGTTTTTCTCCTTTTCTTATTCATATTCAAATATTTTTTAAATTCATATTTAAATTTAAACATTTCTTTGCTCCGATATACTTGCTTCCTCCAGAGAGCACAGTTAGACAAGGTCGGGTTTTATTGTGGGGATAAACAAAGTCGCCCAAAAGGGGTACTTTAGATGTGAACATAAATACCTGTATTGTCCAGTCGGAACTCCCTCACGAATGGATTTGCAATAAAATTTTTTCGTCTCCAAAAGGAAGAGGTAATGGCAGGGGATGGCCTCCTGAGGTCGAACATGTACTAGACATTGATCCTAGTTCGAAAGGTGGTTTTATCTACTCCCTTCTTATAGCGGCATGGATCTGGTTATAGTGGGAATCCAGTTCCCTCAAAAGGGTCACTCTGGTTCGACTACAAAATAGTCTGGTCGGTCTCATCGGAATTCTGATCCTTCTTGAGTTCGTGTCAATGATATAAGAGATATTTTTGCTTGTATTTTGTAACAAGTATTTTTCAATTATGTCAAACTTTTTTATTTGCTAAAACAAGGAATTTTATAATTTTTTTTTTTACAAAATGAAGGAATCTTTTTAGTTTGAGATTTTAAGAATATCAGACTTTTATTTACACAAACAAGGACTTTTTATTAACGAACAAAAACCTGAGAACAAAACAATGTTAATTAATGAACACTCATTTTTCATTAGCTTTGGTATAAGCGAAATAAAAGTCCAGTCGAGATATTTAATTTCGACTGGAGTTTGTACATGGTCTACAATATATTCCTTAGTAGTACAAAAACGTTTTCTTTTGATTAATGGATTCCCCAAAATATAAAATTCCAATAACCAATAAAAAAAAGTTGCTTACCTTTACCTAGTCAATAAAAATCGTCTTCTTTAAAAAATGTTTTTCTCATTTACATTAAAGAAAAAAATCTCCCTTGCTTTGCCAGGTTTTGTTAGAATTAGGTTATCTCCCTTACATCATCAACCTGATCTTTAGATGGGCTGAAATTATCGTACGGATGATAGCGTGTCAAAAACAGACCCGTTTAGGAAGGATTGAATCCATTACCCCTCCCCCTAAACAAACGCCTCTAAGCCGCCTCAACAACATGTTCTTACATTTTTTTAGAGGGGGAGGGGGGAAGTAAAAGGATTTAACGTATTGTTCCCCCCCCCAAAAAAAAAATTTGCGTAGCAATTAAAAATATATTTTAGCTTCTTTTCTCGAGCTGCCAGCGTTTGGAACTCCCCCTGCTTCCTGTTTCCCTGACTGTACCAACATGCATACATTTAAATGTAAAATAAACAAACATCTTGTCGTACAAGTCCTCATTTAGGATGCCACCTTTAATTTATGGCCCCTAATCCATAGTAGCCTCTTATGTCTCAGTGGCAGTATGTCTTGTCTGGGGTAAATTCAAGTTAAAAAAAGTAAAATAAAATACATAAGGTATTTCAACGGTTCCATACTACACTTAAACCATTTTAAAAATATTTGTTAAAGACAACCAAAGGACTCTCAGGCAACGACGAGTAGGGACAGCTAGCTATTGATATAGCTTTCTCTCTAATATGATATCGCGGCTTTTGTCTCAAACATATTCATTCGGTATTGTTCCGATTTTGAGAGTTGTATTTTTGTATAAATGTATCTTATATCTTATAATTAAAATAAATAAATATTTATTCTGAATTTAATTTTTTTTTTTAACAACGAGTCACCGTTCAGTAATTCTTGTGTGTACATCGTCCTTCACGACCAGGACAGTTCACCGAATAAAGTTTTTCTGGTGACGTCATTAATAGTGGTTAGTAAAAACCACTGTCAATGAGGAACGGAGATGCCGAAGGAGCTGAGGTGCATGGGTGAGAGCCACTCTTTTTTCAGCAAGTCATCAGAGCGAGTAGACTGACCCCTAAGAATTATTTATTCACTTGGAAATTATTGTTAACAATTTCTGCTATTATGACTTCCAAGAAAACGGCTAGCCCCTATCGATTATTCATTAACTTCGAAATCATTGTTAACTTATCCTTTTTATAGATGTTAAACGCGAAATAAAATAAGAACTTACAACATGGCCGCCAACGATTAAGGCATTGCATTAAAGTTCGACTTTCAAGTCTTTAAAAAATAAATTAGAAATTTATTTCGGGATAAAAAATAAAATTTAAGATTAATTAATAAATTTCATCCAAAATGTGTGCGAAAATCAAACAAAATAAACGAGATCTACAAATAATAATATATTGTAAATAAATTGTTCGTTTAAAAAGAAATCACATATTCAAAGAAATTGTTCGTTTTCAAAAACTTTAATTTCTTAAAAAAATTGTCCGTTTGGACCCCCGTCCCCCCAAAAAAACATGACTGTTATTAATTTATAACAAATGTTTGCTATATTGTAAATAAACTGTTCGTTTTGCAAAAAAGCAAAAGAAAAAGAAAAACACACATTTTAATTTATTTCAATAAATTTTCTATTAATTAATGATTTTGAATTAGTGATTGTGTGTTACTTTACTGAATTCGAAATCTTTCATGTTTGATTTACTTTTCATGTTTGATTTACTTTTAAGTTTAAAATATCCAGAATTGTCTGCCGTAGGCGCTTATTCGTAATACTTCACCACTCACTTTTTTACTGACCAATCTTTTTTCTTTTTTTCGGTGTATCATGACGCTAGAGAATTCCGTGATTTTGGGAAAATTTTAAATTCTTTTTTCTGTGTACAATTACCTATCATGACGCTAGAGAATTCCGGGTTTAATATAATAAAATATAAAAGTAGTTTAATTGCTAGAAATTGAAATTGCTGCTCATTCAGCATTCTGGATTAATGAGAAATCAAGAAAGATCATTTATTCTTTTCGGAAATGAGAGCAACTCTTATAAAATTATTCAGCTAAAACTAATGATAATGAAATGTTCATATAAAGAATAAAACTGCCTAAGAATGGGGATTTGTCTTCTTCTTGTGTTTATTAACTAAGGAATATTTTCATGCAACATAACTGATAGTCTTTTCATTCGATGTAGACTAGGTTGTTATAACAATCAACTCAAACATTCAAAATAATCGGGAAAGAATGAACTTATTTAAAGAATTAATATAAAATCAAACTAACTACTTTTCAAAGAAAAAATGTCATGTTTTAAAAATTCAAAAATTTATGACAACACCATTTTATTATTTAGTATTAATTTAATGTTAGCTGTCTAGCATACGCAAATTACATGAAATAATGCATTTACACTAAGATTTCCAATAAAGTAATGTGCTAATTATATTTCGTGATCGTTAATTAAAACATGCTGTAGATTTCATTAAAATTGGTTGATTTACTGAATTTTGATGAATTTCTAAGTGAAGAGAGGGGTCCAAATGTCTACAGTTTGACAGATCTCGTTTGTTACTTTATAGCATGACGTTATTTTCCAGTGCACTGGCCTAGTTATTACGACGGTCGTGTCTCATTTTTTACTAACCCGCACTCGTTCACCGCCACCGACATTCTTTTGTAAAGTCATAAATTGTGAGCGGAGGCAAACAAAAAAGATAAGAAATCATCAAGATAAAAGATAAACGAGATCAACAGAGTTTTAGCAATTTACCAGATACTCCGAGTGAAAACGGTTCGTCTAGCGTATGTATACTGTATCTGTCCACATAGGTCGCCTATGTTCTGTTTAGATTACGTCATCTGTCTGTTAATTCGATATTTTTGAGGTCATAAAAGATCTCTTTATGCTGTTTCAACCTGTATTAGTGGATGACGTCCTCAATTTGTGACGTAATAAAGGATTTTTCCGGTGTCTTCAGAATCTGTTCAGTGGATGTCGTCATCAATTTGTGACGTAATAAAGGATTTTTCCGGTGTCTTCAGAATCTGTTCAGTGGATGTCGTCATCAATTTGTGACGTAATAAAGGATTTTTCCGGTGTCTTCAGAATCTGTTCAGTGGATGTCGTCATCAATTTGTGACGTAATAAAGGATTTTTCCGGTGTCTTCAGAATCTGTTCAGTGGATGACGTCCTCAATTTGTGACGTAATAAAGGATTTTTCCGGTGTCTTCAGAATCTGTTCAGTGGATGTCGTCATCAATTTGTGACGTCATCTCTTTGTAACGTCTTCCATTGTTCACGAAGACAAGCAAACAAACAAGATCTACAGAGTTTTATAAATATAATAGATAGATAGATCAGCATCAGCCAGCAGCTTTCAACCACAGACTTTTAGAATTATGTAAATCAGCAACAACAGGCAGTTAAGGCGGCTGCTGCTGCTGCGTTAAAAAAATATATATGAAATTCTTTTCTCTTCCCCCCACCTCTCTCATTTTCTCCCTCTTAACAAGATTACCGCCTTTATGTATTTTGTCTTGCATATTCTTGTAGTCGCTTAGATCACGAAATAGCTTCTATTGGTGTTGTTCTTTATCAGTCATGGATACGTCATCGACAATCAGTCTAACAGTGGCTTTGATGTTGTCTGGCTGAGGTATGGTTCTGTTCAGCCCCAGAAGGTACACCCTCCTAGGATTTACCTTCTTGTCGAGAAGGGGTTAGTTTATTGCTAATCGCGTGAGGCGCCTCTACTGGGGAATGCCGACGAGCTGCTCAGTCATTTTTTGTAGACTAAAGTGAACTTCACCTGCTGTGCGGGCTTTTCAAAACCGCACTTGACGTTGTGTCCTCCTGGAGAGGAGGTAAATAAATTCAATACTTAACATCCTCTTCCGGCTTCTCCCCCCCCCCTTTTTGTTTACATAGAATCGGTCAGTGTCATCTGAGGGTGCAGTGCGTTTTGCATGATCATAAGTATCCTTATTGGTAATTCGAGGTAGCATATATATTGCAATGTGTTGCTATTTGAAATGAAAGTGAAATCGTGGTGTATATTTCGTTTTTCGTGTAGTGTTTTGTACCGAGATGACCATGAAGGCATGTATAAAAAGAGGTCAAGGCAGGTTTGAAGAGAATACAATTTGTTTCTTTTCGTAGACTTTGAGACTGCAACAGGAATTAAGAGGCTCAGTGTCAGAAAAAAACCCCCATAAACCTTGAACGATTTTACTATTCTTGTCTAGCCTAAAATAGATTTTGTCTGGAGCCGAAGTGTAACGTTAGCTGGTGACGTTATTTACAGGAGCAAAACTATGCACTAAGAATTAAAATTGTTTCGGAATTTTTTTTTAGATGAGGAGTGTTATTTTATATTATTTGGATTATTCGAACTACTATTTATGGATGCTCGGCGCGAATGCAGACCCCAAGATTAGTGATGGGACGATTTAAATATTTTTCCCGATTCCGATACAATTACCGATTTCGAACTAAATTCCCGATTCCGATACAATTACTAATTACGATTTTTTTAAAAATTTCTAAATATTCAGTTATACAGTCGTTTCTTTTTTGATTTTCTGATTACAGTTAAAACCCGTATAATGTGTGCATATAATTTCGCAAAAGTAAAAATACTCTTGTAGGGGATACGTACATTACACGTGTAGGGTATTTCTAACAATTTTTTTCCTCAAATGGTTCCCCCGTAATTGACTGAAAAATATATAAAGATTTATTTCGGGTTTAAAACAAACCAAATTTGCAGCAGTTTGTCGTAAGTTGACAAAATGTTATTTGAATTTTTTCATAAACAATTGAACATAATCAACCAGGATCTTTTTTTTTTTTAGTAAAACTAGAATAACAATAGACTAGTAAGTAACTTATTTAAAAAAATGAAATACTGCAAAGAGAAAAAGAAATATTCATATTTATACACATGTGTCATTTTTACTTTGCTATTTATTTTATGGTGTAATTTTTACTTTGCCATTTTTTATGGTGTCATTTTTACTTTGCCATTTTTTATGGTGTCATTTTTACTTTGCCATTTTTATGGTGTCATTTTTACTTTGCCATTTTTTATGGTGTCATTTTTACTTTGCCATTTTTTATGGTGTCATTTTTACTTTGCCATTTTTTATGGCGTCATTTTTACCTACATTTTTTATCATAGTCTATTAATTTCAATTTTACTTGTTGTTTAAAATAAATAAGTATTTATCATTTTATCATTAGTACCAGAAATAGAAAATAAGATTTTCAACAACAAAAAAAAAATAAAATAAAATAACATAATCATTTTTGGAATCGAAAATAAGGCTAAAATTCATTCGATTCCGATACCTCCAAAAGTTCCGATTTGTCCGATTCCGATTTATCGTCCCAACACTACTTAAAATCACTTGAAACCCCCAACAAAAAAATAAAAATAAAAACTCTAATCTCTGAATGAAATTTATATTTATTATCTATTAGTAAATGCAAAGCTTTTCGTAAATGAATAGAGTGCTCTTGGTAGTTGTTATTGTTTACATTGACATTAAGATTTCCTTCCTGGCTTGGGTACTGGTGTAGCGGTAAAGTGGATGCAGTCAAAACTTGTCAATGATGTTTCCGCAATTTCAAAAACCTGACGAATAAGCAAAAACAACTGCTGAGAGCACATGTCTTATTTACGAAAAGCTTTGAATTTAATAATAGAAAATACATATAAATTAAATTGAGAAATTATATTTTTTATTTTTCTGCTGAAATCTTACAGTCATACTTTGGGGGTCTGCGTTCGCACAGGATATGCAGAGACGTATTAAACCTTTTTTAATTTATTTTATTTATAACGTGAATATAAATACTTCTAGAAAGTAAACAATTAGAGTAGAAGCAAGGGTTTTTTGTTTTCCTCAATTTTCTAAGACAATGCCGGAACACGGGTCCCGCTAATATATTCATAGAATATTTTTTTTAGTAAATATTAATTATTATTATTACCTACGCATGGGACATCGATGTCTGTAGGTAATAATAATTAATATTTAATAAAAAAAAAATTATATAAATATATTAGCGGCACCAGTGCATATATATATATATATATATATATATATATATATATATATATATATATATTTGATAACCAACTATATGACCTCAATAAACATGGCGCACGCTTCCTCCTCCTGTCGCATGCTTTAAACACCTTCCACGGTTAACATATCTTCTCCTACTGCTACCATCTTTTGAGCCAATAATTTATCTTTTCATAAGCAACCCTTTCGGGCTTACATCACGCACGCTCATCCACCTCCATAATGGTTTTAATAACTCCGACCGCTACTATTCCCCCCACACACTTTTCAGAGTTTACTCAATCTCTTCTACTGCTTCCATCTATTTGTAGCTCATAATTTATCTTTTTATAAGCGGACTTTTGAGCTTTTCTCCTCCTACGTCTACTATTTCAAATATTTGTACTTGTGTGTTATTTTTTATGACCAATGATCCAGAGGAAGTCCTGAAATAAAAACAAAACGTTGATGAATACGTAAATAATATTTATTTTATTTTCTTTTTTCATTTTCCATTATGTTGGAATATTAGCTTCAATTTTCATCATATACCCCCACTTTATATATATATATATATATATATATATATATATATATATATATATATATATATATATATATATATATATATATATATATATATATAATATAAATATAGAGGCTAACAAGCTTTCAAAAACCATGTATTAGATGCGAGTAATTAAATCAAAAGAAAAATAAAAATATTTCGAAACATTTAATAAAATATTTCGAAATACCTTCCGTTTTTTTTTTTCTTCATCTTGATTTTTTTTTTTTTGGCTAATATTTCGCTTGACAAAAACAAGCTTCATCAGAGCCAAGACAAACAAAGGTATAACCTTTTTTTTTTTTCCATAATTTACTTCCTGGTGTTGGTGAAGTGTCACGTCCGGTGTTGTGGACTATTGTTGAAAATGTCTTGTTTTAAATAGAATAGAACTTGAATGCGCATGGTCGCTGCGAGTAATAAATTAGGAAAGTTCATTTTATAAAGCATCTTATGTAAGTTAATATAAATATAGAGGCTAACAAGCCTTCAAAAACCATGTATTAGATGCGAGTAATTAAATCAAAAGAAAAATAAAAATATTTCGAAACATTTAATAAAATATTTCGAAATACCTTCCGTTTTTTTTTTTTCTTCATCTTGATTTTTTTTTTTTTTTGGCTAATATTTCGCTTGACAAAAACAAGCTTCATCAGAGCCAAGACAAACAAAGGTATAACCTTTTTTTTTTTTTCCATAATTTACTTCCTGGTGTTGGTGAAGTGTCACGTCCGGTGTTGTGGACTATTGTTGAAAATGTCTTGTTTTAAATAGAATAGAACTTGAATGCGCATGGTCGCTGCGAGTAATAAATTAGGAAAGTTCATTTTATAAAGCATCTTATGTAAGTTAATATAAATATAGAGGCTAACAAGCCTTCAAAAACCATGTATTAGATGCGAGTAATTAAATCAAAAGAAAAATAAAAATATTTCGAAACATTTAATAAAATATTTCGAAATACCTTCCGTTTTTTTTTTTTTTTCTTCATCTTGATTTTTTTTTTTTGGCTAATATTTCGCTTGACAAAAACAAGCTTCATCAGAGCCAAGACAAACAAAGGTATAACCTTTTTTTTTTTCCATAATTTACTTCCTGGTGTTGGTGAAGTGTCACGTCCGGTGTTGTGGACTATTGTTGAAAATGTCTTGTTTTAAATAGAATAGAACTTGAATGCGCATGGTCGCTGCGAGTAATAAATTAGGAAAGTTCATTTTATAAAGCATCTTATGTATATATATATATATATATATATATATATATATATATATTTCACTTTCAGCAGTAGTTTTGTTAGCTCAGTCGGTAGAGTACCAGACGCCAAATATTGACGCGTGCGTTTGGAATCTCGCTACATCTAGCCACACTGATGAACCACAAAAAGACAAAACAGCTGTCCGTGGATGACTATATTTTATATATACGCTCCTCTATAAGTGTAGCACTCTAGTGGAGGAAATCATAGTTTCTACTTAGTGTAAAAGAAATACTCCCTCGTGAAATTCATTGAGTCATTTCAGTTATCTGTATCGTAATACAATGTAAACGAAATGAATAATTAAATTTAATACGATATAATTTAGTTTTCATTTTCTAGTAGCAGATTATTCGCTAGCTTAATCGGTAGACACCAAAAACGGAGGTGTGGGTTTCGAATCTCGCTACTTCTAGATGTCCTGATGACTCTTGAAAAGACGAAACAGTGGTGGATGACTATACACACACACACACACACACACACACACATACATATATATATATATATATATATATATATATATATATATATACATGCGACCGCCTGCAACCGCCACTCCTACACTAATGAGGATAAGAGAGCCAGAAACGATGTCGTCTGCAGGTGAAAAATACTTTAATATTTAAAACTATAGTGAAACTCCCCTTTAAAGATGTAATAGTCTTAAAAGTAGAGTCCTGTTTGAAATTGAAAAGATTGTTGTCATTTCTGTCATAAGCAAGTTCCGCTCGAGCGTTGAACATTGTAGACGACAAGACATTCCCCCGCCTCCCAGGTAAGTGTACCTTAATTTCGATTACTGTATGTGTCAATTTTCCACGGCTGCGTGGTTCTGAGCGTCTGTCTCGTGATTCTAGCCTAAATCTACGAACTGCGTTCGAGCCCATGCGACCGATTGCAACCGCCACTCCTACACTGATGAAGGTAAGACAGCCTGAAACGATGTCGTCTGTAGGTGAAAAACATTTAATATTTAAAATATATTTATAGTATATATATACATATGTAATACAGAAGATCAGAACAACATCCGTACTGTAGGTTCTTGATCTTCTGTAATACATATATAAATAAATATTACGCTCTGATTTTTTATTTCTCTTCATAATTTAGCACTCTGCTGAGGTTCTCTCCCACTACACTTATATATATATATATATATATATATATATATATATATATATATATATATATATATATAGGTTGACGCCATTCCCTGTCGGGCGTGACTACAATCATTTCAGCTTGCCGATGATTCCACTGGGCACGGAGATTTACTAAAGATATCTAAATCTGCCCTTTTGTATGAAACCGCGGTATATTACTGAAATATGTAATATACAGTATCTAAATGAATTATATTAGCTCTCTTATATGATCGAGCACTTTATTTGATTTCTTTTCATATACAACCTGACACACACACACACTCTCTCTCTCTCTCTCTCTCTCTCTCTCTCTCTCTCTCTCTCTCTATATATATATATATATATATATATATATATATATATATATATATATATATATATATAATACACATTAAGAACATGTTTCAATCGTAGATTGATAGGCTGGATTTCCTCTTGAGGAAATTTCCTGAGGAAATCAAGCCTAGAAACCTACGATTGAAAAATGTTCTGGGCGTGTAGCCATATGTTTACATAAATAACACCTTCATAATATATAAATAGCTCTATTTATAATTAAGCATTATTATATAAACAAAGTAAATATACTGCGTATTTTTACCCTGTATATACAAATCTTATCTGGGTTACTATATATACGTATACACATTATTTGTCGGCCTCAAATTTAGGCTGGGCATTGTAGTGAGTAGTATTAACACAGCCGTCATCGTAGCTTTAATGCATGTTCCTTCAGCAGTTGATCATTCTTGATGACCGCTGCCTTAATGGTTTAATCTCTCGCTGGCTTATCAGGTTGTTTATAGTGGCCGTGTGGCTAAAGCGTCGGAATTTGTTCCGGGGTTCGAGTCCTGCGACCGGTATGAATAATCATCTCTACACTGACGCTTCCCGCAAGGATAAAACTTATACGCATCTTGGTCCTTTGGCTAAGATCAAAGTGTAGTATCTGTTCCGATGGATGCTACACCCTATAAACCGGTACCGTCTTGGCCTTCGGGTCTTGATTCCGCCGGTCTGTGGGGTTTTCCTGTGCAGTTCCAGAAGGTCAACCCGTCCAGGCTTTGCCTCCCCTCTTTGGGGTGGAGTAAGTTTATCGCTTACTATCTGAGGCGCCCCTACCGGGGAATGCCGATGGGGCTGCCCAGGCATTTTTTTGTAGGCCAGAGTGCTCATCTTCTCGGGCGTTGGCTTTTCAAATTTCACTTTCTTGACATTGTGTCACATCTTACCGCTGTCAGAAGAAGCTAAAAAAAAATTATTATATATATATATATATATATATATATATATATATATATATATATATATAGCATACAGATTGCCTACTTTGGAAAATAACAAGATCAACATAGCTTGCTTCGGTCATCGTTATTTAAAGTCAAATAATAATCATGACTTGACCCCATTTCATGGAATTGGGTCAGATCGTTTGGTTTTGGTCTTTTTTCCTTTTTCTAAATTAATCTGCAAATGCTATTCCACTTTCATTCTTACTGATCCATGAAATTCATTACATGAGCAAAGTCACCCTATTTGTTGTTTCAACGATAATATAGCTTCTTTAATTGCCCCATCCCCACCGTTCTTTGTACATAGCTGATAATACTACCTAAAGTACCCATCTACGCTAGGTTTATCAAATTTCCAATCCTATCATGTGTCTAGTGCCAGGCAAGATTTCCATGGACAGAGCTTCGTTGCAAGAGCTTCTCACCCATGGAACACATGACCGCAGGACTGTTTCCTTGCTAATTACAACCTTGTCGTCTTCAAATCAAATGTCAGCACATTCTTGTTATAGACTGTCCCCAAAGTAGCCAAACGCAGTTCATACCACTGATCAATTTTACTACACCTAGTGTTCCTCATATTTCGGCTGGCAATCAGTCCCATCCTATTAACCCTTATTCTCAATTATCCTCAAGTGGCCATTGGTCTTGATAAGTGATGTTCTCAATAGTAAAACAGAGGTTATGATATCCCTTCACTTGGATGTCTTTGTTAACCTATCTATTATCTTTCGGAATTTTTAAATGAAGATTGATAATTTGTATTATTTGGATTATTCGGACTACTATTCTCATCTTGGATGTTATACACGCAACGTTTCGGCTGATCTAACTATCTGACGTTCTTCAGATGCATCTTTTTAGATTCGGGAATCTATCTCGACGTAATTCTGAACTATACTTAATCCACGGGGGTAGATTGTTCTCATTCCGTCAGCAGTAACCTTGTAGAAGTGTTTAATAAGTATTTTCTTATTTTATTCTTAGTCAGTATCTCTTGTAGTGAGGATTGAGACTGTCACTTAGAACTGACTGCACTCAACGCTCATATCCGTTGCGCCAGGTGTCTATGTGGATTAAATAGAGTGTTCGGTTCGAAATTCCATATAAATTCCCGAGTTCGACATAAATATTTCCAAGTTCGAAAAAGCACTTAAAGAAGGTCCGTGATTACATCGGCCGAAACGTTGTGAGAGTAACATCCAAGATGAGAATAGTAGTCCGAATAATCCAAATAATACATATCTATCTATTGTTATATTACATTTATTATATAAAATGTGAGTTCATCAACGTTTGTTTCCCTAAGGCTTTTCCCGATACACTTGTGTTATTAACAAAGATCATGCTAAAATATACATTAGTTCTGGAATTGAGTTATGTTTGAAAAAAAAACTTTTTTAATTAGAAGAAATTTTGCTGTGAGTGTTTTACAGATGGGGAATCAGAGATCGGAGCCAAGTCGAGCACCTACCATAACAATAACGATAGAGTAGAGAAAGACTAGCAAGGTCACTTCTTGTCAGCTAAATATATTTTTGAATAAATAAAAGACACGTTTTAATCTCTAAATTTGTCTGTATATTTTAACAATTTAAATCATTTTGAAATAAATAATTTACTTAGTTGGAAAATCCTCGAGCGCAGAAATCACTACACATAACCAACAGACGACAACCACCCACAAGTAAGTTGAAATAGAAATAGGAAAAAAATAGAGAACATTACACGAGCCCAATGGAACTGAAACTGTCTTAATCCCATAATCTAACCCCCTAAACACACACAGTAGTCAGCACTAGCATCGGCTAGTGCCACACAAAATGATCGTGAGGAGTTACGGAGGATGGAAAGGCACAGGTGGGAGATCACTAAACAGACATTCACTAGAAGGGTGTTGGGAGTACTAGATAATTCATTTTAAATTCATTCAAATTCATCTATTGCAACTCAAATTCGTTCTTAATGGCAAACGGCTATTGTGATAACGTAAAGTGATTTGCAATGGTTATAAAAATAAGCGGAGAGTGCCGAAAATCTGGGGACTCCTAGTGAGTAAATAATACTAATAAGGTACTTATGCAGTTTACGGATCGGGCTGAAATAATAACGTTATTATTTAGGAAGTCATTCTTAAAATGGGGAAGGGGCTTTATTAACTATTCTGTACTTTCACCTAACAATTTAATAAATAACAGATACCATAAAAATTTAATTTAACTTGAAAATCGCATCTAAAAAATAGCTCGGTTCGTAAACTACACCACCACCACCACGACAACCACCACTTATACCGCCGCCAACAACAACAACAACAACAACAACAGCAACAACAACAACAACAACAGCAACAACAGCAACAACCCCAACAACAGCAGCAACAACAACAACAGACGGATACCAAATCTCCATTAGTTATAGATTTCACTTAAATTTGATTTATTATTTAGTGACATTTGTAAATATAGTCTGCAATACGATACATTTCTGTTTGGAAAGTTTTAGTCTTTTATACTTGAACATGATTAGGCGAATTTTAGAACGGGTTACAGAAGAGTAACGTGTTCATATGTGAAACATGTAGGCCCTTTAAAATCATTCGGTTGGAAGGAAATTTCTGTCTGTTCTTTAAGGCTGAAAAAAAAAACAACACACACTATCCTATTAAATCGCCGGCATATTCCATAGACATAGCGCTCTTAACGATGTCGTCCAACGGCCCCTAGACGTCGCTAGCTTCTTCCCAATCTTTGAACAGGTAGGCTTCGATAGAGGGGATGGCAAACGTACAGACGGCCTGACGGTGTTTCCCTTCTAAAATGACGCTAATATGGGATGCGACTTGCGTCGAAACTTTTGCAACCTCGTCAATAACTGAATCGGCGACAAACACTTGACATGTGACAGTGTCAGCAGAGAACCGAAAGTGATGAAAATACGTCGGTCTTCTCGACAGATTTGCATTCAAACCGATCGCCGTAGAGACCAGTGGAGCGGTTGGTTCCGCCATGCGGGACTTCCTCAAACGTCCGGGTCTATCAAGGACACACCACACCGAGAATCATCGTGAATTTACTTGGCTGTACGAGTACACCGCTATCGTTATTATACGAGGGAACGTTTCGGCCTGCCATCGGCCAGCAATAGATCCGATTAAACTGTGTGATGATCTGGATGTATCCACAAAAGCTTTTTAAAATTTCGTCGTTAACACATTTTATTTAGAATAAGACGGTAACAATGTAAATGTTTACATGAACATTGTATTTATAAATAGACGGTCAAAATGTAAATGTTTACATGAACATTTTATTTAGAATAGGACGGTAACAATGTAAATGTTTACATGAACATTTTATTTAGAATAGGACGGTAACAATGTAAATGTTTACATGAACATTTTATTTAGAATAGGATGGTAACAGTGTAAATGTTTACATGAACATTTTATTTAGAATAGGATGGTAACAGTGTAAATGTTTACATGAACATTTTATTTAGAATAAGACGGTAACAATGTAATTGTTTACATGAACATTTTATTTAGAATAAGACGGTAACAATGTAATTGTTTACATGAACATTTTATTTAGAATAGGACGGTAGCAATGTAACTGTTTACATGACCATTTTATTTAGAATAGGACGGTGACAATGCAAATGTTTACATGAACATTTTATTTAGAATAGGAACGTAACAATGTAAATGTTTATATTAACATTTTATTTAGAATAGGACGGTAACAATGTAAATGTTTACATGAACATTTTATTTAGAATAGGACGGTAACAATGTAAATGTTTACATGAACATTTTATTTAGAATAGGATGGTAACAGTGTAAATGTTTACATGAACATTTTATTTAGAATAAGACGGTAACAATGTAATTGTTTACATGAACATTTTATTTATAACAGGACGGTAACAATGTAAATGTTTACATGAACATTTTATTTAGAATAGGATGGTAACAGTGGAAATGTTTACATGAACATTTTATTTAGAATAAGACGGTAACAATGTAATTGTTTACATGAACATTTTATTTAGAATAGGACGGTAGCAATGTAACTGTTTACATGACCATTTTATTTAGAATAGGACGGTGACAATGCAAATGTTTACATGAACATTTTATTTAGAATAGGAACGTAACAATGTAAATGTTTATATTAACATTTTATTTAGAATAGGACGGTAACAATGTAAATGTTTACATGAACATTTTATTTAGAATAAGACGGTGACAATTTAAATGTTTACATGAACATTTTATTTAGAATAGGACGGTAACAATGTAACTGTTTACATGAACATTTTATTTAGAATAGGAACGTAACAATGTAACTGTTTACATGAACATTTTATTTAGAATAAGACGGTCACAATGTAAATGTTTACATGAACATTTTATTTAGAATCGGACGGTAACAATGTAAATGTTTACATGAACATTTTATTTAGAATAGGAACGTATCAATGTAAATGTTTACATAAACATTTTATTTAGAATACGACGGTCAAAATGTAAATGTTTACATGAACATTTTATTTAGAATAGGACGGTAACAATGTAACTGTTTACATGAACATTTTATTTAGAATAGGAACGTAACAATGTAAATGTTTATATTAACATTTTATTTAGAATAGGACGGTAACAATGTAAATGTTTACATGAACATTTTATTTAGAATAGGACGGTAACAATGTAAATGTTTACATGAACATTTTATTTATAATAGGACGGTAACAATGTAACTGTTTACATGAACATTTTATTTAGAATAGGACGGTAACAATGTAAATGTTTACATAAACATTTTATTTAGAATAGGACGGTAACAATGTAAATGTTTACATGAACATTTTATTTAGAATAGGACGGTAACAATGTAACTGTTTACATAAACATTTTATTTAGAATAGGACGGTAACAATGTAAATGTTTACATGAACATTTTATTTAGAATAGGACGGTAACAATGTAACTGTTTACATGAACATTTTATTTAGAATAGGAACTTAACAATGTAAATGTTTACATGAACATTTTATTTAGAATAGGACGGTAACAATGTAACTGTTTACATGAACATTTTATTTAGAATAGGAACGTAACAATGTAAATGTTTATATTAACATTTTATTTAGAATAGGACGGTAACAATGTAAATGTTTACATGAACATTTTATTTAGAATAGGACGGTAACAATGTAAATGTTTACATGAACATTTTATTTATAATAGGACGGTAACAATGTAACTGTTTACATAAACATTTTATTTCGAATAGGAAGGTAACAATGTAACTGTTTACATGAACATTTAATTTAGAATAAGACGGTCACAATGTAAATGTTTACATGAACATTTTATTTAGAATCGGACGGTAACAATGTAAATGTTTACATGAACATTTTATTTAGAATAGGAACGTATCAATGTAAATGTTTACATAAACATTTTATTTAGAATACGACGGTCAAAATGTAAATGTTTACATGAACATTTTATTTAGAATAGGACGGTAACAATGTAACTGTTTACATGAACATTTTATTTAGAATAGGAACGTAACAATGTAAATGTTTATATTAACATTTTATTTAGAATAAGACGGTAACAATGTAAATGTTTACATGAACATTTTATTTAGAATAGGACGGTAACAATGTAAATGTTTACATGAACATTTTATTTATAATAGGACGGTAACAATGTAACTGTTTACATGAACATTTTATTTAGAATAGGACGGTAACAATGTAAATGTTTACATAAACATTTTATTTAGAATAGGACGGTAACAATGTAAATGTTTACATGAACATTTTATTTAGAATAGGACGGTAACAATGTAACTGTTTACATGAACATTTTATTTAGAATAGGACGGTAACAATGTAAATGTTTACATGAACATTTTATTTAGAATAGGACGGTAACAATGTAACTGTTTACATGAACATTTTATTTAGAATAGGAACTTAACAATGTAAATGTTTATATTAACATTTTATTTAGAATAGGACGGTAACAATGTAAATGTTTACATGAACATTTTATTTAGAATAGGACGGTAACAATGTAAATGTTTACATGAACATTTTATTTAGAATAGGACGGTCACAATGCAAATGTTCACATGAACATTTTATTTAGAATAAGACGGTGACAATATAAATGTTTACATGAACATTTTATTTAGAATAGGACGGTAACAATGTAACTGTTTACATGAACATTTTATTTAGAATAGGACGGTAACAATGTAAATGTTTACATGAACATTTTATTTAGAATAGGACGGTAACAATGTAAATGTTTACATGAACATTTTATTTAGAATAGGAACTTAACAATGTAAATGTTTATATTAACATTTTATTTAGAATAGGACGGTAACAATGTAAATGTTTACATGAACATTTTATTTAGAATAGGACGGTAACAATGTAAATGTTTACATGAACATTTTATTTAGAATAGGACGGTCACAATGCAAATGTTCACATGAACATTTTATTTAGAATAAGACGGTGACAATATTAATGTTTACATGAACATTTTATTTAGAATAGGACGGTAACAATGTAACTGTTTACATGAACATTTTATTTAGAATAGGACGGTAACAATGTAAATGTTTACATGAACATTTTATTTAGAATAGGACGGTAACAATGTAACTGTTTACATGAACATTTTATTTAGAATAGGAACTTAACAATGTAAATGTTTATATTAACATTTTATTTATAACAGGACGGTAACAATGTAAATGTTTACATGAACATTTTATTTAGAATAGGACGGTAACAATGTAACTGTTTACATGAACATTTTATTTAGAATAGGAACGTAACAATATAAATGTTTACATGAACATTTTATTTAGAATAGGACGGTAACAATGTAACTGTTTACATTAACATTTTATTTAGAATAGGAACGTAACAATATAAATGTTTACATGAACATTTTATTTAGAATAAGACGGTGACAATGTAACTGTTTACATGAACATTTTATTTAGAATAGGACGGTAACAATGTAAATGTTTACATGAACATTTTATTTAGAATAGGACGGTAACAATGTAAATGTTTACATGAACATTTTATTTAGAATAGGACGGTAACAATGTAAATGTTTACATAAACATTTTATTTAGAATAGGACGGTAACAATGTAAATGTTTACATGAACATTTTATTTAGAATAGGACGGTAACAATGTAACTGTTTACATGAACATTTTATTTAGAATAGGACGGTAACAATGTAAATGTTTACATGAACATTTTATTTAGAATAGGACGGTAACAATGTAACTGTTTACATGAACATTTTATTTAGAATAGGAACTTAACAATGTAAATGTTTATATTAACATTTTATTTAGAATAGGACGGTAACAATGTAAATGTTTACATGAACATTTTATTTAGAATAGGACGGTAACAATGTAACTGTTTACATGAACATTTTATTTAGAATAGGAACTTAACAATGTAAATGTTTATTTTAACATTTTATTTAGAATAGGACGGTAACAATGTAAATGTTTACATGAACATTTTATTTAGAATAGGACGGTAACAATGTAAATGTTTACATGAACATTTTATTTAGAATAGGACGGTAACAATGTAACTGTTTACATGAACATTTTATTTAGAATAGGACGGTAACAATGTAAATGTTTATATTAACATTTTATTTAGAATAGGACGGTAACAATGTAAATGTTTACATGAACATTTTATTTAGAATAGGACGGTAACAATGTAAATGTTTACATGAACATTTTATTTAGAATAGGACGGTCACAATGCAAATGTTCACATGAACATTTTATTTAGAATAAGACGGTGACAATATAAATGTTTACATGAACATTTTATTTAGAATAGGACGGTAACAATGTAACTGTTTACATGAACATTTTATTTAGAATAGGACGGTAACAATGTAAATGTTTACATGAACATTTTATTTAGAATAGGACGGTAACAATGTAAATGTTTACATGAACATTTTATTTAGAATAGGAACTTAACAATGTAAATGTTTATATTAACATTTTATTTAGAATAGGACGGTAACAATGTAAATGTTTACATGAACATTTTATTTAGAATAGGACGGTAACAATGTAAATGTTTACATGAACATTTTATTTAGAATAGGACGGTCACAATGCAAATGTTCACATGAACATTTTATTTAGAATAAGACGGTGACAATATAAATGTTTACATGAACATTTTATTTAGAATAGGACGGTAACAATGTAACTGTTTACATGAACATTTTATTTAAAATAGGAACTTAACAATGTAAATGTTTATATTAACATTTTATTTAGAATAGGACGGTAACAATGTAAATGTTTACATGAACATTTTATTTCGAATAGGACGGTAACAATGTAAATGTTTACATGCACATTTTATTTAGAACTAGCAGGACCCGTGTCCCGGCGTTGCCCGGGGAAATATTACAGCCTGATTTAAATTTTTAAGTTAAATGAATAGATTCAGAAAATAAATCATTTCACTGGAAGTAATTTAGGTAATTAAAATTGGATTTAACATGGAGCTGTGCGCTAGCGTTCTTGTGTTTGTTCTAACAGATGTCTCCTTTATAGTTGTAAAAGTTATTCGTACAAAGCTCTTGAACATCCGACATAAAACTGCCCATGGCTAAAGCAAGGTGAAGTCAAGTTTAGACCCACCACTGCCAATGATTGTCCTTGGAACTTGTTAATTGTCATGGCAAATCACAATTTAACTGGGAACTGAAGCCTTTTAAATTTTATTGCAGAATTCGACGGAATAATGGGTATTCTGGGAAGGAATGTCAGTTTGCCCCTTGCCAAAGCAGTTAGTATTACAGCTTCTATCACATGAGGTTGCATGCATTTAACACAATCTCGTTCCATTACATAGCCTTGGAGCATGAAGATTCCGGAGTAACATAATTGGGCACCCAGCTTTCAGCTGTGTGTTGGCATACCAGGCAATTCTAATGAATCTAAAAATTCTGTAGGGTATTGTACAGCCTGGACGCGATCGAGAATGGAATCCACAGAAGTGAACGTTACAGTTTTAATGTACTTCCACAAATATGGCAATTTAATGCAAGCATTAAGCTCATCAGGGGGACTTCTACGTGGAACAATAGGAAACGTTTGTCGGAAGTCACCTGATAATAATAGTGTTATGCCACCCATAACAGTATCACGTCTCTTGAGATCACTCAATGTTTTATCTAGAGCCTCGACCGCTTGTTTATGTGCCATTGTACATTCATCCCATACGATGAAGGAACAATTCTGTAAGACTTTTGCTGAATCTGACCCTCTTTCTATTTGACAAATTGGATCAGCATCTTTTGTTAGATAATGGCAAGTTAAATGTGGAGTGAGCTGTCCTACCACCAGGAGTACCTCCGGGTGCATCAAGGAATATAAGGCTACCTTGCTGATCTTCTTCAGTATTAACTACAGTACGAAAAATATGAATTTGCTCATTATTTAGTCGTGCGATACCATCTCGAACAATTGATGCTTGCTCATGAGGTTGATAACTAATTTCACGCGTTCATGCAGTAATGACCGGATGTGTATTAGATCGATTAGGTGAGGTAAGACCCAATTTTGTGAGTGGTTTACCATTGATCTTATAAGTCATATCTTCGATATGAACTAAAGCCATATTGAAGATGTCGTCTTAAAATGTTATATCAACTTCAGGCTGTTGATTGTGTTTCCTAAGAAGGAAATCTTCACTAAAAGCTTATTTGTGTGCATCCCAAAGTCGTTTCGGATGAGACACTGCACATGATGTCAACATGATGGCAAACAAATGTCTCAAATTGTCGGCAGATTCAGATATAGATGCTTCCTGTAATGTAGCATTCCAGTGGTTATCATCCTCAAGTAGTCCATGTGCACTACATGCATCCCTGAATGTAGTCATAACTTGACCATTGATCGTTTTTAGGTCATTAAAGCTCTGTGAACCTCTAACATTGTGTAGAAGCATTCTCAAACAGAAGCAGTCAAATTGATTTGGATGCACGGTATATACCCTGCCCCAACACTTCTGTTCTTTTAACGCACGGATAGCCTGGAACTGGCTTACCCTGTAACCGTCGCTTGAAGACCTTAGTTTTAGTGTCCCAGGTATAATAAACTGGAACTTCTCAGTACAAAAGTGTACGTGGAAAAAAATGTGTTTGACACAATGTAAAGAAAGTTGTTAGAGTGGTTGAAGGTGGATTTGCAACTCTATCTGCTGCAGTACTTTCAGTAAAGTATATACGCTGTCCATTTTCTAGATGAACTGATAGGTGAATAACTGGGGGGGATGATGTATATGTATGTGAAAGTTAAGTATTCTCCAAATGGCTTCATTGGTTGATATGTAACGTCCCGTATCGTATCTCTTAACTTCATCATGAGCATTACTTTCAATTGTGAAGATAGCTTGATCACTACCCTTATTTACATATTTACAAATGTATTTTATTGATTTCATGCTGTTGCAATATTCAACATTGATATGTGCATCAAACATCTGACGAAGCAGTTTATTATGTGGTACAACCCATCGGTTATCTACAGGAACTGTTATGTTGGCAGGTAGGGTAAGTGTCGTCTCAAAACCTCCAGCTAAAGGTGATAGTCGTCGATATTGTGAGTAGCCATTTGTATCCGATTGAGTTTCACTCAAGCTCTTACTGCAGTGTCCATCTTTGAGACAGAGTGAACCTCTGTTTCCATGAACCATATGGTGCCTAATGAAATCATGTAAAACCGGATCTGCCACTGGATCTTGAATTATCGCACTGATAACTGAATCTATGTCAGAGGATTTCAATTTTTATCCTCTTTTCTGCCATTCAACAGTGTACATGTATAAACAATAGCAAGCAATTAAAAGTAAAGATGATTGTCTGCATGTAATGTTATAACAAAAATGTTTTTATTACTTATTGTTATGCCCCCCCGTACACATGGTGGACCGTACATTTGCTCGCCAGAAGGTGAATCGTAACGTATTTTGCTCACGTGACTCAATCGCAATCATGAAAAAAAATAGAGAATAGTCTTCATTATTAAAAATAAGCATATAATCGTAATTTTAGTGCCCCACCCCCCATCCGAATACAAATTGTAATGCTCTGCAGCCTACATTAATTATATTTGTGTGTTTCAGTGGATTTTAATGGGGCTATGTAGGCCTCTGTAATTTTCCAAGGGCCCTTATCACAGACAGAGCCGGTGTTTAAAAAAAAATAAAAATAAAATTTCTGGTGAAATCAAAATAAATTGCTTTCAGTATATATCGGACAGGCTTCGTTTAACTCTATTAATTTTCATATTAATATTATATTCCCCATCGGTGGGTTAGTGTTTACGACGTTACAGTTTTTGGCGTTCGATCCCATTCTACTAAAACGATTTTTTTTTTAATGTTAAACATTTGTCAACACGGTAGCACGGGGGACTTAAAATTCTATCAGAATAGTCAATAGTGATCGTATAAAACGAAAATTTATAATGTAAAATGAAAAATGCAGTCTGGCATTTCAGGTTGACTCGTTGGAATGAAGTTGTTTGAACTTTATGTAAATAAGGAAAACGTAAATGTTTTTATTAATTGTTAGAGTTGAATTATATTTTGAAATTATTATAATATGAAATATCAGAATTATTCAATTTTTGTTTCGTATCGTAGCATGTTTTCGATTGTGAAGGTGGTCGGATTAATGTAATCAGTTATTCGATTACTGTGAATTGTTACGAAAGAAGAATAACTGAATGATATTCGTCTAATCTGTAAGCGCGGTGGTTTGTTATCTTTCTTTAAAAAAATGTATCTAATCGGTTTGTTTGTTTTGTTACTTGTCTCAAAGTATTTAACGGTGAGGGAATTCTTCCCAAATAAGTTAATCGATTTCGACCATGTTTTTTTTTATGAAGTAACATTTTCGCAAAGTAGGTAACAGTGAATTTTAAAACGAAAATGTTATGATTTTAGATCTCGTTTTGATCTGAAGACGCCGTCATACTGTCTAGCATGTGTTACCATGGCGACCGCCACCCAAGTCGGCCTTGTTTACATGATTCCCGACCGCGTTTGTGTTGGTTGTTCATGTGCTAGGGTCACTGTGGCCAAAAATTGTCACAAAAATACAGCTGGGCCCAGTGAAGAAGAAGGTTTTTTTTCCTTATACAGGAAGAAGAGATTATGAAAGGGGGGGGGGGGAAGAAAATAATCTCCGATCATCCAAGAACTTTAACAGTGACTCTCGGTTCTTCTCCAACAATAACAACACCGAACATCGCCGACAACATATCGTCTGCTACGGCAACCAATTCAACAACAGCAACTATTCGTACTACTGCTACGACCATGCCAGTCGTACCAGCGTCAAACATTCAACAACAACTATTTGCACTACTGCTACGACCGCGTCGTCTTACTCACTAACTGCAGACTTACTCTTACTGCTACTACCGCTGTCAGTAATAAGACGAAATACGTGATATAAACAATTTGATCTCTCCGATATTACTCACGGAAAATTGTTTCCCATTGTTTAAAAAATAAAGCTTTGAGTTCCAATTTTAATCCTGAGTTGTCTATTACTATCTGCTTGTCACCATAAGCTTTCTATATGATACGTGTAAACTGAGGGTCCCCCAGGCAGAAACATAAAAGTTATTTGAAATATTGTTTAGTATGTAATATAATATGAAACTTGTTACTAATGTAAACTGATCTGATTGAGGCTTGCGAAGAGTAAACTAATGGAAAAGTAAGTAATACATATAAAATCGAATAAGAAATGTTGTACTTTCTGTCAGAAGTGTACTAATGTATTTATTAGCACAATGAAGTTGAATAAATCGTCGTGTTTGTGATTGTCATTGTGTTCAGTTTAATGTAATCTGTTATTCGCTAACGTGTAAATGCTACGTAGCAAGAATAATAGAATGTCAATCGATTAATCCGTAACAGGTTTTTTGTAACATAGTACGCTAGTCAGATGTATTGAAGGGAGCGTCTGTTATATTTTCTGTGCAACTTATGCTACTGTGTGGTGAGGTGAAGGCATATTTAACGTAAATAATAAGTTTTAAATTATCCGTTGTGTATTTGTTCCCGGTGTAGACTGGTAGCGTGAGAGGAGTAAAATGTTAGAGAGAAATGTTCTTGCTACTACCTGTATGGTGTCTGGTTTGGGGAGAGTGACTGAGTGAGGAACGAAAATAACAATTTGCCCGAGGTGGGTGTAATAGTTTAGAGTTTGCTAAGAACACGCTCGAGCGAATAAATTTAGTGTTGTAGTGATTGTAGTAACCTATTGAGTTCGAGTTTATTTTCCTATTCGACGCGAAGGTACAGGGGAAATAACGTCTTTACTTTATATATAAGATACGACGGTAACAATGTAAATGTTTACATGACATTTTCTTAACAATAAGGCGGTAACAATGTAAATGTTTACATGAACATTTTATTTATAATAGGACGGTAGCAATGTAACTGTTTACATAAACATTTTATTTCGAATAAGAAGAAAACAATGTAACTGTTTACATGAACATTTTATTTAGAATAAGACGGTCAAAATGTAAATGTTTACATGAACATTTTATTTAGAATCGGACGGTAACATTGTTAATGTTTACATAAACATTTTATTTAGAATAGGAACGTAACAATGTAAATGTTTACATTAACATTTTATTTAGAATACGACAGTCAAAATGTAAATGTTTACATGAACATTTTATTTAGAATAGGACGGTAACAATGTAAATGTTTACATGAACATTTTATTTAGAATCGGAAGGTAACAATGTAAATGTTTACATGCACATTTTATTTCGAATAGGAAGGTAAAAATGTAAATGTTTACATGAACATTATATTTAGAATAGGAACGTAACAATGTAAATGTTTACATGAACATTTTATTTAGAATAGGAAGGTAACAATGTAACTGTTTACATGAACATTTTATTTCGAATAGGAAGGTAACAATGTAAATGTTTACATGAACATTTTATTTAGAATCGGAAGGTAACAATGTAAATGTTTACATAAACATTTTATTTCGAATCGGAAGGTAACAATGTAAATGTTTACATGAACATTTTATTTTGAATAGGAAGGTAACAATGTAAATGTTTACATGAACATTTTATTTCGGATAAGAAGGTAAAAATGTAACTGTTTACATGAACATTTTATTTCGAATAGGAAGGTAACAATGTAAATGTTTACATGAACATTTTATTTCGAATAGGAAGGTAACAATGTAAATGTTTACATGAACATTTTATTTAGAATCGGACGGTAACAATGTAAATGTTTACATGAACATTTTATTTCGAATCGGAAGGTAACAATGTAAATGTTTACATGAACATTTTATTTTGAATAGGAAGGTAACAATGTAAATGTTTACATGAACATTTTATTTCGAATCGGAAGGTTACAATGTAAATGTTTACATAAACATTTTATTTTGAATAGGAAGGTAACAATGTAAATGTTTACATGCACATTTTATTTAGAATAAGAAAGTAACAATGTAAATGTTTACATGCACATTTTATTTAGAATAAAAAGGTAACAATGTAACTGTTTACATGAACATTTTGTTTCGAATCGGAAGGTAACAATGTAAATGTTTACATGAACATTTTATTTCGAATAGGAAAATAACAATGTAAATGTTTACATGAACATTTTATTTCGAATAGGACGGTAACAATGTAAATGTGTACATGAACATTTTATTTAGAATCGTAAGGTAACAATGTAACTGTTTACATGAACATTTAATTTCGAATAGGACGGTAACAATGTAAATGTTTACATGAACTTTTTCTTTAGAATCGGTAGGTAACAATGTAAATGTGTGCATGAACATTTTATTTAGAATCGGAAGGTAACAATGTACACTGTTTACATGAACATTTAATTTAGAATAGGACGGTAACAATGTAAATGTTTACATGCACATTTTATTTATAATAGGACGGTAACAATGTAACTGTTTACAGGAACATTTTATTTAGAATCGGACGGTAACAGTGTAAATGTTTATATGAACATTTTATTTAGAATCGGACGGTAACAATGTAAATGTTTACAGGAACATTTTATTTAGAATCGGACGGTAACAATGTAACTGTTTACATGAACATTTTATTTAGAATAGGACGGTAACAATGTAAATGTTTACATGAACATTTTATTTAGAATAGGACGGTAACAATGTAAATGTTTACATGAACATTTTATTTCGAATCCGAAGGTAACAATGTAAATGTTTACAGGAACTTTTTCTTTAGAATCGGAAGGTTACAATGTAAATGTTTACATGAACATTTTATTTAGAATCGGACGGTAACAATGTAAATGTTTACATGAACATTTTATTTAGAATAGGACGGTGACAATGTAAATGTTTACATAAACATTTTATTTCGAACGGACGGCTACAATGTAAATGTTTACATGAACATTTTATTTAGAATAGGACTGTAACAGTGTAAATGTTTACATGAACATTTTATTTAGAATAGGACGGTTACAATGTAACTGTTTACATGTACATTTTATTTAGAATCGGACGGTAACAATGTAACTGTTTACATGTACATTTTATTTAGAATCGGACGGTCACAATGTAACTGTTTACATGAACATTTTATTTAGAATCGGACGGTAACAGTGTAAATGTTTATATGAACATTTTATTTAGAATCGGACGGTAACTATGTTAATGTTTACATGAACATTTTATTTGGAATAGGACGGTAACAATGTAAATTTTTACATTAACTTTTATGACGTGTATAAAACTTAACTTTTAAATTTAAATTTAATAATCATATGTTGTCAAATGTTCACATATGCATTTACTAGCGGACCCCCCTGAAAATTCTATGTTTGCGTTCTTGATCCGTGATAAATAAATCTAGATGCGATTCGAACGAACGCCAAAAAAAAGAATGGCTTTAATAGCCACCCTCTTACTTTCTCCGGTTCGTTGGGATACGCCTCCATCTTCACATCCAAAAGCAAGTACGTTTTCACAGGAACGTGTTATCTTAATATTTTTCAACGAATGAAAATCGTTTTAAACAAAAAATCTGGCAAGTCTATGTCAAATTAACAAAAACTTATGAAAAAATGACCTGATCAACAAAATCATAGTTCTCCAGAGACCCTATCCGACGCACCTCGAAAGGACCAAGGACTGATGCTCAAAAGGTGAAAAGAAGGGAACACTTCAAAACTCACGTACGAGCTCCCTAACCTCGCGCACATCTCCACACGCACTAACAGAACAAGGTTAACCTACACATACTTACACAATGCCTAATACTCACATACGCATATTATTTATACACACATATCTACACTAACAAATATATAGACTACACATCTTTGCCCCCCGTGTCTGATATTCATGAACATTTTCCTACTAAAAACACGTGTTGCATAAACTTTATTAAACTAACATTTACTGACAAACAATGACTTTTATATTCCTGTAAACTTATAGTTATATAAATGTTTCGTTATTTAATAATGTTTTTCGTTCAATTTTCCTTCACAAAACTCTGTTCATGTTAAGTTAGCACTTGCTAGCTGGTGACCCCAATATTCTTCAATATTTCATTCATTTCTATTCTTATTTAGATGCATGCACGACCGTATAATATGTATCCATTCTCTTTCTTCGCTGTACATCTACCCGCATGAAAATAAATTGGTATGGATCAGCATGGTATGACTTTTGACCGGCTTGATTTTATTATGTGATTAGTTTCTCCGATTCTTTTTGAAGTGAATGGAGTACTTACAAGAAGGACCCGGTGAAGGTTGTCAACAATCATACGTAAAAATGATGCCATGGAAACGATTGGATTCGAACTTGTAATGTAAGATAATGAAGAGTGGCAAACATGAATCGTGGACGAGTACATTGTGGGTGGGACGTCAAAAAAGAAAAAAATGGCGACTTGATAACTGTTAAAAAGGAGAAGGTTCCGCAGTGCAAGGGGACTTGAAAGACTGCGGTTTCAAAAACGCGAAGAGCCGAAACGCTTGGTGATCGGAGTATCGATGTACTGGAAGAATGGGAGTTTACCGATGTTTATGGCACCAATGAAGCTTTGTTGGCTATTATACGTAGACCTGTCTTGCTGTTAGGCTTTCGTGTCCGTTGACTAAAAATGCGGTTGATAAGCAAGTTGGTACCGTGAAGGAATCCCCTGACTTGTACTTCATTAACGTGCTTGTGGGACAATTGATTTAGTTCACGCTTGGATAGACAATGCAGGGCAAATTGCTTTCCAATCGGAAGTATATACGAACGAGTTTCTAGCGGAAACCAAGTCTGTTATAGACTTTCATGAGACAAAAGTGTCAAAAGATTGTTTAGATGTGTGTGCGTAGCCGGCGTAAACCATCTGGTGATGGCAAATAAAGAAAACCAAAGTGTTTTCATATATGTTCTGTTCTTTGTCATTCTTGTTGAATCGTACCGGGTACCCTGAAAGAACGGGTAATGCAACAATAACACCCAGGTCGCCAGTCTACGTCGTCAATCATTTTACCACCGCCATCTCCCATTTGTCGGTATAATTTACTGGTAATCTTAGTATATCTCTTGAAATCATACATGTATTTAAGGTTTAATATTATACAGAAAAATATTGTATCTTTCTTCTTTCGTGAAAATAATTGTAATTGTCAACTAAAATAAAACGAACATCTCTCCCCTTTTTATTTATTTAAACTCGTAAAACTTAGATGTGTATTAAAATGCTAATCAAGTAAAAACAATGCAAATATTAGGTTTGTAAAGTTATAACGGAACGACAGGATTCGATTTTGGAATAATTCATTTCAAAATGGGTACAGACATAATTTTTACATTGACAACACAAGTACATTTTTCAATTACTTTTTTTCATTGCATTTCATTTTTGGAAATCGGATGATCCCATTAAAATAAATAGGTGTGGAAAGTAACAACGTACGCACGAACATAAAATGCCTTAACATATATATTGGGTTAGCCAAAAAGTTCGTTCGGTTTTTTAGGAAGGAGGAACCCAAACATCAAGTTTGGAAACATAACCAAATTTATGCAATTCATTTTCCACGTTCGATTTGGAAATCTTGAGAATGTTTGCGATTTGTCTGGTTGTCAAACGGCAATCTTGTTCAACTCAGGCTTTTATTTGATCACCGTCGATCATCTTTAGCCGGCCAGAACGAGGAGCATCTCTCACTGAAAATATTCCTTTTCGGAATCGAGCAAACCATTTTAGGCACACTCGTTCTGTAACAGCATTCTCCCCATACACATGACATATCTTTATGCAGGTTTCTGTAGACTTTTTTTCATTTTTTTTGTAGTAAAAAAGCATCAGATGTCGGCAGTGCTCTGCTTGATCCTCCATTTTAAGCCCTGGAATACAAGAAAAAAATGTAAGAACTCGTCTGCTCGGAGGTTTATTAACACACTCACGTTAACATATTCGCTACACCAGATACAGGATTGAAAAATGGACTTATAAAACGATCTTTAGTAGGCCGGAAAGATGCCACTCAAAAACCGAACGGACATTTTGGTCAACAATAGATTAAATAAATATTCATGCGAATTACGAACGTTTGGATTATGGAAAAAAAAATCGCTTATCTAGTCTCCATTCTTCACTATGACCACTTTTCATCTGTAAATAAGCTGTTTAATGTCACGTTCACAAAATTATTTAGGCTTTGAACGGAAAAAATAAAATAAAATCATTGTATGTTACCTTTCTTCTTATTAATAATGTCTTAATCCATTAAAAATGCTCATCTGAACTTGTGAAGAGATGATAATCCGTCTGTGTTAGGTACGATAGTCATCATTTCCGTTAATCAATCTCTTTCATTAACTGATTCTTATTGAAACATATCTATTACAAATAGAGATTTGATGTCTGCCTACCTGAGGCCGAAACTATACTATCACTTCTTTTAATATACTATAGTAATTCTATTACTAATAGAGATTTGGTATCTGTCTGAAGCCGAAACTATACTATTACTTCTTTTAATATACTATAGTGATTCTATTACAAATAGAGATTTGATATCTGCCTACCTGATGCCGGAACTATACTATTACTTCTTTTAATATACTATAGTAAATCTATTACTAATAGAGATTTGGTATCTGTCCGAAGCCGAAACTATACTATTACTTCTATTTAATAATGCTTACTATACTATTTCAGACTAATGTGCTATATTTCAACGCTAAATTCAAAGGGAACAGTGTAGTATCTGTTCTATTGTCATGAGACCGTCCTCCCATGTATTACCTCTTTCTTTTTAGAGGAAGGAGAAGTAGTGTAGTATAGGTCTTATTGTCATTAGACCATCCACTCAGGCATTACCTCCTCTTTTACGAAGGGGTAGTATATGTTCGTTCGTCATGATATCCCATCCCCATGGATTACTTTCTATTATTTTGGTAGTGCGGTATCTACTCTGTTGTCATGGAATTACCCTCTTCTTCGGGACGCGATAGTGCAGTATATGTTCGTTCGTCATGATACAATTATTCCAGGTATTAACTGCTATTTTTTCGTGGTGGTGTAGTGTAGTAGTTGTTCTGTTGTAACGAGACAAACCTCCCGGGTAATTCCCCCCTCCTTTAGAAGGGGTTAGCTGAGTATATGTTCGTTCGTCGTGATATCACCATCCCAAGCATTACCGTATATATATTTGTTTAAGGGGGACGGGTAGTGTAGTATAAGTTTTGTTGTAATGAGACGATCCTCCCGGGCATTACCCCTCTTGTTTTTTTGGGGGGGAGGGGTAGTGTAGTATATGTACGTTCGTTATGATAAACTATTGTAATCTAACAGTTTCGCACAAACGCAGATAATTATTTATAGTTGTCTATACACAAGACAGTTCTTATTCAAGGGAGATAATCTTAGAAAATCGTGCGTTTACACCGTATCCAACAACAGTATATCAGACAATATATACGATAGGAGTTGAACTCAGTATCGCCGATCCCATAGTACGCGACAGTATCCATTAGGATTTATCAATAACTAGCGGTATACACCCGGCGTTGCCAGTGTGGAGATATATCGCTGGTCGGAAATACTTTTAAATATAGTCATGTTTATAATTTTTACCATGAAAAAAAAAATTGTTAAAAATTACATTTGCAATTGTCAAGTAATAAAAAAAACTGTTAGCACGGTAGTGTTTTCATAAAAAACCTACTTGTTGACGCTGCATTTCTTACAGGAAGGCAAATGGCTTTCACGAATCGAAACGCATTCGTTTTCATTAAATTATTTTAAATCTTGAAAATACCAATAAAAATGTTTATTTACGTGTGTAAATCTTTTTAAAAATACATTCTTCACTGAGATATCCTTTTAAAAATTTTATTTTTGTTTTATGAAACGAAAAAAATCTCTCTATTTTTTTATTTCGTTTCTTCATGTTCTAATATATCTCAATTTCTTTATAGACCTAACCGATAATTGCCCCTAGTGACCCGAGATGGAATCGAAGGAAGATTTGCATAGTGTTTTTAGATTCATTGAAAAATGTAACTCTTATGTAAACTTATTTGAATGTTCTAATTGTTAAAATATTGATTCAAAACATATCTATCTATCTCTATCTATGTTTATTTACTCCTCGCGGAGTTAGGCACAAGGCCAGTTTTATCTTACTCCCACAAGTAAGATGTGACCCAAGATCGGGTCGAGCAAGTGGGGTTAAAAGCCAGCGCTCGAGAGGTGAGCACTCTGGCCATTTAACAATTGCCTGGGCAGCCCCGTCGGCATTCCCCGGTAGGGGCGCCTCAGACAGTAAGCAATAAACTTACTCCTCCCCAAAGAGGGGAGGCGAAGCCTGGGAGGGTGGACCTCCTAGAACTGCACAGGATAGGCGTGCAGTATCCATCGGAACAGATACTACACTTTGATCTTAGCCAAATCCATATATATTTATTATGTAAACGTTTGTTTACGGAACTCCAGTCGCGTTTTGGTCACATCACTTCTTCGGAGCCCAAGATGATCATAAGAATACATTCAGACAAGGGGTAAATAATAAAAACAAACTAACGATGTGAACAAAACACACAGCGGGTCCAAAGCCAAACCTTCAAATCTTCAACCGAACAAGGTCATTTAACAGTCCAGAAATTCACTATAATCAGTACAGTTGGGGTAGGTATAAAAGAGGTGGGGCAAGGCCAATAAATATTGAACGTGTTACTTTTCGCATCATCGTTGCTTTATTAATTAATTATCTAAATGAAAAATGCGAAAGTTTTTTTCCACTTATCTATATATTAAAATCAAAACGGGTCCAGCTTATTTAATTCTATGTTGTAATACCGTATATATAGTCACCTGCAAACACCCACTAACAGCTTTAGGTATTCCTAATTAGAATATTTATTTTAAAAACAATTTTTAATAAATTAATATTCTGTAATATACGTTTGTAATTTACACTGTCATATATATATATATACATATATATATATATATATATATATATATATATATATATATATATATACACACACACACCCACACACACACACACACACACATACATATATATATATATATATATATATATATATATATATATATATATAATAGTTTCGTGTATCTGATGTAGCTGAAAGCTGAGAACTGATACTATACTTTGACTTTAGCCAAAAGACCAAAAACTATAAAAATAATGTTTTTATGACCAGGTATTTTTAAATGAATGAAAAAAACAACAACCTGATTTAATCTATTATCGTATTGTCTTTTAATGGGGGTGGGTAGTGGAATATCTGTTCTGTTGTTATAAAACATTTACCCCAAATTAACTCGTCCTTTTTAAAAGGGGTGGTGTAATCTTTCCAGGTATTGCAAACACCTCTGAGGGAGGCGGTAATGTAGTATTTGTTCTGTGGTCATATTTTCTTTCTTTTTTTTTGGGGGGGGGGGAGGTAGGGAGATAGTCTAGTGTCTTTTCTGTTACCATAATACCGCACTTACAGGCATTATTTTCTCCTTTTATGAGGGGATTCTCCCAGGTATTACGTACTCTATTTTTGAGAGGGTATTGTAGTATATGTTCTGTTGTCATAATATTTTCTTACCAGGTATTACCTTCTCCTTTAGGGGTTTTGTGTAGTATATGTTCGTTCCTCTCAGGCATTACAACCTCCTTTTTGGTGGATAGTGAATCCTCCCAGGATTTACCTCATCCTTTGGAGAGTAGTGTAGTATATTTTAATTTTCCATGATACATTCCTCCTAAGCATTATCTCCTCTTATGGGGGGCAGTATGGTATATGTTCGTTCATCACGATACCATCTCCAAGATTAAAGTTCTCCTTTTTTTGGAGGGGGCCTGTACTATCTACTTTGTTGTCATGATAGCATCCTCCCAGGCATTAACTCCTCCTTTTTAAGGAGATATGGCAGGTAGTGTTTGTTCGTCATGATATCATCTTTTCAGTCATTGTCTCTTACTTACGGGATCAGTGTATGTAGTTTGTTCACCATGATGCCCTTTTCCCAGCCTAGAATATATATATATATATATATATATATATATATATATATATATATATATATATATATATATAGCGAGCGAGAGAGAGAGAGAGAGAGAGAGAGAGAGAGAGAGAGAGAGAGAGAGAGAGAGAGAAAAATGAATGAAGAGATATAAAAATATGAGAATGAGAAATCTATTTCATCTTCGGTTGTTCAATGCAAGGTCTACTCGTTAAAAACATGTTTAGTTTTTCTTTCCTTAAGCCAGGCTTTTCAAAGATTAAAATCTTATCATCAGAGGAATTACTTTTAGTTTCATATATATATATATATATATATATATATATATATATATATATATATATATATAGAGAGAGAGAGAGAGAGAGAGAGAGAGATAATTACAGTTTCACCATATGATTATTTTTGTGAACTCTCGCTCAAAAATTTAAATTGGAGCTTCATGACGACAGAACAGAACAGATACAACAATCCCTCGACAAGGGGGTGGTTAATACCAAGAATGCAGAGAAATTATTGTAATTTTTGTTGGGTTGTAAACTGCTGCCCCAAAAGAAATATTTCATTACACATCTCAGATAGATGAAATATAATCCTGGATGCTCCGTCATAGATCGGCTATAGGTGTGCTTATAAGACACATTATCTCCGGAACGAATCCGTATCAGGACCCGGCGTTTTGTTCGCTTTTTTACCCCAATGAGAGGAGAGCACGAAATTAGCGAATTATACGGCTTAACATGTCAGAGATTAGTTAAGACGACTATAAGTAGATTAATTCATTAACAGGCGCGTTCCCTTAGGAAATAGTTGGGTAATCTTGTCAAGTCAGCAGGTTTTGCTTTGATGAATAAGCTAATTACGGACTGATCAAAATTAAGTCTCGACACTTACGCACACAGACGCGCACTCGGGGCACTTTTTGTCTCGCTCTCTGTGTTTGTGTGCGTATTGTAGAGGGAGAGAAAGAGAGAAAGAGTGGGAGAGAGATAGAGGGGGAGAGAGAGAGAGAGAGCAAAGTTCATCAGGTACACCCACGTATCATAAAATCATACAATCATAAACATGTGTATTTATGTGGGCATATCTTAGTATTTATTTCAGAAGCAAGGCTGAATTTTCATAAGAAATTTTGTCGAGAAGCGTCCATAAATATAGACATGTAGACATGCACACGCATACATAAATACATACAGAAACACATACATAAACACATACATAAACACATAAATATATACATATTAATGCTAAAAGTATACCCGGTCGTATTAAATAAATTCCACGGTCGGAACAGTTTTGCATCCCTTTTTCACTCCCTTACGAAGATTAAAATAAGAAATAAACCTTATGTCTAGAATTCTTATTCCAATTTTGATTAAAATACATTACATGATTTAGATTCTTGAAAATATCCATAATTAAAGGCTTAAGTATGAGGGTCCTTAAGAAGAAATTGAAATTCGGAGAATCGTGTCTAATCGTTATGGATTTAATTCAATGCAAATGTGATATATTTGAATTTTCAAATAGAAGGTCGTGCCCATATTGCCACCCCTAATATCCCTTAAAAATACTCCAAAGAAACTGAAATTTGGGGAATATTTATTAATTCATGTCTAATACCTATTGTTAAAATTTTATAAAAATCGGAGGTATCTGAATTTTCAAGAAGATATATATATATATATATATATATATATATATATATATATATATATGTAGGTGTGTGAAAATGTATGCTTTTGCATATACTTTCTATTCCTCATATGTACTAACCTTTTCAAAGTGAAAGCTCGATGATTGTTAACATATAACCACAGAGCATATATAAATAAACGACATTTTTCTTACATTCCAAAAACCAAAATTTTATTTATCTTACCAATGATTTTTTCAAAACAAATAACTTATTTGGTACAATTACGGATTTGTTACGTTCAACAGAATGACAATCCCGGATCTTTCTTCCATGGACTAATCAGGAAACCAGAGAGTTCTCAATCAGAAAAAAATACATAGCGATGCAATAAACAAAAATAAAAAACAAACAAACAACTCACATCGAATTCACCTCCATTGAGAGAGATTCAGAAATCGCTACCATAGAAAGAGCAGCCATCTTGTATAAGGAAGAAAAGCCATGAAAAAATACGCACAATATTTCCAATAGAAACTGTCATAAGAGTTCATTGTAAACTTGGTTGAAGGTTAATAGCATTTTTTTTTAAATAAAAAATACCTCTCAAGAAGCCAGCTGTCGTACAAATACAATTTTGAAATAAAAAAAAAACTCCTATAAACAGTTTTAGTATACAGGTCTATAGATAATTAAATTCTATTGCGTTTGGTATAAATAATTTGTGTTTTTTTTTGTACGATTTCTCAACTATTAACTATCAATTCTGCATGTTCTATATTTATTTCCCCAAAATCGCTCATAAGCTTTTCTTTCATTACGAGATGAAGACGAATTTAAACATTCCCCGACTTCGCATGGAACCATAGAGCCTTAGTAACTTGGAATTTCGAAATATCCGTAAACACATATTCGAATTTCCAAATATTAAATAATCTATCTAACAAATAATGACCCAACGGATCACGGGTGGATAAGTATCATTATAACAATCGCATTCTTTCTTGCGATAATTAATGCTACATAATAAGTATACTTTCTTCTCTATACTCAAACCATGCGGTAAAAGTGTAGAATAGTTAACAGTCGAGAAATCGTACCCCCCCAAAAAACCATTACCAAACGCAGTAGAATTTAATTATCAACCGGCATGTATACTTTTAATTTTCTAAAACTGTTTTTATGTTTTTATTTTATTTCGTTAAAATCTATCTTTGCGACACACGAAAAAAATAAAGATGGTCGCAGTTGGTTTGTTGAAGGTGGTCGGTTAACTTCATACTGAGGAGATAGCAAAAAAAATAATACTTACCCTACCACTAACTTTTAGTTCAGACGAGCGTACCACTCAGACATAGGGTTAGTGGAAGGGTAAATCATTTTTTTAGTATCTTTTCAGCATAAAACATAACAGTTAAGTGACATTTTAGCGGCCGTTTTGTTTTTCTTTTATCGATAAGCCAGCTTTCGTAGAAATAATATTTTGAAAAAAAACCCCCAAAAAACCCCTAAATACAGTTTCAGTACGTTAAAAGTATACATGTCGGTAGTTAATTAAATTCTACTGCGTTTGGTATCAATTATTATTTGTTGTTCTTTTTTGTTTAAAATTTCTCGACTGTTAACTATTCTGCACTTTTACCAACCATGCTTTTTATGTAGCTTCCAAAATCACTCATAACCATTTCTCTCATTACGAAACCAAGCCAAGTTTAAATCGACATGACTTACGACAAGAACACTGTCTCGCGATATTAAAACGAAATTATTTAATGTGTAAGATCTTACGCGAGAAACCACTGATTATGTACGATCGGTACGGTGAGACTCATTAGCTGACAGAAGGACATCGGAGCCTAATATGACAACAAAATAAACGGTTCTATATCTTTGTTGTCCGTCTAATTCTCGGTGTAACCCGTGTTCCTAATCGGGTATAAATATCCGCGTGGCTACAAGTACCTCATTTCATTTCGACGAAAGCCTTTAATTACATCACTTGATAATTCCAGACTCTTGAAATTTCAAATAAATCGTTGCCGGAGCATTAAAGTTCGGAGCATGCCACACGTCGGAGCAATATGCAAGGCAAGACTTGGCTATAAAATGTGATTTTCTGTCAAACAACTACATAAACACACACACGTAAATCATTGTCAGCTTTCGACGAATTCGATAATATTGCGCGCTCAACAACAGAGCGCATATTAAATGCAGAAATATCATAGGCCGAAGAGTCATCTATCATTTTGGTGTCGGGTGGTATCATACATCGAAGATTAAACTCGTGAATTTCACCTGGCGCTGCCCGGAATTGGCTGATGGAGCCAATACAAATGTATGAGAGATTTATACTAAAATATTAAATTGGTTAATTTGTTTTTGTGGCAGATCAACAGATTCGAGGGTTAATAATAATAACAGAAAATATATTCTTTTACTATCTGGGTCACCACATATCAAGGACGAAAGCCACTTAAGGATAAGAATTCAGGAAACGGGAATGATTGCCAACCAAAGATGAGGAACATTATGGGAGTACTAAAAGTGATCAATGAAATGAACTGCGTTTTATCGTTTATAGGGTGGTCAATGACAAGAATTTGTTGACATTAGATTTGAAGACGACCCAGTTGTAATCAGCATAAAAGCAGTCCTCCGGTAATGTGTTCCACGGACGAGTATACCTTACAAAGAAGCCCTATCTATGGAAATTGTGCCTGACGCTAGGAACCCAAAGGGAGAAAGGGGATTATTTTATCCTTACAAAGAAGCCATACCCATGGAAATTCCGCCTGGCGATGGGCACATGGTGGGAGAAAAGAAAGTCTTTCTTGGTTGTGGTAACTAGATGAGTTCTTGCTGTGAATGTCGTACAAGGAAGAACCAAAGATTAGAGCTAAGTGAGGCACCTTCTATTGAAATAACAATAGAGTAGAGAGAAACTGGCAATGTCTCTTTTGTAAGAAGAGGGACTGTAAATAAGAGAAAAAAAGACCACCACTGGATTTCGGAGTCGATTTTGTACTCTATTAACGCAGGAAAGCGTTCTCTGTGCAGCACCTCTCCGGATGTGGCAACAATAATCCATCTTTGAACGTATCTGACTCTTATATAGACAGAAGATTGCATCTGGGGTCAGATACTTTCTGGAGCGGATCGTAAACTGAGTGGTTTTGTCTCCCAGTTTTACGGCATATCTATCGTTTTTTGGTTTATTTAATGCCAAGACACAGGACCCTTCGTAAACTATGTATTAATTGGCCGTGTTTATGTGTTTTACACAATATTCAGCGTTTATTTGGGTTACTGACTGACAAAAAATATTTATTGTTAACGGTCTATTAATTGGAGTTAGGTGTTGGTTTTACGTCATACCTGTTAGATAAGGGTTATCTCCCCCTCATATCTTATACTATTCCCCTTGACTGAAACCTTCCACCACCACATTTATCAGTTCATAGCAGCAGAGGCCCCTCTGCATACTAAGCAAGTAGTCTCAATATAAGTCTTAAAAACGTTCAAACATGTCTGCCTTATTTCTTTTTGTAAACCATTGTCATAATGTATTTACACATAATATAATAATACCCATCATTCTTGGGGTTATTGACGCCGAAACACGATGCGTATTGTAAACAATTTATTAATTGCTATTTCTGTGTATTTTACGGCATATCTACCGTCCTTTGGCTAACGATCTATTAATTGGCTTTGCTTGCTTGTTTTACGGCATATCCACCGTTCTTTTGTGTATTTGATGCGAAAACGCAGTAACTATTGTAAACGATACATTGTTTGGCTTTGTGTCTCTGTTTTACGGCATACCTCAAGTTCTCATGTCGAATCATAATACTTTTGTAACACGATACATTAATTGGCTTTGTCGTTTTGTTTCACGGCATATCTACAGCGCTTACGGTTATTAAAGGCTGAAATCAAACACCTATTGAAAACGATCTATTTATTGGGTTTGTACGTTTTACGGCATATCTACGTTTTAAAAAATTATTTTCGCCACTGTTTTTAGCCTATTTTATGCAGAAACAAGCTATCTATTGCAAACGACCTATTTATTGGCTTTGCTCATTTTATCGCATACCTACGTTTTTTGAGTTATGTACAAAATACCTATTTCAAACAATCTATTAATTGCTTTTGCCCGTTTTACGGCATATCTACGTTTTAAAGTTATTTTCGCCACTGCTTTTAGTCTATTTTACGCAATAACAACCTTTTGCAAACGACCTATTTATTGGCTCTGTCCGGTTTACGTCATATCTAAGATTTCTTTCTCAGAAACACAATATTTATTTGAAACGATCTATTTATTGGATTTGTCCGTTTTACGGCATATCTACGTTTGTTTTAGTTATTTTCACCACCGTTTTTAGCCTATTTAATGCAGAAACAAAATATCTATTGCAAACGATCTATTTATTAGCTTTGTCCGTTTTACGGCATATCTACGTTTGTTTTAGTTATTTTCACCACCGTTTTTAGCCTATTTAATGCAGAAACAAAATATCTATTGCAAACGATCTATTTATTAGCTTTGTCCGTTTTACGGCATATCTACGTTTGTTTTAGTTATTTTCACCACCGTTTTTAGCCTATTTAATGCAGAAACAAAATATCTATTGCGAACGATCTATTTATTGGCTTTGTCCGTTTTACGGTATTCTGCGATTTTATTGTAATTTTAGCCACTGTTTTAGCTTATTTTATGCATAAACGAAATATCTATTGCACACGATCTATGAATTATAGTTGTATGTCCGTTTTACGGTATATCCATCTTTTATGGGGAGAGGGTTATTCAATACATATTGTAAACATTATATTTGTGTGTTTTGTCTTTTTAACTAAGAGCGAATCAACGTTTTTGATAGTTATTTAATTTTAAAACACAAAACATATTGTAAACAATCTATTAATTGTCTTTGTCTGTCCTACAGCATAGCTACCATGTTTGGGGATATTTAATGCTGAAAGACAATGGCTAGGGCAAAGTGTAGTATCTGTTCTAATACTACGCTTCGTCTTTTTTGTCCTCGGTGACTGAAGGAAAATCCTTCTAGACTAAAGCAATGTTTATTTTTGTCTTAATCCAGAATCCCCCTTTTAGAGAAACGGGATTGTTATCACATTAAAAACCGACAGTGTCTGTAACTCTGCCTTCGTGAGGAGGCAAGTACATAGGAAAAATAGCTATTAGACACACTCAATGGACTGCCTTTGTCTACCTGTGTTATGGTACATTAAAAACCGACAGTGTCTGTAACTCTGCCTTCGTGAGGAGGCAAGTACATAGGAAAAATAGCTATTAGACACACTCAATGGACTGCCTTTGTCTACCTGTGTTATGGTACATTAAAAACCGACAGTGTCTGTAACTCTGCCTTCGTGAGGAGGCAAGTACATAGGAAAAATAGCTATTAGACACACTCAATGGACTGCCTTTGTCTACCTGTGTTATGGTATATCTATCATTTTTTGTGGTTAGTTTAGGCCGTTACCAAAACAAATTTAAAACAATCTATTAATTGGCATTGTCTGTCTGTTTTAGACATACCCAAAGTTTATTTTGTTTATTAAATACCGAAACAAATTACCCGTTGTCCATGATCTTTTGTTGCTTTTTTTGCATTTATCGCGTTATATAATGCCGAAACACAATGCATTAAATCCATTTAACCTCTTTCTCCTATGTCGACTTTCTCATTGATGACTATATATTCAGTCGCACTGAACATTGACCTTACTAATTACTCATTAAGGTCTGTCTCTTCTTTATTGTACTCTCCATGACAATACACCTTTCCTTTTTCATGATAATATCGTGTAAGCTATTCTCTTTTCTACTTGAATTACCACTTTGTAAATTCTACCCCTTTCGAAGGATACAATAGTGTCGACAAGGATTCGAAAGTTACAACAAAATTGTAAACTATCTATTAATGTTCTTTGTCCTTCAGTGTTACACCATATATACCATTAAATGTGCTATGTGATTCTGAAACACAACATCTATTGTTCCTTTTGACTTGCCTCCCCTACAGGGCAGATATAGTCACAAGGCTGTTTTTTTAATGTAGGGCATATCGAGCTCCCAAAAATGGAGCACTTCAAGTTTGAATAAAAATATAAATTTCTTTAGTCTAGAAAGAACTTCTCCTAAATTGGCTGAGGTCAGAATAGAATAGTGCAAAATCAGAACAGATACTATACTTTGCTCCTAGACAAAACACAATATCTATTGTTCACAATCCATTAATTGGCATTGTCTTTCTATTTTACGGCATATCAACTGTTTTGAGAGTTATTTAATGCCAAACCATTAACCATTGTAAACGAGTTATTTATTGGTTCAATCGCTTCTTTTTATACCGAATAATTAACCTTTTTATACCGAATAATAAACCTTTTTATGCCGAATAATAAACATTTTTATACCGAATAATAAACCTTTTATACCGAATAATAAACCTTTTTATACCGAATAATAAACCTTTTTATACCGAATAATGAACTTTTTTTATACCGAATAATAAACCTTTTTATACTGAATAATAAACCTTTTTATGCCGAATAATAAACCTTTTTATGCCGAATAATAAACCTTTTCATGCCGAATAATAAACCTTTTTATGCCGAATAATAAACCTTTTTATACCGAATAATAAACTTTTTTATACCGAATAATAAACCTTTTTTTACCGAATAATTGCTATTTCTGTGTATTTTACGGCATATCTACCGTCCTCTGGCTAACGATCTATTAATTGGCTTTGCTTGCTTGTTTTACGGCATATCCACTGTTTGTGTATTTGATGCGAAAACGCAGTAACTATTGTAAACGATAAATTGTTTGGCTTTGTGTCTCTGTTTTACGGCATACCTCAAGTTCTCATGTCGAATTATAATACTTTTGTAACACGATACATTAATTGGCTTTGTCGTTTTTTTTCACGGCATATCTACAGCGTCTACGGTTATTAAAGGCTGAAATCAAACACCTATTGAAAACGATCTATTTATTGGGTTTGTACGTTTTACGGAATATCTACGTTTTTAAAAATTATTTTCGCCACTGTTTTTAGCCTATTTTATGCAGAAACAAGCTATCTATTGCAAACGACCTATTTATTGGCTTTGCTCATTTTATCGCATACCTACGTTTTTTGAGTTATGTATATTTAGCCTTTTTTATGCAGAAACAAAATACCTATTTCAAACAATCTATTAATTGCTTTTGCCCGTTTTACGGCATATCTACGTTTTAAAGTTATTTTCGCCACTGCTTTTAGTCTATTTTACGCAATAACAACCTTTTGCAAACGACCTATTTATTGGCTCTGTCCGGTTTACGTCATATCTAAGATTTCTTTCTCAGAAACACAATATTTATTTGAAACGATCTATTTATTGGATTTGTCCGTTTTACGGCATATCTACGTTTGTTTTAGTTATTTTCACCACCGTTTTTAGCCTATTTAATGCAGAAACAAAATATCTATTGCAAACGATCTATTTATTAGCTTTGTCCGTTTTACGGCATATCTACGTTTGTTTTAGTTATTTTCACCACCGTTTTTAGCCTATTTAATGCAGAAACAAAATATCTATTGCAAACGATCTATTTATTAGCTTTGTCCGTTTTACGGCATATCTACGTTTGTTTTAGTTATTTTCACCACCGTTTTTAGCCTATTTAATGCAGAAACAAAATATCTATTGCGAACGATCTATTTATTGGCTTTGTCCGTTTTACGGTATTCTGCGATTTTATTGTAATTTTAGCCACTGTTTTAGCTTATTTTATGCATAAACGAAATATCTATTGCACACGATCTATGAATTATAGTTGTATGTCCGTTTTACGGTATATCCATCTTTTATGGGGAGAGGGTTATTTAATACATATTGTAAACATTATATTTGTGTGCTTTGTCTTTTTAACTAAGAGCGAATCAACGTTTTTGATAGTTATTTAATTTTAAAACACAAAACATATTGTAAACAATCTATTAATTGTCTTTGTCTGTCCTACAGCATAGCTACCATTTTTGGGGATATTTAATGCTGAAAGACAATGGCTAGGGCAAAGTGTAGTATCTGTTCTAATACTACGCTTCGTCTTTTTTGTCCTCGGTGACTGAAGGAAAAACCATTCTAGACTAAAGCAATGTTTATTTTTATCCTAATCCAGAATCCCCCTTTTAGAGAAACGGGATTGTTCTCACATTAAAAACCGACAGTGTCTGTAACTCTGCCTTCGTGAGGAGGCAAGTACATAGGAAAAATAGCTATTAGACACACTCAATGGACTGCATTTGTCTACCTGTGTTATGGTACATTAAAAACCGACAGTGTCTGTAACTCTGCCTTCGTGAGGAGGCAAGTACATAGGAAAAATAGCTATTAGACACACTCAATGGACTGCCTTTGTCTACCTGTGTTATGGTACATTAAAAACCGACAGTGTCTGTAACTCTGCCTTCGTGAGGAGGCAAGTACATAGGAAAAATAGCTATTAGACACACTCAATGGACTGCCTTTGTCTACCTGTGTTATGGTACATTAAAAACCGACAGTGTCTGTAACTCTGCCTTCGTGAGGAGGCAAGTACATAGGAAAAATAGCTATTAGACACACTCAATGGACTGCCTTTGTCTACCTGTGTTATGGTACATTAAAAACCGACAGTGTCTGTAACTCTGCCTTCGTGAGGAGGCAAGTACATAGGAAAAATAGCTATTAGACACACTCAATGGACTGCCTTTGTCTACCTGTGTTATGGTATATCTATCATTTTTTGTGGTTAGTTTAGGCCGTTACCAAAACGAATTTAAAACAATTTATTAATTGGCATTGTCTGTCTGTTTTAGACATACCCAAAGTTTATTTTGTTTATTAAATACCGAAACAAATTACCCGCTGTCCATGATCCTTTGTTGCTTTTTTTGCATTTATCGCGTTATATAATGCCGAAACACAATGCATTAAATCCATTTAACCTCTTCCTCCTATGTCGACTTTCTCATGGATGATTATATATTCAGTCGCACTGAACATTGACCTTACTAATTACTCATTAAGGTCTGTCTCTTCTTTATTGTACTCTCCATGACAATACACCTTTCCTTTTTTCATTATAATATCGTGTAAGCTATTCTCTTTTCTACTTGAATTACCACTTTGTAAATTCTACCCCTTTCGAAGGATACAATAGTGTCGACAAGGATTCGAAAGTTACAACAAAATTGTAAACTATCTATTAATGTTCTTTGTCCTTCAGTGTTACACCATATATACCATTAAATGTGCTATGTGATTCTGAAACACATCTTTTGTTCCTTTTGACTTGCCTCCCCTCGAGGGCAGAGATAGGCACAAGGTTGTTTTTTAATGTAGGGCAAATCGAGCTCCCAAAAATGGAGCACTTCAAGTTTGAATAAAAATATAAATTTCCTTAGTCTAGAAAGAACTTCTCCTAAATTGGCCGAGGTCAGAATAGAATAGTGCAACGTCAAAACAGATACTACACTTTGCTCCTAGCCAAAACACAATATCTATTGTTCACAATCCATTAATTGGCATTGTCTTTCTATTTTACGGCATATCAACTGTTTTGGGAGTTATTTAATGCCAAACCATTAACTATTGTAAACGAGTTATTTATTGGCTCAATCGCTCCTTTTTATACCGAATAATAAATCTTTTTATACCGAATAATAAACCTTTTTATACCGAATAATACACCTTTTTATACCGAATAATAAACCTTTTTATACCGAATAATAAACCTTTTTATACCGAATAATAAACCTTTTTATACCGAATAATAAACCTTTTCATACCGAATAATAAACCTTTTCATACCGAATAATAAACCTTTTTATACCGAATAATAAACCTTTTTATATCGAATAATAAACCTTTTTATACCGAATAATAAACCTTTTTATACCGAATAATAAACCTTTTTATGCTATTTAATCCTGAAAACTATTCAATATATTAGTTCACTTTGTCCGTCTGTTTTATGGCATATTCACTATTTTCGGTTATTTTTTGTCGAAACACAAGCGAAAGACTCAGAAAAAAATGAATGGCATCTCCGGTAGAAAAGAATTTACAAATCTAAAAACGTATTCATAATCGATGCCCCTTTCCATATAACGAAACAACTCGTAAAAATGTAATCCGGGGAGCCCAGATATGTTTGATATCCGGGCCTGGTGTACTGAGAGTGTCAGCTGGTATGTGTGAGGCATACTAGACATAAACGTGCACCTGGCTGAGAGAAACAAGGTACGATTGATTGTCAAAAATAAAACAATTGTTGATACATTTGGAATCACGTGACCGAAAAAGCAAAGCACGATTGATTGTTTAAAATAAAATAATGGTTAATTGATTTTAAGCCACCTGCAAAGTTTTCCCTTATCCAAAATTTAGCTGCAGAGGGAATACCCAATCGCTAAATAGACGTCTAGTTACATTGACAGCGATGGTGAAATCTCAGAGTGGACGTTTGCAGGTGGATGTGTGGGTGTCAGTAATTGTTATATAATATCAACCCGAAGTTGATATCGGCAGTTGACTGGAACGCGTTTGAGAAAACCACTCCGTCATATGCACCCACTTTCATCACTAACCCTCACTCGTTCACCGACATCGACAATAAAGCTATACCATTATATTTTTATACGTCAGTATTGTCGACATTCTTTTAAGCATAGCAGAAATACAACAGATACATTTCAGCTTTACTGGCACGACAAATGTATCTCATTGTAGACATTTTTCATGACGAGAGAGAGAGGAGATTCCGTCAAGATTTGGTTTGGTTTGGTAGTTTTGTTTTACGGCATATCAACCCTTTTTGGGTTATTTAATGCCGAATCTGGTCTTGTTTTCTTCTCTTTTTTGTTTCTTTCCCCTTTTAATATCTGTTTCTATTTAACCCATAGTTGGGACCCTAACAGGTACTACCACTCCGGGTCAGGGTGGACCTGGGAGCAATGGTAATTAAGAGGAGGCTCCACATTCCCCAAAGTCCGTAAGCCGGATCTCACCATCGGATGTAGTTTAAGGTCATATCCAGGACCGGGAGTAGGGTAGGAAAAATAAAAATAAAAAAGGGGAGGGAGAAAGGGAGAGGGGCTGTTGTTTTTGTTTTTGGTTTTGTAGAACATAATTAAGTTTTACAAAAAAAAACAAAAAACGTCAATGTAGGTGAATTTCGTCTCAGGGAGCCACAGGGCAGCCTGATCTGGTATCACCAGGTCAAGATTTGGAGTGAAGTTTCCTTACAAGAAACAATCTTGGTTATAGATCAATTGGTTACATTGGTATGTTAGATAGAGTATCCGTATTGACTTAAGGCTACCGTTTGTGTAGAAATAACAGGATCTTTCAATTACTGAACATTGCAATTCATTTTCCCGCGCGACAAAGTACCTTTTCTTTGCGAATAATGTTATTCTTTTGAACCATCCAGCGTGTTGTTCCGACCTGAACCACATTAGAAATGTTTAGGGGTGTATGGCAAGTGACTCTATAGAATGTCGTTACAAATAGTGCATAATATTTTAAAGTCATTTTCATCACTTAATATAATATTCCGGCCATCCATCTACACACACTTATATTGTAGCGGGCGTGAGGAGCCAGCACCTAGATTCACTTGTGGAGATAGTCTTCACTTACCTTATCACATCCATATTACCGTGTTAGTAAACTCCCCACACCTGACATTATCCTGTATCTCTACAAAGCCACCATCCGTCCATGCACGGAGTATTTTTGCCACATCTGGGCTGGTGCATCATCTACTAGTCTCTCCCTCATTGACAAGGTCCAAAAAAGAGTCGCCAACCTAATAGGTCCCTTACTGTCAACCAAGCTCCAGTCTCTGTCCAATTGCCGCAATGTAGCATCCTTGTGCTTGTTTTACAAATACTTCAATGGATTATGCTCCGATAAACTGGCTACTCTGGTACCCCCTCGACGTAAATTAACTAGACAAACTCGACAATCAGCTAAATCCCATCCATTCACTGTGAAGGTCCTCAGATACCGGAGAGCTTTCTACTCCAATAGTTTCTTTCCTCGTGCTGCTGACCTCTGGAACTCCCTCCCTGCCCCCTGTTTCTCTGACGGTACTGACATGCAGAAATTTAAAACTAATGTAAACAGACATCTCGCTGCGCAGCTCCCAATTTAAGTTTACCCCCCAAACCTTCTCCCTTTTTTCTCAGTAGCCCCTTACGTCTACAGTGGCGGCCTGCCTTGTTTCGGGTAAACTATATTTAAAAAAAGAGATGTTCTTTGTCTAGAGAAATTCGATGTAAGATAAAAACAAGTACACCATGCAACGTGTTACTGGCGTGCTCTGACATCCATAAAAGACAGGCTTATTGGAAGTAAACAGAAGGCATTTTTTTTTATCAATATTGAAAGCGGTGTTGTTCGAGAAAGTCTACTATTCAGTTAAGGTTTAGTGGTAGATATGGTGTTGTAAAAAATATACGACGTAATAAAACTCAAGTGGCAAACACCTTGTTGCATTGAATGCGGTCTCACCAGAGAAAAGTATACCATGTAATAAAGTTCCAGTAGCGAGCACATTGTTTTCATCAACAAAAAACACCTCTCCCTCTTTTTTCATATGTTTTAATTCTTTTCATATATCGACCATATTAACGCGAATCTTTACATCACCTTAGATGTTATTTTATTATTTAGATTATTCGAACTACTTTTCCGACCTTATTTATGTAAGTCTTGTCGAACTCAGGAATCTGTAGGGCATTGTGAACATAACCCTTTATTTAATCCACGGGGTAGCTCGCTCTCATTCCGTCAGCCCTCTTCCCTCACACAGCAAACCTATGTAGGCCAAAAATGTGTTACATAGAAAATAAGTCTTTTTTCTTTCCCGTTTCCCCTCCCCCACGCGAACACTTTAACATTATATGGCTCTTTAAAATAAGTAAAAGGAATCCTTTTTTGTCTTGTTAGGATACTGCCAAAGTTAGAATTTTGACTTTACTAATATCTTCCCGTACCTCGCCCTCCCCCCCCTCTCTCTCTCTCTCTCTCTCTCTCTCTCTCTCTCTCTCTCTCTATATATATATATATATATATATATATATATATATAGTCTCGGAAGTTTCTCAACCATTAAAACTATATAAGGAAAAACAAACAAAACAAACAAATTAACATTTTAGTCCCAAGTCGTTCAGTAGAAAATCACTCATGTAAGTCAATTTAATTTTTGTAGTTAATATATTAGTTTGCTTCCATGAATTTACATTAGTCTTAACATTATTTAAGGGATCATCAGTTGTTTACCATGAAAAACTGTTTCGGGAATTTAAAAACAAAACAGTATTTTATTTCATGGCTTCCCAGCAGAGTTGATCAGACCCCACTTCCCTTATAAGACAAAAACATAAACGTTCCGTATATTAGATCTAAGTTTTGTTCCATATATATATATATATATATATATATATATATATATATATATATATATATATATATATATATATACATTAACAAAATAGCTTTCAACACAGGTACCAACATATTAAAAGTATTCCATAACTAAATGGAAATTAAGTAAAAACAAAATAAATAAATAAATAAATAAATAAATTGATAAATAAATAAATAAATAAATAAATTGATAAATAAATAAATAAATAAATTGATAAATAAATAAATAAATTGATAAATAAATAAATAAATAATAGTAATAATAGTAATAGGAATAAATAATAATACATAAATAAATAATAGCAAAAACAAGAACTAATAAAATAAATAAGTAAACAATAAAACCAAACACACAAACGATAGAATAAAATGAACTCAACCACACACCCTCTTCTCTCTTTCATTCGGCCGTAGCGATAACTATAAACCACTAACTCCAGTCTTCTTATTTAAATTAAGAAAACAAACAAAACCCTAATCCTGAAGACGACTACGAAAGTCGAAAGCGCTCGAGAAAATGGCCGAATTAAAAACTATCGGCGAAGTACTATACGGATTGCCACCTGAAACCAGGCTGAAAGATGGCTCGACGGTTTGAGAACCTCACGAGGAAAATATACAAACGCGAAAGTTCCGTGATGTTCAACAACGCTTGCTTAGATATATATATATATATATATATATATATATATGTGTGTGTGTGTGATTTTATGAAAGCTTACCAAAGCATTCCTTTCAGGACACCAATGATCACCATTAAATATATTTTTTCTTACAAATATTATTTATTCAAATTAAATGTTTTTTCCTACACGTGTTTCACTACCAAGCAGGTACTTGCTTGGCAGATCATCAAGGAAATTAAATGTCTGGAATAAGGGTTTCAACTGCCGACAATACACAATGTAGCGTTGCAATAGTTGAGGTCACTTAAGAAGAGAAGAGGAAAAAAATAAAAATAAAAGTTATAATTAAAAAACAAGAAAGAACAACGATAAAAAACGAAAGTCCTAGAAAATGTCTTAGAAAAGTAGCTCGTGCATTATTTCTGCCACCAAGCCAACAAGCAAATAATCGGTCCCAAATGCATTCAATATATATATATATATATATATATATATATATATATACATTCACATATTTCATGGATCTTCATTCACTTTTTTGGAAAATGTCCATAACGTCACGCACGTTACTGACCTCTTTACGTGTCAATATTAAAGATAAGGTTAGAGATACGGAGTTCTATACATACGAGTAACATATCAACATTTCTTTATCTCATTAGTTACACATCTGTCCCCTGCTACATCACCCACCACCCACTGCACAATACACCACGCACACATACACACAAACCACACACACATACACATACACACACACTTCTCAATACTCTGAAGGAGGCCAATAAAAGCGGCCGAAAATTCTGTTCTTAAAATAAAATACTTTTTTTAAGGTCATTTTATATACCTATACGTCAACAAATAATAAAAAATATATAAACATTTATATATTTTTGACATGTAGGTAAAGACAATTTAATATCATTTACTTAAAATCAATATTGTTATAAGCCCCTTTAATACGATCAAAGTTGAGCCCTGCTTGGGGAAGTTTAAATAGACTTACACGTAGCTATAAGGCATATTCCGACAACGTTCGTAGAATCTTTAGTCAGTCTTTCTAGATATGCCGCTCTTCGCATAAATAGAACTTAAATTCCCTTCTTGAATGTGGTAATGTCTTGTGTGCTAATGCTTATGACACTTGCTTGCGGAGTCTAGGTTGATTCTGTGGTAGGGGTTCGAACTGTGTGACCGTCTGAGATTATCATCCCTACACTGATGAGAGCTAACGCTTGAAACGGTGCCGTACGTAGGTAAAAATAATTTAATATTATTTACTTAAAATTAATATATATATATATATATATACAAGTTCAAAGCAAGCTTATGTTGTCACCAGGTTACACCATAAGTTGAAGAGAAACACTTTCTGAGCTTGAAACCAATGGTACTGATGTTGTACTGATTTTCTGTACCAAAATATAAATAAATATTACGCTCTTAATTTTGATTCTCAATTAATCGAGCACTCTGCCGGGATTTTCCCATCATATTACAAAAGAAGTTATATATATATATATATATATATATATATATATATATATATATATATATATATATATATATATATATATATATATATATATATATATAGGTGTGTGTGTGTATGTGTCTGTCTGTGCTTATGTCTGTGTATGTATGATGTGGGCTGGTTACGCAACTGGCTTTGAATTCGATTAGGACTATAACCAAGATTGAATATGGCTCTCTAATCCACTGAGGCTTCTGAAAAGTCTGATATAACTACATATAGAATGCTGGCAACATTTGGCAGTGTATCCTTGTGTCTTCTCCAATGACTTCCTCAAACCATCCTGGAAAGACAAACTCGATCACATGAACACCAGGTGAGACTTTCTTTTCTTGTAGCTATTGAGAGACCCAGCCCCACGTTTCACACATCTATATAGTCTATATTACCCACGCAAATAACAAAAGTCTACTCCCAAGTCTAAGAAACATAGGCATTATTCTATGTTTTGATAATCCACGAATTATCTATAATTTACTTGCATAATTCCATGTGTGCGTGCGGTTGAGAAATGGACAGAGGCGGCGGAAGTTGGACAAATAAATAATTGTGTGTGGAAGCAAATATGCTTCCAAATACAATTATTTAGTCTTAATATGCCGCCATTTTCCCATTCATTTATAGCCAATCAAAATGCCCGCCTGTCGATGCGAAGTATTTCACATTATTCTTGACATTGTGTCGATAATTAAGACCGAAGTATGTCATTAACATGATTTATTGATTTCTATACGTTTGATTAATTCATTGTTAACGTCTTCAGAATAATTGCTCCCAATTGATATTGGCAGATTATTTAAGGCGGAAGTTACATATATATATATATATATATATATATATATATATATATATATATATATATATATATATATATGAGAGAGATAAATAATTTGAGGATTACATACATACACTTCTCTTTTTGTTTCTAATTTTGTTTCT
>OY744536.1:54209865-54249865 GCA_963556195.1 Sepiola atlantica | reverse complement strand
CTCCCAGCTATATATGTGGTAACTACGATATTAATGTTAAGAGAGGAAGGAGTCACTGTTTACTTAGACAGACGCATGTTGAGGTACACATACATGCGCGTACACTCACACACACTCACCAATAAACACACGCACACGCAAACAAACACACACACACACACACACACACACACATATATATATATATATATATATATATATAAATAAGTCAGCCGGATTTTCGACTTCAGACCTAAATAGCATGCAATCTTAAAAATCGATATTTGATTCTGATTAACTATTCTTTTCTTATCATTGCACCATTTTAGTTTTTGCACGTATATTATGTATTTCGCTTTATTTTCTTTAAAGAAATACTTATTTCGACGCAGATGATTATTAAATGGAGACATTTCTCGTTAATGCCCTAAAATAAAAATCAACTTACGTAATAAATAAAAAAAAAATTAAGTCATTAGTTTATATATTTTAGTTATCATATGCAAAATACCATTTGTTTTGGATTACTATTACTATGTTATGGCAACTGAACAACATCAAACCATTTGCGTTTCATTTCCATAAAGTCATAAAATTATCTATATATATATAGATACACGCATATAATATCGGAAATGGGAAATAAATCTCAATGTTAACTATATAGCAAGTTAACCGAATTCACTGCTCGAAGCAATTTCGAGGAGATCATGGTTACATGGTATTAAAACGTTTCAGAGACACAGGTTCGAATTTAGTACGAGTCTCATGTTTTACTTTGCGTATTTCTTTGTTTATTCCTAGCTCCGTATTACCTATGCTAACACGAGTGTCCACAAAAAAACAGCGTTATACATGATATACTTTTCGAAATAAATTCAAAAGGTAGCTATATATATATATATATATATATATATATATATATATATATATATATATATATATATTCCGAAACGTATTATCAATCCCCTAAAAAGGACAATATATGAGATATCCGATAACTACCCGTAGAGATTAACAGACAAGCCAGTAAGTTGAACTATTAGGTCTCTAATTGTTTTTTATATCCCAAAAGCTTACATTCACACACACTTATATTTATAAAGGTCCCATGTTCGAACCTCTAAGTCGATACGTTCGCTCTGTAAAGACACACTGATGAGTCTTCAAAAGACGAAACAGGTGTCTGTGGATAGCGATGACGATGATGACGATGACGATGACGATGACGATGACGATGATGATGATGATGATGATGATGATGATGATGATGATGATGATATAAGGTTAATGTTGTAATAGGATGACACATTTCACACCGGAAAAATAAGTTTGCTTTATTTTTCAGCATAATCTTCATTGTTAAAAACAGATTGTTCCGATCAGACACCCAACATTTTGCATTACTTCAGCATAGCAATCATGGGGGGGGGGGGGGGGGGTCTGTTAGCCATTTTTAATTGGATGCTTCAAACCATTGTTTCAAGGATTCCTTTTTTGTAGGCTGAACGAAACGAAAACTTGAGGGCACCATATTATCTATATATCTAGATGTGGCAGCTGACGTTGACCTGATTTGTTTTCTGGAAGTTGCTCAAAGCAAGGCATGGAGCCACTTGATATGGGAGCTAATCATAATAATAACAAGGGAGAGGAAGGTAGAATCACTTCAAGACAAACCAAGCCTGAAAGAGACCTCATCACCAGCGTTCATTCTCCTAGCCAAAATGTAAACCCTTAGAGAGCCCAATAGGGAAAGAAGATCGTTACAAAGCTTGCTAACAAAAATATCTATCCCTAAACTGGTTAAATGGCTGACCAGAGACCGGTGTTTATATCGTGACATAATCGCCAGTATGTAAGGTTAGAATGATTTGAAATCTTTGAAAAAGCAACAGTAATAGTCTCTTATATATAAAGTAGAGACGATTTTTCCCCTGTACCTTCTCTGGGAATAGGAAAATAACCACATGCATCACAGGCTACTAAACTCACCATTATATTACACTTGTTCACTCGAGCGTGTTTTAGTAAAATTGTTATTATTTTTTTTCCAGCTAACACTAAATATTACATTCAGCCCAGCATCTACAGCTCTCCGACAAACCAACTCCATATAGGTGGTAGCAAAAACTTTTCTTCCTAATAATTCTGTACTGTGACTACACTCATCGACACCGGGAACTAATAAACACAGTTTAATTTTCACAAAACACCGGTTCTTATATATTATTTGTGTGGTATTAATTTAACACGCATGCCAATAATCAAGCTTAGGTTAATTGGCCTATTTTTACATGTATTTTTAACCCGGAAGCGTGGCGCAGTCGGTAAGAAAGCATGTTTCATGATCGCCACTTTTAAGCGTTCTATCCCATTCTACTCTACCACTTTTTTCTGTTTTTTTTTTAAATTTAAAACATTCGCCAACACGGTAGACGGAGGAGAAAAAACAATGGGCCGTATCTTTTTTATTTCGACGTCATGTAATACTTTCTCCCGTGCAACGCCGGGCGACGGGTTCCGCTAGTAGTAAATAAAGGTAGAAATTAGAAAATAAGATGCTCTCGACACAGTTATACACTTGCTCATATGAGGAATGGTGCACCTTCTCCTAGTTATGTAACCTTAAGTAACAGCACTTAGCTAGATTCCCCACTAGACCAGATATAATTCTTATCCTGCAATCCAGCAAAATTCAGAAAAGTCCACGATGAAGATAGTTAAGTGAACAATTGGGGAGAGGAAAATTAGTGTTCTAAACTGCTTTACTAACTCAATGTTTGAGAGATAGAAGAGAATGTTGATTGAACACTCGTATATATATATATATATATATATATATATATATATATATATATATCACAAAAAATTCAAGTGTTAGCCCCAGAAAGGGATCCTTTGATTTCTGAGAACTTACTTACTGAAGTAAAATGAAAACAATATTTTGTATCATTTGATCTCATCAACAACCAACGAGATGTTTCTGTTCAAACTTGAAGCAATATTTTCCGTTCGCCACCATTTTAAAATTGAACAGACGTTTCTGCGAATGGGTCACTACTTATCAAGACCCAGAGCCTACTCGAGGATAAGGGTCAATGAGATTTTCAGTTCGATGATGAATAACACTATGAGAAAAATGGAAACGATGGGTTGAATGGATACAATTTGATTGATTATGATGGCGGATAAACAAGTATTTGTTAACATTGGACTTGAAAACGACCACGTTGTAACAAGCTGGGAAGCAGCTTCGTGGTATTGTGTTCCACATATAGGAAGTTCTAGAAAATAATGATTTCATGGAAGTTCCATTGGTTTTATACTGTATATAGATGTAAATATATACTAATGTTTTTTTTTACATAGCTGGTTTCACTTTGACATGTTTTGCCAAAATCTTTTTTATTGTATTTAAATAGTAACTGCAGAAATTCTAAAAGCGTGCCCCCCCCCCCCCATTGGACGAACATACTTCCAATTATTGAAGGCTAATAGGGGAGAAATAAAGAGAGCAAAATAACAATTTCGGGCAAGTTCATCAAAAACTTACCCCGTAGTCAAAAATAAATTAGGGAAAAATAAGAAAAATAATCCTCAAATATTGCTTAGATTAGTTTAAAATATGCATTTTATTTAAACATGTATTTTTTTAATAGGTGATTCTACAGTGAGTTATGTCCAACTCTCAGTGCATAATTATATATGGCAATTAGTTAATGTATACATTACATAATAGCTTGTCTGAATAATCCATTTGTTTAACCCATTAATTAGTTTTTAAATTTTCATCTAGAAACTTAATATTAATAAACTTAAAAAGAAAAAAAAACACTGAAGCTACATATTACCTACATCCAATCAACACATGACACACACATGAATCCGATATGGACTTACTTTAAAAAGCTTGTTTGGTTTTGTTTGTTTTACGGCATATCAGCCATCTATGAGTTATTTAATGTCGAATAAATTAGTTAAATGTAATCCTATAGGTAGAATATTTATTTTAGAGAAAATTTTACAGTGATAGTGGGTACATTACCTCTAGTAAACATTCTCTTACAAAACATTATTCTTAGAAAACATTACTCTAAGAACACATTACTTATAGAAAGAAATTTCACAGTGAGAGTGGGAACATTACTCCTAGAAAATATTACCCTTAAAAAATATTACTCCTAAAAATATTACGCTTAAAAAACATTACTCTTAGACAGTGGTAATCTTCTATGTTCTCATGTTCTCAACACAGTTGACCCGCAACTACCACCTTCTAGTATTTATTTGAGAGGAAAATAAAAAAGGAGAATAAGGTTTTTTATTTTTAGAAGAATCAGATTGAAAAATACGGTGGTGGATCAACTTATAGATACTAGGGCATGACGTGACTCTCTCAAACCTCTCGGCTAGCCGAAGTAAGGGACGAAGTTGAGTATTGCAAGTCATGTGACCATTTACGAAACCAAGCCATGGACTGTTCGGCTACCAGAATCCCGTCCTAAGGCATCACGGGTCGCCACTCATGGCCCACAGGTGGCCCCGTTTTCCGGAAGGGGAGCACCTCTCTGCATTGTGTTGAAGTCGACGTATTCGTCGCCCCGCCGAAAATGCGTACTTTGAAAAGGAGGTAATTGACCTCGCAATATCAGAAAACCTTTGAGAACGTATAACACGTGATTGATTGAAGATAAAAAGATTAAGTAGAAGATAAAAATAAAATTATTACATAACATAGCCTCTTTATGTCTATTATAATTTCGTTTCGAAACCAGGCATTCCTTGATTTCACTCAGTGCCTATACACTAACATTGCATTGTCACATTTGTCTAAACCCTTTTACCTTTAAACGTATAAATAACGTATCCTTTTATTAAAGAAAACAGTAAATACAAAAACTAAAACAAAAATTATTTATTTGTCAGAAACCGAAATATCTATAAGCGAAGACTTTTTAATCTAATTAATATTTTCAAGGGATACCATTAAGTAGCGTTTATGATCTGCCTTAATAATAATAACAATTGAAGCAGCTAAGGCTACGAGTTAATAAAAGTAAAAACTGATTTGTTTTTTAACCATAAAATAAATACCCTGATTGAAAAAATCCACTACAACTTAGAACCATTGATAAGTTTACAATATTCAAATAATTGAAAATTAGAAACCGTTACAATACAAGAAATTTATTTATTTTATTACTTTAATCTTAAATTTTTCGGACGACTTCTGATCTTATACAAATATCTCGGACTTATAAGTGCTTCCAAGTGAACCACCTATTTTTTTCATATGCCAGCATGTCACATGCATTGCGTTCAGAAACGAAAGATTTGAATTACTAACCGAAGACTATACCCGGACCGGACATCAACAAATCAGAAGCAAAAAAAAAAAAAAAAATAACATGACACAATATTGTCTATCTCTGAAGGAGGTATTTATTCCGTAAAATTGAAAATTGAAGTGAAAAAAGGTTGCATTGTAAAAGTTTTGAACATTCAATTATTTTAATATATATATATATATATATATATATATATATATATATATATATATATATATATATATATATATTGAGAGAGAGAGAGAGAGAGAGGGGAGAGAGAGAGAGAGAAGTAAAAGATGGAAATAAAAATTGGAAAAATACAATATCTATTGTGTCATCAGTTGCTCAAAAGAAATTTATTTTTCCTTCCTTAAGTCATCATTTTTCAAAGAATAAAATCTTATCGTTTAAGGAATAAAAAACAGATAATTCGGTAAGGGAAATTACCAAGAGTCATAATTTCATATAAGATGAATACAAATATAAAAAATGCCAAATGCAAAAAGAAGAGGTTGAAAATATAGGAAAAAGTTCACCGTTGAAGACGTAATGAAAATTGTAACAGCATATCCAAAGACGGTAAATCAAGAAAATTTTAAAATCTGTTTAATTATTCTCATATATATATATATATATATATATATATATATATATATATATATATATATATATATATATATATATGTAAACATTCAATGAATTTAAAACATTATAATTGTTCCAAGAATTAGACCATCAAGTCCAGTATGGCGTACGATCGTTTCCAAAAACAGTTTCGAAATACTTTATTTTATTTTATAAATTAATAAAGCTAATCCAAAACGTCACTTAATCAGCGCCTTTAGCAACACGTCTTACTCAAAACCAGAGAAAAAAATCAAAACGCTCGTTGTAGAGAAACATAAACTTACAGAAAGAGTCACTGGTTGATATGTTAGTAGCATAGGGTGGAGGGAGAACATAATGGTACTTATAAACCAAAACACTGGTACATACAGAAGAAATGATCCAATATTTTCCACAGATTTACGCTTTCAAATTATGCAATAACTTAATTAAAGTTACAAATTCTTATGTCAGAGGGGTAGTGAAAACAATAGAATAGAAATAATAATTGAAATCAAATAATAGAAAAGAATAAGATAAAAAATATAAAAAAAAGATAATAAAAATAAAAAATAAAAATATAAAAATAAAAAATATTAAAACATATAAAAAATAAATAAAAACAAAATAATAAAATACAAAATAGAAATTAAAGTAAAAAATAAAAATAAAAATGAAAATGAAAAATATAAAATAAAAATAAAGAAATGAAATAATTGAAATAAAAATGAAAATAAAAATAAAAATAAAAATTAAAAACATAAAAATAAAAATAGAAATAAAAATAAAATTAGAAAATAAAAGTTGAATAGTATCCAGGTTTTTTTTACCAAGTTTTTTTTTTGAAAATATCTTGCAAGAGGATGTGTAGGGTAAGAGGGTAGGAGGAAGAGTACAGGGGAAGATATGGACAAAGATGATTTTTTGGGGTAGAAAAAAACACCTTGTAAAAAACTATTATGGGGAAAGAAACAGGAATAATAAGGAAATAGGAGGTGTAATAAAAGAAGGAGTTTAGTTGGGATTATACCAACAGCACTGGACGTATACGTGTATGAATATATATGAGATATGAGGAAGGGGAAAAAGTTTCTTATTAATTTCACTATATATATATATATATATATATATATATATATATATATATATATATATAGTCAGGTTATGTTGAAAAGAAATCAATAAAGTGCTCGATCGCAAAAAAGTGTGAGCTAAATACAAATAATTTATTCAAAAACTATACGTTACATATTTCAGAGTCTTACCACAGTTTCATCCAGATTGACTGACTTTTTACATTTTCAAAATCGTCTATAACCCATAAGGAATATTTAGTGCCTCGAAACGAAAACAAAAACAGAGAAAGATGGCGTTTGGATTCATCGTTACACGTTACATGGCTGAAGCGTCCATTTTGAAGATTGCACAGGGGTCAAGGTTATACATTTGTTGGGTGGGATTTATCAACTTTTTTATTTAATTTATTTTTTATTTGTTTATTTATTTATAGTTTTGCATTTTTTAAAAATATATTTTATTAAAATATTTTCAAATATTTGTTTAAAAATCTCTATAGCCTATAAGGAATCGTCAGCGTCTCGAAATGGAAACGACAGAGGGAACGGTGCATTGCTAAATCGTCACTTTTTTAGAAAGCACCGGGGTCAGGGTTAAATATTTATATATGGGTCTTAATCGTCATTAAATTTTATTAAAAATAATTTAATTATTGATGGTCGATGTTGCCTGTTTTACCGTTTCAAAGTGTTTTATTTTATTAATTTTTTTGTTTTGTATATTTTTAAAAATGTTTTATTTTTATTTTTATATAACTTTCTTATTTTTTATTTATTTATTTATTCATTTATTGATCTGCATGTTTTAAAAAGGTATATTCATATGGGGTCTATATTTGAGTGGATCAATTGCTATGTGATGGCTAGATGTTGAGGGAGGGTATATCTTTATCAGTGAAATGGTTTATATAAGGGATATCTAATATATTAACTATCATTGCAATATACATTCGTGTTGGGTTCTTGTATTTATTTAATTCTGTTAGCTTTATCTAATCATGCTTATGACTCTATTATATGGTCTTTGTGATATGGAGGGTAGTTAAATCTTAGTTATATATAATTCCTTTAATTCAATGGGGTTTGGTAGTTATTTTTCTAGGCGTTTAATAAGTGAGATTCATGTATTTATCATGTTAGATATTTTAAAAATATGATGAGAACTTACGACAGTGTGGATAGAGGCGATCTCATTGGACTCTTCATCCTACACTCTCTACAAACCAAATTCCCTAACCAAGTGAAATTTATGTATTTATCATGTTAAATATTTTAAAATATGATGGGTATCTAATGATGTATGTTATATTTGTGTTAGATGAGGTTAAAGGTGGTGGGAGTGTAAGTTATATTGGGTTGATAGGGGGTCTGGTTGTGATTGTGGCATGTATAATATATCCGAGGAAAAGGGTGTTATGCTGTATAAAAAATGATAAATTTTGGAAAGCTCTTGGGGTGAATGGGCATGTCATTTATTTTCTATGATGGGGAGATCATAAGTTTTATGGAGTTATGAGTGAGTTATGAATTTTTGTTGATAATCCATTGGGATAGCGGAAATATGGAAATTTGTTTTTTTTTCTTATTTCTGCACCCATAGCTATTTTAAAGTTGAAAACTATTCACGGTTAAAATAATATTGAATAAATATTAATTTCCTGCAATATTGAAATTTGTTTTCTTTGCTTATTTCTGCACTGATAGCTATTTTAAAGTTGAAAACTATTTACTGTTTAAATAATATTGAATAAATATTAATTTCCTGCAATATTGAAATTTGTTTTTTCTTCTTATTTCTGCACTTATAGCTATTTTAAAGTTGAAAACTATTTATTGTTTAAATAATATTTAATAAATATTAGTCACCTGCAATATGGAAATTTGTTCTGTTTCTTATTTCTGCACCCACAGCTATTTTAAAGTTGAAAACTATTTACTGTTTAAATAATATTAAATAAATATTAATTTCCTGCAATATGAAAATTTGTTCTGTTTCTTATTTCTGCATCCATAGCTATTTTAAAGTTGAAAACTATTTACTGTTTAAATAATATTAAATAAATATTAATTTCCTGCAATATGGAAATTTGTTCTGTTTCTTATTTCTGCATCCATAGCTATTTTAAAGTTGAAAACTATTTCCTATTTAAATAATATTGAATAAATATTAATTTCCTGCAATATGGAAATTTGTTCTGTTTCTTATTTCTGCATCCATAGCTATTTTAAAGTTGAAAACTATTCACTGTTTAAATAATATTGAATGAATATTAATTTCCTGCAATATTGAAATTTTCTTTCTTCTTATTCCTGCACTCATAGCTATTTTAAAGTTGAAAACTATTTCCTATTTAAATAATATTGAATAAATATTAATTTCTTGCAATATGGAAATTTGTTTTTTTTCTTCTTATTTCTGAACCCATAGCTATTTTAAAGTTGTAAACTATTTACTGCTTAAATAATATTAGATAAATATTAATCTCCTGTAATAAGGAAATTTGTTCTTTTTCTTATTTCTGCATCCATAGCTATTTTAAAGTTGAAAACTATTTACTGTTTAAATAATATTGAATGAATATTAATTTCCTGCAATATTGAAATTTGTTTTTTTTATTTCTGCACTCATAGCTATTTTAAAGTTGAAAACTATTTTCTGTTTAAATAACATTGAATGAATATTAATTTCCTGCAATATTGAAATTTGTTTTTTTTTCTGATTTCTGCACTCATAGCTATTGTAAAGTTGAAAACTATTTACTGTATAAATAATATTGAATAAATATTAATTTCCTGCAATATAGACATTTCTTCCTTTTTTCTTTCTCACACATAATTATTTTAAAGTTTAAATCATGAATTTATAGACGAAATCAAGCATCATTGATTAGAATAATATCTTTGAGAGAACATTTTATACACTAGCACTATATACCTTCTTCTGAAGAATTAATTCATCTTTAGAAACATATATACATTTGACTTTTGGTATCCAATTATTTTACTTATCTATAAAATAAAAATAGAAAAACAACCAAAATAAGGGTTATTGATTTTGTTGGTTATTCTTGTTTTATTTGTTTAATAATTCCATTTTTAGTTTTGCCTTTAAGGAATTCCGAAATAATCTTTTGTGCTAAAATTGAGATTATAGGCAAAAAACGATATCTGAAACATATGTGTACACAATAATATTTGTTGGTGTTTTAACTTTGGAGTATGATTACAAAATATTGATTATGTCATAATTTTTTTTATTCTACTTATATATATATATATATATATATATATATATATATAGAGAGAGAGAGAGAGATAGAGAGAGATAGAGAGACAAATAGAGATAGATAGAGAGAGAGAAGTAGAGGAGAAATATATATATATACATTTATATTATTTTAGCCTGATTATTCATTACGACAATGAAACGCGGACGCCTCTGTGTAGCTTAAATTCCATAAATATATTTTCATAGCTTACTATATCTATCTATCTATCTCTCTATCTCTCTCTCTCTCTCTCTCTCTCTCTATATATATATATATATATATATAACTTTGTAACTGGGTTCGAATCCTTCGACCGGCAGTGATTGTCATCTCCTACACTGATGATTGTATAAGCATGAGACACCAGTGTCTGTAAGTAATAATAATAAATATATATATATATATATATATATATATATATATATATATATATATATAGAGAGAGAGAGAGAGAGAGAGAGAGAATATAATAGGAATAGGATATACAAATAGATAGATAGATTTGGTCGACCTAAAGAAACCCCTATCACATGACCATCAAAAAATAAATAAAATCCTACATTAAAGTTCAATTCTGAATATGAAGTATCACTTTAAAAATGCATTTAACTTAGATTTTATTTTTTGAATGATACATTTGTTTCCACGCAAAAAAGGCAACCACATTTCGATATAGACTTTTAATCAATTCTTTTCGTTTTCCCTCGAGAGGTTTATTAATAGTCGGGATTGCTCCTCCATTCATCCATTCATTTTCGGTTGATCAAAGAAGGAACAGTTTTCTAAAATTAAACAAATGAATGAATAATAAGGTCGAGTCGAATATAAACGCCGCACACACGCACGCGCGCACTCAAAAGAATTAACGATGCTATAATAATTAAAATGAAAAATAAAAAGTAAGAAAGAAATAGGTGAAAAATAAAAATGGTATCGCCCAATCAGAGGATTGTCATCAAGCAGTGATTTCTTCAATCAACTCAATGATATTATTGCTTATGTGAGTGGAGGACAGTGAGGTGCCTAATCAATGAGATATGGTGTTATAGTCGAAAGTTTGAAGAGACAGACGGACTTATTTGATGAATTTACCATTCAACTCCTGTGACGCCATAATCGCGAATTTATTGCCGCGACAATCAGTCCAAAATGTAACAAATAAATAAATAAATAGTAATCTATTATATAAAGTAAATTAGTTTTACTTCAGTCGAAGTTCTCAGAAATCAAGTGGTCCTTCTTGGTGCTAACAGTTGATCTTTATATGGGATACATAGATATTCGAGTGCTCCATTAAAATTCTCCTATACCTCTGAAACGCAGGGCAGGTAAAGAAGTTGAGAATATCCATTTTCCTCTCCCCAATTGACCAGTTAACAATGTGATAGTATATCTTTATTGTGGTCTCGTGGTTTCGCCGAATTCCAGGACAAGTATTCATCTAGTCTGGTGGAGTATCCAACTTAGTGATGTTACTTGAGACAATATCACTCGGAGAAGATGCACTATTTCTCGTATAAGCTTGTGTGGGGTAACCATAATGAGAGAATCTTATTTGGGCTTCGAATACTATGTTATTTTAAATTTTCGGCCAGGGTTTACTTGTAGGGGAAGTATCCCCATGCCAGATTATCCTGACAAACCCCTGTATAGAGAAACCTTAGACGCCCGAGGACAATGTCTAGTGGACATTCAAGTTCTCTCCAAATTCGTATTCATCTCTTTGTACATGACCGGCTAAAAGTTACAAACTTCACATATTCCAATTCAATATATAATATACATCTGCTCCCCTAGGGAAGAGCACTCTGATGTAAAGAAAAAAAAATCATTTTTATTATTTTAATTATTTGGACTACTATTCTCATCTTGGTTGTTATTTTCACAACATGTCAACCAATGTAATCTTCAGCTTTATTCGGGTACATTTTTTTCGGACTCGGGAATCTTTATATCGAACTGGGGAACAAATACGGAATTTCAAAATGAATCCTTTATTTAATCCAGGAGTAAATTGTTCTCGTTTCGTCAGCCATGACCGAACAGAAGTGTTACGTAATTTTTATTTCATTCTTAGTATCGCATTTGCAGTGGTTATGGTAAGAAAAGGGAGGAGGTAACGTGTCACATCGTTTTCCAAACGTTTATTTTATGTCTCGAAGTGAAATTGCTCAGTAAGAAGTTCCACAGAACAATTCAAATACAAATAGGAATGACTCAAGTATTGTCACCTATTTTATTAAAGAATAACAACAACTAAAAACACTTAAACTTACAATTAATTTTCTCCGAAAAAAAGGTGCCCCTGCATATCTATTCATTGTTGTACTAAGACACCCAAAGCAAATTTAGTAGCATAACACTGTTTTTATCAATGAATTATTTTAATCAATCAAAGTTACTAGATACATCAAAGGAGATCGTCAGCAATGTACAGCCCTCATAACCAAGTCGAGTATTTTCGAATCATAGTGGCTCAGACAACTTCTTCGACCTAAAACCGTCAGATTAAGGTCGCTTCATCGAAAAGAAAGGTATACACCTTACCAACACAATTTTCAAGCGTAATACGCTCTACCTCTTTTACTGACTTGATCTCTCTAGCCTCAGCCAATCAGAATACTCCACATACAACTGAGCCTTTTATGAGCAGACAAGTAGCTTCCATGCATAAGGATTCCTATGTTTTGAGGATCTTTTATGTCCTTTTCCATGGCTCTATTATTTTCAGGCACATCGATTTACTTTTTAATGTAAACATTTAAATGTGTAAACAAAAGTAAACACGTTTTAGTAAATAAGTCTTTACTTTTATATCACATTTATTTATAATTACAATATTAATCTCAGCGAAACAGGTTACGTAACTGTTTCGGTTGATTCGCTTTCAATATTTATGTATACATGTTTTATTCAAGACATCTGTATAGAGTAAATCGCTTTCATGTGAATACATGTTTTCCAAAAATAGTGTTAATGAAAGCAAACATAGTATTTACAATTATCACAAAGTTGATTTTATTACGAGTATAGGCTATACATGTATCCATCACTTGGGCTTCAATTTATATATCAGACAGAAAGAAGTTTATAAAATTAGAGTTATTTACTTTTAATGACTTTTTATTCATTTTTATGCATATATATAAAAAAATATTAATTTAAATAAAAATAAAAATTGATATTGAAAATTACTTAAAATGTATTGCATCAAAGTTCACTCAAATGGAGAGTGTGTAACGCAGTTTGTTCATTCACTTCTATTTCATTGTAAAATGTACTTAATTTAACTATTTTACCAAAAGTAGATAGTAAAATTACAGTTATTTGTATTGATTTTCTTTTTGGTTCATCCACAAAATTATTTTGAATGTGTATCAAAATAAAACCAAACAACTAAAAATTAATATAATTTTAAAATTATTATATGCGTAATAAAAACATATGTAATAAGAAACATGTGTAATAAGAAACATATATAATAAGAAACATGTGTAATAAGAAACATATATAATAGGAAACTTGTGTAATAAAAACATATGTAATAAGAAACATATGTAATAAAAACATATATAATTAGAAACATGTGTAATAAGAAACATATGTAATAAGAAATATATGTAATAAAACAAAGGTAATAAGAAACATGTGTAATTACAACATATGTAATAAGAAAAATGTGTGATAAAAAGATATGTAATAAGAAACATGTGTAATAAGAAACATGTGTAATAAGAAACATGTGTAATAAGAAATATGTGTAATAAGAAACATATGTAATAAGAAACATGTGTGATAAAAAGATATGTAATGAGAAACATATGTAATAAGAAACATATGTAATAAAAACATGTGTAATAAGAAACATATGTAATAAGAAACATGTGTAATAAGAAACATATGTAATAAGAAATATATCTAATAAGAAACATATGTAATAAGAAACATGTGTAATAAGAAGCATGTGTAATAAGAAACATGTAATAAGAAATATATCTAATAAGAAACATATGTAATAAACACATGTGTAATAAGAAACGTGTGTAATAAGAAACATGTGTAATAAGAAAATAAGAAGCATGTTAAATAAGAAACATGTGTAATAAGAAAAATTGTAATAAGAAACATATGCAATAAAACATATGTATATAAGAAACATATGTAATAAGTAACATATTTTATAAGAAACATATGTATATAAGAAGCCCCAACCTCTCAGGTACCCGAATTGCTTGCCAATTAAAACTGAAAGAATAAAATGAAATTAAAAGTACATGAATTTTAATTTAAAAAATGACTAAAAATACATACATTTTTATTTTAAGATATTTCGCTTTCACTTCAATATAAGATGTCATTAATTTCACTGACGTGACACAACTGTATACCTACTTTTGCAATCCTGTATATACAGCAAATAAAATAGCTTGAACCCGTCCAGGGACGAGTATTCTTCTAGTACATCGTTTCTCAATCTTTTTTACCCTGGTGTAACCCTTAAAATAAATGACATGCAAAAACAAAATTATATATCATATCTTTCTCTTTTTATTTTCATCGTATTTTATCCTCCACTCTATAATAAAGGCCAATGTGTATTTATTTGTATATAAATAAATATATGTACTTCCATCCCGTCACGCAACAGTTAGTGAGTAAAACAAGTGCCTTTTTTCTAGCCTCCGGACGAAACCATTTCAAGTGGTAAGGAGAAATGAGAAAGGAAATAGCAAGTCAGACCACCACCTCAAACTTACCCCGCCGCCTGAAATGAATTCGCAAATAAATCCTTAAATCTATAATAAAAAAATCAACGGTGGGTGTTTTTTTAGGCAATTAGAAATGATAATAATAATTTATATATAAAAAATTAAATTACTGACGTAATTCTAGGATTTTATATGAATAGTTTAGTAATATATCTCGATAAATAGCGAGTGCGAACACTGGCGAAGCATATATTTTTCCGTAAATTCTGACGGAAGATGTACACTGTTAGTAATATATATTTTTGAATAACTAGTTTAAATAAAAATTCATTTTTTTTGTCAAATTTTTTGGTAAATAAAATGAATACTTGTCGTTTATAATACTTCATCAGGGAATTTTCATTCACGCAAAAATTCTAAGCTTGAACGTATAAAATAAACATAGATAACAAATATCATATAAATGTAAACAGAATAAAAACAGATAATTACTGCATCAGTTAATTTACTTAAATATTTTCTGGCAATGTTGAAAAGACATAAGGTAAATCAAGGCAAAATACACCGTGACCCAATAAATGGGCTAAGAAAATGTGACTTTCAGAACCATATGATAAGGTAAAATACAGCCTGTTCCAAAGTAGACAACATCATGAAGAGTAGAAAGTCCACGATGAACATTAAGCAGAAAGTGTTCAATGAATGCCTGTTATGAGACATGGAAGCGAAACATGGGCACTTAATGATGCAGCGATTGAAAAGCTATAGTGGCACAATGCAAAATGGAACGCATTATGCTCGGTATCAGTTTACCGTGATAGAAAAAGAAACACCTGGATCAGACAGCAAACTGGAGTAAATGACATAATCACTACCATACGAACGGCAAAACATAGATGTGCAGGTCACCTTTCGAGATATACAGTCAACAGGTGGACATATAGAGCGACAGAATGGCCCCCGAGTCGATGGAAAAGACCTAGAGGAAGGCCAAAAACACGATGGAGGGACGACCTCGACAGTCAACTAAATCCTACTTGGTCACGCATAGCCAAGGAAAAAAACAAGGTGGAAAGAAACTAGTGGAATAAACAAAGACCATGATGATGATGATGATGATGATGATGATGATGATGAAGAAGAAGAAGAAGAAGAAACCTGTGCTTGCCTTTTGTATGCCCTGTCCGACTATTAAAAGCGAGTTCACACTGATGCTATACAGACATGTATCGCCAATGATTAACCGAAACTTCCATGAGCAGAGTTTCTTTCCTAAAACTGCCCGTCTGCACCATGGGATTGCTTCCCAACTGACTACAACATTGCCATTTTCAAGTTCAATGTAAACAAATTCTTGTTGAGCCGTCCTCTTAAATAACAAATTTCTGATCAGTTATAACCATCGTTACAAATCCCCTCGATGTTTTACCGTCCACCTGAGAAACCCAATAACACTTATCATCGAGTGGCCTTTGAGCCTTGATAAGTAATTAATCGTTTGTAAAAAAATGATTATATTTTCTAATGATATAATAGGTTAAGTATGATGATGTCTATATTTCAATATAACCGCAAATATATTGTGCGTGTTTAGTAATATTACGTATATGGAATTAAATAAGACGTCAAAAGTGTATTAACTTATGTGTTTTGGTGCGGCACGTATCCTGGGCGCGTTCAATCGGATTCGTCTGAAGGCGGAAGTTTCCAGGGAATATCAAATTCATAAACGGTTCTCAGTCGCATGTGCTTCTCGCCCAAGGGAGATAATTTTAACGACGATAGTCTTTGCAGTTTTTTTTGCAGGGTGGTGGTGTCGTCCTCCCACATATAGCGCCTGGTTTTCTCAAATGGTCACCCATCTGGTACTGACCAGCTCAACGTGGTTTAACTTCGATAATCTAACGAAAACCGTTGTGTCAACGTGATTATAGCGTTATATAGTTATTGCAGAACTATTAGATCTAATTTGGCAAACGAAATATTTTGCACTATTGAGTGGCATTTTAACTTCAAAAGCTGTGCGCTGCAATAACAAAAGCTGCAATTTCGTACACACCATCGGTTGTACACATTGATGAACAGTGTTGCTGTTGCTGTTATTGTTGTTAAGCGAGTCGAACTTCTGTTGTTGTTGTTGTTGTTAAGCGAGTCGAACTTCTGTTGTTGTTGTTGCTGTTATTGTTGTTAAGCGAGTCGAACTTCTGTTGTTGTTGTTGTTGTTGTTAAGCGAGTCGAACTTCTGTTGTTGTTGTTGCTGTTATTGTTGTTAAGCGAGTCGAACTTCTGTTGTTGTTGTTGTTGTTAAGCGAGTCGAACTTCTGTTGTTGTTGTTGCTGTTATTGTTTTTAAGCGAGTCGAACTTCTGTTGTTGTTGTTGTTGTTAAGCGAGTCGAACTTCTGTTGTTGTTGTTGCTGTTATTGTTGTTAAGCGAGTCGAACTTCTGTTGTTGTTGTTGTTGTTAAGCGAGTCGAACTTCTGTTGTTGTTGTTGCTGTTATTGTTGTTAAGCGAGTCGAACTTCTGTTGTTGTTGTTGTTGTTAAGCGAGTCGAACTTCTGTTGTTGTTGTTGCTGTTATTGTTGTTAAGCGAGTCGAACTTCTGTTGTTGTTGTTGTTGTTAAGCGAGTCGAACTTCTGTTGTTGTTGTTGCTGTTATTGTTGTTAAGCGAGTCGAACTTCTGTTGTTGTTGTTGTTGTTAAGCGAGTCGAACTTCTGTTGTTGTTGTTGCTGTTATTGTTGTTAAGCGAGTCGAACTTCTGTTGTTGTTGTTGTTGTTGTTAAGCGAGTCAACTTCTGTTGTTGTTGCTGTTATTATTGTTAAGCGAGTCGAACTTCTGTTGTTGTTGTTAAGCGAGTCAAACTTCTGTTGTTGTTGTTGTTGTTAAGCGAGTCGAACTTCTGTTGTTGTTGTTGTTGTTAAGCGAGTCGAACTTCTGCATAGAGCCCACGAAGATTGTCTGGCCTGCATGAAGCCCTCTTCGTTGGTCGCAGCAAGGTTGCAGGGTTTTCTCATAACACCGAAAACAAGGTTCACCGATTACATCCGAAGTCAGGGAAGGTTTGGCCCAAACACACACAAATGAATGGTGCAGTACCAACGTTGCCGCTCCCATTCCATTGATTTGCTGTCCCGCTTTTAAGACGACTTTGTTTGCCACACACAGAGGCAGAGACAACCAGAGGACGACGGATCTTGATGCCGACCCCTCCTGGATTTTCATCAGATCGCTGTTAGCCGGGTTGCGGCTATAATAACGCCTGGTTCTAAATCTGTCCGCCATGGGTGTGGCCATGCCAGGAACCAGAGTGCCACACGACATAAATCTGACGCTACCCCGTTGTCATAGGTACTATTGTGAGGGAGGTTTGAACTTTATTCGCGAAGGGTGAGGGTGGGAGGGGGTGGGATGCTGTTGTTTTCTACATGAGGTAGCGTTGAAAAACCAACATCTTTATCCTCGATTCGAATGTTAAATTCTACGCGAGATTAATAAAACCCGATTCCACTCAATTTCCTTCTCCCTTCACACGTCTTCATATTGACAATTACCCAGTGTCGGGCATTCGTTAAACATATCGGCTGTTTGGATCTGCATTGAACAAGTATGCGCAGTGCGAGCAATATGTTAACGAGATGCGCACGGGGACTTATTAACATGGCCGACGTTGTTCTCATGTGCGCATTCTTTCTATATTGAATGCGCCAAATTAAAATCTCTCTCACCCAAGCAGCACACCTCTCTCTCTCGCACGCCCCCCCCCCCCCACACACATACTCCCCCTCCCACACACGCACACTCACACCCACACTCACACACACTCACGCACACATATATATGCACTGTTTAGTTTATGGAATTGTGGATAAGCATAACAACTGACAGGTAGAAATAAGATATTACACAGAACCGATGTTACGGTTTATTAAGACAATCTTAATCTTTAGTGTTTAGTTTATGGAATAGTAGATAAGCATCACAACATACTAGTAGATATAAACACACAAACACATCTATAAAGCAGAACCGATAGTATGGTCGATTAAGACGATTTTAATCTTTGGTATTTGGTAAACACCAAAGATTTAGATCGTCTGAATCACCCGAAATATCGGTTCGGCTTCATAAATGTGTTGCTTAGCTTGTTTCTACTATTCTGTTATATGCCTATCTACTATTCCAGAAACTAAACATCTCTTTTTTTCCCTAGAATTTTATTTCCTGTTTAAAACTTCCTCACCCACATATATTCATACGTCTTCATATTATTACAATTGTGTGATCACTTATCGTATGTCTGTGTATGCGTGTGTTTCACAACTTTCTGAAACTGACACATTATTATTTTTTTATTTACTATTGCTCGAATATTTATTAAAATAAAAATACAAGAATGAAAAATAAAACGAAATTAAAAAAAAAATCCTATTTAAAAAATAATGTAATTACGAAAAAAAATCCACCAGAATGCATCTCCGTTTATTTGTAAACAACAAGACATTTTAATCCTTTGTTAATAGTTGAAAAAAAAGAATAAAATACTTTGTGACTCTTCGAAATTTTAAAGGAATTTCAAAGTATTAAAACGGTCGAATATAAAGTGATTTCTAATGTTAAAATTTCTTAGTAAAGTGTTATATCTTAAAAAATTGAAAGCTTGAGAAACTTTTTATATCCAATAAATTTATAAATAGAAATCAAGATATAACCTTAACGAACTCGTGTTAATAGGCGAAGGAAAACAAATAATGAATAAGTTCGTTTCCTCTCGAAATTTGAAATGAATCTGAAAGCATTTAAACTGGTTGTAAAATTCTAAGCAAATCCTAATGTATTAAAAGGTAGAATATTTTGAAAGCTATTTACATCCAATAATTTTATAAACTGATATTAAAATAAATCACAATAATCCAATTATTTAATGTTTTATAACAATTTGTTTTAATTAATAATCTAATAAGCAACAGATACAGTAATCATTAAATTTAATTTTCAAAATCTTATTAAAAAAATAATTTGTTAAAAATAACAAACGGTACAGTTTAAAAACAGATCCAAGCAAAATTGAAAGTAAAAAAAAACACCCCGTCAACGCCGGGTAAGTACAACTGTAGGAAACTCATGCGTATGTAAGGGAGGAAACTCTTCAATGTTCAGGCGAAATATATATTTATAATGAATAGTAATAAATATTACTACAGTTCAAAAAATTAAAAGTCAACAATGCTCTGGCGTACGATTGTTTCAGAGACGATTAGGAATCATATTAAATTTTCTTGTTTTTATATATATATGTGTTATTCACAATATGTCTTTCAAAATTAAAATTGAATTAAAATAAAAAATAATAACAAATAATAAAGTATATAAATAAATAAATATTAATAAGATGACAAGCTTAAATCTGAATAATTATACAATAAATTATTAAAATAAAAAAATATGATAGTAACAATTAATATTGATATCCAATTAGCTTATCTAAACTCATTTTCTGCGAATCTGCCACCAATTCTCTGCGGCATTTCGTCAACAGTTGTGTCCATCTCGCCTTTTCGACCACTCGGTCATATTTTTGATCTGTTTCTTTTGATAATGAGAGGTTCCACTCTCGAAAATTAAAGTTTGCCTCTTTTCCGGACCTTTTAAATTGCTTGACAGTAAACTTATTTTCTATTTACTGTTCTGGTATTTAAACCGTGAAATTATTAATAAATTGATTTGTGATTCCATTCATTTTTTTCTTCTCATTTATTTTTGTTCATCTGTCCCACCTTCCGGTACCTATATCGCATTGCTCCTGCCTCGGATTACGAACTTACATTTATATATATATATATATATATATATATATATATATATATATATATATATATATATATGATTATTTTTATTTACACGGACATGTACAAAATCTGCGACACTGGCATGCCGATGTTATCGATCAACAGCTATTATAAACTGAGATCTTATCAGGCAGAGTTAGAATCTGATCTTAACCTTAGATCATATTTGGAAAGAACCCGGTTCAAATTCTTTGGATTACTACCCTGTGGATGTTTTACCTGGATTATATATATATATATATATATATATATGAAGCAATAATATGGACACATTTCGCGACTGGATAACTTTGCCGGCCCCTTCAATTTCACGTATTTGGACTGCTGTTTGTATCTTGGAGTAATGTCCTTCCTGATTATGCTTCTCAACTTGTATGACCTGGATGGACTGTATGGATTCTACAAAAGTATGTTTTTGGATTGATATGTTTGATGTTATGTACTTTTATATATTTGTGTATATAATTTTATATATTTTCAAAGCGTAATTTTATTGCCTGTAGTAGTATAACTGCGGTAATGGTCCTCTGAAGAGAAGAATTATCTTTGAAAACTCATGAGCTAAGGACTTAAGGATGCTTTGCATGAACTTTGAATTCTAATAAAATTTGATTGACACCTTATTTTATTACTTCATTTTATATTATAATATATATATATATATATATATATAATTGTATATATATATATATATTCATTAGCGGGGTCGTAGAAATACCTGGTATAGTTCCCAAGCGCGATGCTACTCTATTCGGCAAGTTGGCCCCTGTAGATTTTGTTAGATAACCTTTCTAGGAGACGGAAACCCTGATAGAAAACCTGCTCGCTACATCGTCTCTGATCTATATTGCTTCGGACTGTCACTGAAACCAAGATTTGTACAGATACCCTACAAGACCCACGGCGGCGATGAAGAAATGATGACGTTTGCGGCTGTTCATAATAGCAAGACGAAAAAAAGCACTACAAAGAAGACAAAAAACAAGATATCTGTAGCCACTTGGAATGTTCAGGCCTACTGAGTCTGATAATCTTGAGCGACATACTGGTATAGTTGCAAAAGAACGAAGTAAGTATATGATTGACATTGTTGCACTGGCGGAAGTCCGATTCAGCAATAAGACCAATTGACAGAGGTAGGGGCTCGGTATACATACTTCTGGAAGGGTAAGCCGGAGGGAGAAAGGCGAATAGGTAGAGTCAGTCAATAGAATTGAGCAGCACGATGGCTTTAGTGATAGAATTATGCACTTTTGTGTACCATTGAGCTGCAGCCGCTTTATGACTGTCATTTCGGTTTATGCGTCAACTCGTAGCAGTGATCATGGGATTATCATGCCATTCTACCAAGATCTTAGCTACTAAACTTCATCTCCAAAACTGCTAAAATTATCTTCAAGGAGACTCCGACGCCCGAGTGGAAACACACTATGAAACATGGACTACATTAAGGAAAATATGGAGTGAGAAGCGTTAATTGCAATGCTATTCAGCTTCTTCAGCTTTGCACCGAATTTTGTGACGTTATCTGCAACACCTCGTACCAGAGGGCTGCCCATAACGCAATTTGGATCATCCCACAGTCAAAGCATGCACACATCCTCGATTTATTATTACTAGAAGGCGAGACCTTCAAGATGTATGCACTGTACGTGTTATGCGAGTTGCAGAATGTGGTTCAGACCACAAGCTTGTGCGGATAAACTGTAGCTCGATATCATGCGTAAATCTCGCAGTCTAAGAGTAAAAGTTCCTAATAGAGCATGAGTGTATGTAGCGATCTTCAAGACGCGTTCAAGAATGTAGAGTTTGATGGTACATCGAACCAATTCCGGACTGGGATCTACAAGACCAGCGTCCAGGTTCTTGGTCTTAAGAAGCGGGATCATCATGACTTGTTCGATTATAATAACTGCCAGATAATCAAATTTCTTGAAGATAAAAACTGGCTCTACAAGCGATACCTCAGTGCACCCGAGAAAGACACTAAGTATATACAGCATGAGTTCAAGAATGCAAAGTCGGCATTTTAGTTCAATATACGTAAAATTAAGAACTAATGGTTGCTGGCTATTTCTGAAAAAAAAAACGCAGAAGGCCTATAATAGAAAAGATATCAAAACTCTGTACCACTTGATTAGGCAGGTCTTCGAACCACAATCCTCATATATGATACCACCTAGGTCCAAAGATGGATCTCTCCTCCAAAAATGTCCCAAGAATAATATGAAACAGTGAACTGGGCATTTCCAGGATCTATTCCATAATCATTCAGTGGTTGATGAATAGGTCATCAACAGTCTGTTACAGGAGGCTATCAACCATGTGATGATGAACAAGTCCATCCTTTCTCAGATTCATAATACAACCAAGGAACTTAATATCAAAAACACACCTGTCCTTTTATAGTATCCCTGTTGATGTTCTCCGTTTTCAGGGTGACAAGATCGCTGAAGAAGTCCACTGTCTAATATCTAGTATATGGATGAGTGCTCCTGTGTCTCAGGACTGGATAGACGCAAATTTGATCTCATTATAAAAGGAAAAGGAACTCGAGCGGCTTGTTGCAATTATAGTAGTATCGGCATTCTTCAAGCGGTTGGTAAGGTATTTTCAAACATCTTGCTTAACTGGCTTACTATGTGAGTGTTCCCCTCGTTTTTTTGCTGAATGCCACAGCAGAAGTGTGTATTATACGTAGTCAGATGCGCTGGGCAAGACACCTAGTTAGGATGCAAGATTACAGGCTCTCTAAGCAACAGTTCTATGGGGAACTGCAGCATGGAAAACATCCGAGATACAAACGTAAGTAATGTTTTAAGGATGTAGTCAAAAACAACCTGACCACCCTTGATATGAACGTGTACGACTGAGAGAAGATAGCTCTGGGCCGATCGGTCTGGTGCAAGTCTATGTATGATGACTTTTAAAGATTTGAGGCAAAGCGTATATATTACTGCATGTTAAAACGTAATTTGCGGAAGTAGTCAGTGCCGAACGTCCCACAACGTTTAAATCCGATCATGTGGATGGTTTATGTGGCAGAGCATGTCTGTCAAGGGTTGATCTACTGAGACATATGGGACATATGGTAAGAGCCAACTAAACAAATGTCAAACAGAATGTGTATATAGCCATAGACAAACGGACACCAGTAGCCTTGTATGTCATATATGCAGCAAGACTTGTAAAAATAAGTTGGTTGGGTCTTTTTAGTTATCTGCGTGCCCATAACCAGGCATTGCAATTTTGTAGAGATGGCCTTCTTCTGTATAGAAGTTTAAATCACCATATATATATATATATATATATATATATATATATATATATATATATATATATATATATATATATATATATATATATGTATGTATATATATATATATGTGTATATATATATATATATATATATATATATATATATATATATATATATATATATATATATAGAGAGAGAGAGAGAGAGAGAGAGAGATTTATTATAGTTGCATTCTAATGACCACAGGAATCAATCCATAACAATAACTTACATCTGTCCCTCCAGCTTCCTCATCTTCATGTATCGTTGAACAACCACAACAATAACTTTCATCCGTTCTTTCACTTTCTTTATGTCCGTATATCGGCGAATATCTGTAATTATATTTTGTCTCACAAACAAAAACATTTTCAACATATTTATATTTTATTTATTTATTTATGTTTATTTTTTTCCAAATTCAATATTTTTCTAGATCTTACACGCGTTTCACAGCAAAATCAAGAGAAATACATAGTCTTTATCTCAACTGAGTTGAGTATCAGAGAAAATCGTTCATATAATGATTATGAAGATAATTTGCGTTTTGCACTTACGAAGTTTGAATTGTTTGCTGCCGTTGTGTATTATTTTGATATATTTTTTAGCCGGCCCCATTAGCCAATACAATCATATTTAATTAAGACATCACATTAACAGTTTTTCTAAAATTCCTACTTGAGTTTGTCGTTTTATACTTTCAAGTTCATGTGGGTCGAATAGAATAATGGCTATGAATTATAGAATTAGCAAGCATAGTTCAATCCCTGTCGGATTTTAAAACTTCGCTTACTCAGTAATGACAAATGAAAAAACATCAACTATAGATCATATGCATTGAATCATCTAGTCAATGTATTGTTTGGGGGTATTAAAACACATGTTGGGACGATTAATTGGAATCGGAAAAATCGGACATTTTGGAAGTATTGGATTCGGTATCGTAATTCGAAAAAATAATTTCCGATCTCAAAATGATTCTTTAAAATTAAAATTTTTTTTCTATTGCTTCTATTAATTACAAAATGTGAAATGTTAATTGATTTTAAAAGTACCAGTAAAACTAAAATTTGTAGATAATAACGAATTTAGGTAAAAATAGACCGGTAAAAAATAGCACGGTAAAAATAGCCCAGTAAAATAGCAAAAATAGCACAAGCGAAAAATAAATAAAAAAATCGCAATAAGTTTATCAAAATCTTGGATACAATACATAAATGGAAAGCATTAAGAAGTTTGTCAAATTGAAAAGAAAATTATATTTACATTTAAAAATAAATGAAGACTCTCCGCTCTCCTCACGCCCAAAAAATGAAATTCTATCATTTTAGGCGATTAGTCGATTTTAGAATCTGAATCGGAATAGGGAATTTAGAACATAATCGATGATTGTTTCGCAATCGAGAAAAATATTGAAATCGTCCCATCACTAATATAAAACATTCACAGGAAAGGGGCGATATGTTATAGTAGAAGAAACAATAAACCTGAAAAGATAAAGCCTCGATTTTAAGTGAGTATAAACAATTTGCAGAGATTTGATTCATCAAATTTGATCACGAAGAGACTTCAGACTTTAGGCTTTTTATTGAAAATTATTTAGAAAACATTATGAAGAAATCAGACGTTAAAATGAGTCTTATACGAAAGACGGCAGACAAATAGGACTATTTGTAATCTACTTTTGGCTTTCAAGAAATTTTAGATTCAGCTAAATGTCTTAAAAATAAAAGAGTTTGGATATTAAAATAATTTTATTTCATCTGTCTATCAGGACTAAAATGTGAGACAGATTAATTTTGTTAGTCAGGGATGGAATAACTTAGTTTTTGAACAAACTTGGAAAGCAGACACACCTTTTTCTTCATGAGGTAAAAACTTGCATCTTAATTGATAGAAAATTTATTCTGAACTTCTCAGCAAATTAGAGCATCTAATTTGGTTGTGTGAGGCGTCATTAAAAAAAACATTATTACTTCTGCAAAAAGGAGAGATACAATTTTCATCTTATTCGTTTGGTAGGTTGATGGTTAGTTGCGGAAAAAATTACACACACCCAGACACGCGAACAAACGCATATGCAATTATTATACGGTTAGTTGTATCAGTGATGTTAACAACTTATTTCCGGATGTGATTAATGGTGTCACATGTTTACTAGCAATATTAATTGGTTAATTTATGTATATCTTATATATGAAACAAAATGAGATGTTTCCTATTTGCTTGACCGGCATAGCTCCATAAACATGAGTTACATACACAATTCTGTTTTAGTATTCTCTTTAATCGCTTATTGCTACATAGTTCGAAAAATAATTTTAGTTCCGTACGAATTCACAGATTTTTATATTTTATCCGCTCAGTCGTTTACTATTTGCTTAGTAATTTCAGCTCGGGAGTAGGTGTGACTAACCTCCCCACAGTATAAGTACTCATCTTTCGACCCAAAACACCGTAAAAAAATACGTTAATAATCTAATTAGGGTCACTATTAGGTATTAAACTCCGTCCGCTCACTTCAAATTAATCACTGCGACAATAAGCAATCATACAGCTATTATAATTGTGACACGATGAGGTATTTTACTGGTGCCAAGAACTTATTTCCGGAATCGATGATTGATATCAAATATTGACTTGCGATGTTAGTTGGTCAATTAATTTATATTAATTATAAAAGTAATACATAAATAGAAAACAAGTAGGTCAGAGGAAATATTATTTTCAGTTTCATCGTTTGAAACTAGTTATGACACGTTAGATGGGAAGAAAATACATGTACAGTTCCGCCAACACTTCTTCCGAAATAAGAGATCCTCATATATTTAGCCCCCTCTGAAATCAAGACGATGCTTGATATTATTTTTATTTACTACTCACGATATGATGTCAAAGTTAAATGAAAGGGAGTTTAAAGATATACGTTCATTTTTAGGGGAACACACAAGGCAGAAGGTCGTTAAAATAAATCAACCGATGAAAAATGTTTCTTAGTCCCTACTATCCTTTGTATATAGTTTACCCCCGCACACCCAATCCGCCAAATGCCGCGTAAAGCTGCTAGTATTACAATAAATCACAGCTTGATGACTTCTAGCTTATGAATATCTGAAGACATCTTAACACGCGTATGTAATACGTTGATGTACAGCAGTGAAAAATATTGGGACCTATTTCCTCTGGCAGAGAGCAATCCTCATCCTCATCACTAATCAAACTATTCAGCATAGAAACGTCTACCGGACCTTTGTACGACACCATTCTGAACACCTGAGGGTTCGCGGACCAGCCAGAGAGTTTCGAGGCAACCACAAAGTAAGGTATTTACACTCTCTTCTGTAGCCTGTCGACTAGACACTCCGAGCATGGCTATCATCACTTGACGATATATAGCTCCTCAAAGAAGAAAGGGCTATCAACAACCGACACATACCCACTCTACTTAATTCTGTTCAACTAAAGGAAACATTCACAGTCCTTATATCTGGCCACATGCACTCAACTGTGTATGCAATATATACATTCATATGTTTATATAGATCATTTGTTTATAGGAACACCTTTTTCCCTTTCTTCTTTAATAATCGTTGCGATACTTATGCAGTTTACGAACCGAGTTTCCATCGGTAAATTTTGGCAGGTTACATACACCGCCATAACGTGCCGAACGAAAACTTCATTTTTTTTTGTGTCGAAAACGCTAGCCAATTTTTAAACGCTAGAAACAAGCATCGTAAATTCCAACGAAAAAATTCAATGAAAAATTAGAAAAAAATATGTAAATTTGTAAAAAACTTTTAAAATCTGGGGGAAAAAGTCAAATCAAGGAACAAAACACTCATCATATGTCGTAAGTTTCATGAATAAATATTTATTTTTGTTTGGTGAAGAAAATATGGGGCAAACGGTTTTTTTAATGATTATTTTTGAGCAAACAATTTTTTTTTTTACCAATTCTTTTAAAACCCTACCGACTAAGTTAGGGTTAGGTTAGGGTTAAGTAGTGTTTCTTTTAGGTTTGGCTTATGGTTAGGTATTGTTTCTTTTAGCAAATTTTCTGTGGACAATAGAAAAGTAGAAGAAGAAGAAGGGTTAGAGGACGTGGAAGGAAGCTGCTCGACAGGGTACACTTCAGCAATGTGCTCTAATAATGGAGATGACGGGAAATTCCTAAATTTGTACACTTTTATTGTCATTAAGGGTATGACTGCATATCAACCAAACCATTTCATTATCACATCACTACAGTATAAATCTCTATGCATGAGTGGATGAAGTGTGTGAGGTGCGCTGAAGAAAAATTCCTACCAGTAAAATACACAGCTCTATTGTGCTCGTATACCCTTAATGACGATAAAAGTGTAAAAAATTGGGAATTTCCTTGCTTTTGTACATTTAGTGTATATGAATTTTCATCTTACCCCTATTAAGAGCATATGATTTCAGTATACTGGCATTTTTCATGGAATGTCACTACTTTTGTAAAGGCTGTGCCTCAATACAATGCCTTCTCATAACTAGTATAGTTGGTAGTTTGACTAATCAAGGTATATGGTAGACTGAAATTAAAATGCCACCAACTAGACACTAGAACCTCTATCTTTGCCAAAAATCAGCTGAATCCATAAAATGGTTGATAAGATATAGAATAAAGTGTATGAATACTGGTCATTTTTAATTTTTTAAATTTTTTCTGGAAAACTAAGGTATATGGTAAACTGAAATTAAAATGCCACCAACTAGACACTAGAACCTCTATCTTTGCCAAAAATCAGCTGAATCTATCAAATGGTTGATAAGATATAGAATAAAGTGTATGAATACTGGTCATTTTTAATTTTTTAAATTTTTTCTGGAAAACTAAGGTATATGGTAAACTGAAATTAAAATGCCATCAACTAGACCCTAGAACCGTCTATCTCTGTCAAAAATCAGCTGAATCCATCAAATAGTTGATGAGATACAGGGTGGCACATACGTACGTACGTACGTACGTACACACATATACCATGATTTCATGATTGAACTGTCTGGATCTCTGGGTTGCCTTGACTAATGATGCTGAAATTCTACACACTTATAGAACCTATCAAATAAAAAATTTGTGCAAAGTTTTAACTAATTTGGTTTATTGGTTTTTGAGTTATGATTGATCAAAGAAATGAGATTTCCAGCATAGGCCATTCGGGAAATCTATTAAGGGATAGAGCGCTCTCGCGCCCCCTTGATTACTTATTCTTAACTAAAACAGGAAGTCTTGAATATCAAGAACCGAATCCGACTGGCCACTGTTTGCTGCGGACTTTGAGTCGGGGATTCTTCTGGTTTGCTCACTAAGAATATTATAGAAGTGGCGTTCTTTGTGCATATGGTAAGTGCCGAGTTAGATTTGTGAAAGGCATAGATTAAATAGTTCTTCCATGTGTCGGAATTAATTTTCTTTTATTTTCTCGTCTTTGTAATTGGTCGGCGATAATTACAGGACGTTCGCATAGTTGACGTCATCGTCTTAGTGCAGCGATAAAAGCAATGGTTTTAATCTTTCTCATCATTCCGGATTGCATTCGCATATCAGCTCTGTTTTCTTTTTTTACTGTTCTTTTCAATTCACGAAAGGCTGAGAATAAGAAAATATGCTTTTGTCTTATTCTTTGTCTCGCTTTGGTCTTGTTCTTCCTATCGCCGTTCAATTCGTTCAGTTTTTCTTTATACTTCGTTGGCCTTTCTTCTCAATTTCACCTTTTAATAGCCGCCATGTTTTTTTTTCGTTCTTCCCGCTTTCCATTTCTGGTTTTCGTTTAACTTAATCTTCTCGCTTTCGACGCTGTTTGATATTTATTGCTTTCTTTTTACAACTCCGCCCTTTTCTAGTCTTTATTCTCCGTTCATTCGTCGTCCTTCAGGCTTTCGTACATTATTATTAGTTCGACTCTTTTTCTTAAATTACTACATTCTAATATGTTTAATAATATCTAATAATTTCTTCCATTCTTCTAGTTTCGTCATTTTTACTTTCTTCTTTTTCTCCTTTTTCCCACTTCTTTATTTTCTCATTTTTATTTTTCTTCTTCTTCCTTTTCTTCTTTTTCGTATTCCTTTGTTTCTTTTTCTTTTCCGTCACCTTTTCTTCTTCTGTTTCTTCGCCTTCTTTTTCTTCTTCTTCTTCTCTTTCTTGCTTTTCTTCTTTTAATTTTAATATTTTTTCCTTTTCCTCTTCTTTTTCCTCTACTTTCCCAACGCCTTTTTTCTCTACTTCTTTTTTCTTTTTCCTATGTTTTTCTTTTCTTTCTTTACTTTTTCTTTTCCATTATCTTTTTTATTTTCCGTTTTATCCTTCTTTTTTTCCTTCTCCTTCTCCCCTTCGTTAGCTTTTACTCATTTTTCTTCTTTTCCATTTTCTTTTCCTTTTTCTTCTTGTTTTCCCTTTTCTTCTCATTTTCTTGTTCTTCTTGTTCTTCTTTACTTCTCCTTTTCATTTATTTCTTCGGTTTTTTCTTTTCTTTCTTCTCTTTCTTTTTATTCTTTTTATTCTTTTTCTCTTTCTACTTCTTTTTTCTTTTCGTCTTTTTTGTTCATTTCTTTCTTTTCTCCTTCTTGTTCTTCCTTTTTTCTTTTTTCTTTCTTTTTCTTTTTCTGTTTTATCTCCCTCTCCTTTCCCTTTTTCTACTTTTAATTTTTCGGGATTCTAATTATTTTCCTTTTTCTTTCTTTTCTTCTTTTGCTCATCCTTTTTTATTTTCTGATACTTATTTTCTTAATCGATCTTTTCATTTTCTTCTTCGTTTTCTCAGCTTCTTCTTCTTCTTCTTCTTCTTCTTCTTCTTCTTCTTCTTCTTCTTCTTCTTCTTCTTCTTCTTCTAATCAATTTAGCCCTACTTGCTGTTAGTACTAATATTAATACCCTTTGTAAACTATTATTTTATCGTAATGCCTTTCTAAAATATATAATATCCGTATGCTCTAGTTTATCCGAAAACACAGCTTTATATTAATAAAATGATGTTACTACTTCTCGTGAGTTTGTATATCTGTGTATTTCTCGCCTATACGTGACTTACACATTATTTTTTATTTACTTTTAATCAATTATTTATTGAAACATAAATACAATGGCATAAATTAAGTAAAAGAATTATAAAAAATATAATTTAATTACGAAATTAAATCCACCAGAATGCATTTCGTTGCTTCGTAAAGACGTCAACCATTTGAATATTTTGTTAATAGTTGAAAATAAAAAGTATAAATTATTTCGTAACCTTCCGGAATTTCGAAGCATTTTATCGAATAAAAAGTCATTTCTGGTTTTGAAATTCTTAACAAGTCCTCATGTATTAAACGATTGACATTTTGTATGCTATTGCCATGGAATAATTTTATGAATTGAAATTAAAACAACATTTACTTAACAAAATTAATTATGGTTTTATAACAATTTAATTTAATTAATAATTTAATGATAAAAAATATCGTAATAATTAAATTTAACTTTCAAAATCCTATAAAAATAATTTGTTAAAAACAGGGGTGGGACGTAATGAGTGAACATTTCAGATTCATGCGAGTAGAATTTTTCTGTGTTCATTTATACATAAATAACACTAAACAATCAAACATTTTGAAAATTTTGCAAAATTCAGAAGGTGCAGGTGCACTAGTTTTTGGCTATTTTACATCCATGAAAACCCTTTCACAGCCTAAAAATGGTCCTAAATTAAAGTACTATATCAGATTTAACCATCTATATCCATTCATTGCTTTTGAGGATGTTTTAGGACCTACAATGTCGCATGAAACCACTTTTTCACCGAAAAATGATGGATTCTGAGTCCCGTGGAGCCCTAACGACTATTTTTGGCCTGCACCTTCTGAATTTTGCAAAATTTTCAAAATGTTTGATTGTTTAGTGTTATTTATGTATGAATGAACACAAAAATACTACTCGCATGAATCTGAAATTTTCACCCATTACGTCCCACCCCTATTAAAAAACAGCATAGTTAAAAAATAACGAAACAAAAATAAAAGTAAAAATATTCCTGGGCAACGCTGGTTAGTTATATCTTCATTATAAAATAAATACTTTCCAAAATATATAATTATTATCGTATGTTTCGGAATTTTTGAGATGACGATTGATAATTTGTATCATTTGGATTGCTGTTCTCATCCTGGATGTTATTCTCACAAGGTTTCGGACGATCTAACCTCTGACCTTCTTCAGGTGCGTCTCGCCGAACTCGGGAATCTTTACGGAATGTCATTCAGTACCGGTTATTACTAAGAACTTATATTCGTTACGACAACGCCCCATCTAATGGAGGTTGACGGTTCAATCCTCAGTATGGGCGATACTAAGAATACAATTACGAGTTACTTGTGACTTCTACACGATCATGTCTGACGGGACGAGAGCAAGATACACTCGAGGATTAAATAAAGGGTTCTGTTCGAAAATCCATACAGATTCCTCAGTTTAACAGGAAAGGTTCCCGAGTTCACGAGACGCACTTGAGGTTAAATCGACCGAAAAGTTCTGAGAATAACATCCAAGATGAAAACAGTAGTCCGAATAATTCGAATAATGATTTTTCCCCTGGATAAAACGAGATTGATCATAATTTTTATAATTCCTTGCAAAAGTAAATATGTGCTTTATAATTATTTATTAAAATAGCTTGAAACTAAACACACAAAAAAGAAACTGGCTTGGAATTACTTTTTTAATTATGTAACATTTAGTGTAGTCGTATTATAATTGATGTTTTTCAAATATATAGAATCCTTTCATCTATTATTATATCATTATACTAAACACGAAGAATACCTGTCCTAGGACGGGAATATATATATATATATATATATATATATATATATATATATATATATATATATATATATATATATATATATATATATATATATATATAATTTTAAGTTACACATTTTCATACATAGAGATATAAATATCTAGAAAACGGAGCTGTTAAACCTGACATCGTAATATGGGACAAAAGGGAAAAAGTAGCAACCCTAGTTGAAGTCAGTGTCCCTAATGATGCAGGATTGAACAGAGCAGAAAGGGAAAAGATTACGAAATATCAAGGTCTTATGTACGACATGAAAAGAAACTGGAATCTTAGGAAAATCTCCATCATACCAGTAATTATAGGAGCAACAGGAGTAATGAAAAAGAATTTCAAAAGCTATCTGGCGTGTATACCCGGTGAACCGAGTGCAAGAGAAATACAAACAATTGCATTTAAAGGGACGGTAAGAATCTTAAATAGATCTCTAGGCTGGAGTGTCTGAAATAGCCGGTGAATGTCTCGGTAGGATGCCCCATCTCCAGCAAAAACAGAAAGATAAGAAATATAAAAAAATATAAAAGAGATACATGTGCACTCTATCCATCCAGTAAGTGTCGAAACGTAATTTATTTTTAACAGCTTAAATAACTAAACTTTATTTATTCGGCAACAAATCGTATCTAGCTTATTCAATTTTCTTGGGTATAGAATGCGATTTCGGGGGAACACCTCTGAAATGGTAAAGTTCACTGAGCGCAAAGTGTCGACACAAGTCGCATCCCATATCAGTGACTTACCGTTTGTAAAGGAAACACCGTCAGGCCATCAGGTCGTTAGCCATCCTCTCTGTCAAGGCCAACCGGTTCGAGGATCGACGAGAAGCCAGCGATGTCTAGTGCTCGTCGGACGACATCATTGAAAGGGCTGTGCCTAGGAAATCTTCCGGCGCTTCTTCTACACGAAAGGGTGTGGAGTCCATATATGTCGACCAGCTGGCCACAACGGCACCTGTGGTTGCTGCAAACTCTAGAACTTGTGCGCAGAGCTACAGCGAATCTCAGGCAATCGTCATCAACCAGGTTACTGACAGCCGATGATGCAAGCCTGTTAGCTACGCACCGCTGTGTGGCGAACTTGCAGTTTGAAAGCAAGCCAGACGGTGTTGGTCGCAAGATGAATTTTTGGATTCAACTCTGGTCTTCCTCCTGATCACGCCACAGCTCTTCTGTCTTCCTGTCTGTTCCGGAACGATGATACCAGCTTCCCTCTAGTCGGTGGAAAGATCATGGATCAGTTAGTCGAGGGGAGATTCGAATGCTTCATGTAGAATAGTCTAAACAAGATCCTGACTTGCGCAGATGGAGGTAGCGTAAACCGGTAATGCAACGTCGGTTGTTAATCTAAGACCAATTCCACCAAAGGAGATAGGAAGAATGGCCTGACGCCAGGCTACATCATCAAAATTGATGTTGCAGATGGCCGTTGCTGAGTCCCGAATTATGCAATCAAGTCTGCGCAGGGCGACCGAAAACTGGTAACATGCGCACTACTTAGCGAAAATAAAAAAAAATTAGAATACAGAATCAGTTGCGCAAGCGGTAAAGTGCCGGATACTTATCAATGAGTAAGAGCCGGGATGACATGTTAGACAAGTTGGCAATTTTTTGTCGATGTAAGCTTGAAGCGCTGGTTTGAAGATTGGGGAGCCGGGGATTATGAGTTCGTCTCGATTAGTGATGTTAACCCTATCTAAAATTTTCTTGATTTGGGAGACGGCCACCGAGAAGGATTTGGCAGGGTTTACCTCAAGCCCGATCGCATTACGGGCTGGGATGATTCTGGAGAGGTTCTCAACAACTTCTGCCCAACTGCCTCCAAATGTTGCATCATCGAGATACCAGATGTTCAAAGATGTAGTCACTGAACGGGCGATATTGTCGACTTCCAGGGAAAAAAGAAGGGGTATCATTGGGTCACCCTGCTGTATACCACACTGTGATTCAAGCGTGTGGTCGGCTATAATCAGGGTGCTGGAACTGGCATAGACAGTGTGGGCCAAAGGATGAATCGTAGGGGCTCGGCGGAGACAGGTTTCGAGAAGATGGTCTCGTCGGATGGAGTTGAAAGCGTTCCTCACATTTAACTTTACGAGCAAACGGTCCTGCTGTCATTGTTGTTGGTCCTGGATGAACGCCTTAACAGCATGTACTGCAGCTTCGCCTCCACGACAGACTCCGACACCGAGTTGGATGGAGGGCAGCTCGGGGGCCAGTGTGCGGATCACAGGATGTGTGGCGACTTTGGAGGCGAGACGACGAAGAGTGTTTTCAACGGCAATATGTCGTAGTCCGCCGTCGTTTTTCCTTAGCGCCGTCAGATTTGCTGAAAATAGAAGCTGCCTCGCACTTGGAGGAATATCACAGGAGATAATTTTTCGCAAAGTCTAGACAGGACAGACACGAAACGACGACTCGCTTCAGCTGTCGCAGATGATGTCAAATCTATCAAATGTCTGCTCTCAGCTTGACAAGCCAGCCGGACATTCGAAGAAATCTATTGACTGTGATACGATTATATATAAGGAATCGGGATTTCTTGCTACTGCTCTAAACAATGTCCAACTGACGAATAAAGGATTTATTAATTAATATTTTGAAATAAATTTTATTACTTGTTAATAATTAAATAATTAATATATATATATATATATATATATATATATATATATATATATAGTCATCCACATACAGCCTGTTTCGCTGTTTATATATATATTAATTATTTAATTATTAACAAGTAATAAAATTTATATATATATATATACCTTATTTCTGGGATTGAGATAGGTTTGAAATAAAAATCTGTTTAAATTGTTCTAATGAGCCGTAATTTGTAATTAATTGAAGAAGTCACCAATCTCTAACCTAGCTATGTATTTTTCACGCATTTCTCATTCCATGCGGATTAAACTACTCTCTAATGTATCTTAATGTCTCTGTGAACATTTAGAGAAAGACTGACCCATTTTTAGTGTATTTACGTAGTGTTTTACACACCATGAGCATGCATGTAAATTAGATGGCAAAATAATAAGTTTCTTTACTTTTATAGGATGACTGATTTTAAAGTACATTGCGCATAACATTTACACAGTTAATCCAATATCAACATCTAGAAAAAATTGTTACATATTTCATCCGATAGTTCCCCAAAATGCCGCCATAATTCTTTTATTTGTAGCATTATTTCTGAATTCATATAATTCATTATTTAAATCTCATATATATATATATATATATATATATATATATATATATATATATATATATATATATATATTACTAATGTGTCACCACTTATCAAGGCCCAAATCCCAGTCGAGGATAAGGGTTAAATGAGTGTCAGGTGGAGGGTGAGACAACACCGTGATGATTGGTAAAGATGGTTTTAACTGGCAAATTTTGATTATTTAAAAGGACAGCTCAACAAGAAATTGTTTACATTTCACTTGAAAATGACGATGTTGTATTCAACTGGGAAACAGCCTCGTGGTATTGTGTTTCACGGACGGGTAGTTCTAGGAAAGAATCTTTGCTCATGGTAGCTCCGTTTAGTTTTAGGTACACAGAGGGAGAAAGGGAATTTATTGACAATGGTTGAAGCTTGACGAGTTTTTGTTGTGAATGTTTTACATGAAGAACCATAGATTGGAGCTCAGCCGAGCACCTGCCATGAAAATAACGATAGAGTAGAGAAAGACTAGCAACATCTGTCAGAAAGTGGTGATAGGAAAGAGAAGAGGACGTCTTCACTAGATTTCGAAATCGGTTTTGTATTCTCTTAAGGCAGGAAAGTGAGTTCTGATCGACACCTCTACAGGTGTGGTAACATTACTCTATCTTAAGAGTATTTGACTCTTATACAGGTAGAGGATTTCGTCAGGCGTTAGATACTTTCTGGAGCGATAGAATGATCCAACAATTTTTCTAGCGATCTCAGCAACGGATTTGATGTAAGTTTTCTATTTCAAGTCTGAAGTGAAGCTCAGTTTCAGATGCTTATCAAAGCAGGGGCTTCTTCAAGGAAAGGGCTATCCATGAACATTTTGACAAAGTGAGAATCCGAGCCTTAGTGGTGATAGGAGAGAAGTTTGGTTTTAGACGTATTAAAAGTAACTAACCACCCTTTCCCCCCTCATTACACCACGTGCTCTAGATCGGAAAAGAGAGAATCAGAAAAATCTTGATCATTAATGTTCTTCGATCTGTTGCGATAGATGGTTGTGTCATCTGCATAAATGTCGACGAATGAGCTTAGAATGATTTGGGAGATCTTTGATGAAGATAAAGACGAGTGTTGGGCTCAGAATGGATCCTTGAGATATACCGGCGTTGATACTATGTGCTTCAGACTTCTGCCCATCAACGACTACTTTTATAAACTCATCAGAGATAAAGGATTTGATGATTAAGAGGACATTTTCAGATATTCCATAGCTAGCAAGCGTGTAAAGTAGACCTTTATGTCAAACTCTATCAAAGTTGATATGCTAAGAGCTATTGCTGGAGATACGAAGCACCCGTCTATAGATTTACTGATCATGTGTGATATTACAGTCAGTACATCAGCTGTTGATTTTGCAGGATGAAATCCATATTGCTAGTTACTGAGTAGGCTGTTTCTATTGAGGTGATTGCCAACTTCTTGATTCATCACGGACTCAAGCAACTTACTCATGACGCACAGGAGACTAATTGGTCTGTACTTAGATGCAGAAGACCGATTTCCTGTATTTTAAAATACTGGTCAGATTGACAAAGTTCTCCAAACTTATGGAAAAGATTCCTCCTTTAAGCAACAATTGAACAGCTTTGTAAGAATAGGGGTTAAGTACTATGATTAAAATGTTGTCAAAACCAGTTGCTTTGCTGGCATGAAGATTCTTGATAAGTTTGGTAACATCCCGGTCAGATGAATGGATGTTGTTCCGAGTATTTTCAGTCATAGGGAGAAATTCAGGTGATTGGTGGCCCCGATCGCAAAGAGTGGAATTTGATGCTAAATTCTTTGCAAAAAATTTAGCTGCATCAGATGCTGATGAAATCACCTCTGGTCCATTGATAATGGTTGGAATAGAGGTCACGCATTTGTTCAAAACCTTGTTTGTTATTCGCTCAAACTAGTGGGAACCAAGCCTGTGTTAAGCCATTCTAGATGAAACGGGCTGTGCATATGGCTTTACCGCGTTTTCTATAACCATTGAGGGAATTCCTAAAGGCGGCTTTGGTTTCAAAACATCTATTTCGTTGAAATCAATTGAAATAGTGGTTTCTGTGAGTAATGGCGGCGGCACATTCTGAGGTGTACCACAGCTGGCAGTTTGGTTTCTGTTGGAATTTCTTGGAGGGTATGAAGCGCTCAATACAAATGCTTAAACAATCAGTTAAACAGGATGCGATACAAGAAACATAATTTTCAAACATGAAATGCTAAGAAATTTCTGATAAGCTTTGAGAATATTACAGTCAGCCATCGAGTATCGATACCCTGTACGATGGAGAGGGACTTCAGAGGTTGTGTTGCACTTTATGCTGATCTTAATTAAGACAACTGAGTGATTGGAATATCCCAGCGGAAACAGAACTGTCGATGAGCACAGTTTAGGAAATAAGGTTTTTAATTTGACCTGGAAAATGATTCCAAAAATATATTACTCTATTAGCTAAAATAATTTAAAAATTGTTAAATAGATTTAGTTTTTAAATTTATCTTGACAATAACTTCCCAGATCGAGAAGATATATTTAAAAGATAAGTTCTGTGCAAGAAAGAATAAGAATAAGTTTTGATTTATAAAATAAGTGAAGAAATACAAAAACAAAATGGCTGAAGAAATACAAAAACAAAATGGCTGAAGAAATACAAAAAAAGCTAAGGAAATACGAAAAACAAAATGGTTGAAGAGATACAAAAACAAAATGCCTGAAGAAATACAAAAAAACAACATTACTGAAGAAATACAAAACAGTAAATATCTGAAGAACTACATAAAACAAAATGGCCGCATAAATACAAAAAAACGCTAAAGAAATACGAAAAACAAAATGGCTGAAGAGATACAAAAACAAAATGGCTGAAGAAATACAAAACAGTAAATGTCCAGAGGACCTACATAAAACAAAATGGCCGAAGTAATACACAAAAAGCTAAGGAAATAAGAGGGAAAAATGGCTTAAGAGATACAAAAACAAAATGGCTGAAGAAATACAAAAAACAACATTGCTGTGGAAATACAAAACAGTAAATGTCTGAAGAACTACATAAAACAAAATGGCGACCGAATGAGAACAAAATTTGAATTTTGTATTTTTTGTCGTTGTTATTTTAAACTATTTTATTTTGGGTTCTTCTATTACATTTACTTATTCATTTGTTTTCGAAGTCGGAAATGTGTTAAGTAATTTTGTCTAGTAAAGTAGTTAATCCTATTTTTAATTCCAAAAATATGTTACTCTATTCCCCACCAACTCAATTGTTTAATAGATTTTGTGTTGATATCTATCTTTACAATTACTTTCCATATTGAAAAGACATATTTAAGAAACTGTTCACCTTAGTTAGAAATGCTATTATTTTGAAAGTTTTAATTAAATCTCCCCTCATTCTTTTCTCTAGTAAAGTAGTTCATCTTAATTTTTCTAATCTCCCCCTGCAACAATTTTTCGCTCTCTGTATTCGTCACTAGATGGCCGGTGACCAGTGTGGTCAACGGTGTTACGTTTCACATTAGTTCAGATCTAAGTCGTAAACCACTTTAATTATTAAAATTTAAGTAAAGCTTGAAAACGTATAGGATTTCAAGCCTCAGCACCTTAGATATTATCAATCACAATTCCAGTTAATATTTGTAAAAAAAGGAGGAAGGAGTAGTATTTATAAATTGTAAGCTCAGCCGCCGGATAAATATGGCCAACATGAGCAAAGATGAGTGAATGGTATTTAAGGTCAGGAAGGAAGGTAGGAGATAGACATTTGTTGGATTTAATTATGTTTAAAAAAATCTTTAATT
>OY744536.1:54094865-54204865 GCA_963556195.1 Sepiola atlantica | reverse complement strand
GTGATTTGAAAGCTTTAATAAAAGCTTTCGGGCGTTTTTTTATTCGACTTATTTCAGACTTCATTGTCATAGTTTTGCTCATAGTCATCCTATTATCTACATTACAAATAGTCTTTATGGACAACACTAATAGTCTTGAAATTTCCTTCAGTGTGACCAGTGAATCTAGCAATTCACACAGTTTTTAACGTTTACTTTTCTGATTACTCATATTGGCAAAAGTTTCTAAAAAAGAAAATATAATAGTGTTAAGTGTGGTTATGACAGCAATATGTGTAGGTTTCAAGACAATTGAATTAGTGCTCACTGAAAAAACAAAACAACTTAACGTTCATTCTAAATTTGGCTTCCCCACCCTTCATATATATATATATATATATATATATATATATATATATATATATATATATATATATATATATATATATATATATATATATATATATATACGAGAAAATGTGACCCTTTTGGGCACCCATCCATGTCGGATTAGATTGTTTGAATCAGGAAGACATGATTTTGCAAAGAAAGTTAAGATAACATCTAAAGTTAGTCGCTTTCTATCTTTCCCTTTCTCTCTTTTCTCTTTTCCCTCTAAGCTACCGGTTAAATCGCATAATTACTTGTGTTATTTCCTTATGTTAATAATAGACTATTCGAATATGTTTATCATTTCATTTCTTTACTAGCAGGACCCGTGTCCCAGCGTTGCTCAACAGATATGCAACATAATGATTTAATATAAAAAATATGAGTATTAGAGTATTAATTCTGAAAAAAAGCAGAAAATAACCCACTTTATTGTATGTAATTTAGGTGATTAAAATAGATTTTGTAAAATAAGTATTTATTGTTTTAAATAAAAATTAAGATGTGAGTTTACCATTAACTGGCCCAAAAGTAAGTGCTCATTTTACGTTAAATATATATATATAGGAGAGTGATCATCGCTCTATAATAAAAATGTTTAAATTATTAAAAAATATTTCTTTGATGATATTTTTCTGGCTGTTTACATGTAATCAACAAAAGTAAGTAGAATCTAATATCTGTAATGGGTGTGTGTGTATGTGTTAAACTTGTAAAAAATGTTTGTAAAAAATTCTCATATATTTGCAAACAAAATAATTTTTAGAAACCCACTTGTGTTCGCTTCGTCGTAGCTTTATACCTACATATTTGTGACCTATTTGTGCTAATAAAAACAAATTATCTAACAAAATAATTATTAGAAAATATTATTTTTAGAAACGACCTTTTTTTTCGCTTAGAGTATTAATTCCGAACAAAATGAAAATCAGAAAAGAACTCATTTCACTGTGAGTAATTTAGGCGATTAAAATAGGATTTGTCAAATAAGTATTTATTGTTTAAAACCAAGCAAAATAGATATCTCTACGTTTTGGATTACTGGGCTCCCCCTCTATAGTTTTAAGTAGGGTCTAACATGGACAACTCTTATTTTAATCACCTGAATTACTTACAGTGAAATGGTTTCGGCTTTCAAATAGAACAAGATCCGATTCTTATACTATTCTTAATAATAAAAACGACTACACAAAAACAAAAAAAGTAAATGTGGAGGCTACAATCGGCAAAAATAATAGTTAAACAAACAGCCAATGTCTGACCTTTTCCATCGTTTGTATGGAAATGATTTTCTTACGATCTAACTGATTTTCGAAAAAGCACCAAAATGTAGTTTTTATTCTGGAAAAGTATAAATTCGTAATAATTTACGTACGCGAAAGACGACAGCATAAGCCGCCATGTTGCGAAGTCGTTCGTTAATTTGTATATTCCGCTCTATTCTTGAATGTGAATAACTGTTTACGGAATATGCTGACTGAACGGCGGACAAAATTTAGTGTTTAATTCTGAATAAATAGTGAATGTTCTTTGTTTAACATAAAGAATACAAGAAGAAAAAAACTAACTGTAATTAAAAAAATAATCGGAAAAGCTTAACGACGCAATCTAAACTCTTAGCGAACATTTGCTTTTTTTTAAGAATGCGAATGTGAAGCGTTCGTTAAATATTCTTGAATAACTGGTGTTTGTTTAATTATTATCCCATGAAAAATTAGCACCCGGTGAATCTGGTGGCGGTGAGAATAGATAATTTATCTATTCTCACCGCCACTAGTAGGGAGTAAAAATGAATGCCACCTTCTCTTCGGTAGGTTTATTATCTAGTAATCCTAAAAAGTATAATAAATATTGAAAGAAGAAAAAATGATTGCATAGTTTTTGGAAACACGCATGAACGCTTAGGCTAATTGGATTGTGGAATAGATTAGCATATGAACGTTTTCGTTATTATCCTATTATGTCTGAATGAAGGTGAGAGGGAAATCGACTTTACTTTATCATATAGATTTACTGTAATCGTTAATAAATAATCGAGAAGGTTGGAAAGTGATATGCAGAACCCTAGAGATATAGGTCACTTTGTCAGTTAATTGTAAATCATGGGTAATTAGACGAATTAGAATGTAAGCTTTTTAAAAGAATTCAATCCTAAAACTGAGGTATATTTTAATGTATTTTTGAAAAAGACCTTAGGGAAACAAACGTTGATGAATTCAGCTAAAACATAATATATATATATACATATATACATATATATATATATTTATATATATATACATATATACATATATATATATATATATATATATATATATATATATATATGTGTGTGTGTGTGTGTGTGTGAAATAGGAAAATAAAAATAAAGATTATATCTCTAAAAATAATCAAAGTTCGATGTACGAGATAGAGCAATAGTATAAGTATATAAGTTATGAGAATAAAAAATTGTATAGAATGCAATATTTATTAAATCATCAGTTGTTCAAACATAGGTCATATAAAAAACGATGATATAAAAATTTGAAAATCCATGGATTAAGAAAAGTAATATTACCCTTTTTTTATAATGAACACATTAGGTTTTTATAAACTTTTCTATTTAGGGAGTACATCCACCAAAAGTCGCACTAGTCATTAAAAAACTTTCAAAATAAGTTAGATACAAACATTTTTATAGGAAAAAGAATAGCTTTCCATAAATTCTAGTTATATATTATTTGTAAAAGAATTGGAGCGCGTGTGAGCGTTAATAATACGTATGTTCTTGGTAAAATCCTAAACAATTTAACTTATCATTATGAATTATGGAATATGTATTCAAGGCAACAGGATATGTAACGTATATACAGGGTGGGCAAAAATAAGGGTCCTATTTTTAAAAATTCATAACTTTTTTATTTATTGATTTTTATTTTATTTTTTAGAATAAGTAAAGGACCCCTTCCGAAGCAAGCATGAGCCGTATTAGCCCTAAGGAACGTACCCTCATTTAGAAAACATTATTTTTGCTTAAAAAACTCAAAACAGTGTAAAAAACAATACTTTAGTTTTTGTAAGTTTTAAGAAGTGTTTTTCGGCTAAAATTTGTTTTGTTTATTTCAAAAAATCTCGGAAGGGTCAGTCTACACACACATAAAGTTTGGTGAGTTTAACTTTTATTTTGTGGAAGTTATTCAAATTCAAGTTATTCAAATTTAAAGATAGGACCCTTATTTTGGCCCACCCTGTATATATGATTTATTTTTAAAAACTATACAATTTAGGGGGTGCCACCGAAAACGTATTGTATTCTTCAAAGAAAAAAAAACATAAGAATTAAAAACTAATGCTATATTTATTGTTCTGGGGCGTGTATTCCACTAGTTCACTGGCGTCCTGCTCTTATTGTTGATGGTACTTATCTCGCTTACACCACTCTTCTCTGTTTATTTACAGTAAAAGTTAATAAAAAGAGGAAAGAATAGATAGATTGGACTAGTCCATTATAAACAAAAAGGAATACTATCATAACAGTAATACCGAGAGAGAGAGAGAGAGAGAGAGAGAGAAAGAGAGAGAGAGAGAGAGAGAGAGAGAGAGAGGGGGAGAGAGCAGGAGAAGAGAGTAATTAATTTTGGATTTTTATTTTTAATTTTTATATTTAACTGTCTTTGCAAACTCACATTTTCCTGATTCAAACAATATAAGCCGAGCTTAATGGGTGATTGAACGTATCACCCCTTTTCTCATTTATATATATATATATATATATATATATATATATATATATATATATATATATATATATATATATATATATATATATGTGTGTGTGTGTGTGTGTGTGTGTGTGTGTGTGAGGGGGAATTGTGTGGGTAATTAAGAAATTGAGTAGCTCTATCTGCCTCAAGCTCGAAGATCATTGATTTCAAAGTCCGGGTCGGATAATCCCGATAATGAAAATTAATTTTTATAATAAAAACAAAGAGCTTATTTGCATTCGATTCCTTCAATCCGATTAAAATATTACCCAGGAATTTTCTCCTCTAAAAGCAAATTAACAAAGCCAAGCAGAATCGATCATTAATTGTGGACTACTTCTAAGCACCCGCACCCTCCATCTTCCCCCCCCCCACTAGTCTGCATCTTCCCCGCCCGTCCCATTACAAGGTTTAAGTGCCGCTTCATTTCACCAAGGCTTTTTACTCTTTAGATAGAAAATTGACCTTTGTTGGACATTTAAAACAAGAATCACGTCTTTTACTGCGTTAGAGTGGTTTCGCGTATTTCATGCAAAAGAGATGAGAGCGAATTGATCGGAATTTACTTTATTTTCAACGATTATCCCTGTCTCGATCTTTAAAATGTTAAAAGAGCGAGAGAATGAAACACATTTAAGAGACTGAGAGAAACTGATGAAATAATGCGACCCAAAAAGGAAAGATAGAAAGATAAAGTAAATGATTTTATCTCTCTATATATAAAGTTAGGTCTGTGTATATGTTTATACATTTCTATGTATAGGATTCATTCCTAAACAAATTAACATATCATTATAAATGTTTGAATATGTATTCTAGGCAACACTGTATGTGACGCGGGCACATAATAATTTTTTTAATAGACTTTAACATTTAAGGGGGGTACCCTAAACAGTGCGTATATATATATATATATATATATATATATATATTAATTAATTAATTTATAAACCAATTTATTGTATACATATTTTTATAATTAATTTATCAATTAATTTTTGTGCACGCAAGAAAATAATTTGTAAATTAATTATAAAAATCTGTATACAATAAATTGGTTTATAAATTAATTAATTAAAAAACTCTATATATAAAATTGATGACTCATCCAATTACGGGTGAATTAAAAAAGAAAAAATGCTCTCATTTGCATATTCTTAAATTGTATTTAAGAATATGCAAATGAGAGCATTTTTTCTTTAACAAAACTCTCAGGGTAGTGAAAAGTAGGAACGCATCGTAAAGACACCGGTCGCTACCGCAAAAAAACAAAATAAATAATAAATAATATATATATATATATATATATATGCTGATTTTTTGTTTTGCTATTGTTTTTACGGGCGATATTACACCAGTGTTTATTATCTGTCGCTTCGCTGAGCGGTTTAAAAAAATAATTTGTAAAGTAATTAATGAACTAATCTCTTTCGCTTTCTCTCTCTCTCTCTTCCTCTCTCTCTCTCTCTCTCTCTCTCTCTATATATATATATATATATATATATATATATGTATATTCTCACACAGCCTTCGTCGAGACCTCGGCGGCGAGCGCGTGACGATGTGATGAATATAAAAAGAGGTAAAAGTGTCCGGAAGTAGCTCGTAGATCCCTAGGTCCCAATATTATCAACATAACACAGGGGATATAGGATTCTTCAATTGAAGACATCACATAGAAAACAACGAAGAATAATGAGCAGGCGAAAGACGACTTAAACACAAGTTAAGATTCAAACAATATTTATTTATAAAATAACAGGAACACATATAAAACAAACAACAAGAAAACAAAGTACTATTTTAAGGGAAGCGGGATAATGTTTAACGTTTACTAATGGCGAGTAAAATCTATGAACTAAAAAATAGTGTCTCGAACAAATAACGGAAGAAAAAGGGTTACTCATTCGCAGAATGTAGAACGTTGTTTACAGTACTCCCCACGAGAGTTGAAAAGTTCAATGATCAAGGAATGTCACAAGTCAAACTCATCCAATATCCACACTGATCTTTAGAAAAAACGTCGTTAGCAGAATTCAAAGAGGCAAATGTTCAGAAATCATGTATCCGAGTGTGATCGTGGAAGTCTCAATTAGCGCGATGCAATCTCTTAGCAGGGGGTGTATTCGTTTCTCGACGACGATGCAATATGTTAATTGTCAAGGACCAATTTGGTAAAATAATTTCAAATATTTTTGTTTTCATCAAATTAGCTTTCGGCATAGAAGAACTATCTCGGGACAATCCACCCATTTTCAGAGTCAGGATCTTTCTCAGCTTCGTGCTTTCTTTCCTTTTCTTCGTCTTTTCTTCTTCCTTTTCATATCTCACAGCGCATATGCTGATGATGACAGGTGACTCGACTGGCAACGGTTTACTCTTCGGCTGGCAGGAACTCCTCTGTGAGCGGCGTTGGTGTGTTCTATGTATTTGTTCTAATTCATGTTACCTGTGAATGTTATGCTGAGGAGTTTCAATGACGGACTCTCGGGTAGTGTGCTATTTTAGGTAAAGAAATAACGAAATAAATAAAATCAGGAAAACTTTTGTATTTATTTTTATTCAAAATAATTTCTTTTCCAAAAATAAGTTATTAAATATTTGATTTTTGAGGAAAATATAATAAAGTGGCTTTTAGTTTTAATAATTTCTTTTACAAAAATAAGTAATCAAATAGATGGTTTGATTTTTAGGTACTTCTGCAGTTTACAAAACGTGCTGAAATAACAACGTTATTATTTAGGAAACCATTTATAACATGGGGAGGGGCTTTGTTTTTACTATTCTATACTTTCACCTAACAATTTAATAAATAAATTAATAAATTTGGAAACGGAAACTCTAGTCGGACGTAATATTACGGAGAAAGTTTGATAGCAGGAACTACATCTGAACTAACATCGTTTGCTGCTGAGTTACTTCTAAACTGAGTCGGTTCTTTTTCCGACTCGCTCATTATTACTATAGCAAGGATAATATCAGAGTATATCTTCTATAATATAAAAGAGAGTTTTCTGTGTGTGTATTTTTGTATGTCTTCAAAAGGCCCCCGAGATAGTCGACATTTTTTGAATTACACAGCTTTCAGACGCATAGTATCGAAAAATTGGAAAAAAAACATCGATCTCTTCGTGTAGAACGGACACGAAATTTGTGACGGGGATGCTCGAATTTGTTCGTTTTTTTTCGTAGCCCACACGCTTTGCACATGCACGCCGTGCAAACAAAACAAAACAACATATAGAAATATGTAACACTTTTGCTCGGGGAGAGGGGGCGAGCGGGGAAGAGATAGATTGTTACACTTTTGTCCTGGCCAACGGGGAGAGGGGATCACCGAGGAAGAGAGAGATTGTTACACCTTGGCCCCGGGCAACGCCGGGTCACACCTGCTAGTATATATATATATATATATATATATATATATATATATATATATATATATATATATATATATATATATATATATATAAGAAAGAAAGACATGAAAAGCATAGTTTCAGAAAGAGACAAATTGGACAAAAAAGAAAGAGAAACAAGGAGAGATGATGAGAATGGAAAGTGATAGAATATAGGCATATTTAAAAGAGATGAAGAACAGAAGAAAAAGAAACATCGTACTTTTTTAATTTTCGGGTTCAGATCAAAGCGTAGTATCTGTTCTCAACCATCTTGGATTCCTTAATTCGTAGTTGCTGTACTGTAAACATAAACTGATGATTAAAGACGCCCTTTTAAATATATTAATCGATTATGTTTCAGAATTAAAGAAATATAATTAAGAATTACTTACAACTTCTGACAGAACGAGAACAATCTATCCCTGTGTATTAAAAAAGATTTCATTACGATATTCCGTACAGATTCCAGAGTTAGACATAAAGATGCCCGAGTTGGACAATATGGACTTGGAGAAGGTCGAAGGTTACATCGGCCGAAACGTTGTGGGAATAACCTCCAAGATGAGAGCAGTAGTCTGAATAATTCAAGTAATAAGAATTTATTTATTAGTCGGGAACGATAAAAAAAAAGAAAAAAAGAAAAGAAAAAAAAAGAAAAAAAGGAAAGAAAAAGATGGCCGAGATAAATCAAATATTAAGAAAAGCAAGGAGAAAGAAACAGGGGAGAACGTAAAGAGTAAAATAATTATATAATAATGTCAGAAAAGACATAATAAAATAATCGAGGAAGAAATAACGAAGTATAAGCGTCTCCTTGTCGAATTTGGGATTAGATCAACTGCTGAATAAGAGCTAGATCGCCAATAATTTGGCTCTATGCCTCAACTGGACGCGGAAGTGAGATGAATTTGAAAACTTTCATATTAAGTAGATCTTTTTTTTTGGATGGGATATGTTTATAATTTTCACCGGTCAAGCTCAGCATCGGATTATATTCTTTACTTGTTAACTTGTAATCCGATGCTGAGTTTAACCGGTGAAAATTATAAACATATCTTATCCCCAAAAAAGATTTACTTAATAAGAAAGTTTTCAAATTCATCTCACTTCCTTGTCTTCTTTGGTCTGAAGAGGTGCACTCTCTGTGAAGAGTACAACCGAAATATGTATGCACATATATAACCAATAATGTTTGTATAAATGAAAATGTATACTAAAGAACAGCTCTACTTGTTACTGAGCACCTTTTTTATAAACACTGGAGTTTCAACGGATTTACATTTATAGAAACTAATACAATACATGTGCTATATATATATATATATATATATATATATATATATATATATATATATATATATATATAAAAAAAATGAATAATGAGAATAAAAATAAAAAAAAAAACAATATTTATTAAATCATCAAGTAGCTTAAATAAGGAATATATCAATGCACCCCTATCCTTTCCATGGACTTTCAAAATGCAAGCTTTCACCATCAGAGACCATCGAGACAAATCAGCAAAAATTATATTACTGTTAGCCCAGACTGTAAAATATAAAAGAATATATAAAAATAGAAAAATACGCAAAAATCCTTTTTGAGCAAAGACAATCCACAATCCTAAAAGGTAAATCCAGGATATTATGAATGTCAAGCAAGCAAATATAGTAGAAAGTGTTCCAGAAATTCGAGTAATATATAGGGGTACAAGTCCGACGCTGAAGTTCATTGGTAAAAAAATGTGCGACTCACCAGAAAAGAATATGATAGTATAAATCTACAAATAAAACTCACAATATACGTAAATTCATCAGGATTTTTATGTAATTTAGTATTTATATATTTTTTATTTTCAAGTCTGTGCTAACAGTAATATGATTTTTGCTGATTTGTGCCGATGATTTCCTCTGATAGTAAAAGCTTGCACTTTTGAAAATCCATGGATTCAGGAAAGTAAAAACAGTTTATTGATATATTCCTGGTTTAAATTACTTGATGATTCAATAAATATTGTTCTTTTTTCTATTTTTATTCTCATCACTTATTTCTTTTTATAGTTGCTCTATCTCGTATATTGAGCATTGACTTTTCTTAATAAGATTATTTTAAAGATAATATTTTATCTTCATCATATCTCTATTCTATCTTTCTGTCTGTCTGTCTCTCTCTCTCTCTCTCTCTCTCTCTCTCTTTATATATATATATATATATATATATATATATATATATATATATATATACACACACACGGCACAATCACGTTGACACACCGGTTCCCGTTAGATCACCGAAGTTAAGCGGCGTCGAGCTTGACCATTTAGGAATACCAGGTGCTGTATGTGCTCTCTGCTTATCTCGGCATTGTTTCCAGTCGTCGTGTATTACTACTTGCCATTGGAATCAAGCAATGCCGACTCAGGAGAGCGGTTGTTGTGGATTGCGCAACCCTTGCAATTACAAATTCACGTGTGGGCAGCCCCTGGTGGGGCACTCATACGGAAATCGACGGGAGAGTCCATCATCATATATATATGTAAGGCAAGAAATGAAAAGTCTTGGTGATGTTTTATGAACTTTTAGTGTTTCTAGTTATTGTTTTTGTTTGTTTATATTTATATAAACAAGAACACAAATCTAAGTCAGTCATGAGACTGCATACCTGCGCCTGACAACGTAAGGACGGGCCAAAGTCTTATTTTGGCCTTATTTCTCCATATGAAGTATTCCTGTAGTTATGCCATGGAAACGTTGATAACTCAAAAACTATTTATCTGATCAGGCTGACATTTTACATGGTGGTTCCTGTTATCAAAGAGAATACGATTCATACATCGAATTTAAAAAAGCCGGAAGTTGAAATACTGTCTATATTTCAACTGTAACAGTGTCAATGTCAAACCTGAAGATCAGATAATATGCAAGATTTCATTAGCTACAATATGAACCAAATAGTCTTCTTCTTCTTTCGTGTGAATCAGATGATTCTGGTGTTTATTTACTCCTCGCGGAGTTAGGCACAAGGCCAGTTTTATCTTACTCCCACAAGTAAGATGTGACCCAAGATCGGGTCGAGCAAGTGGGGTTAAAAGCCTGCGCTCGAGAGGTGAGCACTCTGGCCATTTAAAAATTGCCTGGGCAGCCCCGTCGGCATTCCCCGGTAGGGGCGCCTCAGACAGTAAGCAATAAACTTACTCCTCCCCAAAGAGGGGAGGCGAAGCCTGGGAGGGTGGACCTCCTAGAACTGCACAGAACAGACGTGCAGTATCCATCAGAACAGATACTACACTTTGATCTTAGCCAAAAGGCCGATTAGTTTCCCCGATGTTTTTCTAGTTAGAAATAGTTCTGGAAAGACATCGGGTACTTACGGGAAGGACCACGAGAAGGTTGCCAACACCCCTAAGTGAAAGTAGTACTGTGGAACTGACTGGATTCGAACTTGGAACACCCAGGTTTTCAGTCCGTGTCGATATCCACTTAACCACCGTCACCTAATCCCTACGATAAACAGGACCGAAGTTATCGCCAAAAGTGTGTTATTAACCTTTCCGTTACCTTGATCTTTGACCTAGAATATTCCCAAATCAATCAGTTGTAAGTCAGACCATGACCGTTTAGTGACGATTAGTCATGTGATGTGGACGCTAGACTATAAACAAACAAACAAACAAACAAACAAACAAACAAACTAGACAGAAGACATAACCTCCATGACGGAGACAATACTGTGTAAACTATGCATTATCTGAACGAAGTAAATTACCCGTTTCCAGCAGATAAACTATTAAAACTAACCTAAACATTATATCCATTGCATTACTTTATCAAGCTGTACTAATTATTATTATCACTACTTGATTTAACTAAACTAATTATCTTCTTGCTGCTTCCTAACTTGCCTACCACTTTTATAATTATAGTGCAAATTAATTAATTTTTAAGTAGATACAGGGTGGTCACTAGAAAAGCGGGAAATTTTAGGTTGTACATTTTAATGTTGAGATTTTATTTTTTAAAAATTTTATTGCGTCTTTTTCGATTTGCATGGAAGACATTTTGAGCATCTGTGAGTGTATTATAATATTAGCCTTTCAAAAATTTCATAAAAGTTATTCTTTGTAAAAATAAATTACCGTTTGACAAATGTCCCGCTTTTCTAGCAACTACTCTGTTGTATTTAAATCTTTAGCAATATTTCATTGTTTTGACATTTAAATTTCTCATTTATTCGTATGTTTTTTAAAAATCATTTTCATTCGGACCTACATGCTGTTATCTCTCTGTAAAAGTGGTCAGTGAGTTTCGATTACGGGTATAATAAGACGTATTACGTCATTGAAATGAGAAGTAAAGTAATTTTAGTGACCAATGAAAATCTGTAAGTTTAAAAAAAATGAATACTTCATATTAACATTTATTTAGTAATTAATAAATACGGAACATTCCATTAAGACCAGATAATTCTTAGATTTATGGTGGATCTTTTTCACTCAGCAGTATTTATTTATATACTTATTTATTCTTATTTCTTTGATTTTAAATTTTACTATTGACCCAATAGTAAAACATTAAGGGTTAATGGGATAGAATGATTGTCAACCGAAAGATGATGAACACTATAGAAGTACTAAAAGTGACTATAGAATCAAACTAACACTTACCAGCATAAAGGCCTCAACTTCCATCTCATAGAAGAATACTTATTCGAATGAATGAACATTTATACACTAGAATGCCCACTTATGAATCTCAGCCAATCAGAACACAGAGAATGGACTTTCCCTTCTGAGCATAATGGAACATTCTAGCCTTATTATACACCGGCATTTTGATGTGCTTGGCAGTCTGACTTATCTTGCTGCTCAACTCGTCGTACAGTTGAGCCCTAAGCAACGACTCTATAATGATCAATGAAATGAACTAAGTTTTATTACTTATGGGACAATTTATGACAGTATTTGTTGACATCGAATTTGAAGACGACTATGTTGTAACCTTCAGGGAAGCAGTCTCGCGGTATATGTACACCAGATGTACACATTTGCAAAAAAGCTCTGCCCAATGTAAATCGAGAACCTTATATGGAAATAACGATAGAGTAGAGAGAGACTACCAAAGTCTCTTTTGTTAGAAATAGGCTGTGGGGAAGAGTGTACACATACAGTATGCTGCATGTTTTAGTGGTGCATACGAATGACAGACGGTGCAAGTGTTGGATTCTCGGCCAAAGAAAAAGAGGGGGGCACAGAAGAAATTGAAAATATCTTTGCTTTTATTTGGGACCACCCAGAAGTTAATTTCTCTTTGAAATAAAATAAGTGTCTCTTAACAACAGAATCATGCTGACCCTAGAAATAATGTTCTTAGATTGTCTCTATGACAATCCCCCTTGAGTAGACTGTCTGATAGTTATCTCTAAACGATATCTCCAGCGGTCAGCCTCTGGGTGGTCGAGTGGTGACCAGTGAGAAATACTGGAATCCAAGATTTCCGGTCAGGGACAAAGGACCCTAAAAGAGTATAAGGTGATACCTGACCCTCTGGACATGACAAGAATTAAGTTATAGCTGGGTGTCTCTACAGACAAGATGAGCCCATTTAGGGCTCTTAGCTTAAGGACTGTATTAGTGGAACTTAAATTTTGTGTGGTCGAAATAAGAGATCTCATTTTGCAACACAGTTTTCATTTGTAACCTCCAACCAATAAATATATTACTGATGTAAAAATTGGAGTTGTGATTCTACTTGGGATGAGAATTCTTTCATTGAATGAATCACAAAACGTCTTTGGACCCGCACAACGAATGGGGATGATTACGGCCAGTGCAGTGATCTCACGCATAAAGGTTCAAAAGAGAATCGATCTCCCCCAATTAAATTTCGAAGACTAATTTAATACTCTGTCAAAGTAAGATAAAGTGCTGTGAGCGGCACTTCCCCAGATGTAGCAACGATACTCTATCTTAGAACGTATCTGACTCTTATACAGGTAGAAGATTGCACCACGAGTTAGGTACTTTTTGGAGAAGTAGAATAGTTAACGAACTAAGTATTCGTTTTTGTATGAAGGAGGAACTCGAACATACAGTTTAGAAACATAACACAGTTTATGCAATTCATTTTAAACGCTTGATTTGGAAATCTTCAGAATGTCTGCGATTTGTCTGATTGTCAAACGGCAATCTTGTTCAACAACGGTCTTTACTTGGTCACTGTCAATCATCTTTTGGCCGGCCACAGCGAGGAGCATCTCTCACTGAAATATGTTCTTTTCGGAATGAAGCAAACCATTTCTGACACATCCGTTTTGTAACAGCATTCTCCCCGTACACATGGTATATCTTTATGCAGGTTTCTGTAGCTATTTTTCTTTTCTGTAGATGTTGGTAGTGTTCTGCTTGATCCTCCATTTCAAGGCCTGAAATATAAGCAAAAATGTAAGAGCTCCTTTGCTCGGAGGCTTATTACACACTGACGTCAACATACTCGCTACACCAAAAGCACGATTTGAAAAATATGAACATAAAACGATCGACCGGAAAGATGACATTCAAAAAACGAACGAACTTTTTGACCAAACATATCCCTTTCCTTATCATAAATAAATGATTGTATGGTAGTAGCTTATTCTAAATTTTATTTATTCTATGATTAGCCTCGGCATATTTGGTACATTTTGTCCGTTTTGATATGATAATTACACTTAATAAGCGCTGATTACATGGTAATTGTTGGTTGCACTTCTTATAACATTAATTATATTTTTTAATTAAGACAAATATCCTGTTCGCATGACCTTAATACACAGATTACACACACCTTACCATCAGTCTCATTAATTATTACAGAAATTGCTAATATATTATGAAACAGATGATTACTCGTCCCAGGACGGGTAAAATTAATTCCACAAAAAGAACTATTCGGCACCACTTGTATGTCCCTTTACGAAGATTAAAATCAAGATATAATACTACTATACCTTATGTCCAGAATACTTATTGAAATTTTGATCAACATCAATTGCATGATTTAGATTCTAGAAATTGTCTAAAATTAAAGCCTTACGCTTGGGGGGAGTCTTAAGAAGAAATTGAAATTCAGGGAATCTGGCTTAATTGGTGTCTAATGACTATGGATACAATTTAATGCAAATTTTATATATTTTAATTTTGAAATGGGAGATTGTCCCTATGTTATGTCTCCTAAAACCCTTTTAAATACTCTAAAGAAATTGAAACTCAGAGAATAAGTATTAATCGATTACTAGTACCTATTGCTACAATTTCACAAAAATCGAAGATATCTGAATTTTTACGAAGATCCTCCAGCTTATTTTTTTCCATTCGCACAATACTAAATTAAACTAACTATAGTCCATATTTGAACCGCTTATTCCTAGCAGATGTGTTCCAAAATTTATAATGATCGGTTAATTAGTTTAGGAGTGAATCCTGCACATTCAAATATATAAACATACAAACATAACTAACTTTATATAGATAGAGATAAAAAAAAATGTACAGCAGATCTTTGAAAACCTGAATGTATTTAAGCAGTAACTCGATTTTAGGAAAGTTAGGTTGTGGCACTATGAATGGAGTAATTCCAGCAAACAAATAACCATTTCACGGGATCTGTTCAAACGAAACTACAGTTTGGATGCAGCGGCAAAATAGCGCTTGATATACAAGAAGACAAACTAGCTTAATCTAACCCGGCGTTACCCCGGAGTCTTTTTACATTTATTTTTTTTCCTTTTTTAAAACGGTGCTGTTTGTATACATTGGATTATTCGGACTATTTTTCCCATTTTGAAAATAACAACCAAGATTAAAATAGTAGTCTGAATAATTAAAATAATCCAAATTATCAATCCATATCTAAAAAATTCCGAAATTAATACCAAATCTCTTCGGACTCGAAATAATCATGGCTTCCGTTCAGTCTTGAGAGACAATGGATACCCCCTGTAAGGGTGGCTGCGCGTGTAATTGTGAAGCAAAGGTCGCGCAACATATGTCATATAAAGAATTCTAGGATGTTAAATCTCGCCAAATAAGAAAATTAAAAAAAACTGAAAGCGAACCCACCGTTAAACAACATGATGTGAAAATAACAACCACGACGAGAATAGTAGCCTGAATGAATTTAAATAATATAAATTGTCAACATTTACCTAAAAAGTTTCAGAACATTGTGAAACAGCAACTTCTAAGAAGAACACAATAAAACAATATACCAGAAAACACACCTAAGGAAGCCATATTTATGGGAAACAATGTGGGAAATCATTTTGAAGGAGCTACTATTTAATAGATATTCAAACACACTTTCTCCAAGTAATGTTTTTTTCTAGTAACAGCATTAATCTAGATACTCCACCAGACTAAATGAATTCTAGTCATCGAACCAGGTAAGACCATAAGTCCAGAGGAAAAATACTATAAAACATATAACTGGTAAAATCAACGCTTGTGAGGTAAAGAATAACTTTAATTCAACACTCGGATATCTATGTATTTCATATAGAGATCAAGTGTTATTACCAGGAATACCCCCCCCCCTTGATTTATGAGAACTTAGAGTATGGCTACACAACACTGGCTTATACAAGGAATGGTGCACCTTCTCCAAGAAAAGTTGCAGCATTTAGCTGGATACTCCACCAGACTAGATGAATTCTTGTCATGGAATCTGGTAAGACCAAAAGACCACAAGAAATATATACTATAACATAGTTAACTGGTCAATTGGGGAGAGGAAAATTTATGTTCTTAACTTCTTTACTAACTCAACGTTTGTCAGGTAAAAGAAGAACTTTAATAGAGTATTCGAATATCTATGTATCGCATATAGAGATCATGTGTAAGCCCCAGGAAAGGGGTCCTTGAATTTTGAGAATTTCGAGTGAAGCAAAATAAAACAAAACAGAGAAGCCATATTCTTGTGAGGTATGTGGTAAATCACCAAGAATGACTATTTTGTAATTTTGTTAACATTTTATAAAAATAGGATTTTAAAAGTTAAATTTAATTAATACGGTATAGTTTGGTTATTAAACCATTAATTGATTTGTTAATAAAACTATAAGTAATTGTTGGGAATGTAATGTTTTAATCTCTATTTCTTAAATTATTGGATGTAAATAATTTCCAGAACTTTGAATCTTTTAATACAAGAAGATTTGCTAAGAAATTTAAAGCCAAACATGACTTTAGAATAGTCGTGACGTAATCCATTCACTTTTCAACTATTAATAAAAGATTAAAATAACTGACTTGTTTACGAAAGAAACGTAATGCATTCTGGTGGATTTAATATCTTAATAAAATTATTTTTTAATGGGCTCTAAAAACTTCATTTGATTTTACGCTATTGCATTTTTTCTTTCAATAAATATTCGGCTAATCTAATATATACAATTATACTGTTGGATTTTCGAAGTTTGTTATCGATAGCCTCTGCCATAGAAACTCAGTTTTCTATTCTGATTAAACAATTTTTCTTTGATTTTGTTGAACCATGGTCTTTCCAATGAAAATCTATTTTGATTGAGATTTCTGCTGAAAAATACTTATTCCCACTCGGAACATTGTTAGAGTAGAGCTATTTGTCATTGATCGCGTTCACATCATCAGCTGTTTACGTCCTTAATAAAAAATTAAAGCATTTTACATTTCTCTACCTAGGAGCGCTTACAGAAAAAAACAACCTTTCTACACAGTGAAAATTACTTTTATTTAATTATATTAACGGCCTTCGAAGTAAATCATTAACTTATTATGAATAGTCGCTGCATCTTATGGCAAGTAGAATATTCAATTTTCATCGATCTATTATAATGTGTCATATTATTTCGTTAATAGCTAACGGATTTTTTTTTGTTTTAACTTAATATACATTATTTAACAGCATTTACTTATTATTCTACGATATTACGTTTACGTTATGAACAGTTTGTTATATTAAAACGCACTGACATTTCCTTAGGTCCCTTCTTTTTCCAATGAACTTAATACCATAGCAAAACAAACGTTGCTTTCATAACTGGACCAACTGATATTACAATAAACGTAGTGTGGCCGTCTTCATAGCTAAACTCAGTGATATTAAGTCGAGATAAATACATTCTCTTCTCTTTAAATTTAATAAAGATAAAGATTCAAATTATAACCTTGTTTGTTAGCAAGATCGTCCATGAATTTTAACACCTTAAATTACAGTTTAGAAACATAACTGAGTTTATGAAATTCATTTTCCACGCCTGATTTGGAAATCTTTAAAATGTCTGTGATTTGTCTGGTTGTCAAACACCAATCTTGTTCAACTACGGCTTTCACTTGTTCACTATCGATCATCTTTGGCCGACCAGAGCGAGGAGCATCTTTCACTGAAAATTTTCCTTTTCAGAATTGAGCAAATCATTTTTGGCACATCCGTTCTGTAACAACATTCTCCCCATACACATGGTATATCTTTATGCCGGTTTCTGTAGCTTTTTTCCTTTTCTCTAGTAAATAAGCATCAGATGTCGGTAGTACATTTTATTCTGTTTCAGCATAAAAATGAAAATTAATTCCCCATTAATACTGATTATATAATGAAATGAATAAACTTAAAGATGGAACGTCGATTGATCAAAGAAAACGATTTTATATTACTGAGTAATTCAAAATGGGTACTTTGTACTTTTCACCTTTATTATAAAAGACATAAAAATACGTAAAGAATATTAAAGAAAAATACCTTTTTTGTAATTTAGAAAGATTAGAGGAAATTTATTTCTTTTCTATGACAATTTTTTAAAAATCATCATCATCATCATCATCATCATCATCATCATCATCATCATCATCATCATCATGTTAACTCCTTGACTTTTGGGCTATCGGCAGTATCTGTATTGAATCTGCACTTAGTTTTTATGTTCTCTGTTAGTGAAGGAGAAATCCTTCTAGACCGAGGCAATTGAAATTTTTGTTCCAATTCAGAGTGTCAATTTTTGAGGAGCTGGATTCTTCCCACGTTAAATATTGACATTGTGCCTAACTCTTCTCTCGTGGGACGAAGTAAATAGGAACAACAACAACAACAACAACAACAACAGAAACAAATTTATTAAAAAATAATAAACGTATTTATTTAATTATTAACAGATTAGAAAATATTAATTTATTAGAAACTTGAAAATAGATAAATATGCAAATGAGAGGCTGAGAGGATGATATCATCATGAACGAACTAATACGTTGACCTCCCCCAAAGGAAGGTCTAATTCCTGGGAGGATGATATCATGACAACAGAATATATAGTACATGACCCCCTTCCCCCCGAAAAAAACAACAAAAAAATAATCTTGGGGAAATGGTATCGTGAGGAGAACGTAATGCCTGGGAGGAATGTATCATGACGAATGAAAATATACTACAGAGAATTAAATAAGCATAAACCGTTTTAATGTCAATATAGTTAGAATAGGTGGAAAAACTGTTGCATTTATTTACTTAGATAACATTAAAAACCATAGCAAGTTCTATTGTCCACGTAAAACGCCTAAATGAAAATTGGCTGGAAAAATATAGTCGACATCTTTATAAACAAAGATGAATATGCTGGCTAAGGAAGAACGATAACTTTCATAATTTTCAAGTAAAAAAAAAACATCTTTATTATAAACTTGAGTTATCGCTCTTCCTTAGCTAGTATTATGGTAAACGAACATCTACTATCTGACAGAGGATAATATCATGATGATCAAACACTACTTCCCTCCACCCAAAAAGTCGGAAGTCATTCTTGTGTGGACGGTCTTATGAGAACAGAACCGATACTATACTACCCTCCCCCCCACATTTAAAAGATATTCTGACGAGGTTTTTTTTTTATTCTGGGAAGATCCCCCCCCCCCTTAAAAACCGATGAGGTAATTTCTGGGAGGACAGTCTTATGACAACAGAAACGATACTACACTACACCGCCCATTAACAAATATTCCAATTTAATCATTTTTTTTTAATTTAAAAATGCCTAGTCACACAAAAATATTTTTTATGGCTTTTTGTCTTTTTGGCTAAGATCAAAGTGTAGTATCTGTTCTCGACATCTCAGCGATATTTGACACTTTACTAAAGCCGTAAGTAAATTATCTTTAATTTCTAAATAAGTATTTAAGCGCTATCATTTTTTTTCAATAAAATCTCTTTATCTTATTTTATTTATAATTATTGCGTATGTAGAAGAAAATTTGACAATACAAAATAGAAAGGTATATTACAGAATATTTATTTAATAAAAACTTAAAAATAAATAAATATGCAAATGAGCAAAATCTAGATTTGTTTGAGTGAGTTGGAGATGCCTATATATAGGGTATTTCAATATATTATTATATCATTAGAATTAAATAAGTCTATTGTGTTTTGATGTTAATATAGTTAGGATAGATGGAATAAAACTATCGCATTTATTCATTTAGAAGTAGATGGGACCTCGTCTCCAAATCCAGACAAAATGTGAGTTGTAGTAAAAATCACTTATCCACGAGGATTGAATTCTTCCAGTTTATTGAGTATTGGCATAAAAAGATCACCTCTTTTAAATTTCTGCCTTTAAATGAACTTACACAGGTAGCTGTCCACCAATCCGCAATGCGTTCGACAGTTGCATTTATTCTAAATTTTGTACTGCATAACACTATTTGGCCCTTTGGCTAGGAACAAAGTGTAGTATCTGTTCTGATGCTACACTTAATCTATTCTGCCCTTGGTCAGTGAAGGAGAAGTCATTTTAGAGTGAGGCATTTGTTATTTTTGTTCTAATCCAGAGTAACCTATGTGGGAAGCTGAATTTTTCCCACATTAAAACCCGTCCTTATGTTTAAATTTCCCTCGTGAGGAGGCAATTATACAGAAACACTAACACTAACACTAACTTAACCGTTACCTTAAACCTAACGTAACCCTAATCCGACGTACGTCTAGACAGGACTCACACAAATAGGTCAAGGGCGTGTGCGCCCACTGCGCATGCCTTTCGGAACTTTTTTGTAAAACTAATTTTCCCATTAGTGATGAGGCTCTTTTACAGAAAATCCATTGGTTTTAACTGGTATCTGAACTCCACATGGTCAACCTATCAGCTATTTTGATTTCGTAGATTGAAACTGACTTCGGATAATTTGATGAACATAAACAACACTGCTTAACCCCCCCCCCAATAATTTCTTTTATTCGGCATGCTGTGCCCATTTTTTCTTTTGATCTATTTATTATTAGTCTCATTAGTTGTAAATTTAAACGAAGTAGCTGAGTATGTTACAGAGTCTGAAAATCACGATTGCTTTTTGAATTTGAGCAAATGAAGTATTTATACAAATGAATAGCTTCATTTACTCTCTAGCAATAACGGTTACACATATTTATTAATTATGGCGAAAGAGCAACGATATATTGTCCGAAACGAGTATGCACATGTTTGCTGAACAACAGAAAATAACGATCGATAAGACCTGTTTCTATTTGCAAAATATGAGCCATTTAAAAGACAATCCAGACGAAAACGATATATAAGAAAAATTAAAAAAAAACACTAAATAAAACATTTTTATGTATAAAATATAATAAAAAAGTGATGACAGAAATATTCACACGAAGTATCAAAATAATGATAAAAATCATCAAGACTGATCATGTTAAAAAATTATTAAAAATGACATCTTTAAAATGTATAAATTCTGAAACATGTTCAGAAAGTATCAAGACTGAAACATGTTCTAAAGTTATAAAAATTGACAGATGTTCTAAAAGTATCACTACTGAAACATGTTCTAAAAGTATCAATACTGAAACATGTTCTAAACGTATCAATACTGAAGCATGTTCAAAAGTATCAATACTGAAACATGTTCTAAAAGTATCAATACTGAAACATTAAAGAATTATCAAGACTAACACATGTTCAAAAAGTATCAAGACTGAAACATGTTCAAAAAGTATTAAGACTGAAATATCAAAACTAAAACCAGTTAAAAAAACTAACAGACTGAAACAAATTAAAAAAGTATCAAGACTGAAATATGTAAAAAAAGCATCGTAAAAAGTATCAAGACTGAAATATGTTAAAAAAGTATCCAAACTGAAAAATGTTCAAAAACTATGAAGACTGAAATATGCTCAATTAGGTATTGTGACTGTAACGTAAGATATTGTTCAAATAGAAAATATAAAAGGTATCATATTAAAGTTATATTTATTAAAACATGGTTTGAACAATGACTAGAAAGTTCATTTTCTTCTAAATAAATTTTAACTTCATAAATTATTCTGATTCAAGTCATATTCACCAGGAAATTATTTCAAGATATGTTCAAAAGTTTTCAGACTGAAACTGTATTTACAAAGGTCGAAATCAACAAGAACTGAAACGAGCTGTGTGGTTGTTGAGAGTAACTGTTTACAAATACTGTGTGATTATTAGGAGTAATTGTTTACAAATATTGTGTGGTTATTGAGAGTAACTGTTTTCTAATATTGTGTGATTGTTGAGAGTAACTGTTTACAAATATTGTGTGGTTATTAGGAGTAACTGTTTACAAATATTGTGTGGTTATTGAGAGTAACTGTTTTCTAATATTGTGTGATTGTTGAGAGTAACTGTTTACAAATATTGTGTGGTTATTGAGAGTAACTGTTTACAAATTGTAGTGGACCTAGGTAAAGCTGAATGAATGACACAAGAACACATGGTTTAAATGAACAAAGGTATATATTATATAATAGAAAGAAAGATATTACAAGGAGATGTTGCTCTCAACCGCCATTGCTGGTTTGCCTGGGAAGAAGAGAACAAGTGTCACGTGCTTCCCGTATTTATAAGGTGGACGAGTCCATTAGTTCTTTGTAGGTAGGTACAGCACCATAACACCCCCTTCCAAGCCTTACCTCCTCAGGAGTCTTAATAACGTTTTCTTTTCGGATCTATCTCTAGGTAGTCCGGAGCCATTCGTTTTCTTTTTGGTTGTCGTTTATGTATGACTACCTGGGGTGCTGGTAAGTTGAAGGTGTCATATATCACGTCCATCACGTCTTCTCCTTGTGGGGTGCTGTCAGTGTCATCTGACAGTCTTTTTCTGATCTGATTTAGATGTCTCTTATGCGAGAACCGTGGTCCTTTTATGATATAGACCATCGATCCGATCCTCTTTTCAATTGTACCGGGTTCCCAGAACGATGCATTGTTTTTGAACATCTTAAAATATACCCTATCTCCTGGGTTGTATTTTTTCTTCGGTACCGTAGAGATTCGGTCATAATTATTATGTTTAGGTAATAATTTATCAAACACGGACTTCACATTCCGCGCAAACATCATCTCTGCAGGGGATAATGATGATGCTATGTTCATGTTTTTTTGTAATTCTATATACCTGTAAGAATTGTTGTAAAGCCTTCTCCTTAGGAGTATCACCGGCCTTTTTTAATGCTCTTTTTAATGTGTCTACGAAGCGTTCCGCCTGGCCGTTTGACCTAGGATGATACGGGGGCGTCGTTATATGTCTGATTTGAAACGTCGCGCAGAACTCCTCAAAATATGATGACGTGAACTGCGTCCCATTATCACTCACCAAACAATCCACTACCCCAAAACGGGCAAATAGTTCATGTAGGAATCTTATCGTAACCTCTAACGTGGGACTCTTGCAACGTAGTACCTCGGGCCACTTTGAAAAACTGTCGACTACGATTAAGTAGTAAAATCCTTCCAATGGTCCCGCGAAATCCACGTGAATTCTTTCCCACGGACGGTCGGTCTTTGGCCATGGGCTATGCTTTATATGCGGTGCTTTTGCCGCTAAGGCACAGCCTTTACAAAGCTTTACTGCTTTTTCGATGTCATTGTCCATACCTGGCCAGTACACAAAACTCCTCATTAACCCCTTCATCCTGGTTATCCCTGGATGGCCAACATGAAATTCTTTCAGAATTTGCTTTCGTAGTTTTTCTGGGATGACCACCCTTTCGTTATGCATGAGTACGTCATCACAGAGTAAGAAACTCTTTGCCGCATGTAAATCCTTATCTACCAATTTCATTTTTGTTCTGGTGATAAATTCATCCTCTTGAGCTTCTTTTTTTATCTCGTATAGTGTCACCGGGAGCTCTCTCACTGCGTTGCACAAAATCTCTTTAAAATCTCCTTCTGTTTGAAGAGACGCAATCACTGTGTCTTCTAGAGTCTCTCTCTGTTTTGGCACTAATCTCGACAATCCATCTGCATGATAGATTTTATTTGAATGCAAATGTTGCATTTTAAAGTTGTAGTTTAATAAGATAGTTCCCCATCTTTGTAGTCTATTAGCTGTATATACAGGTAGGCCTTTTTTAGATCCATAAATTGTAATTAGCGGCTTATGGTCTGTCTGTAAGGTAAATTGTCTACCATGTATGTATCGGTGAAACTTTGTTACTGCAAATATTATTGCTAGGGCTTCTTTCTCGATTTGAGAATACTGTTTTTTCCGCTGGGAGCAAGGTCCTTGATGCATGTGCAATGGGTTTATGGGTTCCATCAGGCATTTTGTGTAGGATACATGCTCCTAAACCATATGAACTAGCGTCGCTAGCTACGATTATGTCCAATTCTGGATTGTAATGTGTTAGAAATAACTCTGACGTAAGTCTTTCTATGATTTTATTAAATGCATCCTGACATTCAGGTGTCCATACCCAGGCTTTACCTTTTTTTAATAGCTCATTTAATGGAGACCGCAAATTATGCATTTCTGGGATAAAAGCCTGGTAGTAATTTGCTAGGCCCAGAAAACTCTGTAATGTCATGACGTTTTCTGGCGCCGGCATGTTTTTTATTGCGGTAGCCCTTTCTGGGTCTGGTCTTCTGCCGTCCTTGTCGATCACATGACCCAGATATTTTATTTCCCCCAGGAAAAAATCACATTTTTCTTCTTTTACTTTGAACCCATAATCTTGGATTCTCGCAAACACTTGATTTACATGTTTTTGGTGTTGTTCGATATCTTTGCTGTTAATCAAGATGTCATCGAGATACGCTATTGCGAAATCGAGTCCGCCCAGCATTGTGTCCATTACTTGTTGGAAAATGGCTGGCGCGACCTTAACTCCGAACGCTAATCTTTCGAATTTATATAAACCACGATGTGTGTTTATACATAACAGCTTAGAACAATCTTTATCCACCGGTATTTGTAGGTATGCCTCACTTAGGTCTATTTTTGAAAAAAATCTTACTCCATTTAAGCTTGTAAACACTTCTTCCGGGGTATGGAGTGGGTAGTGATAGTCCGCGAGGACAGTATTCAGTCCTGTTGAAAAATCTGCACATACACGAATCTCATTAGATTTTTTCTTTACATAAACCGTGGGTGCTGCCCACTGGCTGTGTTGTACTTTTGATAAAATACCCATCTTTAACAGTCGGTCTAATTCAGCGTTTATTTTTTCAATCGAGGCGAAGGGTACTTTCCTTTCTTTTCTAAATACCGGCAGTACATTTTCTTTTAGACGGAATTTTGCAGTCATTTTAGTGCAGCATCCAAGACCGCCAGAAAAAACCTCTGGAAACGATTTTTTTAATTCTCGTTGTAGTTTTTCCGATTCTGTTGCGCGACTATTTATTTTTTTACAAAATGTATTTATCGGCAACTTCCATAAATCAAATGCCTGCATAAAATCTGAACCAAAAAGATTATTCGAATCCTTCAGTACCAGTAGTTTGAGTTTTTTAGTATTTCCCATTAGGGATACATTTGTGATTAATTCTCCTTCAAATGTAATTCTTTCACCAGTAACTGTGCTTGCCAGCCTGTTTGTTCTTGATAGAGTAGGTTTATTTAATCTCCTCCATGTATGTAAATTTATAATGGAAACGTCTGAACCAGAATCCAATTGCAATTTTATATTTTTATCCAGGATTTTCACCTGTACATATTTTCTTATGTTCCCGCGAGTTTTCATTCTTTGTCTTAGTGGCTTGAATCCGCATTTTATTTCCTCTGCCCGTTCTGCAGTGTGAACTTTTATGTCCAACTTTTTTGCATTTCATACAGGTTTTAAAACGGAATGGGCAATCATTGTACCAATGTGGATTACCACAGCGTGAACAAGGGCTTGGTGGCAATTTATTAATTTTTTACTGGTTTGGTTTGTCTTTGTTACATCAAAATTATTATTTCTTATTTTTCTATACGGTTGAGCTTTTGTTTTTTGATGTACCTTTTTAATATGCGCAATGCCGGACAATTCAATGTCTTTTGAGTCCTGTTTTACATTTTTGGGGTAACTGCGCGATATTGTTTGTATCAGAAATTCCAATCTTTCATCATACTCCTTTTTTGTGTAATAAAATATTTTGGTTCTGTTGTAATAAAAGCTTTTGAAATCTTTCCTCAGTTTGTTGTTGCTGGGAGATTTGGAATTTCGTTAGTTCGGCGATTATAGACTTAATATCTTCCATATTCAACCATTTAGTTTCTGATTTTATTTAGAAAATTAATATTTTCTTATTATCTTATGATTTTATAAGAGTTCTTTTCTTTAAATTAGCGTTTGCTAGGCGCCGTTTTAATTATGAAAAGATTATGAAACTTTTCCTTTTCTCTATATACGCGTATATTCACTTATTTTTTTATTTTGAAAATTAATATTTTCTCGTTATTTAATGAATTTATAAGAAGTTCTTTTCTTTAAATTAGCGTTTGCAAGACGCTGAGTTTTAGTTATGAAAAGATTATGTAATGTTTTTTTCTTATACACGTTTTTAATTTTAACGAAGAGAAAAAAAAAATCTGTTTCACAATTAATTCTTTCTGCATTTTAAAATATTTCAGTACAAGTCGGAAAAAAGAGAGAGAGAAAATAAAACTGACCTTTTTTTTATCGTGCGTCATTTTTTTTTTTTTATGGAGTAACGCACGTGTCCATTTCATGTTTTTGTTTCTAATCTGTTTTTAAAATGAAGCACGTGGTGTCGGTTTCATTTTTTTGTGTGTGTTCGTCAAATAAACTCGCTGTGACGTTCGTCTAAAAAAAAACAATACTCGCTTAATCTTGGTGTTCGATATTTCTTTTGTTTTGTTTTTTTTTTTAGTTTTACAACCCAGAGAAAAAACGCGCATTCAATTTCAAGCTGTTTTTTTTCGATAAGCAGTTTTAAAACTTACAGCACAACATGTCCATTTCAGTTTTCTTTTTCTTAAAAGAAAACAATTTTCTCGCACTTAAGAATTCAACGTGTTTTTTTTTTTTTTTTTTGTTTCATTTGAGTTCTCTTTTCTTCTCTCGACCGTACGGCAAAAACCTTTTTTTTTTTTTTTTTTTTTTTTTTCGTTCGGCTTCCTGTATTACCCGTGTGAGAGCATTTTCACGTGGTATTTTCAGTTTTTTGACCCAAGAGTTCGAATTGCCTCGTCGCCATTTGTTGTGGACCTGGGCAAAGCTGAATGAATGACACAAGAACACATGGTTTAAATGAACAAAGGTATATATTATATAATAGAAAGAAAGATATTACAAGGAGATGTTGCTCTCAACCGCCATTGCTGGTTTGCCTGGGAAGAAGAGAACAAGTGTCACGTGCTTCCCGTATTTATAAGGTGGACGAGTCCATTAGTTCTTTGTAGGTAGGTACAGCACCATAACACAAATATTGTGTGGTTATTGAGAGTAACTGTTTTCTAATATTGTGTGGTTATTGGGAGTAACTGTTTACAAATATTGTGTGGTTATTGAGAGTAACTGTTTACAAATATTGTGTGGTTATTGAGAGTAACTGTTTACAAATACTGTGTGGTTATTGAGAGCAACTGTTTATAAATATTGTTGGCGTTATTGAGAGTAACTGTTTACAAATATTGTGTGGTTATTGAGAGCAACTGTTTATAAATATTGTTGGCGTTATTGAGAGTAACTGTTTACAAATATTGTGTGGTTATTGAGAGTAACTGTTTACAAATATTGTGTGGTTATTGGGAGTAACTGTTTACAAATATTGTGTGGTTATTAAGAGTAACTGTTTATAGATATTGTGTGATTATTGAGAGTAACTGTTTACAAATACTGTGTGGTTATTGAGAGCAACTGTTTACAAATATTGTGTGGTTATTAAGAGTAACTGTTTATAGATATTGTGTGATTATTGGGAGTAACTGTTTACAAATATTGTGTGGTCATTGAGAGTAACTGTTTACAAATATTGTGTGATTATTGGGAGTAACTGTTTACAAATACTGTGTGGTTATTGAGAGCAACTGTTTACAAATATTGTATGGTTATTTAGAGTAACTTTTTATAAATATTGTGTGGTTATTGAGAGTAACTGTTTACAAATATTGTGTGGTTATTGAGAGTAATTGTTTACAAATATTGATAGATCTTTTGCAAATAGCAGTTAGCGTGAGTCTCTAATTATAAATTAAAATGTGTTCGTTAATCAGATTAACGTTTCAGACAGAAACGGTATTGACAGTTTCATTACCACGCATTACATAATTTCATATATATATGTATAGTATGAAAATATATGTATACATAATATAGTAATAACATCACCTTATATATAAAGTTCGGTATGCGTATATATCTTTCTATATATGAAGTTAGGTATGTGTATATTTTAAAATACATGCTGAAATATTCGTCAGTTAGATTTAAAAAAAATATTGTTCTAATTGGCTGTAATTTGCAAATAACTTATCAAGTGACCTATCTTTTACTAACCTTCTATCACTTTCACCCTCTCTCAGTGAACGTTGTTCAACCCTCGCTCTTATTGTATACATCGTTTATCAGTTTGCTTCCCACTCTCTCTTCCCCTCTCTCTGTGCTTATTAACAGTCGAAGGTAATAAAGAAGAGAAATAATAAATAGACTAGAAAAGTCCAATATAAACAAAAGGAAATATCACTACATGCAGCAATACTATTTAACTATGGTTACTTAAAAAACATGGATTAAAGACAAAAGAAATCGAAAAACGGACTGGACAAAACGAAACGAAACGAAGAACTAAATTATCTAATTAGCAAAACCAAACAAAGGGAGGTAATCTGAGATTATTCGAAATGCTTCGGGAAATGTAGTTAATGGAAGGCACCCCAAGTCTTTTGTCAATATTAACATTTGTCCTCTGAAATAGTCTAGGCTTTGACATTTCCAGCTATTGATTGAGAATAAAGTAGAGAAATATTCATAATTTTAGCTCGGATCTCAGCTTTTAAAGTTCAGATTTCTAATTACACCTAATAAAAATAGGGGCTTATATATAAAGTTATAAGCGAAATTATTTTTCTATTAGGCAGATGATATCTAAATTAATAAAGTATGAAATTCATAAAATAAATAAAATACAGGGTAAAACTAAAAAATAATAAATTTACAAATTAAAATTTAAAAATGGCACATGCTTGCGTCTAAAGCTGAGTTTCTTTAAACGACAAGAATCCCCCCTAGACATTGTCTGACTGGGGTCTCTAAAATTAACATTATAAGTTAGTAAAATAAGGTGATATTTACCATCTTATTAGAATGTAGTTTATTAATTAGAAGTATTTATATGTAGTTAGGATGAAATAAATGCATTATGTGAAATATACTTGGTTATAATGATGGGAGATATGCTTGGTTATTATCTATGAAGCAAAGATTTTGTTGTGCTCACGAAAAACTTCGTAGTAATTTATATTTATACATATTATCTATATATATTATTAAAAAAGGTGAAGTGGGGAAAATGTTCTGCTAGAGTGGAGAGGAGAGAAATGGGAGTTGGTAGAATTAAGCGGGTAGGATATGTTTAATAGAAAATAAAAATAAGAATAAAAATAAAAATAAGAATAAAAATGAAAATAAAAATAAAAATAAAAATAAAAATAAGAATAAAAATAAAAATAAGAATAAAAATAAGAATAAAAATACAAATTAAAATAAAAATAAAAATAAAAATAAAAATTAAAATTAAAATTAAAATAAGCATAAAATAAAAATAAGAATAAAAATAAAAATAAAAATAAAATGAGAATAAAAATAAAAATAAAAATAAAAATAAAAATAAAAATAAGGATAAAAATAAAAATAAGAATAAAAATAAAAATAAAAATAAAAATAAAAATAAAAATAAGAATAAAAATAAGAATAAAAATGAAATAAAACTAGAGTATAAAGATTTGGCAAATGACAGATGTTAAGTTAAAAACATTGGTAATAATTAGAGTTGGGAAGAGAAGAGGACGGGGGGATTTGGTTGTTTTGTTTTACGGCATATCAACATTTTTCCGGTTATTCAATGCCGAATAAGGTCATTTAACAAAATATTGAGACTGAAATATGTTAAAACTGTATAAACACTAAAATATTTTAAAAATGTAGCAAGAAAAAAGTTTTAATACTTCAAGTTCTTTATACTCCTTAAATATTTATTCATGGTGTTTCGTTTGGTTGTTTTGTAGAGGAAAATGTTGTTTTGTTTTTAGCTTTGCAGAACATGATTTAGTTATGCAAAGGAGAAAAAAACCCAATAACATCAATGTTTAGTTCATTTTAAGTCAGGAAGCCGGTATCTTCAGAAAGCCTGATCTGGTAGCACCAGAAAGACGGGGCATGGGGGAGAAAGAGGGGGAATTAGGATATATTTAATAAGGGATAAGAAAAGAGCGTGTATATAAGGGTTTGGTAAATGGAATATTATTTAGTTAGTAGCAATGGTAATCAATAGGGTTAAAAAGAATCCCAGAAAAAACATTATAAGTATTAACGCTTAAATTATGAAATATAAAGGGGAGGTTACCCTTGATATAATAATAATAATAATAATAATAATAATAATAATAATAATAATAATAATAATAATAATAATAATAATAATAATAACTACTATAATTATATATATATATATATATATAAATTGGGAGTGTTCATATTTTTTATAAGCATATTAAGAATTTAAAACAATAATAATGTGGCGAACGCCTTCAAAGCATGTTTAGATGCGAGATTCATTAATAAAAATCAAAACAGATTTGTAATATTAATATTTTTTTTCTTTCTTACATTTTCACTTATTTTTTTACTAATTATTTCGCTAGACATGCCTAGCTTCTTCAGAGTATCTTAACAGTCCTCGGTGGTGTAGATAGTAGTCCGTCTGGATATAATATTGACATTTAGTGTTAATAGATTTTCTAAATCTGTTTTGATTTTTATTAATAAATATTGCATCAAAACATGCTTTGAAGGCGTTCGCCTCATTATATATATTCCCGAAAAAGTTTTTCATGGTAAACAACTGATGATCCCTTAAGATCCCTGTTAGAAACAAACTAATATAATAACTGTAAAAAATAAATTGACTTACATGAATGATTTTCCACTGAAAGACTTGGGACTTTAGTTTTTTTTTTGTTTTTTTTTAATATAGTTTTAATGGTTGAGAAACTTCCGAGACTATATATATATATATATATATATATATATATATATATATATATATATATATATATATATATATATATATATACACACTAATAGACCAATAGCGAGTAGGTTACACAGAAAAAATTGCGTTTCATCTCCGAGGGAAATCATCAAGCTCCATGCAAGGTTTTAGATTCTAGGATCGTTTTTATAGTTAAGCAGTGTTCACATCAACTTTCAGCCATTTTCTAACCATTTACTACCAATGGGATTTTCCCCCTTTTTTACATTTTTTGGCGCTCTTCACTTCTAAGCAAAGAGTGACCCTGTCATGGCCCAGAGGTTACTGCGTCATTTCTACTGAGAAATTCTTCTTTTGTTTACTATGCCCATTTTTTAAAATTTATTGCAAGATTAATAGCATTACCACTATAGAGACTTTTTCTTTCATTTTTTCTTTATTAAAACTTATTAGAATTATTGATTCACTTCGTAAATTTTATTTCATATTTCTTATTTAAGCGCGTTACTTAAAAAAAATAGTTATCTTAAAATAACGTTTATTCTGTGTCTAGATGTCGCTCCTACAATTAAGTAATTTGTTTATATTTTAAAATTTTTAAATTTCTAGTTTCTCGATCAAACATAAACTACATGGATCATCTAAATATCTGAATATCCTCGTCTAGTGTAATATTTGAAATGGAAATTCTAAAGAAATAGATAGGAAAAACTAAAGACAAAATCACAAGCCTCTATAGTGCTCATAGAATAAATCTCAAATCTCATATATTACTGCTTAGTGTAGATATAAAACTGGCAACATTTAACAATAGAGCAACATGACCATAATAAATTACAGTCCGTATGGGGCATCGCAATGCTCCCTCCTTTGTTTTACTCCCTTAGAAGTGAAGAGCGCAAAAATCTGTTTTTCTTTTAAAAAAGGGAATAAATTCCATTGGTTGAAGGAAAATAATAGGCAGTGAGCGGGTAAGAAAAATCAAATTCACTGATTTGTTGAATGTTAGAGTTTTCACTGCTTAACTATAAAAATGATCCTATAACGTAAATCCACGAATTGAGCCTGATGGTTCTCTCAGGAATTAAACACAAACGTTTCTGTGTAGCTTACATGCTATAAGTATATATTTTTACTATGACTAAACCCTACTAATGTACTGAGCACTGATGAAGTAAATATTGAAACAAAAATATTTTCTAAATGTGTAATGAGAGATCGTCAGTGATGCACTGTCCCCAACACCGATTCCGGGTATTTCAGCATCATATCGTCTCAGGAAGCTATCCTGACAAGAAACTGGAAGATTCAAGTCGCCTTCTTGAACGCGAAGTGCTACACACCTTGACATGACAATACTTTCCTTTTTCAAGAGCAAAATAATGCTCGACCTCTTTATAGTGACTAGAGCTCTCCAGTCTTAGCCAATCAGAATACTCCATCTATCGTCTCTTTTCCTATATGTTATTTCGTGTTTTTAATCGGAGTTACCTCCCCTTGAAATGCTATTTTTGTTAAGCTGATTGATTTATTTGTGAACCTAATCGTTTTATTCATTATCACTTACTAATTCCGTGCTATTACTAAATTATTAACTAAGCTTTTAACTATACTGCAATCGTGACTAACCTAAATATATCATATTATCCTATGTTTCGCAAGATTAGTGACTTGCAGTTTTTAGAGACCAATAATACTGCTCATTAATTAACCTACTCAGATTACGTTTGAACTAAATGCTATTTATTGTACGCAATAATTCTGACATTTGATTTAATGTCGAGAAAAATATGAATAATGATTTAAAGTTCCGAATGAGAACATAATGGTATTCAAAAAAATAATCGGCCGATTCGGCATAATGGTAAGAGTGTTCGCTAATAGGCCGGGAGACCAGTGTTCAATCCTCGGTCGAGTCATACCAAAGACTTAAAAGCGGTACTTGGTGTTAGTTTAAAAAATACAATAGTAAACATTTACTAAAATTACAGTAAATTAATATACTTATTAGTAATGCAATTCCTTGTCTGCTAAGTGTCATTTCGATCTTTTCTACATGCTTGTGATTTTTGTATCTATTGGCGTATCCTTAATCACAATTGTATTTGTTTCTGGTGAAGTTTAACTTTACTTTTCTTCCGTAACTCACCTAAAGTCTGATTCTATTTATCTTCCTCCCACAAGGTAAGATGTGACACAAGGTCGGGAAAGTGGGGAAAAAACAGCGCTCGAAGATTTGAGCACTCTGGCTATTTAAAAATTGCCTGGGCAGCCCCGTCGGCATTTCCCGGTAGGGGCGCCTCAGGCGATTAGCAATGAACTAACCCCCTCTCAAAGGGTGAGAAGGCAAAGCCGTGGAGGGTGCACCTCCTAAGAACTGCACAGGACGGACAACCGATAGACCGGCGTAAATCCAGACCCGAAGGCCCGGACAATACCGGTTTATTAGGCAGGGGTAAAAACCCTGGTTGAACTCACCTAAAGTCTGATTTTCATAAATATATTTTGCTAAGAAAGTTATGAGCTTCGAAAAGCTTTATTATGCCAGAAAGAACGTGTCTTAAAGTGATCAAGGCATTCTCACGATTTTGAAAACTATCTCTAAGTTTGTGCCATTCAGAAGATCGTTAAGTGGATAACAACACTGACTGACGATCTAGATGTTCAAGGAGTAATGGTTAAAGGAGTAACCCTGGGAAAAGAAGTGGCGCCCTCTACAACACCACGGTGTAGTAGCTGATGAAAAGTGAGCCTTCGGGTCGCCATCGACTATGGTCGATACTTTTACTTAAAAACTATTACTATTCTAGTGCTTAATGTGTTCTATACATATTACCCTAAAAATTAAATGACTCAATGAGCGACATGGGTTAAAATTTGAATAAACCTGTAAGAATTGCAATAATATGGGAATAAAGACGAAATAAAATAGGGAATAACAACAATCTTATTCACACTGATTTACTAAGTCGTTCACTTCTCTAATATAACTTATTAAACGTTTCTTTTTACCTATGCCGCTCGCAAGCTCCGAACTGAAACTTCAAATCATTATTTAGTGGAACATGAATCAACTGATACAATTTATCCATTCTATTTGTCTGATATAATTATATGTTCAAATTTACCCTAACCCTAACTATACGTTTTTCCCTTTGCATTTCAGATACTGTAAGTTTTTTCGTATCTGAAAACGTTTCTATCTCTATCTTTCTCTTTCTCTCTCGCTGAACACTCGACGTGGTCCAAACTCGTCACGTCAACTTTTCAAACTGCGCCGGGAGGAAAGTTCATACACTTTAAAAAAAAAATCTCAATGAGAATTTGTCCATATAAAACAATGCTTTCTTGCGTGAGTGAACTCTCGCTATCGCACAAAACTAGCAATATTCTATCTTGTAAGCAGAACGCTCTGGGTCTAATCTCGATGGATGACACACGGCGCGTCCCCCCACTCCTTTTTCTCATGGACATGATGGCGGCTGCTACACTCACCTGATCTCTTTATCACACATGATGCAGGGGGGGGGTGGGTGGTGACCTTTTGATCTGTACGCTTTTTAAGTTTCAGCTTCCAAATTCGCGACTTCATCTTCGTGAGAATCACTAGCATACTCAACTAATAGCTCAGCGTCAGACGACTCATTACTTCCCTCATCATTTCCCCCCAGTTGTTGAATGGCCCGACTCTAAAACACGTCGGAGATTACGTATGTGGAGTGGGATGCCATCAACTAAGACAGATTGCTGTCTGAACGCGCCAGTCATTCGCCCTGTTTTTAATTTGGTGGTACATCGATAGCCTGGTGGTTTCACCCAGACGTGATCTCCCACATCTTTAGCCCGCCCATCTTATCATCGTCAAGTGACTGCACAAGGTCAATTCTTTTTATTCGAGTTTGGTACGTGTAGATAGCATTAGCAGGTGTGGTTGTCGCGGCACATTATCTTTCTGCGTAACATTGTACCAGTATGTTGCTTCCCCAATGGAGCACATGTTCCTGGCAGCAATCCTCATTATGCTATGGTGGCTTCTTTCCGCGATACCATTGTCTGATGGTACGTATGCGCATCGCAGCCGCAGTTGGACACCCTATTCACACAAAAACTGTCTGACTTTGTTGCAACAAAATACTGAATCATTATCGGCCCAAATCTCATGCGGTGCTTTCCGTTCATAAACGACGGAAAATAGTTGTCGAATAAAGCTTTCCGAATCGTGCCGTGCAATTAGTATCCAAACCGCAAAACGGATGGGTCCACAGTCGATGAGAGTAAGAAAGTAGTTGTTATTATAAAGGGTGATATCCATTCCCACCCTTAGTCATGCGTCACTTGCTTTCAGTTGTTCTTTTTTTCCATCGCATTCGTGCTGGGTCAGTTGACTGACGGGTCTTCCAGTTCTTGATGAGTTGTTCAACCTCTAATTTGCCCACTGCTGGGTCTATGCGTCTCACTAAATACAGAGTCTTCTTGACGCCTGGATATCCGCTCTGCGTGTGGATGTATTACATCTGCTGCTGGCTCATCGTGTTCACTTTAGCAGTGCATGTTTGACCATCATGCTCGACACCCAACTTTATAGCATCGAACCATTTGCCAGTCACTCGAGTCAGCTGGTCGGTATGGTTGCATTATGACGGGACTAATGTTACGCTGAGTACCAGGTCATACTCGGAGACGAGACTTTAAGGTGTCTAACCATTTTGCAGTGTCATTCTTCTTCTGCACCCATGCGTGCTTTATTATATATAAGCGAAAGCTGTTCTGTTCGGGGACTCAATTTTACACATCCTGTGACAGGTATTATCATATTTTTTGTTGTTTCATTTTACTTCAGTCGAAGTTCTCAGAAATAATTGGGACTAACACTTGATCTCTATATGATATACATAGATAATCGAATATTCCATTAAAGTTCTCCTTTACTTGTAAAACGTTGAGTTAGTAAAGAAGTTAAGAATATTAATTTTCCTCTCCTCAATTGACAGTTAACTATATTATAGTATAAATTTCTTGTGGTCTCTTGGTATTCCCGGATTCCAGGAAAAGAATTAATCTAGTCTGGTGGAGTATCCAGCTAAGTGCTATTACTTTAGGTAATATTACTTGGAGAATGTGCACCATTCCTCGTCAAAGCCAGTGTACAGCCGTGTCGAGGGAGTCTTATTTGGGCTTCGAATACTATGTTATTTTGAATGTTTGGTCACTTTCCCACATTTATTGTATCACCTCTTCCACTTCCATATGATCCTATACTCTAACTGCTATTTACCACTGTCCCATCTACCCATCTATTTTGATTTTCTTGCTCAACATCGGCCGCAGCGATGAGACTACCGACAAAACCTTTTTGTATTTGTGTGATTTTTCTTCAGACAAATCATCCTGAGGAATCTTACAATAAAGACGAAACGTTGATGAATACATGAATAATATTTTTCTTTTTCATTTATTATTACGTAGGAACATTTTATTCCTGCCTTTATCATATATATATATATATATATATATATATATATATATATATATATATATATATATATATATATATATATATATATATATATATATATATACAGGGTGGGGCAAAAGTCACGCATTAGTTTGAATCAGTAACAACTTTAAGATTTAATCGAATCTTCTCTTTATTTTTCAGAATATTACAGATATATACATTAATAATTTATCATGGAAAAATATAGCACTGAACAATGAACCAAAATTATTGAACTTTACTTCGGAAACCATCGTTCAATAACCTTAACCCAAAGAGCCTATCGTCGGCATTATAATGTCAGACAATCTCCCAGTCAGACCACAATTGATCGTCTTCTGGCCCGGTTTCGGCAGCAGGGTTCAGTCAGTGATCTTCCACGATCTGACAGACTACGTCCAGTACGGACAGCGGAAAATGTAGCACTCGTTGAGGATAGCATTGCTGAAAATCCACACACCTCAACTCGAAGACGAGCCACTCAGATTGGGATGTCCAGAAGGTCACTTCAAAGAATTTTGCGTGAATTGCATCTGTTTCCATACAAAATTCAATTGGTACAGGCATTACAACCCACAGATTTGCAATCACGCGTAGCTTATGCTGTTCACATTCAGCAATTAGCCAGAGAACAAAATGAGTTCATCCATAAGCTGATAATGAGCGACGAAGCCCATTTTCATCTGAACGGGTTCGTAAATAAGCAAAACTGCAGAATATGGGCCATTGAAAATCCAAGAACCGTTCATCCACTAAAATGTACCGTATGGTGTGGTGTTACCTCGGAAAGAGTGATCGGTCCATATTTCTTTGAAGACGAAGAAGGTGTCGCGGTGACAATAACTGCACAGCTGTATCAACAAATGATTCAAAATGTTTTAAGGCCAGCTGTTCAGGACAACCCAGAAATGTGGTTCCAACAAGATGGAGCTACTTCCCACACTGCCCGACAAAGTATGGCGCTCTTAAGGGGATTGTTTGGCGAGCGCTTAATTAGCAGATTTTCTCATTTTAACTGGCCTTCACGTTCACCGGATTTAACAGCCCATGACTTTTTCCTTTGGTGTTATCTTAAGGAAAGGGTATATGTGAACAAGCCTACAACGATTCAAGAGCTTAAAACCAATATCAGACATGACATCCAAGAACTAGAGCCAGTTATTCTAAAAAGTGTAATGGAAAATGCCTTAACTAGAGCCCGTCTTTGTGAGGCCGAAAATGGTGGCCATTTAAAGGATAGTATTTTTTTAAACTACTGCAACAAAATTACCAAGTAAATGTATTATTTATCAGAAAAGCCTAGTAAATTACTTTAAATGTTGTAGTTTCTATCACTTAAACAAACCAATGCGCGACTTTTGCGCCACCCTGTATATATATATATATATATATATATATATATATATATATATATATATATATTATTTAATATTAAAGTGTATTTACCTACGGACAACGTTGTTTCGGACTTACAGCATCATCAGTGCAGGAAGTGCTTATTTCAGGCGGTCAGACGGGTTCGAACGCAGTTCGTAAATTCAGGAGAGAATCACGATCCTACGACCTAATCCATATATATATATATATATATATATATATATATATATATATATATATATATATATATAGAGAGAGAGAGAGAGAGAGAGAGAGAGAGAGAGAGAGAGAAAGAAAGAAAGAAAGAAAGAGAGGGAGGGGGAGGGGAGACAAATATGTTAAGTTAACAGGTTTATTGAATTTGTATTGCAGAGAAATACCGTTCTTACGTATATATATATATATATATATATATATATATATATATATATATATTTTCATACTTGAATGAGAATAATGTGTTCATACTCTAAGGTCTGGGTCATAACGTGATTCTCTGCGCGAGTGTTTGTGCATATAAGCACTCGTGTGTGCGTGTGTGTGGACTTTACTGTCTGTCTGTGTTAGTGTTTCTCATACGCTACTTTATACGACCATAACTTTTCAACGCAATAAAATTCCATTTCTAATCATTCAGCTCAGATATAATGGCCCTATCTCAAGTTTAGATATTTGAATCGCATAATCCCACGATTATAAATCCAGTTCCTCTCAGAGATGTTTATCTAAAAAGGGATTATAAAATGTAGTCACCGTCTCCCTCAGAATCGGTTATGATCAAAACTAGCACGAATGTAAGAAATCCGAGTTTCGATTACCTCGGATGTTAATTCTCCATTTTCTTCGGGAATCCGTTCTGTGATGCCTGTTGAGTATAGAATACAATATAAATGAGTCTATAAGGGTGAGAGAAACGTCTTATTTAGTTAGTATAGGATATTTGTACTAGCTTTATTTCTAGCATCCAGTTCGCAGGTTCGAATCTTGATACGGACAATATATTGTTGTATTCATTCGTTAAGAACCTGCTTTGAAGCTGACACTAGATCATGTCGTACATTCCCCATGGAGTGGGGCTTCAACGAGCAGAGCAAGCCCCTGAAGTTTAGCCACCATGCATCAGTGGCAACATTATGAAGTTGTCGAATGCTACAAAATAATAAATTGTGAAGATGGTCATAGGGGCTCACCTGAATTGCTCTATGTCATTTTTATAGAGTTCTGATTAGTGATAGGACGATCCCTATATTTTTCCCGATTCCGATACAATTAACGATTCTGTTATCAATTCTCAAAAAGATTTTAGCGATAAATTTTAAAATTGTATGATAGCTTATTATTTTCAAACATCACCCTCCCCGGTTTCTTCTTCTTCTTCTTCTTCTTCTTCTTCTTCTTCTTCTTCTTCTTCTTCTTCTTCTTCTATTGTTTCTTCTTTTTTTCTTCTTTTTTCTTCTTCTGTTTCTTCTTTTTTTTTTCTTCTTCTTCTTTTTTTCTTCTTCATTTTCTTCTTCTTTTTCTTCTTCTTCTACTTCTATTGTTTCTTTTTTTTCTTCTTTTTTTTCTTCTTCTGTTTCTTCTTCTTTTGTTCGGTTTCGTCTTTTCTTCTCGTTTTGTTTCTTTTTCTTTTTTTTTTCTTGTTCTTCTTTCGTTTCTTCTTTTGTTTCTTTTACTTTTTCTTTTATTTCTTTTTCTTCTTTCGTTTCTTCTTCTTTTCCTTCTTTCTCTGTTTCTACTTCTTATTTTCATACTTCGTCTTTTTCTTCTTTTTCAACAACAACAACAACAACAACAACAACAATCTAAATATGACTAAAGCTAAGCAACGTTTATAATGAAACTGGTAATATTGACAAAAGCATTTAACAATTACTTATTAAGATCACGTATTATTTTAGATAATTAATTAACGAAGGATTATTGCGCACGCACTTACCTGACTGTATTGATACTATTGCGGGCTGTTTAGTTGTATTTACTCACATAATGTATGACACATGGTCTTTTGTATTGTGGGAGGGGTAGCAGTGTCATATTGGCACCCAGATCCAGATTTTGGAGTTATCACAGTCCCTTCAGCATTTGCACATTAGGCGAAACTGCGTCTAATTTTTAATAACATGAATTAATGCTAAAGGCCTTAATGTGTATTTGTATATACTTTCCTTCGAGTGGAATGATATAACAGGTGCTCATTTAAATGTAGGGGCCAATGTTCCATGTTGACACCCAGGAATAAAAAAAAGTCTCTTCGGCTTTCTCTGTTAAGGGAGAACAACTTCAGGCGGAATGCAATGCATCTGTCCTTCCTCATTCGACTGCTGATTTTTTATGAGTAATTATCACGCCAGGTAGATGTAATATGTAGGGAGTTAGAAGATGGTAAAGTAAGTAATGAAACGGAAAATTTGTCAGAAGGACATACACACATCAGAGACGACTGCTATTTGAGGGTCGCGCATCCTTAGTGATGAGGTGAGGAATATACTCGTTTCCCGTGTCTCTTTTTCCCTTTTCATAAAAAAGTAGCTGCATATTAAATTAAAATAAAAACTATCGTCATTTAAAATGAAACTGTCCTTATTTGTTTTTATCAGTCAACGTAAACGACAAAGATACTAATAAGTCTAAGAAAGAACCGACCACCAGTTCGGCGATATTAAAACAAAAACTCAACAAAAAGACTGACTGTTTCGCTGTATCATAGCTCTTTAGTGTAGCTAGACAGGCAAGCACTTCACGCTGGGATCGAAACTGTATAATTTTATCAACAGTACTCTGCACAAGCTATGTGGATATGGAATCTTCATGTTTATATGAAGACTATCAGCCACTGATTCGTTTTTACAAAGAGTGTTTGCATTAGCGCTTATGGTAGTTTGCGATTTCACTTAACATAGCGAAAGGTTCACGAAAGGTTGGCGCCATATAATATTTCGAAACTCAGTCGTTTCTCTGTGTCACAGTTCTCTCTACATACAAGGTGAAAAACAAAAAAAAACCTTCAAATTTTGATGAGCAGCATGTCGTAATTTTCTGCAAAAATTAAACAAAACTTTAGTTAAAACAGGTTTATTTTAGTTAAAACATCATATCGGTCTTAAAGTTATTTTTTCCATTGTAGTATCCCAAAATGGTTACTCACCTGGTTACTGACCAAGATCAATATCGCTTAACTTAGATGCTTTTAAAAACATTTTTTTTAAAACACTTAAATTCACCGCAGACACGATACATTGCCACTGAGGCGTGAGGGGCTACTCTGAGTTAAGGGCCATAAATTATAGGGAGCATCTTAAGTGATGGAGTTGTGCAGCGAGATATTTGATCGCATTACACTTCAATTTCTGCATGTCGGTAGAGTCATGGAAACAGTGAGCAGGTAGGGAGTTCCAAAGGCTGGCAGCTCGAGGAAAGAGGCTATTAGAGTAGAAAGCCCTCCGGTATCTGGGGATTTCCACAGTAAATGTATGGAACTTAACTGTCGAGTTGTTCGGGTGTATTTACGTCGAGGGGGCACTAGAGCAGCCAGTTTATCGGAGCACATCCCATTGAAGTACTTGTAAAACAAACACAGGGATGCAACATTGCGGCGATGGGACAGAGGCTTAAGCTTGGTAGATAGTGAGGGACCTATCAGATTAGAGACTCTTTTTTTTACCCTGTCTAAGAGGGAGAGACTAGTGGATGGTGCACCAGCCCAGATGTAACAACAATACTCCATGCATGGGCGGATGGTGGACCTGTGTGCCAAAGTGATCTAGTCGTATAGGTAATACATATCGTTCTCCGTTTAATAATATTTCTGATTTAAAAAAAAAACTTAGAAACAGAAACCATCACTTTATCAAGGCCGAGGCCACCCGTGGACAAGTGTTAATGTGATTTCTATTTATCCCCCCTCCAGGAGATTAGACACAAGTGTCATGTGAGTTTGATGGAAGCGTATTCAGTGGAATGACTTGAATTTGAACCTGGCACACCCAGGTTCTCAGTCCGCGTCGATACCAACTAAGCTACTGTGCCATGATTTGTTTTCTTTCTAAAACAAATGTGCTAGTAAATTACTTATTTTAGTAGATATTATGCGTAATTTGCGGACTCCACCATAGCTCAAGATTTACGCATAAGAAAGATAAGAAGAAGACGAAGAAGAGTATATATTATGTGTAATAATGTTTCTAAACAGTATCCGACCTTCACCGCAATAAACTTTTCCTGATAGATTATACAGCTATGAAGCAGCAAGGGTTTAGGCATGTGATCAAAAGACAGCGATGCAGCAATGCAACTACAAGGAAACGAACCCAGTAATAAAATGTCCGACCTACGTTCAAGATGGCGGTTTTGCGTATGGTAAATTTTTTTATGCCTTGAATTTAAATGCGACTCTGGCGCCCGGTACTTAATCCGTGTGTGCGTGTGGGTGGGGTGGGGGAGTATATTTCTCCATCGACCAACGCGGGGATTAAGCCGGCTCTATTTTTCAAAGTTTTAAGAGCCCACCTGTGTACATGCAAATGTTTCTACGTTGTAGTCCAGCCCGGGAAAATTAAAAACGCCGATACACTCGTCCATCCTCTTCACGAACAAGAATCAGTTCTCTCTCATTTTCGGGTGAAAGACATTAAACGTTTCTAATGTCTCTAGATGGAGATCAAGTGATTTGATCCTTAGGTCAGAGGCATAAGTCAGTAAAGAATTAAAAAGCTGACTTTGATCTCGAATAATGTTTGTATCATAAATCGTATGTGTTGAGATATATGAAACTTTACGTATGTAAAACTTGCGTGCATGGCTGCATGATTGTAACGAGTATCGAAAGTCATTAGAATTGAGAGGACTCAAAAAACAGTATTAGTATCAAAGGTATAGTGAAAAGCATTAAATAGCGGTCGAAGGTAAGTTCGGAATCTTTTAGATAAGGATTGATAATTTATATTAGTTGAGTCATTCGGACTACTATTCTCATCTTTGTTGTTATATTCACAACGTTCCGACCGATGTAACCCCCGACTTTCTTCAGGTTCACTATTAGTTAAATTAGCATTTTTAATCGGTTATGGCTGAAATATAAGAACAATCTATCCCTATGCATTAAATAAACTGTTCAGTTCTAAAATGCCTCATAAGTGTTCGAATTAAATATAAAGATTACCAAATAAATGCATCCTGTCGGTCGCATTTTTTTCTAGGCTTCCGCATCAGCTGGTGTCCACCTGGTACAAAAGAATCAAAAGTTTACGGACGCGCCTCTGGTTTACAAAAGAATCGAAAGTTTACAGTCGTGCCTCTCGTGTACAAAATAATCGAAAGGTTACATACGCGCCTCTGGTGTAACAAAGAATCAAAAGTCCAGGACGCGTCTCTCTGTACAAAAGAATTGTAGTTTCGGGACGCGCTTCTGGTGTACGAAAGTTTATCTACACAATCAAATAAGCGTAAACCGAACTAAAAATAAACAATGACGATGCCCCTTCACTTCTCTCTCACAATGACGTCATTTCCGGAAAAAATTAGTTTGCATTCTTCCAAAATAATTTTAAGTCTTTAAAAAATAAATTAGCATTTTATTTCGGGATATAAAATACAATTTAAGACTAATTAACAAATTTCATCTAAGATGTGTGCGAAAATAAAACGAAATAAGTGAACGAACACCCTCCACCCTAAAAAAAAGTAGGGCTTAATGCCTGGTGGCATGATATCATGACAACAGAATATTTAGTACATTACCCCAATATTAAAAAAATACAATGTAATCCTGGGAGAATGATATCGCGAGGAACGAACGTATATTATTATGCCCCCCGACCCCCGAAAAATAGAGGCAATGCCTGGGAGGAATGCATCATGACGAATAAAAATATACTACACAAAATTGTTAGACCGGATTATATCGAGTTATTTTTTTAATGAAAAAGTAGGAGTCAAAGCCTGGGAGCATGATATCATGACAACGAAAGTTTACGTACGCGCCTCTGTTGGACAAAAGAATCGAAAGTTTACCTACACAACTAAATAAGCGTACACCGAAATAGAAATAAACAATGACGATGCCCCCCCCCCTCCGCTTCCCTCTCACAATGGCATCATTTCCGGAAGAATGAGTCTGCAGTTTTTCAAATTAATACATGGAAGTTTTCATCTAATTATCTCCCTTGAAACAGAAAGTCTAAGCATGCTTTAAAAACGCGATTGTTTTTTAATAACATGCCTTTTAATAATTGTAGTAATAATTTCCATTAATATTACTATCGAGGAAAATATTATAAATACGTATGGAAATTTGATAATACTAGCTGTAACTGTATATTTTCGAATATTAATTTATTAAAATTTTAAAACAAATTAATTATGTAAATTCGAAAAAAAAACGCATGTTGTTTGGGCCAGCTTTCGTAGACTATATATACGACCTACCAGAATACTATATAATTGAGATTACGCTGACGTACAGGCAGACATTCATACATTCAGACAGACAGACAGAGAACATGTTGTTTATTTAATTATTATTAAATCTAAAATAAGTGGTTAGGAGTTTCCTCGATGTGATTCTTACATTTACAAAAATTCTCATAGACAGACAAACCGAAATCCTGACACCGTGACAGAGAATGTTCTCCTTATATTATAAGTAGAGTTACAAGTTCAGCTAGAGGGTCCCCAAGTTCATTAACATGCACATGAAGAAGGTCATAGGTTATATCAGCCAAAATGCTGCGAGTAATTTAACAATCAACGTGAGAATAGTAATCCCAAGAATTCAAATATTACAGAGTAGAAAATGTGGCGGAATTGATGATCTTGAGCCAGAATCGAGCGGTGGAGGTGGGCCGGACTTAGTTCTTCCCCGAAGTAAGAGGGCTTGGCTTGCAGATGGAAAGGGAAATAAGTTTTGGCTTACTAGTTTTCTAGTGAGGATTGAACTCACAACCTCGAAGTAACAAATCTACTGGTTGCTGCACAATAATAATAGATTTTATTATCATGACAGATAGTGAGCCAGCAGATTATGTTTTTTTTCTGATTGGTTAAGAGGAATTAACTGAGGGAAAATCTGCTAATAAAAAGACAAGAAAATCAGAAGAAATGGGAACGAGAAACGTGAGTGTCGAGTGAGATTCTGCGGTGAGCCGAATTGTTTTCGTTCATTGGAGCTCGAAGTTACACATAGGGTTTTTGTGCTTCTACAGGAATTGAACCGAACTGAGTTTTTTTTTGTTTGTTAAACGTTTGAAGTCTAGTCATAAACTTCTGAATTCGTTACCAATTATAGAAAATAAAAAAGGAAAACCAAAAATATTATTTATGTATTAATTTACGTTTCGTCTTTATTTCAACACTTCATCAGGATAGTTGATTTGAATAAATAACACACAAGTACAAATACTTGAAAAAGTTTAGTCCGTTTGTGACGTAAAGCAGCTGTAGGAGGAACTAAGCCCAAAAGGTAGATTATCAAAAGATCAATTTTGAGTACAAATAGATGGTAGCAGTTGCAGAAATTAAGTTAAGTGTGTAAGGTATGGGGGCAAAATCGGCTACGGCAACGATGAGGGTATGCAATATCGTACTTTAACAGCAGTAAAAATAGTAAAAGAAATAGTAAACTCATGAAATAAACACAGAAAGTAATATAAGTAGACTATCTCAATCGAACGTTGATATATATATATATATATATATATATATATATATTATTTTAATTCAATTCTAAAGTATATGCAAAATGCAATCCAAACACATAATTCTTTCAATTCTTTATTTCCGCTCTACAGTGGAGAATCATCATTTACATTTTCGTCTGACATACAAACTATCGGGTTTTCCATATTAATCTATTCGTAGACCTACATGTGTTTCTTGGCAGATGGAATAATAATGATAATGATAATGATAATGATAATGATAATAATAATCATAATCATAATCATAATCATAATAATGATGATGATGATGATGATGATGATGATGATGATGATGATGATGATGATAATGACGATGATGATAATGTCGTCGTCGTCGCTGCTGCTGCAGTAGTAGTAAACTCTCAATAAAAATGCTTTACCAGTGTTCGTACTCGCTATTTATCTGAAGATATTACTAAAATATCTTAATAAAATCAGAGAATTACATCAGCAGTTTAATTTTTTATATATAAATTATTATTATCATTTCTGATGACCTACCATTGACTTTTTATTGTAGAGTAGATTCTTTATTTCAGAATTCATTTCAGGCGGCGGGGTAAGTAGTCGGAGGTTGTTGTTTGACTTGGTATTTTCTTTCACGCTTACCCTGACCACTTGAAATGGTTTCATCTGGTGGCTAGAAAATAAGCACGTGTTTGATTCGCGAGGAGGTTGAAGTAATATATTTATTTGTATACAAATGAATACACATTGTTCTTTATCATTATTATGGATTATTATTATTATCATTATCAACTCACTAAGAGTTCCTACCCGAGTTATCATCAGTGATTGCTCACTGACAATAACTGGTGGTGGTGGTCCCTGGAGTCGAAGTGACAACAAGTTTTCACCAGATTTCTAGTAATCTCCATCCATTTTTGATCACCACTGTAAATAGTTTTGCGTTGTCGCAACAGCCGCTTACCATTTATTGCATCACATATATTATTACAACCGGATGTGATGTATAGGAAAGAAGAACTTACTCATGTGTATGAGTACATAATGGATGTAACAGCAAGCAAACTGGAGCAAAGATTTCGGACACGAATTATACTGATGAATATGTATTTATTTGTGTGCACGTGGCCAACGCTGAACTATAACATCTATTCACCGTAAAACTCTATTTTTGCGAAGCTACTTGCCCCAGAGCCAACGTCCATCACAAGCGGAACAAACGTCCAACTCCCATGTTGACTGATTCGAAAAGACCGCCTCTAGGCAAGCAGGCAGTGTAGAGGCACGACAGTTACCCCGTGCGCATGTCTTCCGGAAGAGGACGGTGCTGAATACAAAATGTCCCCTTCCTGAATTATGACCGGCCAACATGTGAAACTCCTACGTTTACAATGGATATAATTGATACACAATTATACAAGCCACCTGTTATGGGTATAAAATAAACATCGAAATGTTTGTGTAGTTTTGTATGAAAATGAAGGATTTGATGATATAAATCTGCCAAAAAGATATTTAATAATCCAGTAATCATAGAATCGCTACCCAATGAACTTAAATTAAAGAAACAGAATCCAATAATAACATATGAACGAGAGCAAACCATACGGAATAAGGTTTTCAATTATAAAGAAACAGTAGAAAAAATAAATATAAATGATTATGATGAAATTAATATTCTTGATTGTGAATGTAAGTCCTCCTCTTTATGTAATAATGACATAGGCCATATAATTACCAGTAATCTAGCGATAGTTGAAAATTCAAAGCTAAAAACACTCCTTACGAAAGGTCCAAACTATAGAGAACCTAAATGTTAAACCTATACGAAATGTGTGAATGAAATAAGTAAAGCATTAGATGATTTCATTATATCCATGGTCAACAAGCTTAAACTATTACATTCAATATTTTACGCATGGAAGAATAATGTACTTAGATTCGTAAATACAAAGGGTCGAATGTTAAACACTTTTTAAAAATCATAAAAAAACGAATCCTCTCAAAAATAATTATGTATCTTCAAATACTTCAAAATAAGTTTGTAATAGTTCCTATAGCTATATTATTTGCTGCCTTATCAAGGGAGCAAACAATAGAGATTTTATCTGAAAAATATACTATCAGGGTGGAAAGAAAGTAATGTCGTATTTTTTACTTCATAACTTTGCAGCCTTCTAAGTTGTACACAGTTCTAGATTTTTTTGTGAATTGGTGTCTTAATATTTTGCTTTGTCTTTCAGATATAGTAATTAGTTGGAAAATATTAATTTTAACGGTGTCAGCCGTCAAAAACTGAATATTAGTGAGGAGCATCTGAGACATTGCATGGTCTATGAATTCAAAAAGGAAACTCAGCTGCAGAAGCTACAAGGAATATTGGAACTGTCTATGGAATAAAAGTTCTGAATGATCGAAAATATCAGTGGTGGTTTGCAAACTTTTCTTCTGGAGACTTTAACCTGTCAGATCGGCGATGTTCGGGAAGGCTAACATCGATTGATAAAAGACGCTGTGGAGGCCAATTCAAAGTTAACCAGCAGAGAATTAGCTCAACAATTCGATACAACCCATACCACAATTATTTCGTGTCTTCAAGAGTTAGGAAAAGTTTCAAAACTTGGACTCTGGGTTCCCCATGATTTGACCGACGCTCAACGAAATCAAAGATTGACTGTTTATACATCTTTTCTTTCCAGGAATCACCGAGAACCATTTTGCAAAGAATTGGGACTGGAGATGACAGATGGGTTCGTTATAAGAATACCCAATGCAAATAACAATGGTTAGACCGAAACCAAAGTTCACAGCCTGTTCCCAAACAAGGACTACACTCAAAGAAGGTTATGCTCTCTTTATGGTGGGACATGAGAGGACTGATTTATTATGAGTTACTAGAGCCTAATCAAACAATCACAGCAGTAAAATATTGTTCGCAGCTGGATGATATAAGAATTGCTCTATCAAAAAAAAAACGACCAGCATTACTCAATAGGAAGGGTGTAGTGCTTCAGCATGATAACGCGAAACCTCACACAGCAAAACTCACTCAGAAAAGGTCATGAGTTTCAATTGTGAAGGTTTGCCTCATCCGCCTTATTAACCTGACATTGCTTTATCCGACTACTATCTTTTCCGGTCGTTGCAGCATCACTTAAACAATAAAATTTATGAAAATGACGACCAACTCAAAAATGACCTAAATTTGTTTTTCTCTGAAAAATCAGAGAAATTCTTTGAAGAAAGCACCAAGAAGATAGTTGATAATTATACAGAAGTCATAGAAAATGAGAGAAATTATTGTAAATATTAAAAATGCCCTAACGTGAATGTTTCAGATGAAATAAATGTGTTGGACAAAAACGACATTACTTTCTTTCGACCCGATATATACAACGCTTATTGTCAGAAGTAGGAATAATAGGTGAAGCTTCAGATATTACGTAATTGTAACCTCGAAAGTATTCTTCTAAACAACACGGTTATTTGTGAAAAATTAGGACTGAAATTCGAGGGAAAAAACAAAATCTTGCACGTATGTATTGGATACCGAAAATGCCCAGAAAAACAGGTAGAGACCGTTTTATTGTTGCCTCCAAATTGTGCATCACAAAACCCTTAGGTAAAGCTAACTCTAAAGATTTTAAATCAATTATCAATCAAATATATAATTTCTATAAACAAGGAAATTCCATAGTCATATAAATTTATTTCCGTTGGTAAATAATTCAGATCAAGTAAACGAAAAATTTGATCGTATAAATTCTCGTAAAAAAGCCAAATCAATTTAAACATGGTTTTAGTACTTTATATACAAATATACCACATATAAAAAGGTAAATACATAAACTTTTAAAAATCTAAGGCTTTCTCGTGTAAAACCATGAATGGTAAGACTAATGTTTCCAAAACTGGCCTGACAATACTTATGTCACCTTATTAAAGAAAGTTATTTTCAAATAGGAAATAAAATACTACTACAAACTATAAGCACTCCATTGAGTTTGGATCCTGCACTTTTTGGGCTAATCTCTGTTTAAATAGACATACATACATATATATGGCATCCTTAATAAAAATGATATATCTAGAGCTCATAGCTATCACTGGTGTTAGCGATTTATTGATGACGTTGTATGTATTAATGATAACGAATTGTTTGGAAATACAAAATATTTGATATATCCAAAGGAGTTAGAATGACACTGTGAACACACAGGAATACAAGCGACATTTCTTGATTTGGATATTAAAATCGAGGATAGAGATAGGGGGCCAGGATCTTTTTTTCAAGGCCTGATGGATGACAATGGTGAGTCTCTGTCATGGCTGGAGTGCCACTTCTTGAGGCAGGAGGGTTTACACCATTGCTTACATATTCCCGCCTGATGTATGAACAGGTTGAGGGGCCATTTTTACCCTGCGTGCCAGCCTGCCAGTATTTACTTTAGTTTTCTTTTCATATTTTTTATCATTTCCCTATTGTCAACGGCTTCTGAAATGTTATTCAAAGCTGCCCTCTATTAGTAGAAAGGGTGCCCAATCTGCAACCCGGGGACGTGCTGGATGGCTTGAGGAGACAGCACCTGTTTCTTTTCAATATTTGGTCAGGGTTTACTTCAAATAGGAAGTATTCTCATGTCACGGTCTCTGATAAACCCCTGTACAGAAAGACCGAAGACACCCGAGGGTGGTGTCTTGTAGGCATTCAAGTTCTCTCCTATATATATATATATATATATATATATATATATATATATATATATATATATATATATATATATATATATATATACGCGTGAGTGTTTGTGAATGTACATTTGTGATTGCGTAAGTGTATGTCTGTTTCGCCGGGTGGCTCAACCAGTCATAATCGTCCGCACAGATGACGGCTGCACGAATCAAACGCAAAAAAGGGAAAACCAGAAAAGAAAATGGCGTTGCACGAGGTTCGCGTAGTGTCACGTGACCTTACATGACAAATGTCAGTTGACAACGGAACAGCTGCAGCGAACCTGGCTTTCCGGCGCCCATTCTCCAAACTTACTAGCGCCCTTTAACAACCCTTCTCCCTTTCTCTCACACTCAATCGACTGCCCCCCTCCGTTTTTTTCCTTGCCGATCCCTTCTTTCTCCCTTTGTGTGATTCTGTAAGTGTCAGGAGATTTAAGAGGGAGATTTTCTTTTTAATCCCTTCGAACGTAAACGCCCTCGGTAACTTCTTACCGTTCCATCATCCTCTGCGGAGAGCAACATTCGGTTCTCAAAACCACCGTCACCCACAACCTGGTATTTTTCTCCCTATTTCCTCTTTTTCTCATTTACCTTCTTTAACCATTTTTTTCACGTGAATTCATCTTATCCAAATCCAATCGTCTTCTTCATCTGAACATTTATCTTCTTCTTCTTCTTCTTCTTCTTCTTCTATTTTGTTTTGTATTCTTATGCTTCTCTTTTTCATTTTTCTTTTTTCTTCTTCTTTGTATTCTTCTTCGTATTCTGCTGCTTCTCCTAATTCTTCTTCTTCTTCTTCTTCTTCTTCTTCTTCTTCTTCTTCTTCTTCTTCTTCTTCTTCTTCTTGAAGGAGAAGGAGGAAAAAAGAAAAAAACAATCCTTTTTCCTCCTTCTCCTTCTTCTTCGTATTCTTTTTTCTTCTTCTTCTTCCGATTTGTATTCTTCAGCATTTCCTGTCCTTCTTTTCTTTCTTTCTTCTTTCTTTTCCTCATATTTTGCACATTCTTCATTGTTGTTTTTGTTTTTCTTACCCACCCTCTTGTTGTTGGTGTTGTTGCTCTCTTCTTTTTCGCCTTTTTTCGCCTTTCGCTCTTCTACTTTTTCGCATTCTTTGTCTTTCTTCTTCATCTTCTTCTCATTTTTCACATTCCCGGTCTTTATTCTTCTACTTATAACCCTTTTACTTCTTTCACATTTTTTGTTTTCTTCGTCTCCTTCTTTATCTTCTTCTTTTTCACATTCTTATCATTATTCACATTCTCCTTTTCCTCTTTTTCTTTTTTTCTGCTCTACCTGTTATTAGTCGATGTCTTATTGTAATTGTTCTTTTTCCTCACATTCCTTCTATTTTTCTTCTTCGTCTTCTTCACAGTCTTCGTCTTTTTTTCTAACTCGCCTTCTTCTTTACCCCATTCTTTAAATCATTTTTCATATTTTTCTTCTTCATTTTCCCATCCTTCGTTTTTCTTATTCTTACTCTTCTTCATCTTTCTCTTCCTCGCTGTTTTCCTTCCAATGCTTAGTTCATCCAGCCACACGTTTTTATCATAATTACTTTTTTCTTTTTAATCTGTGACTTTTCACTTTACGCTTATTTTTCTTCTCCCCTTCCACTTTTACAGCTCAATATCTGATAATTGAATGCAACTATATGAGTTCTGATTTTAAATTCTCATATGTTTCTACAGGATGACCAAGAAGTCACTTTGGAATCACTGGGAGAGTTCTAACTTCAACAGATTCTTTAGTTTTGATGGTACCTTAATGGAATTTTAACACATTATCACGAAGACAATGAAGATTTGTTTGCAAAAAAAAATAAATAAATAAAATAAATAAATAAAAACGAATTTATTTATGAAAAATAACATCTTTTAAATGGGTTTCATTTTCAGCTCTACAAATTCGGGCTCTTTCCAAAACATTATCCATGACGGATTGCAGCATCACTCGATTACGATTTAATTTCACGATTTCATTCCTGATGTTCTCCTTCAATTCCTGTAGAGTTTCAGGTTTGTTGATATAAAAGAAAAAAGTTTACATCAACAAACCTGAAACTATACAGGAATGAAGTTGGGGGGTTAAATCGTAATTTAACGTTGCTCGTCTTTCTCTACTCTATTGTTATTTGCATGGTAGGTGCTCGACTGAGCTCCAATCTATGATTCCCTCTGTTAAACATTAACAACAAGAACTCGTCTTACTACAAAAACCTGTAAATAATTTTCCTTTCTCCATCTGTGTACCTAAAACTAAACCGAACTTCCACGGAGAAAGTTCCTTTTGAAAAACTATCCTTCTGTGGAACACAATACCACGAAGCTGCTTCCCAGCTGACTATAGCATTGTCATTTTTAAGTCTAATGTTAACAAATTCTTGTTGAGCCGACCTCTTAAATAATCTAATTTCTTACCAGTATCAACCATTGTTATCAATCCCCATGTTGTTGTTTCACTGTCCTTCTGACAAATTCATTAACCCTTAGCCTTGAGTGGCTTATGGGCCTTCATAATCGGTGACTCGTTAGAACATAATAAATCTATTTATTTTCTTACTCTCTTCTGTGTTTGTTTGTTTCAGCCTATTCCAATATATTACACGAAAAAAAAATGGCTAACTTTTTTCTTCAAAACATCGACCAAAAACAGTCACGATTGGTATTGTTTGCTCTACGTGATCGATTTCCGGTGTTTTCGTGAAACCGAAGGTGTCAATAGACAATCGAACTAATTACTAGTTTATTTGAAATATATAAATATATATATATATATATATATATATATATATATATATATATATATATATATATATATATATATAAATTATTTAATTTAATTACTATATATTACTGTGTCTGTTGAGAACTATTGTATACGATATTCAACAAGAAATATGAAACCTAATAAACCCCATTTAAATTATATACCAAAATGAAACCCTTAACTCTGGCAGATGTCTTGAGATGGTACGAAATGGCAGGAAACATTGCTTAGCAGCGCGCGCTCAAGTTATTATGCAAATAGCAATGATTGAGAGAGAAACGGGACCGTTATTGTTGCAACTCGATTAAAATGAAGATAATGACTTTCTAAGATAATACTCGAGTAGTATGACATATGCCGAGCACTACTAAGATTTAAAAGTATCCACATGAATAAACAACCAAATATATAAAAAATCTACTAAATCACAAGCGTAAATATGACCCCACACACGTTATAGCATTACGTAAACAACATTTCCAAACAAACTGAGCGATAGACAACCCGCCTAGTTAAATAATAAACAGAAATAAATAACATTTTTAAATAAACAAACATTCAATATGGCCCCCCCCCCCCCCGCGGCTTAAACAAAACAACTAGCAGCAGACAGTGTGTTGAACACACACGATCTCTTTTGTGGGGAGGACAAAAAAAAAAACACCGTTAAAGTGCCTCCGTTGACTCATTCTTAAACCCGATGGACTGCAATTGCCAACAGGATTTTATCCTAAATTAAATATGGCCAGATTGATGAAAACCGGATAATCAGCAAAAGACACTCTAATGTATAGTATTTAAATGAAATAATTTATATTACTTATTGTGGAATCTCCGATCGGGCAATTTATTTAATTATTTTTTCAGCTCACTTGTGATATATATATATATATATATATATATATATATATATATATATATGATATGTGTCAACAAATATTAAACTATATTTACCTTTGTTTCGAGCTTATTGCGCTCTTCACTGTAGGGAAGTAATAATTTAAGACGGTCATGAGGCGCGAACCAAGCTCAGAAGGATACCCCTAGACCTGCACGCTTTCGCCCTACCATCATGGCCATTTCAAATTACCACGTTGTGTGCAGAATTTAAGTTATATTTATGCCATTAAAGCGTAAACATAAATACAGACTAGAGGACTCGACGACCTTACTCGGAGTCTTACTTTATAGCTAAGTGAATGTCTATCTTAAAGTTGAGCACTGTTAAGAGATAATTAAAAAATTATCTCTTAACAGTGCTCAACTTTAATTTTACTTAAAGGGTCTTAATAATAATAATAACAATAATAATAACAATAATATATATATATATATATATATATATATATATATATATATATATATATATATATATATATATATATAAAATTAGTTTCAGGACGAAAATGTTGCTATATATCTAAGAGATTACATACCATACCAAATGAAACCAAATAAAATATCATGAATTTCAAGGATGTGACTTTATACTGCAGATTAGCTTAAACTCAATGGTTAACACTTAATGTCAAACAGAGTTGATATATGTTAATTCAATAGAATTCAATGTACACATGAATATTGTTACGTGTTGAAATTTTGGTAATACGATTACAAAATATTAATGATGTCAGAAATTTTGTATGCCACTGAATGATATATATATATATATGTATATATATATATATATATATATATATATATATATATATATATATATAGTTTTTGGTTATTGTTTTTACTGGCGATAGAAACAAGCTTTTTTCTTAGTAGTTTTACACTTTCTAAGCGGCAAAAATATTGCATTAAGTCGCCTTTTTTATAGGACGTGTAATTATTTTTAAAATTTTATATATGTATTTATTAATTTTTACGTACATATATATACATATATATATATATACTATTTAAAGACAACAAGTTTTTGACTTCAGCAGAGTGGAAATACAGAATGATATAGCTATAGAAATTATAGGTATCCTCAAAATATAGGCATTCAAGAACTCGAACGAGCGCTGATGAGTAGACCTTTGTGAGTCATCGAAAGTATGATAAAAACATTTCCAAATTGTTTTGGAAACGATCGTACGCGATATAATCGTCATGTTTGAATTCTAGGAACTGATATAAATGGTGTAATACCTTACTTTATATATATATATATATATATATATATATATATATATATATATATATATATATATATATATTAAATAAAGTGTTACAACAACATCCGGACCAAGGTTTCAGATCCGAGAAAATCGGACCTTCATCAGCGGAGTCGTATAGCTTAATGAGTGAGAACAACCGCCAGGAATTTCCAAATTTTGCCCGTTGGAAAGATGGAACACTTTCAGATTTAAAATTGTCACGTGCATGGAATATACGTGGTCAGTTATGGAAAAGTATCAGATCAAAACAACAGCGACGCTGTACATCGAAAAAGCAAGAAATTAAATCGGAATAACGTTAACTGTTGGACAGATGGGAACCTAGCAGGTTTAAATTGTCACGTGCGTGGAATTACGTAGCCCGTTATGGAAAGTATTCAAATTTAACTAATAGAGACGCTATATATGTTATCGAAAGTAAATAGAGATAACGTTAACAATAAAAATAAATTTATATTAAGTTAAAAATTATATTGTAATAATATGCTAAAGTGAAAATATTTTACTAAAAATATTAAATAATAAATCATTAAAAATAAAACTTATAATTAAATAAATTGTAGTCACACCATTTATAAATTTATGAAGTCGTAAGAGTACTAATCCTAAAAATTACTAATCCTAAAAAATTAAGGTACTAATAATAAAAAGGGGGGGGGGAAATAAAGAAAGATGAAAAAGAATAATGAAGAAAAATAAAGAAAAATGAAGAAAAATAAATAAATAAATAAAGAAAAATAAATATAATATATATATATTTATTTATTTTTAGTATTTATTTATTTTTCACAGATTTGTGCGCTGATAACTTTATATACACATATATATATATATACACCCCCCCCCACACACACACACACATATATATATATATATATATATATATATATATATATATATATATATATATATATATATATATGATATATAATTACGGATTACAACATTTGCTAAAGTTGTCAAGTTATGCATATTGAGTCCAAAATTATTTTCTAATAATAGGGACACTATTTTATTTTTAATATATAAAATTTAAATCAATGGTTTGAATGAAGTTCTTATGCAGATTAAACTAATACTAAATCTGAACTCTAATAAAAACTATTTTAAAGATGTATCAATAAAAATTTGTTGAGACAAGGTTAATGGAAATGATAAAAAACTACTGTAAATAAGAAGACAGATAAAGAATAGAAGCAAGTTAAAAATGGCGGCCAAACAGACGTGAAACAAATCGGGAGAAAGTTGATGATCGTTTGCTTTGACGAAATCAAGATGGCGTCGTTTTACATTGACGGAAAGTGAATTAAGAGGTCTTTCGGGGTGTCGTACAGAACTCATTTGAATATGGATTTATGAATAAGACATAAACCATCTCGTTTATCCCTGATGATAGATTGTATGTGCCAAGACGCTGCTATCCCCGCCATTGCCATCACTTAGGCATCTCAACACCTTCGTGTCCCACACCAAACTTTTTTATGTGTTTTTTTATTACTCTAGTTCCTGTATTTGTTCTTACACTATCTTTCTCTAATTCAGTAATCAAATCCAAGGAGGAAAAGGATGAAGAAGAAAAAGATAATGAAGGAGAAAAATACTACAGGGGCAGAAGAAAATAAAGACATGTAAAACAGAAGCGACAGAGAATAATAATAATAATAATAATAATAATAATAATAATAATAATAATAATAATGATAATAATAATAATAATAATAATAATAATAATAATAATAATAATAATAATAATAATAATAATAATAATGATAATAATAATAATAATATGAAGAAAACTAGAACGTATATAAAAAATAGGATTTTAAAATTCTGTTTTAATTAATCTAATTAGTCATAATTTATAATTAAGTGAACAAGTCACCCATCTTTATCTTTCCCTTAACAATCTATGTACTTTCTCTTTCTCCCTCTCACAGTGTGTTGATTCAACGAGTCTCATATTTCCTTTTGTCTCTGTGTACATTTAGAAAAAGATTGACTTTCTCTTTCCAGTTACTTTAGTTATTTTATTCGGGGTCGCCATCAAATTTGCATACATGTACATTGCTCATGTAAAGCTGTACACATGACATACAGGGATGTACATTCTCTATATTTCTCAGAGGCTTAGCTTCCATAAGTTTTAGAGAAAACTAACAGGATCCTGAAGAGATTTAAGATCTCTCGCCCAACTTCCATTAACAGACCAGAAGTAATCTCTCCAGCATCTGAAAAAGGTTTCGTAAATAACTTTGCAGAAAATCTCACCTTTTGTAATCAGAGTAACATACGTGAAAAATCCCCTGATGACCAAAACACTCTCAGAGATATTCTAATAACTGTCCAGCTTATAAAGAACCTTGATAGCAATCGACAACATTCTAATCATAATAGCCGTGAAAATGCAATCAGGAACAGATACGTTCCTTGCAAAGCTGTTCAATCGTTGCTTAAAAGAGAAATGCTTTCCATCACCCTGAAAGACTTCTCTGGTCTGTGCAGTATTTAAAAATATTGGTGATCAGTCTTCTGTGTATCAGTACAGATCTATCAGTCTCCTGTGTGTCGTGAGTAAGTCGCCTGAATCTGTAATAAATTAGGAAGTTGTCAACCATTTAAACAGAAACAATCTACTGAGTGACAAGCAATACGGATTTCGCCCTGCAAGATCTACAGCTTACGTGCCGACTATGATATGGCACAAGCGCACTGAATCAGTCGACATAGCTCCCTTTTTAGGGCAATAGCTGTATCAAGGGCCATCGATAGTTTTTGCCACAAAGTTTTGTTTCACAAACTTGTTAGCTATGAAATATCTGGAAATGTTCTCACAACCATCAACTCTTTTCTCTTCGATCAATCTATTAAAGTAGTTGTTGACGGGCAGAGGTCCGAAACTAATAATATTACTGCCAGCATCCATCAAGGATCTATTTTTCATCTTTATAAATGATCTCTTAAATCGTATTTTGAGATCATTCGTTGACATCTTTGCAGACGACAAGACTATCTATGGCAACATTCTGAAGAGCACTGATGACAAATATCTTTCTGACTCTCTATCTTCCGACTTGGAACACGTCGGGCAATAGGAAAACGTGCCTAGTTACTTTTACTCGTAACACCTTATAAAGCAATCTTCTCTCTTTTCACAACCAATACTTGGACTCTCATTTCTCCCTAGTTAAATAAATATCTCTCTCCTCTCTCTTTAAAGAAGTCCCTTTCTTTGATAAATACCTAGGACTGTTATTTACTTCAGACATGAAATGGAAGACTTAAATAAAATATGTTGGATAAAGCGCTAGAAAAATTGTTGGCTTATTCTATCGCTCTAAAAATACATCACTCCTGACGTTATCTTCTACCTGTATGAGAGCCAGATCCGTCATAAAATAGAGTACTGTTGTCATATCTGGGGAGGTTCAACTAGGAGCATTTTTTTTGCCTTGACAGAGTACAAACCTGATTTCGCAATTTAGAGGGGGATGACCTCTTCTTTTTTCCCGCATGAAAATAAACTGGAAATCTCCACCATTCCACTAATCATAGGAGATACGTAGCACATGCAAAAATAATTTCAAAAACTACCTGGTGAATATACCTGGTGAACCAAGTTCAAGAGAAAACCAAACAATTGCGCTTAAAAGCGACGGTCAAAATCTTTAAAAAATATTTCTCGGTTGGAGTGTCTGAAATCGCGAGTGAATGTCTGGCATCCAGTAGGATTCCCCATCCCCAGCAAAACAGAAACATAATAAAATTGAAAAATAAAGAGAGAAAAAGAAATAAAGTTTTAGATGTAAGTGAGACAGCACTTAAAAATATAAGTTATTCCCTTTGCTGATGCTGATTGTTTTGTTACTGAAGATAAATTGTTTCTATATTACTAGTTTTCCGGGCGGGAATACATACTTTTAAAAAATAAACGTTAGCGAAGCATGCTATTGTAGTATCATTAACATGGTACAACAATAACAACTAAAAATTAGCGGATGCACGGTTTCATCTGCCAGCTTAAATGCTACTCCGGTCACACTTTTAAAATAACTGCACCTGCCGAATAATCAAGAGTCGTCGGAAATTTCATTTTTTTGGGGGGAAAAATAACAAAAAGTGATAATTTTCAAATATGACTGGTTAGTCAGAATCAAATATCAATTTGGTCGATGCATTGCTATTTAGGTCTAACTCGAAAAATCAGACTTATTTTATATATTAGATAATAATAATAATAATAATAATAATAATAATAATAATAATAATAATAATAATAATAATAATAATAATACTAATAATAATAATAATAATAATAATAATAATAATAATAATAATAATAATAATAATAATAAACACATGCGGTGGTACCAGCATCGGCTGATATGACAAATGATGATTGTGAAAGGTCTAACAGGATAGAAAGACCGAGGAAGGAGAGCACCAAACATACCTATACTAAACGCATACGAGAGTACTGGACAGTTGGGAGACTTGTTGTCACTCAGACCCCAGGAAAGCACCACATTATTGTCAGTGAGCAATCACTGATAACGGCTTGTCCAAAAACTAGTGAGTAACATAATAATAATAATAATAATAATAATAATAATAATAATAGAAGAAGAAGAAGAAGAAGAAAATGATGGAGCATAAGATGAAGAATGATAATAGCAGATGAAAATAAAAAAGAATAGGCAATAAGACATCGATCAAAAGAAAAGAAAAAAAGTTAAAGTAAGATAATAAAATAAAAATCGTAAATTAAATGAACGCAATACAAGACATTTTTTAACGAATGCGAAAACAATGACACAAAATATGACAGGGTGGAAAAAGGTTAAATGGATAAAAGACACGAGGCTATTAATTCCGAAGAATAAAAAGTAAAGCTTTTCTTGTATTTTTTTATATCGAACTTATTTTCTTCTAAAAGATCCGCCATGACAGTTCATATAAAAAAGAGACGCACACAAACATACACCCTTGGCTGATCGATATTTTATTGCGTGTTTTTGCTGTTATTTTGATAAGCTGTTGTCCACATTTAGAAAAAAATGAAAAGAAAAAAAATCATTGGTACGCCCATTTATCATTAACAACAGCTGGACGTGATTGGGAACTAGAGGCATTCTTGCGCCAAGGATATTTTAAAAGGGAAAATGACTTCTCGTAAGTAGTGTTATGATAGGTGTAAACCGAGAATCGCTATTTGCCAATTCCACGACCGGGAGGACAAGCTACTACGGGACCCACGAACGGATGTTTTAAGCAGCGCTCTGGATGCTTTCTTATTTTTATTTTGTGTTCCTCCACTTAAAATTATGTCCGAACGAATTTAAACAGTAAAACATGTTCGTTTAAACATGTTAAAAATAAACGCTAATGCGCCTTTGTTATATAGTACGTATGGTCGTGATCGATGGAAGACGTTATACCTGCATATATGATGACCACTACTTGACCCTCTAAGGAGTTCTGGAAACGCTGCGAGGTTGAACTGCTGGGGAGCTAAAATAAAAATAAATAATTTCCAAGTTTTTTTTCTGACTGAATAAAACTCCAAAATGTATTTGTCACTGGCCAGTTGGTCCTTTATTTGGGTTCAATATATAGATCACACACCGTAGGAGGGGTATAGAGATATTCTACTTATTCTGGTTTAAAAAGCAATCTTTGACTCAACACTTATCAATTCTTTTCTCCCTTTGTAGATGACATTATTCTCCATCTATTTCCCTTTTCTCCATTCCGTTCCCACGTTTTGATAATCTGACCTTTTAACCCTGCCAGAATAATTATACGTACAGTCAAATGGAAAATAATTATCATGTAAAATTAGTTGACATAACCGACATCTAAGATACACAAGTATAACACATGTTGCTGGTCTTTTCTTCCACTTGATGTCTTTAATTGTTTCAGGTGCGACCAGCCATCTCTATAATGTGCTCTGAAGCATACCCGTCCATGTACGGATCCACGTTACGGTTGCGTTTCAACCTTGTGTCATAAATAGAAGTTCGATGCTAACATCGGCTTCACCAAGTTGACACCGTGAGAATTTATTTCCTATTATTTTCAACTAACTAATTTATATACTAGCAAGTCTACTCGCTCAATATTTAACATTACGTTGATGAATTTCTTTCTTTAATTTTTCCAAACAGACGACAATTAAAAAGCCAGTCTTATGTATTACATACACTACGTACCACTTTTCAATAAAAGAACATTGACAAGTGCTTAAATTAAAGTAAAAAAAATATTCAACACTAAAAAAAATGCAGATCGTTGGGTAACTCTTTGAACTCGGGTTAAATTGTATAAATTAAAAATTGAGTTTGAATAGCCAGTTAAATCTAAAAAATAAAAAGATAAATTCGAAATTAGCTTTTTTCTGCTCGCTATACCCCTCTCTTTCTCGTTCTCACTCTTTCGTTCTCGGGCTACGGGTTAAATAGTAATGCTTTTGGTAATAGCCCCTATTGTTTATAACGAACTATTCAATTAAAAAAAAAGTCTTTCCGTTCTGTATTATCTTTGACTGTTAATCAACAGAAAGATATATATATATATATATATATATATATATATATAGATAGATAGATAGATAGATAGATAGATAGAGATAGAAAGAGACGGAAGGGAAAGTGATAGATATCGTATGAAATAAGAACGGTAAGTCAAATGACGTAATAGAAGATGAAGATAATAGATAGGATGATTGTAAAACACTTGGTGAATTAATTGCAAATTACAGCTTATTACAATAATTAAAATAGAAGTTTTTCAAATATAACCCAATCTCAAACCTAAGGGATATTTTGAAAAGTATTTTGTGTGAGTAATCTATATACAAAAAGCGGTAGGATGAAAAACGTAGACTAACCTAGCTTTAGACAATTTAAAATGACTAATTTATTGAATTTTAGTATATGACAATCTGTAGAATGGCTATCCAGCGAGTATATAACATTGAGATAGTAGGGTGTTTTATTCGCAGTATTTTAGGCTGAAATACCAATAAATGGTGATTCTATCATACGCCGTAGTTTGGAATGCACACTATGTAAACCATGAATCCACACGTCGTACGTTAAAACGCTCGGATCGTCACGTTTCCTCAATTGAAATGAATGGCTTTCTCCTTGGGGAAGCTCCTTGCTTTGATAAGCTTTTAAAACTGACCTTTATTCCATATTTCAAATGGAAACTTACATCAAATATGTTGCTCATGTCACTGGAAAAAATGGTTGGATCATTCTATCGCTCCAGAAAGTATTTGACTCCTGACGCAATCCTCTACCTGTATGTTGGCAAAGATTTCAAAGTCGTTTCTGTACTCTGTCAAGGCAGGAAATGATGTATTGAGCGGCACTTCCACAGATGTGGCAACAGTACTCCATTGACTCACCAGAAAACAAATTAATGCGTGAGGGGTTAAACATTAAAGTAATGTTTAACCCCTTCATTTTTGCTGGTAGTTCCTATTTACTTGTCTTTACACGAGGGCAGAGTTAGACACAAGGTCAGTTTTTAATGTGGGGAAAATCTAGCTCCCCCAAAATGAACACTCTGGATTTGAAACTAAAATTAAAATTAACTCAGTCTAGAAGGAGCCCCCTTTCACTAATCGAGCACAGGAAAGATAAAGTATAGCATCAAAACAGTGTGCTCGTCGCCAATAGGCCAAGGAACATTTTTGCTGGTAGTTGTCTCAGAAACAAAACTGAAACTAGGTCAACCTTTCTTTTGTCTTTTTCTTTCTTTCTATTAAATAAGTAACCAGAGAGACAGAGAAAGAGAGATAGAATGGATATTTGGAGGGAGAGATAGAGAAGCAGTCGCGGGGAAAAAGAGAGAGCAAGAGAGAGAGAGAGAGAATCAGTCATAAGGAAGTAAATAGAGAGGGTGAGAGAGAGGTAGAGAGAGAGAGAGAGAGAGAGAGAGAGAAGGAAAGAGAGAGAGAGAAGTTTTAAGAGAAACATTTTACACACAATTTTTTAAAACTTATCTATTTTGTTATCCATGATCCCGTAAAGCCGAATATTTATTTACTCCTCTCCAGGAGTTAGGCACGAGGCCAGTTTTATCTTACTCCCACAAGTAAGATGTGACTCAAGGTCGGGTCGGGAAAGTGGGGTTTGAAAAGCCAGCGCCCGAGAGGTGAGCTCTCTGGCCATTAAAAATGGTCTGGGCAGCCCCGTCGGCATTCCCCGGTAGGTGCGCCTCAGGCAGTAAGCAATAAACTTACTCCTCCCCAAAGAGGGGAGGCGAAGCCTGAGAGGGTGGACCTCCTAGAACTGCACAGGGCAGACCCATAGACCGGCGTAAATCAAGCCCCGAAGGTCAAGACAATACCAGTCTATGGGGTGCAGTATCTATTGGAACAGATACTACACTTTGATCTTAGCCAAAAAGAGCCGAGTAGCTTTGTTAGCCTATCTATCTATCTATCTATCTATCTATCTATCTATCTATCTATCTATCTATCTATCTATCTATCTATCTTACATTGTGTCCCAGTCTTCAACCCAAGGTTCGATCAGCATCTCAAGTATTTTATACGAAGGCCACACTTTATCTTATATATACATTTTATATAGAGAGATTTATTAAACAGAAACGAACAGTCACAGAGAAAATTACAGAGAGAAATTAACGCTTTGAAGCGACGGGCTACTTGCGTGCGCGAGTGAAGGATACCCCCCATATATATATATATATATATATATATATATATATATATATATATATATATATATATATATATATATATATATATATATATATATACATGTGTGTGTATATGTGTGTGTGCGTGTAGGTGTAATCTGTCAACGGAAAGTCATAAGTGCACAAATGGGTGAAAAAATTACAATCACACTCTGCGAATAAATAAACAAATAAACGTGCAACTCGTACCGAGTTTATTGGACGATTTTAGGAGCAAACTCAATCTTAATTTCTGTTTTCGTTTTTCTTGTGTGTTAGGGTATACCGTAGGAGATTTTCTGGAACTATTCCCTTCTTCAAGCCTTAAATGAAGTGTGAACAGAGTTTTGGAAAATGGCTACCAGGGGTCGCCTCTAATATATATATATATATATATATATATATATATATATATATATATATATATATATATATATATATTTGTGTTATAATGAAATAATTCCAGGAGGAAATCCGGGTATGAGAGCTCAACTTAATAAACAGAGCAAGAATAAAATAAAATGTAGAAACACGAAATTACATAATCATCGATGCAATAATTTATTTCAACCTTGTGGTATTTTCAAGCATCAGATTTAGACGATTACAAAAATGTAATCGTCTAAATCGGATGCTTGAAAATACCACAAGGTTGAAATAAATTATTGCATCGATGATTATGTAATTTCGTGTTACTACATTTTATTATATATATATATATATATATATATATACATATATATATATATATACATATATATATATACATATATATATATATATATATATATATATATATATATATATATAGGTGTGGGATAATATATGTTTTTGCAGATAGTGTCTATTCTTTTATAGACCAACCCTTTTCAAGGTAAAAATGCGATGATTGCTAACATTGAACAATAGAGCATATGTACATAGACAATATTAGGCTACATTCCAATGACCAATATTTTATTAATTTTACTGATCATATTTCCAAATCAAAGACTCCGATACACTTTTACGGACCGTAAAAAAAGTATGTCAATCCCTAATCTTTCATCTATGGACTCTTTTGAAACCAAAAATATCCCTTTTAGAAAAACTGTTGTAAAAATATGTTGCTTTTTGTTATTTTTGTTTGCTACCTCGCTATGCAATTTTTCTGAAAAATAAATATGTTACACATATTTTTTGTAAACTTATCTCTTTTGTTATCAATGACCCTATCAAACCGAATAACCTTATCTATCTATCTATCTATCTATCTATCTATCTATCTATCTATCATTTATAAATCATGTTGTCTATCCGTTGTTGTATATCTCTCTATATATCTAAATCACTATACTTCAGTCTATTTATCTATCTTACTTTAAGGTACGTGTACCTCCTTACTTCTGTTTTCTTCTTCATTGCTTATTTCCATATTGTTATTTCTTTCGCCCGACTCCCATCCCAATACCCGCGAACATCGTTGCTTCCTGTCAGCCCTTAAACTCGCTGGCAATTGATTTCCCTGCTAAGGAGAGTAACCACACGTGCACGCCGTCCATTCTCCCGAACCCTAACATATTGATCCTAACCACAAGACTCGATCTCTAGTCCTGACAACAGCTTGGGGGCCACTCGCACAAAACCCAACCCAACTTGTTCAAAAGGATGTCATCAGTGACATCCTGGCACGACCTGTTTACCATAGTTCTTGGCCATCAGGCATGAAATATGTTTTTCTTTTTTTATTACGCTTCACTTTCGATGGAAGACGGAGAGAAGAAAATAGACGGAGAAGACATCGGAGAACGCACGCGGATTGATATATTGAGTAACGAGTCCCAACGAAGAAGAGGGAAGTTTATCATTTCAAAATGCGCGAATTGTTATCTTCTTGTTCTTCTCTTTCTTAGTTTTCGTTCTTGACTGTATATGAAACCAGTTCTACCTACCCGGTGTCGCCCGGGATACAGTGAAGTCATTTTAGTTTTTAGTTTTTATTTGTTTGCGTATTTTAAAGCTTACGAGATGAAAACAAACTGGAATGTTAGGAAGACAAATGCCAAGGTCTTTTGTACGACATGAAAATAAACTGGAATATGAGGAAGCTATCTATCATTTCAGTAATTATAGGAGCAACCGGACTCATGAAAAAGAATTTCAAAACCTACCTGGCGAATATACCTGGTTAACCAAGTGCAAGAAAGATACACACAATTACACTTAAATGGACGGTTAGAATCTTTAAAAGATCTCTTAGTTGGAGTCTTTGAAATAGCGGGTGAATATCTGACATCACGTAGGATACCCCATCCCTAGCAAAAAAAAAAAAAAAGAAATGAAACTTGAAAAAAACAATAACAAACAAAAAACTGAAAGATAACCTTTCCCAGGATAATTAAAATTAATTCCCCGGACGGAACAATTTTTCACCACTTTTATACCCCCTTAAAAAGATTTAAATCAAGATATAATGATACTAAACCTTATGTCTAGACTGCTATTCGGATTTTGATCAAAATCCATTACATAATTTTGATTCTAGAAAATATCTAAAATTTAAAGATTAAGCTTAAAAGGTCATAAGAAGAAATTGAAATTCAAGAAATATTGGTTAACTGGTGGCTACTGACTATTGATCAAATTCAATGCAAATATGAAATGTTTAAATTTTCAAATGAGAGTTTGTGCTCATATAATAGCCCCTTTAAAATATTCTAAAGAAACTGAAATTTGGGCATATTTATTAATTGATGTATTTTACCTATTGGTAAAAGTTTTTAAAAAATCGATGGTATGTGAATTTTCACGACGGGCTTTCACCAAATTTTACTCCCTTTGCATAAAAGTAAATTAAACTAGATATAGCTCACATTATGCCCATTTACACCTAGCAGCTGTGTTCCAAAATTCATAATGATCAGTTAATTAGTTTAGGAGTGAATCCTGTACATACAAGTATAGTAACATATCTAGACATCCTTAACTTAACATAAATAGAGTAACAATAATATAATAGTTGTTATGTTTCTTTAATTAAAAATATGCGTTATTCCTCTGGCTGATTTTAATTTTTTCGGTTATAATTTAAAAATGTTTCTATATTATCAGTTGTCTCGGCGGGACTTTATAATTTTAAAAATAAACTGTAGCGAAGTATGTTATTATAGTGCCAATAACATGCTACAACAATAACAAATAAAATTGGTAAGTCAGAATCAGCTTGTTTGTCAGGGGAACATAGAGCTCGATAGACGAATAATAATAATAATAATAATAATAATAATAATAATAATAATAATAATAATAATAATAATCAAAAGGAATTGAATCTGCCAGGGTTGGTAAAATCTCATAATCTGACCCCCCCCCCATCACAAACTGGTGGCGACAACATCGGTTGGTACTAACAAAATGGTCATGAAAGGTTCTGAAAGATATAAAAACCAAGGAGAAAGATCACTATTCAGACCTCTACTTAAAATGCCCGGGAATACTAAAATCCTCAGGGGTCTTAGTGGCACTAAAAAATTCCACAAAAAATAACGGCCGGTTAAAACTCAATGATAAACGACTGTGCCGGAAACGTAAAGGGATTTGCAACAATGAAGGAAAAAAGCAAGGAGTACTGAAAATCTAGGGAGACTTGCTGGAACACCCTCTGTTTTTGTCCAGTAGGCGATCAGTAGTAATGTCCTACGTAAGAATTCCTAGTAAGTAAAATAATACTAATAAAATAACAAGCTGGACACGGTAGGAATTCTTCGATGGATTTTTTTTCATTAAAATTGGGTTATAAAAGTGGTGCAAATCATTAAGATTTAGAAAAGGTCAAAATACAATAAAATGTAAGAATTGTAGATGGCAGTTTCGTGTCATAGGAAAAGTACAAGTAAAACAATAATTTTAAGCTTTATTTAAAACTATCTGGTTTTCCCGGCTCGATCTTGCTTCGCAAAGTTCGCTACTTGAAATACTTGAAACATTAATTCAAAATAATAAACATTTTATTCACAACTTTGTTGTAAACACGAAACAAAATCTTTCGCATTTATTCATACAAATAGATAAACATTAATATTTTTGCAATTTCGATAAAAAATTATTTATCTTGTAAATGTGACCGTAAAGAAAAGAAAAGAAAGAAGAAATCAATTTGCCATTTCACTTGCGATTTAGAAATAGATCGCAACTTATTGAAAATGAAGTCGGTCCCTATAAAAGATGGAACATTTGAACGCAAATTCTAAATGTGTGTCCAGGAAATGAAACAAAATTGCGAAAAATAACTATTTTTTATATAAAAATCAACAATCATTGAATTTAAAAATAATAACAAATAATAGTTAATTTATAAAATGTCCTGTTTCAAAACCAATATGCAAATTAGTGAACCTAGCGGCTGATATCGCGTATACATAAGCAGTATATAAAAACATATGGTACGTATATTGTGTACAGATGGTTTAACATGAAATATGACGTTTTGACGCTACCGTTAATGCGAGAAATAGGCCTAACATGCGCATTTATTCATTTAGATAGAGTTATTAGAATAACATGGATAAATTGTCAGTTGAATACTGAAGAATATTATGAGAGGATTGAAAATATTGAATGAAATAGACTAAGTTTGATTAATATCATGACCAAATGATACCGTAATAATTGCATTTAAGTTTTAAAATCTGATTTAACAAATAAAGAAACAATTTCACTAAAATAATGAAATTAAAAAAAATAATTTTCCAATAAAATACCAAAAATACAAAAGACATAGTTTGCAAAAGGCGTGAGAAAAATGAAAATAAAAGACTTCACTAATTCATATTTCAAGCCAAATTAACATAACTACACAGTAAAAGTATGCAGGTCGGTATATAATTAAATTCTACTGCGTTTGGTATAATACATTTGTTTTTTGTTTTGTTTATTTGTACAATTTCTCGACTGTTAACTATTCTGCTTTTTTACTATTTACTCTCTTGTCTAAGTTTTTTTGGGTGTGGGTGGGTGGGGTGTGGCTAATCTCCCTCTCCTATAATTTTAGATAGGGCTAAGCCCCGACCGTCAATATTGAACATTAAGTTGCTTTTTTGTTGTGTTATTTATTGTATTTATTTTAGATAAATCGTGGTATTGTATCAGTTATCTTTCAATGTGAGTTTTTTATGTTTTTCTTTTTTTAATGATTAAATCAAGGTCTCTGACGAGCAGCTTGTGACAACTAAACATTGTATTTTTGTTTTCAAGTTGCGAAACGATCGTAGGACGATAAATATATAAGCATTCGCAAAAATAAAAAATAAATAAAAAATTATGATCGTAGACTGACGTTTTATCTTTGCCATTGGAATTCAACAAATCAATCAATATATATATATATATAATATATATATATATATATATATATATATATGTGTGTGTGTGTGTGTGTGTGTGTGTATATATCGTGGAGTTTGCCTCTGACCGAATATGCATAGACAGTAAAAACGACATATTACTTTATTTTATCTCATTTTATTTTATTTATAACTTGAGAATTATAGAAATTAACAAAAAGTAAAAATAAAACTGGTAATACGGGGTCCATAGCTAGGATCAGAAATACATAGAAATTCTCATTTATTAGCGGGAAACGTAGGAGGTGCCTTCTCATCGTAGCAAACGAGCATTCAATGGGGAGGGGCAATACGATATTTCCACAACTTAAACATTCAATTATTCTGTCTTTAAATTATTCTATCTACAGAACACTTATCTAACTCGATCATTCATTCTTTATTTTATTTTATTATTCTTGCTCCTTAAATATCGCCATTAACATTTCCTACTCATATAAAGGACATCTCACTTTTCAATTATCTCCCTTCTTTAATGACGCTCTTCATGGCTTTTTTTTTAATGTTTTAATACTCCCTGCTTTCCCATTTCTTGACGAATGTCAAAAATGTCTAAACTTTTCTTCACTTCGTTTCGCGTTGTCTTCTCTCCTATTCTGTAGACATGATATTCTAATATATAAGAAAGGTTATTCATATTTTTTTTTAAATTTTCGTTATAAAATATGAAAAGGAGAACAATAAAAAACAAAATGGCGTCCTTCGAGAAAATGCTAGTGTCTTTGTTTTACAGTCTCGCCGATCAAAGTGAACACGTCGGAGATCACTTCTTCGTTTTATTCTTGACAAAGTGCAATGCAAATTCCCCGGTTCTCGACGACCCTTGTGTTTTGTATTCTATTTAGGCTGCGTGCGGAAACCACTTCATATTTGTTATCACATCTATCGCCACGTTTACCTAAGTGTACAGCGTCTACACATTTACATGGGTTAGGAGGAGACATACTTAACCCGTCTCCTTTGTGGTTCCATCTGGCAATGACTGCTCCTCATTCGTCAAGTGTTAGTATTGGATCCCTTTTTATGCATTTTAAAAAAATAGTTTGATTGAACGTTCAACATGCTACACATATACACATAGACGTACATTTACAAAGAGACACCGATACACATTAATAAATCTCTCTCTCTCTCTCTCTCTCTCTCTCTCTCTCTCTATATATATATATATATATATATATATGTTTAAAGAAGTGGAGCTACCAATATTTATTATTATTTAATATTTAGCATATTTTAAAAGTTTATCATAAAAGTTTGGCGCTTAAATTTTTATAACACGTGTTTAGAGCATGTTCGGCTCTGTTCATATATTATTTTCAGAAAAATATATTACTCTATTTTCGTTACTATTACTTTTTCCTATAGTCATAGGAAAGCAACTATAAAGTATATATATATATATATATATATATATATATATATATATATATATATATATATATATATATATATATAAATTAGAGGGTGGTTATGTTCCAACCGGAAAAAGTGTATATTAAAAGAAAGAAATATTGTAGTTTAAAAAAAAAAGTGAATTCTCACATTTTCTTTTAACTACAATAATTTTTTGTTTTAAATATACACATTTCTCCGGTTAGAACAACACTACCCTCTAATAAATATATATATATATATATATATATATATATATATATATATATATATATATATATATAGTATCTTTCCTATGTCTATAGGAAAAATTAATCGTAACGAATATAGAGTAACTTGAAGTGAATATGAACATTATGGTTGTAGATTGATTTTTCCTATGATAACTGGAATGCAACTATGTTTAATATATGCTCTGAATCTTGTAATACAACTTCATTGAGCTTGCAATTAGAAATATTTTAGAAACTATAAGAGGTATATACCTAAATACAGTTTTTTCATAAGAACTTATATATATATATATATGTATATATATATATATATATATATATATATATATATATATATATATATATATATATATATATATATATATATATGTGTATATATATATATATATATATATATAGTCTAAAGAAGCTTTGAGTTATTTTAAACAAAAAGACAAAAAAAAGGAAAAGGAAAATGCAGTTTAAATTCCCAGAGAAACTAACTAAATCCAAAATAGTGTAGACTTAACATTTGTTGGAAAATTCATAAATAAATAATATATAATAGTAAGTAAATAAAATAAAAAGGGGGATTGAGTATCTAACAGTGAAAGAAAAGCAGGAGACCTTAACGTAAGCATCTAATATTAACACGGGGATCCTCAGCTGTTTACCATATATATATATATATATATATATATATATATATATACTCGCTATTTACAAAGTTAAATTGCTCTTATTATTAATTATTAGTTAATTCCCTATGGCAGAGGGGTTAACACTCTTGACTACGAATTAGTGGCGATTAGTGATCGAAGTTCGAGCCCGTTGAGTACTGAAGATTGCGTTAGCATGAAACATCGATGTCTGTAGTTAATAAATAATCAATATTTATTTATATATATATATATATATATATATATATATATATATATATATAGTTAGAGAAATGTGACAGTTGGGTTACACATTGAGTTCGGGTTTGATTGTTTTAATCAGAAAAAGTGAGTTATCTATCTATCTATCTATGTATCTATCTATCTATCTATCTTCCCCTCGACTACGAGTTAAATCATCTTAATACTTGTGATATTCCTTTTAGTTTATAATATACTATTTACGTATTTTTATGATTTTCTTTTCTTTATTACGTTCAACTGTTAATAAGCAGAGGGTGAAAGTTACGGAAGCGAGAGTGATAGATATCGTATTAAATAAGATTGGTTGTGATGATGTACCACCATACAAGGATACGGGGAGGGTCACAGATAGAAACTGAGTAAGAGATGGGTCACTAGGTGAGCTCATTGAAAAATTGGGCTAATTGGATCAGTTTAAATGGAAGTGTTTTTAAAAATAACTCAATCCTTAAACCGAACAAATAATTAAAAAAAAACGTTTACATATATATATTTTAATAAGATATTTCATCTTTTAATAAATACATTGTTATTATTCCCATTTTTTATACGATCACTTTTGCTTATTTTTTATGTACACTACATCGTTCTTTTAATTATTGATTTCTTTTCGAATATGATTGTTGCTTGCTGCTCAAATGCACGTCTGAAGAAATGCGTTATAAAAATCTTATTTTTTCTGCATTCTTACTATTTATTTAACATCTTAAACCTGTTCTTCTTTTCGAATCGAGCAACTACGATTAACGAAGTTTTACAATAATAACGTGGGATATCATTTCTTCATTTTCCGTTCTAAAACACGGTAAGTTTTTGGTTTTTCTTTTCTTAAACAACAAAAATATATATATTTTAGTAAATACATTGTTTTGGGGGTTTAGGCGATTTCATATGATTTAACTTTTTCCCGAGTAACGCCGGTACGAGTCCCGCTATTAACACATGAAGACAGAAATATACTACATTATGCCATATAGCAGAAAGACAAACATATAGATATCCTTTTGATTTATATTACTTAAGTGAACCTGATAGCGGTGGTATTGCTGTTGATATTATTTTTAATATTTCATAGTAGTCTCAACTTTTGGATGTTTTTAGTTGGAGTTTTCATTTTTGAACATCAAGTCAATTCCCTTGACCTTAAACATTCTAACTATACCTTAACACTTTCGCTGTTCCTAACAGGCAAACCCTTTGCAAAATTGGAAAATAAATTGTCTCGTCAATTTGTTTAAGCCATTTATGGTGGCTTTTCGTAATGGTTCCAAGCGTTCCAATTACAACGGGAATCACGTTTACTTCTTTACATTTCTATAGTCTAACTAATTCCCATTTTAATCTTGATATTATTTTGTGTGTGTGTGTCCTTCACTCTGGTATCGAAGAGGCAGGCTATATCAACAATTAAGCAAGTTATCTTGTTTTTGTTTAGAAAGATTAAGCCGGATTTTGAATGTTCAAGAACTTTATCAGTCTGTATGCGCATGCCCCAAAGAAGTTTGACAATGTCGTTCTTCTGTAGCACTTCTGGCTAATGCTCATACCACTTCTCATTGTGGTACAATCTATAAAGTTTGCATATATTTCCAGTGTAGTACCTCAGCGACTTTGTCATGTCTCCATTTTATTATTATTATTATTATTATTATTATTATTATTATTATTATTATTATTATTATTATTATTATTATTATTATTATTATTATTATTAATAATAATAATAATAATAATACCCCTATTATAATTGTGTAAACATTTAAACAATCGTATTATAATTATATAAACATTTAAACAATCCTATAGGCATAAACATCGGTAAACAACTACCGTATGTAATAGTAAAATATGTCATCCATTTCTGATGATATTTCCTAGCAATTAACATTTCCACTTCCCACTAAAATATATCTCGACGAATATGCCCTTCAGAAATATTTCATTGGAAACAGATTATTATCGCATCGTTTAGCTCTCGTCTTTTGCCCCCCCCCCCTCACCCTGACATAAAAGTTCAAACTTAGTCTTGTCTCCTAATTATTACGGGATCAAGATTCTATCGCATCTTTTTTCACCCATTATCCCACGAAACAAACATCTGAAATGCATTTTCCATTGTTTTGTTAATCGTCAAAGCTCTTTGAAACGAAACCCTGCCAACACCATGCTCGTTTCTAACCCACTCCTACCTCCTTAAGTGGCTCTCACTAACACATTTCGTTTCTAGGTTTCATTTCCATTCCAATTCCTATTCTCTTCACTTTTCCGAAACAGTTATTTTCTATAGTTCATACCATTTTCATTCTCTTACACTTTCTATAATGAATAACAATTAGCAAATATAGTTTAAAACGTGCTCAATATCGTGGAAATAGTCTAAGAAGGTTATGCATGAAAATCGAAAACATGAATTGTACGTGAAAGCTTGAATATTAAAAGCTTTCTTATCTTTAACTGTTTTGCTGCCTTTTAGGACCGACGCACGCACACACACACACACACACACACACACACACACACACACATATATATATATATATATATATATATATATATATATATATATATATAATTATTTTTATTTACACTGATATGTACAAAATCTGCGATACTGTCATGTCGATGTTATCGAGCAACAGCTTCTATAAACTGAGATCTTATCAGGCAGAGTAAGAATCAGATCTTAATCTTATATCATATTTGGAAAGACCCTTTCCAAATATGATCTAAGGTTAAGGTCTGATTCTAACTCTGTCTGATGAGACCTCAGTTTATAATAGCTGTTGCTCGATAACATCGACATGCCAGTGTCGCAGATTTTGTACATGTCTGTGTAAATAAAAATAATCATACATAAAAGCTCTATTTGATATTGCGCACTTTTTATAAACCCGGTTGAAATTCTTTGGATTACTACCCTGTGGACATTTTACCTGGATTATATAGATATATATGTGTTAAAATGGAATAATTCCAGGAGGAAATCCGGGTATGAGAGCTCAATGTGGTAAACAGAGCAAGAATAACATAAAATATAATAACACGAAATTACATAATTGTCGATGCAATAATTTATTTCAACCTTGCGGTTTTTTCAAGCATCAGTCAGACAATTACATTTTTGAGACTGAAAGAAAATTGAATTACACTACGACAATTCAAACACAACCAGAGAGAGTGGTGGTAGCAACCAATTGGATACATATTTTCAGAGAGAGGGGGGATTTTAAACTTATATTTAACTATGGCGATCGAAGGGGAGGGATCTTTAAGTTAATCAAATAATAACGGCCGTGTCAAAATTATTTTTTTCAGGTTATTTCGAACTGTTCCTAGTGCTCATACGATCATTGATATTACATTTATTTTCTTCATACTCCATATCTCTTTCAATTTGCTGGCGAGTTCAGTATATTGGCTTCGTTTTTCTGTTTATTTGGTTTTGACCCTGTGGTCGGCTGGGGACGGCAAAATCTATGATTTGACAAGATTTTTCTTTCGTGTTGACTATTATGACATCCGGTCTTCTTGCTTGTATGAGTTTATCTTTGTACTTCGATATCCCAGAAGATTTGGTCTTTTTCGTTTTCAAGAATTGTCTATGGTTTATGTTTGTACCATTTGTTCGAGTGTTCGAAATATATTTGTTTGCATAGTTCCTAATGTACTGCTCTTCCCACACAGTCATGCCTATTTTTGTATTCTTTTAGGGCCAGTTTTGGGTATTCACTTATCATGTGATTTACTGTTTCGTCTCTTTGTCCGCACAATCTGCATTTACTGTTTTTCTGGAGTGTATCAATTTTAGCTTTAATGTAGTTGGTCTTAATCGCATTGTTTTGCGAAGCTGTTAGTAGGAATCTCGTTTCTCTGTTCAGATGTCATTTTCTCAGCCATGCCCTACTATTTTCGTGCGTCTCTTCTCTTGTTATTCTTATGAAACGTCCATGTAGTTGTTTTTTTTCCCACTTTTCTTTTCTGGTCTATTTGTTTCCGGTTTCTGTGCTACATGAATTGTTCGTTGAGACGGTGTCTTACTGCGGTGATCAGCCTTTCTGTGTTCTGGTTTATGTATTTCTCAAGCTCTGTTTTAGTGTCATCCACACAGTATTCTATACTTACCAGTCCTCTTCCTTCTTCGTTTCTCTTCATGTAGAGTCTGTCTGTATCGTCTTTTGGATGTAGTGCGTTGTGCATGGTCATTAATTTTCTAGTCTTCTGATCAAGTTTCCCGAGTTCTTCTTTAGTCCAGCTTATGAATGGTCCAGAATATCTTATTGGTCATACTGCCCAGGTATTTATTCCCTTTATTAGGTTGCTGCTATATAATTTTGTTTCGAAGTGCTTACTTGTTCTTCTCAGATATTCTTTTCCAATCTTCTCATTCATTTCTCTTGATTTGATTGTGTCTGTTTCTAGAACTCCCACATATTTATAGCTGTCTTGTTGGCCTAGTGCCCTCATCTGGTTGAGTAGATCCATGCCCTCAGCCGTCTGCAGTTTTCCTCTTTTCATCTCTAGCAGTGCACACTTTTCCATTCTGAATTCCATTTGAATGTCCTGACTGAAAGTTCTGATCGTATTTATCAGCGTTTCCAGTTCTTTTTTTGCTTTTTGCAAATAGCTTCAGGTCGTCCATGTACATGAGGTGGTTGATTCTTTGTTCTGTTCTTGTGAACATGTATCCGTTATCACATCTTCTGAGTATGTAGTTGAGTGGAATCATGGCTATGATAAACAGCAGTAGTGTTAGATAGTCTCATTGGAAACTTCCTCTCTGTATTCTAATCTCTGTCAGGTGTTGTCCTCCAGCTGTTAGTTCTAATCTTCATGTTTCAATTGCTTTCTTGATGAGATTAATAATCCTGTCGGGTATCTTGTACATTTTAAAGCATTCAATTATCCATGCTTGAGGGATTCTGTCGTACGCTTTCTTGTAGTCAATCCATGCCATAGATATGTTCTTTTTTCTGCTTTTTATCTTCTTCAGAATCTTTGATCTATGTATAACAGATCATGTGTCCCTCTTTTCCCTTTCCGGCATCCATTTTTGTCCATCTCAGAGTAGCCAATGGCGGTTCAGGGAATGGTAAATTTTCTCACTTAGTTGAACCGTTAGGATTTTCCACATTGTTGGTAAACAGGTTATTGACCTGTAGTTGCTTGGGAACGCTTCCCTTTTTGGCGACCTTTTGTATGAGCGTTGCCTATCCTTTAGTCATTCACTCTGGTACGTCTTTTTGTGGATACATCCTCTCAGTTTCTGAGATAGCCTTTCATGTAAGGTCGTACATTTTTAAAACCAGTATTTCATCGTGGCCTGGTGCTTTCCAGTTTGCCATTTTCCTTAGTGTTGTCGTAATCGTTTCTTCATTAATTATTGTTTCCATTCCTTCCTCAATTTCCTGTAGTTCATCTTTCTATGTTTTTCAGCAATTTGGCATTTTTATTGCGTTTTTGAGGCTATTTCCATATCTTGCTCCGGAAATGTTTTGTTTCTGTCGGATCCGGTTGTTCTGCTGTTGTTCGTTCTCCGTTTACGTTTTTGTAAAACTGGCTTTCATTGTTTGCAAAGGTCTCGATCTATTTTTACTGTTCCAAATTGTATTTCTATTGTCCCAGTATTCATTCTATTGCCGTTATCTTTGTTTTAGTTCTTCATGTTTCTTATTTAGTCTTTCCTTGCAAGTCAGATTTCCGCTCATCCATCGAATCCTGTTCTCTTTCCTCTTTTTTTACGGGTTTAGCTTCTTTTCGAAGTTTGCCGATCTGGATTTCCAATCTGATTTCCCATCCAGCCTTTGCCGGCCCATTCTTTTGGCCATTTTTTCTCTTTTTAGTTACATGCTTATAGGTTTTGCCCCTGCAATTACTAAGTCGTTTCGCTGTGTGATAGTATCTGTTCAGATGTACGTGAGGAGTCTGTTTACTTTCTATGTTAGTAATTTTAATTTCTTCTAATCTTCGTTCCTTAGCGATGGGAGTTTTGCTTTGTTCTCGGTCATAAACCGTTTAATGTTTTACACTTCTTCCTCAGTGAGTTCTGTGATTTCGTAATCTTTGACTTCATCAGTTTAAGTGTTACTGTTTTGCCAGTCTTCTACTTGTGGGTGTTCGCCAAGTAATGTTTCTTGATCTGTTAAACCCTTTATCTTTTGTTTGATTTCCATTAATTACAGCTCCGAGAACCACCCTCTATTGAGGATCTGTCTTGCTATCCTTTATTCCGTTTCTTAGTGGTCAGTAGACATGTCCCGTACACTTTTAATTCGCTTTCGATAGTCTCTGTCTGTGGGGTTGCGGCTTCTGTGGTAGCATTCAATTACCAGTCTATTCTATGTTGTGGTCGATTTCTTTCTATAGCGTTTTGTTTTTTTTCTTTTGATTCATGCTTTCCTGTGATTAGTATGTGTTTTTGTCGTACTCAGAATTAGAGAGGTTGCTTACTTGTTTTTCGTACGTGATTTTGTTCCTGAAATTGGAGAGGCCAACATTCGCAGAATGCGGACTGCGTCCGCCATGTTGGCCAACGAGAGAGCACCTGCCCAACATAACACTCATATCTTTCTTCTGACTCCCACGGCTTGTATTATGATGTGGCATTATCAATATTTTGGTGTATGTGGCAACACCAGGCCCATGCTTAGTTTACACGTGATCCTGTCACAGGGATAGTGTTTGTTTCTCATTTTCATGAAAGACAATGTGAACTATCACACACACATGAAGTGACAGACAATTAATAAATAAATAAAAAATAACAAAATAACAAAATAAATAAAAATAATAATAATATATATATATATATATATATGTGTATAAGTACATAGTATAATTTTTCTAAGCTCCTTCTAAAAAGGGTAAACAAGACGATAATTTCTCGTCCCATATTTAAATGTTACATTAAGACATGAGGCTAACAGGAAAATATTTTGTTTCCCTCTAAAATTTACATTTTGTTTTAAATTTACAGAACTTTTTAGAAGGCTCGAAAACATTACAGCACTTGATCATATTTAAATTTTTTAAATATATTTAGCCACAAAGCCCACGTTATTCTAAAGAAGCAGCAGGAGTTATATTTGCTTTTTAAAAAAATTCGAACACTTTAAGATTTTTTTTTCATTTATATTAGTAGCAGTTAGAACTCATACAAGATAACATAGCAAAATAAGACACATAATCACGACCCGTCCTGTTTAGAATATTATCTCAGTTTTTCGTTAAATTTTCTTTATTGTACTTCTCAGACAATTGTTTCGTCTGTATTAAATTTCAGCTGTTCTTTGTACAAAAGTAAAAATAAACAAATATATGTTTACTTTGCCCCTTCAGTAGTTGTTATTATATCTCAAATAATTAAGTTTTCCAACCAAAAGAAGATGACTATTTGAAAACAAAGTTCCTTAATGTCCCTTAAAAAAACCCAAAAAAAACACACATGCACTTCCAGATCAAAAGATTAAAAACTCAAAGACGTTCGGTCAAAGCATTCTAAAAAAATCCTCACGTAAAAAGCCATCAAGAGATATCAATCCAAGGATAAAAAAATCATGATTTAAATGTCATAAAAATACTCATCTTCGTAAATTCTTTATATATTCAATTTCCATATAATGCCCATTCCATTAGAATACTATTGTAATCTTGTCGGGTAACGATTCATTCGGCCTACGACGTTTGAATGTTACAGTGTTGTCACCATAAATAACTTTAGTTGTAAATACACACTCTGCATAGGAACTTGTTCGTTGGTGAAGCGGAAGGATACCTTGTCACCAAGCGTTGCACTAGGGCTGGCGCGTTGTTGCCGTTCGGCTTTCTCGAAAGCAGTGTTTTGGTGTTTATCTTTCCTTTTACGACCATAGCAACACCAAAACCCTTTCTAACGACCCTTACCTCTTAAAGTGGTTCTCACTATCACAGTGGTTTCTAGTTTTATTTCCACTCCAGTTCCCATTTTCTTCATTCTTACAAAATAAATTATTTTTATTAGTCAATACCTACACTATCTCCAACATGACGTTTCTATCAGATTGTCTAGTAATATAATTAATTTTTATTATAGCATCATTATTGCATCTTTCTTTATCTCAGGCTAAAGTGTATCCATCAGTTTCTAAATATAAAACTTTTCTATACACAACTGTACGATGTACTAAAACTTTATGTTGGTCTTGTGCTATTAAAATAACCAAATATATTTTCATAACTTAGTTATACTCACGTATTTAGAACTGTTGAAGTAAATACTGAACATCAATACATAATATGATCTACCCTTATAATATTTTATGTGGATATATGAAATAATATATATTAAAACACTACAATACCCCACATAGTTTACACTAAACGCTAAGAAAAAAGCCCTACAGATATTCTCGAAAAACAATAAACAAGTACCTCAAACAGCAAATATTTCTCTCATAAATAGACATCTACTTTTACCCACTCATTCCAATAACACAATACTCTGCGACACTATTAATAAACTAGCAATTCCCAACTAACAAACTACATCACAAGCCATCAAACAAATAATAAACTCCGACAACCACCTCCGTAAACAATCCACATCAAACGCCCGTATATATTCCATCCCATGTAATAATTGTCATCAAATATACATAGGGGAAACTCAACAGGAACTGCAAAGAAGACTAGCTGAACACAAAAGAGACATTAGAAATAGCAACTCCCTACCCGCACTTTTCTCCCACGTTGCACAACACGACCACTCATTCAAATTTGAACGAGCTAAAATCATTAAATACATATCAAATAAATCTCGACGCAGACTACTTGAAGCAGCACTCATCACAAACTTCAACACCATCAAACGACAGAATGGTTTCTGTAATTTATCTTAAACTCATTATGGTGGAAAAACTAACATCAGAACCGGGATAACCACCCCATACCACATTTTCTATTAATAAATATACACAAGTAACTAAAAAATTCGGAATAAAAAAAACTATCTCACAAAACTAAATACACCTATTAAATCTCATTTCTCTCTCTTCTCACACTCTTTATACATATCGCACATGCATACATTTTCTATGCTCATAATTATACTAATGGTATTTAACTGATTAATAACACACTAATAATTAAATAAATGAGAATAAATAAACACTTTCACACATAATTTAAAATACTCTCAATATTATAGCCTCACCTTTTCTACTTACATTCACATATTACATATACATACATGCGTATAACTATAAACACTGTTAATAATTACTGATCAATTAATAATACACAAATAAAGAACAAAATAAATAAAAATAACACATTTATACATAAATAAGTTAACGAGTCATATTATTTCCAACCCCCCCAAAATTATAGATTAAGTAAGGAGACATATGTAATATAATAAAATAATAAAATAAATATGAATAAACTAATACACTCACTAAAAGATATGATACCCCCTTTTCTCCTCATGTTAAAACCACTTATCTTTAATCAAAATTTGCATTTCAAAATAGTAAAAATCTCCACGCCTTTACAGAAAATTATGCTCATAATTATATTAATGGTATTTGGTTGATTAGTAATACACTAACAATAAAACAAACGGGAATAAATAAACACATTCACACATAATTAAAAAACACTATGAATATTATATCCTCACGCTTTTACTTATATTGACATATTACATATACACACACTTGTATAATCATACAAACTTCTGAATAATTACGGATCAGTTAATAACACACAAATAGTGAACTAAATAAATATAATAAACACATTTATGCATAAATAAACTAAAGAACTATATCATTTCCAACCCACTATTATGCATACTCCCACACATTACAAGAAATGAATTAATTGATTAATGAAACACAAATAAAGTAATCAAATAAATAGAAATAAATTAATACACCCAGTTTTTAATATTTAAACTAATAGGTATGATACCCCGCTCTCTTTATGCTTTATACATATTCGCACATATTACAGGAAACTTATTAATTAATTTATGAGACACAAATAAAATGATACAAAATAGGATTAAATTAATACACCCATTTTGAATATGTAAACTAATAAATATGATACCAACTTCTCTCCCTATGCTAAAACTTTTATTTTCAATCATATCATGCGTTTCAAAATCAGCCAAATATTCTCCACATTTCTACTTTCTTATTATGTTTTCTCTTCCCCTCCTTTTCTCCTTTATCTTTTTTCTTTTTCCTCTCCCTCCCCCAGTTTAGAATAAACGGCAGATTCATACTCCCCAGCCCGTCCCTCTATCTACTACCAGACACGCTTGGTTGTGACATATTTTAACCCGACATAGTTCCTAGCTAAAATAGCCATAAACTAACAAGTCGAAGCCATCAATCCCATTCATCTCACGTGCTTTGAAGGAGACAGGCCACTGCTGATAACGCTACAACCAAAATCATGTTTTTAATTCTCTGCTTGTTCACGTCAACAGCCATGCCGAGGTCTGGGCACTTTCTGACAAATCAAAATTAATATTTTGTATCATTTTTCTACATTGCATTCTTCATCCTGAAGAAGTCTTTCAATAAAGACGAAACGTTGATGAATACATAAATCACATATTTTTTGGCTTGCCTTCTTTCATTTATATATACAGGGCGACTAAAAAAAAACGGGCCCCGTGTACACTTTATGTGATATCTCCTTTATTTATTTATTTACCAATTGCCCTTATTTTACAGGACATGGCAGAATCAACGACCGTGAGTACACCAAGACCTCAGTGGGAGCTGGGACAAAGAATACACTGTGTTAAATTTTACTACAAGACAGGCTCGTTTAAGACAACCCAGGACAGTTTCATGCATCAGTTCGGATGTGAAAAGGCTCCACCCAAAAGCAGAATTCAGAACTGGGTGGACCACTTCGAGAAGTATGGGACCGTGGAGAACTTCAACGCTGCCAGTGAGAACCGTCCAAGCCACTCGGCACGTCCCAAGAAGCCGACAGCCGAGCTGGTCAAAAGTGTGAGAGAGTCTCTCCAGGAGAGTCCGAAACGCTCTGTGAGTAAGCGAAGTCAGTTTCTCGGTATCTTCCGTGAGACTTGCAGGAGAGTGCTGGTAAACAATATCAGGGCTTACCCATACAGAATACAGACGCTGCAGACCCTTACAGCCTCAGACAAGAAGCAGAGGAGCGCTATGGCAGTCAAGATGCTCGATAAGATCGAGGAGACACCAGGTTTCCTTAACCTCCTTTGGACCTCAGATGAAGCCCACTTTCATGTTGACGGAAAGGCGAACTCCAAGACAAATGTATTCTGGGGGTCCTCCAGACCCAATGAAGTAGCCACCAAGCCCCTACACTCTCCTAATTGCACGGTGTGGGCTGCAATCTCGGTCAGAGGACTCATCGGATCAATCTTCATCGAAGAATCTGGCGCAGCAGTGACAGTCACCAAGGAGCGGTATGTGGAGGTCCTTAAAACCTTCAAGAGTGAGCTCCAGACCCTCTACCCGTCGCTCATGAGCAAGTTCTGGTTCCAGCAATATGGAGCAAGTTCTCACACCTCAAACCTGTCCTGAGATTGGCTGAAAGAGAACTTCGGAGGCCGAGTGATTAGTCTCAAGACTAATTTTGAGTTGCCACCCCATAGCCCGGACCTAAGCCCCCCAGATTATTTCCTTTGGGGCTATCTTAAGGACAGAATGTACGCAAGGAAACCCAGAACCATCACGGAACTCAAGGAGGCCATCAAGGAGAAGATGAGAGCCATTCCCAAATCAGTCTGTAAGAACGTCATGGACAACTCCGTTCTGCGCCTCAAGAAATGCACAGAGCTAAAAGGAGTCCATCTAGAACACATGCTGTAGAACGGAGAAAAAAAGGCTAAATACCCTAGTGTTTTGATATGATGTTGTGAATATAATAAACTAGTTATGCCTCAAAATTCATTTCATTCGGACGAAACACTAAGAAACAGAGCCTAATTAGATTTAGGGCCCGTTTTTTTGGGGTCACCCTGTATATATATATATATATATATATATATATATATATATATATATATATATATAAGTTACATATTTGTTATTGTTTTTACTAGAGATAATAACAACGTTTGTATTTTTCCACTTCCCAAGCGATAAAGAGTCGTCAGCATTAAGTCACCCATAATAGGATGTTTTTATTTTTATAATATATATATATATATATATATATATATATATATATATATATATATATATATATATATATAATTGTTTGCATTAATGATAGCGATGAGTTTGCAAATACTAACAATTTAATATATCCTAAAGAGTTAAAATTAAACTGTGAACATAAGGGAACACAAGCTACTTTTCTTGATTTGGATATAAAAATTGAAGATAAAATATTTATCTATAAGCTGTTTGATAAAAGAAATTCATTTTCTGCTCGTATCGTACGGATGCCACATAAAAATAGTATCTGCCCTGTGTATATATTTTACGGGAGTATTATGTCCGAATTTCTGAGGATTGCTCGTGTTACCTTAAAATTGGTAGATTTTATGCCCCCAATTTCTGATCTAACAATAAGAATGATTAAACAAGGTGGCGATCAGAATAAAATATTTAGACAATTAAATAAGGCAATTACTCGCCATCCTGATGCTTAAAAGTAAATTGATAGAACAAATCCATAGCTATCTAAATATAAATAAAAATAATGTAGAATATGTACAATCGTATATATAACACATATACTAATTATATAAAACATAGTTACGTTTAATAGACAATAGAAAGGGATTAAGAATGAAAAAAATGTTGAAAAAGTTAAAAAAAGAAGAAGAAAGAGAAAAAATCGGTAGTTCGCTTATAACGCCGATTGGAGACGCTGTGAGTTTAAAAAAAAGAAGAAAGAGAGAAAGGATGGACAGTTGGCTTATGAACGCCGGTTGGAGGCGCTGTGAGTTAAAAAAGAAAAAGAAAGAGAAAAATCGGCAGTTAAACTTATGAACGCTCTGAGTTGACAAGGGGGATTTAATATTTATTTAAAATTGATGTCAAGGAATTGAACAACAAAGGAGGAGGAGGAGGAGGAAGGGGAGAAAAAGGACTAAAAGTATATATATGTATATATATAATTTAAATTTTTTCAATGGATTCGTCTACACACTTTAAAATGCAGCAACATTTTTGTAAGTAACGGATAAATTTTATTAGACAGACGAACAACACAGGTAAGGAGGACTTTTTCTTTTTTTTTTAATAACTAATATAATTTAGCAAAACATTTATACGGAACAAAACTTAGGTTTAGTATACGGAACTTTTACGTTTTTGTCTTTTAAGGGAAGTGGGGTCTGATCAACTCTGCTGGGAAGCCATGAAATAAAATACTGTCTTTTTTTTTTAATTCCCGAAACAGTTTTTCATGGTAAACAACTGATGATCCCTTAAATAATGTTAGAAGCAAACTAATATAATAACTGAAAAAGTTAAATTTACTTACATGAGTGATTTTCCACTGAACGACTTGGGACTTAAGTTTTTTTTTGTTTTTTTAAAATATAGTTTTAATGGTTGGGACACTTCCAAGACTATATATATATATATATATATATATATATATATATATATACCTCGTTTCTAGCGTGTTATCCACCTTCCTCGCCCTCTTCCTGTTTTACAGAGACTCAGTAGAACTTACACCTCAATTCCATCCGACCCTTACACTCGTGTGCAATAGGTCTCTAGTAGATCGTCCAGCTGGGAACCACGCGTTCTATAATGTAAATAAATTGTGTTGCCATGGTTAAACACGTGAAATAAAATTAAATATTTATACCTTAGAGGTACAAAGATCATTGACCAGCCACGAGAGACGGATTCCATGAGCCCTTGATGAGTGTGTCGCGGTTTCCTTGTTTACAATCCTCAATCCTTCTTCTATGTTGAAGCATTGAGTTTAGCCACGCCTACAATTACTTGCTACGACGGATAATCCCTTTTTTATAACTAAAGCTGAATGCAAATATAAACAAAACATAAAGAATAAGGATACAAACAGACTGGCACATGTCTCTCCTACTAGAATAACGTTACTATAATGAAGCGTCTGTGTCTCTAATGTGAAATTAATATATACAAATTCAGGTTATTTTTGAGAGTTAATTTATTTTGAATTTAATTATATTTAATTTTAAATAAAGAAATAAAAACGGAAAATACTGTTGATAAAAACCGCGGATATTAGCGCTGCGTTGTGTCTAACGATAAAAAATAAAGAAATGAACAAAGAAACGGAAAGAGTAAGGATGTAGAGAAACGAATTCTCGAAATACATCGGTGACATGACGTCACTAAGTGATTTCCTTTTGTTGACCTTAAAAGGGGTACATAGTAAAGAGTGGAGAATTCATTCTCGTTCTTTCTCGTTATACATACCAGTCGAGGATCCGATCCCGGCATCAGTCCGATAAAGACTAATCTATTTTGGTGGCCTTTTATCTGTTGGGTGGAATCATAAGTCCTGGGTAATCCTTGAGGAGCCATCTTCCCAAATCTTCCTTTCCTTCTTTGGGTAGGATTTAGTTTCTTTAAGGAACTAACTCCAGACAAGGCATTAAGCCACTTGATGTAAGGAGCCAAGAAAAACGAAATACGATTATCGCAAAGACAGGATACACCTATTGGCCTTAGTCTTGAAAAGATCAAATAGGAAGAAAACAGTCAGCAGGACGATAGTTCCAGAAGCCTGCAGTTTACGGAAAGAAGCTACTGAAATAGGAAACTGTATTACAATGAGGTATCAAAACAGCGAATTGATGGAGACCACTAGACCTGCGAGTCAAACAATAATAGTATTTATTGCTAACTACCTGAGGCGCTCCAACCGGGGAATGCCGACAGGATTGGCAAGGCAATTTTTGATAGGCCAAAATGCCCCTTCTTTAGGGGCGCTGGCTCCCCACCTTGTGCCACATGTTCCTCCGGTGGGAAGGAAGCGAATATCGAGAGTAAAAGTCAGTTTCTTATGTCAGACGTCCTCTACTTCCAGTAGATTGAAGAATATCTATGTCCTACCTTAAAAAGGTAGAGAACTTCCACATTGCGTGATGAAAATTATATTTATTGATACTGTGCATAATACTATGTCTGTGGTATTTTATTAGTTGTTAACTGTGAATATATGTGCATTTGTACTTGGACTTAATTTCGTTTATTATTATTCTTTCTTCTTTGTGATGGGTTACCGCTTATTAAAACGCGGGAGCCCTAAAAAATAAGAGTTAAATACATTTTCACTTTGACGATGATCGACACGACAGAGGGATTTGAAACAGTAGGTTTGGTTTGGTAGTTTTGTTTTACGGCATATCAACCCTTTTTGGGTTATTTAATGCCGAATCTGGTCATTATAGTAAAAGTTTTTATGCTTCAAGTTCTTTATATCTTCAAATGTTTAATCATCGTTTTTGGTTTGGTAGTTTTGTTTTACGGCATATCAACCCTTTTTGGGTTATTTAATGCCGAATCTGGTCATTATAGTAAAAGATTTATGCTTCAAGTTCTAAAAATAAAATAAAAAAGGGGAGGGAGAAAGGGAGAGGGGCTGTTGTTTTTGTTTTTGTTTTTGTAGAACATAATTAAGTTTTACAAAAAAAACAAAAAAACAAAACAAAACGTCAATGTAGGTGAATTTCGTCTCAGGGAGTCACAGGGCAGCCTGATCTGGTATCACCAGTGAAACAGTAGGTAGAATGGGCAGAAGATTACTTAGAAAAACTTGATTATCGAAGAGGATTGCTGAACACGTATTTTGTTTACATTAGACTTGAATACGACTATGTTGTAGTCGGCTGGGAAGCATCCTCGCGTTTTTTTGTTCCACAGAGGGAATGTTCTCGGAAAGAAACTTTGTTAATGGAAGTTCCGTTTTGTTTTTTGGTACAGAGAGGGAGATAGAGACGGAGAGGGGGACATAGAGAGATCGAAAAGTTATTTGTTATTGTTGTAGCTAGGCGAGTTCTTGCTGTGAATGTTTTATAAGGGGCTCAAAGATTGGATCTCAGTCGAGCATCTACCATGAACATAAAGATACAGTAGAAAGAGATTAGACAACATCTCTTCTGTGTGAAAAAGGCTGCAGGATAGAGAAGAGATCATTCCTCCACTAGATTGCGAAGTCGGTGTTGTACCCTGTCATGGCAAGAAAGAGTGCCCGGAGCGTCACCTCGACAGATATAGCAGCAGTACTCCATCTTGTAATAGTTATATTTTGAACCTTTCCTAAACACAGAACAGTGAGGTAAAATAACCTCTTTCCCCACCGAGTAGATAAACTAAGAAAGATAACTCTGTTCTTATTCAGCCTCGGTGTATTGCAGCGTTTCATGAGGATTATCATCAGAGATAATTGGGCTAAAAATAGATGGTTACACTTAATGCTACCAAAACAAAACCCTTTCCCTTTAACAATTATAAGAAACCTTTCCAACCACCGATTGCCATAGATAATAGTAACCTTCTTCAGAGTTCAACGTTGAAACTACTGGGTCTAAAATTTACAGGCAACACAAATTGGAATAAATACATAGTAATGAATGGCCAAGTTTGCTGCAAATCAGGTATACTCCCTCTACAGGGCTAGTAAACTTCTCACACGTACCAGTATTCTATATTTCTATAAAACCACCATTCGACCATACATGGAGTATTGTTGCCACATCTGGGCTGGTGCACCAACCACCAGTTTCTCCCCCATGGACAGGGTACAAAAAAGTCTCTAATTTAATAGGTCCTGCACTGTCTACCACGCTCCAGGCCCTGTCCCATCGCCGCAATGATGTATCCCCTTGCTTGTTTTACAAGTACTTCTATGTTATGTGCCCCGACGAACTTACTACCCATTTACCCCCACCCCAACGTAAATACCCCTGACAAACCCGAGTAGCAGCAAAATCCCTTCCCTTCACTGTATAGGTCACCAGATGCTGGAAAACTGTCTAATCTAATAGTTTTTTTCCTTGGACTGCTTGCCTTTGGAATACGCTACCTATTTCCCAACTGTATCAACATGCAGAGATTAAAATGTAATGTGAAAAAACATCTTGTTGCACAAATTCCCATTTAGGATGCCCCCTATAAATATCACAGTAGCCCCTTACGTCTTATTTCAAAATAAGATTTTTTGTTCAGCACGCATTGTTGTGAATCACACATGTAAATAATATATTCTACATTGAACTTTTTGTTACTATAGGTTCACCACTTATCAAAGTCAAAAACATTGGATTTTAAGACGACCATGTTGTATTCTACAGGAAAGCAGTCCCGTCGTAATATGTTCCACAGATGAGAATCCCTTGTAAATGTTATATTTACTCTTACCGGTTCGTGTATAAACCGTTATACACCCGTGCCGTCGTCGTCGTGTATCCAGGTTTTTGTTTGTCTGTGGATACACTCACTCGGACGCTGATGTTCATTCATAAAAAAGGTTTATTTAAAAAGAAAGACAGTCACAGAAAACACCAGAGCGGCAGGCTACTTGTGTACGCGTTAGAGCGAGAAAGAGCGAGAGAGAGACAGGGGGAGAGAGAGAGAAAGAGAGAGAGAAAGAGAGAGACAGGGGGAGAGAGAGAAAGAGAGAGAGAAAGAGAGAGAGAGAGAACGAGCGAGCGAGAGAGGAAGACAGAGAGACAGACGGATAACTCGTCACGTTACATCTAGTTACATTGTGCGCACTAACCCTCTCCTATTATGGACGACCCTCTAGACACGCCTTTCTTGCTGGAAGTAACGCCAGACTAAGAGATAGAAAATCTCCGTCCGGAAGTCAAGTGACTTCGCGACTTCCGTCTGAGGTCACCTCTGACCATTAAGGTGTCACTCAAACTTTTCCATTCAAAAATGGACCTTTTTATGTAACACAAAGAAGTTCTGTCCATGATAATCCCACCTGATACTAGGCACATGGAAGTTTGGCACGAAGCTTGAAGTTTTAGTAATGAAAAGAAATAGTTTATTAGATACGTCTACGCATATCTCCATAAGAGGCCCTGTCCGTCGGCCCGTTCGTCGGCTCGGCCGTCATACTTAAGTTGCGAATATCATTGTCATCGCTAAACGCGTAGATTGAATTCACTCATCTTAAGAATAGTCGTCCATGTTTATATATGGAAGGCACCCATGACTTGAACTCTTGTAATTTCTACAGCTGTAATAAACACTGGCCCAGTCAAATAACACTCTTTACTTTTATATTACCCATAAAGATAATATAAAGTTAAAGAGACATATTATTTTTTGTTTTGCAAGAAGCATTTCTTAAGAGATATATAACAGTCCATGAGAAGGAGAAGAACACGTCATAAACATTTGTATAGACGATAGAGGGTGAGATACATATATGTATAGATGGAAAAAGAAGAGGAAAGTGAGGGGAAAATTAATAAGAAAAAAATGGAGGACGAAAAAGATAAGAGAAAAGAACAAATTTATATGAAGAAGATAAGAGAAACAAAAGGAAACAAAAACAGAACAGAAAAAACAAGACAATAAAAAGAAAAGAAAGAAAAGAAAGAAGAAGAAAATGAGGATAAAGGAGAAGAAGAAAACCAAAACGAAGAAAGATCGAAGAAGAAAAAACAGAAAGAGACGACGACGCAGTTGAAAAAGAATAAGAAGAAGCCGAAAAGAAAAGAAGAAGAATACGACGAAGAAGACTATGAAGAAAAGCTGACGTAAAGAGAAGAAAAAAGAAAGAAGGTGAAGAAGTGGAAGAAGAACAATAATAAAGGAGAATAAGAAAGAGACGAAATAGAAGAAGAGAAAGAACAATATGTAGAAGATGACGAAATACGATAAAGAAGATGATGAAGAAGAAAACGAAAAGAGAAACTAAAAACGAAAAGAGAAACTAAAAACGACGAGAAAAATGAAAAGAGAAAAAAGATGAACACGAAAAAAAAAATAGACGAAAAAGTAATTGAAAAAAGAAAATAGTAGAGTATGATAATGTAAAGTGCGAATAAGAAAAAGAAGAAGAAAAAAGACGAAAAAAAGATCAGAGAGTGAGAGAGAAAGAGAACGCGCGTGCGCGCGCGAAAGAGAGAGAGAGAGGGAGGGAGAGAGAGAGAGAGACTAATAAAGAGAGATCAACAACTGCCCCGTACTTATTAAGATATAGCGTCTTATGTCTTAGTGTTGATTCGAGCTGTTTTACGAAGCCCGCGAATCAATGATTTATAGCTAACCTTTGGCAGCTTGTTCGCGCCATCTACCACCCCAGTCGATTATGGCGCGGATCTGGAAGCCGACACTCTGTGTCAATAGACATTGCGAAAGAAAATAGAAGAAAGACAACGAAGAGTCTAGACACATTTGGTAATGATCAAAATGGAGTTCGAGTCGTTTTTACGGCGGACAGCGCGCAATATTCTGTAGTCTCAATCGTACAGTAACTTAGCGGGTTAACGATTTTGTCGCTCGATGTGTTGGGGTGGCGGTGGCGGTGCAGAGATGCTAATATCGGTAAAGTTGGTGTTGAAAGGGGATATAATTCTAATTCCATTTTGATAACATATTTCATGTTGCGTAGATCAGAATAAACGTTAGTACCAACCGGCATTAGTGTGCTTACAAATGTTTCTTTTAATGTTTAAGATGACGTGGAATGGAACGTATTAGTCAGGATTCGAAATAAAGTCGTTTACAGTTACTAGTCAGTCGACCAATTCGTTTGAATTGGTACTTTGTCTGCGATTAATTCGATGGTAGGTCTCCATATCGACTTACAGAGTCAAGGGACGTTTTGTTTCAGTTTTAATATGGTTCATTTCGCTATTCTCAGATACAGTTTGGATTAGTGCTTCTGTCTGGCTCGGTAATCTTCTTGTCGTATAGTGTTCATTGATTTAGGATTTGAATTAATTAATTCTTAGTGAGAAACAATTCCTTTAACGTATTCGTGCGGTTTGTGGTGTGTAATGACCAACACATATGTTAAGGGCAGCATATGGTCGACTATAAACACGCTGGCAATTCTAATGTAAAATGCGATAAATCTGATTTCTTTACATCGGACAATTAGACTATTAAATTACATTTAAAATCAATCTAAGTAGCTATATATACCTGGCAGTGTTTGTATCTGTAGTTTAGTATATATATATATATATATATATATATATATATATATATATATATATATATATATATATATATATATATAAGGAGATAGAGAGATCTTTTTCAATTAATTAATTTATAAATTAATTTTTGTATACAGATTTATTTAATTAATTTATGAATTAATTTATGAGTGCACAAAAGGTAGATATGGACACGTGTTTCTGGCTACGAGCCGTCATCAGCATGACTTACCAGACAGGAATCGAACCCTCGATTTAAATATTCGTGGTCTAGTGCTTTAGCCCATGACTAAAATGACCTGCCACATTTTGTGCTCTACTTTTTATCGACTATAATGTCACTCTGATTTTTTTAAATTGTTTTTTTGGTGATAGTCGACTGGTGTTTGCCGGTGAGTTTTTATTATTTATCGTTACCCTGAGCTGTTTGTTTATTTTAAGACTATGCAGAGGACCGCATTTTTAATTCGCCCCTAATCGGACGAGTCATGAATTTTTGTATACGAAGGGCGTTCAATAAGTAATGCCCCTAACCCATTTCCCATAGCAGTAAATTAATCAAACTTGGCACAGTTATTAGTCTTTCTTTACATAGGAACCACCCAGAGTTAAGCATTTCTCCCATCGTTTGATTCAGCTCTGAACACAGCTTTTGTAGAACACCCCAGGCCGGTCCTCCAACCACGTCGTAACTTCAGAAATCAAGGCGGCATCATCTGCGAAACGATTTCCTTTCAAAAAAACTTCATGGCTGGGAAGAGATGAAAGTCAGAGGGTGCAAGGTCAGGAGAATAAGGGGGATGGGGGTAGGTTTCATAGCCACACGTCCGTGCTTCTGATCTGGGAACATGCGAGTTGTGGACCGGAGCGTTGTTCTACAGGAGGAGGATACCTTTGGTGATCTTACTCCGCCTCTTGATTTTTATAGCTTCTCTTAATTTCATCAAAAGTGAAGCGTAATAGGCTCCTGTAATTGTGGTACCCTTTGCCAGGAAATCTGTCATCATTACTCCGTCCTGGTCCCAGAAGACTGTGAGCATGACTTTGTTAGCGTTCTTGCTTCTGGAAAGATGTGAGCAACCAGGGAATCCATCTGGCAGACACGCTATGCATATGCAAATGGTCATTAATGATAGTTTCAACAGACCCTGTACCAATCCTGACCTCCTAGGCTATTTGGCAGCCTCAACTTGACGGATAGATGCCTCATCAATGGCAGAAGAGGGACGACGAGGTCTGGAAGCTGTTTCCACAGACTTCCGGCCACGTGTGAATTCACGATGCCAGCGTTTTACAAGGTCATATGATGGGGGATCATCATCATAAGTTTCTTTCATTTCATCAAAAGTCTCCTTTGGTGTGTGTCCTTTCAAATACAAAAACCGGATCACTGCGCGACACTCAACTGGCTCCATTTCACACCTGACTCAGTTCACACACCTGTAAATCAGAAACCACAATTAGTTCAGAGCTGTTTTTGCAACATAAGTTATGCAGATATAAATCATTACACATGCACAATTTCATCTAGATAAAACAACTGGAAGTAGAGTAGTGGCATTACTTATTGTACGCCCCTCGTATATAGATTTTTTAAATTAATTAATTCATGAATTATTTTTTGCAAGCACAAAAGGTAGACATGGACACGTGTTTATGGCTATGATTCGTCATCAGCATGACTTACCGGGCAAGGATCGAACCCTCGATGTAAACATTCGTAGTCTAACGCTTTACCCCTAAACTAGAATGATCTGCCACATTTTGTGTCAGACTTTTTATCGACTATAATATGACGCTGAGTTTTTTAATTGTTTTTTTTGGCGAAGTCGACCGGTTCTAACCGGTGCGTTTTTATAATTTATGGCTACACTGAGCAGTTTTTTATTTTAAGACTATGCAGAGGACCGCATTTTTAATTCGCCCCATATTGGACGAGTCATGAATTTTTGTATATATAGATTTTTTAATTAATTAATAGAAGTACATAATTGTATTTTATAGAAAGACTGCCCCTGGACTACTTCAAGACTTCGTCGTAATCCTCTCTATACATAATGCCTGGAAGAGTCCATTTACTAACGAATAGGGTAAATCACCATCACACCATTACACCCTTTATTTTGTCCTTTCTCCGTATATAGTCAATACTTTTTACTTTTAGGGTTCATTACAATTATGTCCGTAATCTTGCGCTTTCTTTTTGATCATGTTTGCGGGATTGGTATCTCAAGTATGTCAGACACACCATCCATTAGTTTGTTCTTACGAGTATTAGTATTTCTTCATGTGTTGTTTGTGGGTAAACCTGGGTCCTTTTACCATGTAAAGCATGTTTCCAATCCGTTTATTCATTATCTCTGTTTCTCAGTAGGATTTATTATTTTTGAACATTCGAAAAAACACTTTTTTACAACTATCAGGCTCTACTTCTTCTTAGAAGTGATGTCCCTTCCATTATCTGTAAGCTTAACAAATTCATTTTCTACTTCTCTTCTCTCTTAGTGAAACATGCTTAAAATAAAATTGATGAAATTTCTTTGATTTTTTATTCGTATATCTTTCTCAAATCCACTTGTAACTATCTGCCGTAGCTTGCAGGTTTTGTTTGCTTTTATTTTTTTTTTTGTTTGTGAAATAATTCAATATTTCTATCTAAACACCGCTCGACGAACTGATTTATATCCATTCAATCCGGTAATCTGATCGCTTCAGCCATTACAACATAGAATGAAGGCGTATATATTTTAAAAAGGAAGAGTAATCCCTAAGAGGTTAAGTATCGTCATTTTTGCTAAGTGCCGACGACTATAAGGCTCTATCTTCTCTAGAGGGGATGTCCCTTCATTCTCGGTAAGCGTATAATGTGAGAAGAAACTATCTCCAATTGTTAATATTTATTTTAAAATGAGTCAAGAGAACTTATTCTAAGTAAACACTTAAGGTTTTTAAACTTCAAAACCATTCTACGCTCGCCCAAATAAATGGAGAGTACAAAATGCACTGCTGATGCATATTCATCAGTCCTAACTCTCCCTTCTCCTACTTTGCCACACAGTCCTCATTTTCCATGCGCAATGTTTCTGAGAAAAGGGGAAGAAATTGATCTCTACTGGGGTGGCAGCAGTATGTAAGCAGTAGATAGAGATAACTTAAGTAATCCTCTTTATATTATTTTTGCCATGTCACTTATAAGGGCTCCGAAGGTAAACGTTTTACATTAGTTGACGTTATCCGCCTGGTACTCCAAAGTTCAGGTCCTTGGACTAACCCCAAAGGAGGCTGTCTTATCTCAGGTGTAAAATACCAAGGCTGTTGTGCTATCATTTGGTGAATGGAGTCTGAACCATTCAGTAGTTTCTGGTCGAGCTTTTCGATGCTATGTTAGTAGGAACTGCTACGGCTTTTATTTCTTCAATGCTTTACAAAGATACTCTTTATTACTCATTCTCTCTGCGTTCTGCTCTAAATTCCTCTGCTTACATCTTTTACAAATCTTCCAATTTTTACATGATAAGTCACATTTAAACAAAAGCGAAAACTTAGAACCCCAACTTCTAACGTAGATCCCTATAATCAAATCTCTTTTCTTAACATTAAGGGTTTCAACCTTCCAGAGGTTGAAATCTATTTACAGGAGACAAAACCCGACCTGTTGTTTCTATGCGAAACCAGAGCAAGTCCGTCAGTTTCTACTGATGAATTCATCATCTCAGGATACTCAAGTATGACCTCTAAACATGACCCCATAAATCCGTATGGCCATGGAATTTACGCCTACATCAGGGACAGTTATCCATGTGATAGGGACACTTTCTATATATAATTTGATCTATATGTGTTTTAGTGCTGCACTTACGCACAACATTGCTTTCATATTTGCCCTCTCGTCCCCTTAACGATGGCCTTACTGATAACATCTTTGACAAAATTAACAAGATCCTGTCTGCTCACCCTTTAGCTAGAATTCATGTCTCTGGTGACTTTAATGTTCACAATATTGAATGGCTCGTCCAGTCAAACAAGATTGACGATGAAGGGAGGTTTTATCACGTTTTTCCCTTAGTTATGATCTAATACAGATTGTTGACAAATCTACTCGCGTACCCGACGTTGACGGACATTTTGCAAGCCTCCTTGATCTTTTCCTGACAACTTGTCGTGTTCTGTCTCCGCTGAGATCTTCCGATCACCCAGTTGTCTCAATTAAGATCAGAACAAAGTGCAACAAGACCTCTTAAGTCCCAGTCCATCGATACTCGATGGCTGACTAGGACAGCCCCAGTTCTTTCATATCAAATATTCATTTGCATTTCATGATTGAAAAAAATGTCTCCCATATCGCATCCGAATTAGCTGATTAGTTAACCGTTGGTATTGAGAATTTCATACCATTTAAAAATTCCAACAGAAATCAAATAGCCAGCCGTGGTACACTTCAAAATGTACCGGAGCCAGTGCTCACAGAAACCACTATTTCAATTGCTTTCAACGAAATAAATGTATTGAAACTAAAACCGCCTGTAGAACTGCCGGCAACCACTTCACATGTGCTATAAAACCGTGAGAGAATTGTATGCTCAATCTGCTAAAATTAGAGTTACAGAACAGAGGCTTGGTTCCCACGAGTTATCGCTAATAACAAACAAGGTTCTGAACAGATGCGTGATCTTAATTCCAACCATCATCTATGGACCAGAGGTGATTTATTCAGTATCCGATAAAGTCAAACGTTTTACAAAGAAATTTGCATCAAATTCCACCTTTTGTAACGAGGGTTGCCTACCAGCTGAATTTCCACGTATGACTGAAAACACTCTGAGACACATTCATATAACTGTCCGAGATGTATTCAGATTTATAAAAGAACCTTGATTCCAATAAAGCAACTAGTCATTACAACATTCCAATCATAGTGATTAAAAAACTGCAACCGGAACTAGCTCCTATTCTTATAAAGTTGTTCAATCGTTGATTAAAAGAGAAATGCTTCCCAACACATTGGAAAACTTCGCCAGTCTGGTCAGTATTTATAAATGCTGTATTTTATGTGTCATGAGAAAGTTGCTTGAATCTGTAATATATAAAGAAGTGGTCAATTGCCTTAGCAGAAACGGCCTACTTAGTGTCAAGCATTATGGATTTTGTCCTGCTAAATTAACAGCAGATGTGCTGAGTGTAATATTACTCAAAATCAGTGAATCTATAGACGGAAGCTTCGCTTCCAGAGTAATAGCTCTTGACAATGCCTTTGATAGGGTTTGGCATAAAGGTCTACTACACCAGCTTGGGTTCTATGGAATATCTGAAAATGCTCTCTCATCTATCAAATCCTTTCTCTCTGATAGGTACATAAAAGTAGTCGTTGATTGGCACATAATAGCAACGCTGGCGTGCCTCATGGATCCATTCTGGGCCACACACTCATCCTGGTCTTCATCAATTATCTCCTAAATCGCATTTTAAGATTATTCGTCGACATTTATGCAGACAATACAAGGATGTATGACAACACTTCGAAGAGCATTCATAGTCAAAATCTTTCTGATTCTCTCTTAAAACCTAGAGCACGTGTTGCAATGGAGAAAAAGGTGGTTTGTTCATTTTAATACGTCTAAATCCCCGCTTCTTCTCTTCAACAAGTCGGATCCTTTCTTTGCCCTTAATTGAAATGAATGGCTTTCTCATTAAGGAAGGCCCCTGCTTTGATAAGCTTCTGGGACTGATTTTTCGTTCAGACTTGAAAAGGAATACATCAAATTAGTTGCTAAGGTCGCTGAAACAATTGTTGGATCATTCTACCACACCTGATGCAATCCTCGACTTATATGAGAGTTAAATACATCCTAAGATAAAGTACTGTTACCACATCTGGGGATGCGCCGCTTAGAGTACTCTTTATGGTCTTAACAGAGTACATAACCGACTTCAAAATCTGGTGGGGGATAACGTCTTCTTTTCCCTGTCACCACTTACTCACATATGAGATGTTGTTGGTCTTCCTAGGCTGTATCGTTATTTTCATCGTAGGTGCCTGACTGAGCTCCAATTAATCGTTCACCCTTATAAAACATTCACAACTAAAACTCGTCTAGCTACAAAAACTGTCAAAACTTTCCCTATCTCCTTCCGTGTACCAAAAACTAAACGGAGCTTTCATTAGTAAAGTTTCTCTCCTAGAATACATGCCTGTAGAACACAATACTGCCCGTCTTCTTCCCAGCTGACTACGAAATTGTCGTATTCATGTCCAAAGTAAACACATTATTTCTTGAGCGATCCTCTTAAATTAAATTCTGTCCAGTTTCAGCCATACTTACCAATTATCACGGCGTTGTCTCACCGTATACCTAACAAACTCATTAACCTTCATCGTCTAGTGGCATCTTGGCTTTGATGAGCGGTAACTCATTAGTAAAAAAAAACATAAACCTGTGAAGCGTCTTTTCATAACATTTTCCACGTCCTGGTTTGATATGAGTTGGTTATTGTCTATCAAACGTTGTTCTAATTTTCATTGGAAACATTGATTCTGCTGGCGTCATGAAAGAATGAGCATTGTTATTTGGGGTCATACTATATACCTGCAAATATTCTTGAATTAATTTTTTCGTACGCTTAAGCGCTCTTTTGAACATATCCACGAACCGTTCTTCCTGACTATTGCTTCTCGCATGGTAAGGTGCGATCGTGATATGCTCCACTACAAAATTTGACAGAATATTTTAAATTCACTAGACGTGAATTGAGTTCCGTTATCTGATACCAAACAGTCAATGACTCCGAATCGGACGAATAATTCATGTATAAAACTAATGGTTACTTCCGTGGTTAGTTTCTTACATTTTAATATTTCCGGTCATGTGGATACACTTTCCACCACTATTAAATAAGAGAAACACTCAGGTGGTCCAGCAAAATCTTTGTGGATCCTAGACCCCGGGCGGTCAATTTTCGGCCAGGGTCTGACCTTTATAGGAGGATTCTCAGCTGCCAAAGCACAACGTTTGCATATTTTCACCGCATTTTCAATATCTTTGTCTATGCTCGCCCCATACACATAACATGAGACTACATTTTCGAAATGCCCGGATGACGGACATAATTTTGTTTTAGTATTCTTTCTTGTAATGCTGCAGGAATAACCACTCGATCGCCGTACATAACTACTTCATCACAGATGGAATACACTTCCGAGATTTGTCGGTGTTTTTCCTTTTTTCCTTTTTTATGTTCTTTAAGAAATCGTCTTCTAGCGCCTTTTTTATTTCTTCAAGTGTAACCGGAAACTCCCTTATGGTGTTACACAATTTTTTTTTTACTTCTACCTCAGTTTGTAGGGTGGCAATTACTGTGTCTTTAAGTGGTTCAGTATATTTTGACGATGGGAGATACTCAATTTTATAACTGTAATTGAGAGAAATGGTCCCACATCAGTGGAGTCTGTTTTTAGTATGCGTCGGTAAACCCTTTTTTGACCCATAAATCATCAACAGTGGTGTATGGTCGGTTTGTAACACAAAATGGGGTCCGTGAAAGGAACGATGAAATTTGGTGACTGCAAAAATAATACCCAATGCTTTCTTTCTCAGTTTGTGAGTAACTCTAGGCTGCAGGTAGTAATGTACAACACGCATGAGCGATTGGTTTTAGCGATTTATTTTGTGTAACATGCAAGCTCCAATGGAGTACGAACTAGCATCAGTAGCTACAAATGATTTCGAGATCTGTATTGTCGTGCGTCAAAAATAATTTGGAAGTGAGAAATTTTTTTATTTTTTCAAATGAAAAAAAAAGAAGCCTTCCTCACAAATGTGTTTGTTGTTTTTTATTATTATTCATTGCTTTTTGCCATTATACAAAAATATTGCAGTAGTAAAATAAGATAAAGAAAAACTAAAATGCATTTTTGAAATTACTATTTAAAAAAATATTAATTTTACAATTGACTATATTTTGAATTATTTTTATTTTAGTTGTTCATAATGATGATGGACACTACTTCAGTCAATATACCTATATTCTGACAACGCCGTTTTAAATTTAAGACTGAGAAAAAAATAAACCAAATTCAACGTAAAAAGATTCCCGGACAACGTCAGATGGGGACAGCTAGTATACCCTATATACTCCACGAAGCTTAATACTCCATAAACCTTTGCACCAAACCGGACATACTTAAGAGAAATAAACTTTAACAGTTACAGCATGTTAACTAAATGAAGGCAACATTTCTTTCTATTTATATTCCCAACATGTTTGAAGAGTTTATTCTTGGATTAAGACCACAGCAATTCAGCCGTTCCGAGATTTCTCACTCTCGACCATTTCGCGATCTCCTCAAGAATCTACTCTTCTTCGTAGATTATTAAACGTTTGCTATTTTCGTTTGCTTGTTTATATATTAATTAATCCAATAAAGATAATAATGTTAACAAATGCGAACGTGAACGAAAATAATACAGAAATAAACAAGCGAGAAACAAAAAGAGAGACTTGGAAATAAGAATGAGGAGACAAAAGTATGCACAGAGATAATAGAAATCTATGTTAGCAAAAATAAGAAAAAGGTCGGATACACAGTTCAAATTATAAACGTTAAGATAGAAAGAACAGATAAATAAAGACTAAAGAAGAAAGCCAGTACAAAAGAAATAGAAGGGGATAAAAAATGGTGGCGATAGTCATTGGTGAATAAACCAAAATGAAGGAAAATGAGAAAGAGGATTTGTAGGTTTCGGAATTGTTGAGATAAGCGTTGTCAACATTACTGGATTCAAAATTAAATTACCCAAAAAGGTTTTACGGCATATCAGCCGTAAACCAAAACAATCAACCAAGCAAACCTTCTTTGTATTATTTGTATTATTGAAATTACTGTTCTCATCTTGGATGTTATTCTCACAACCTTTTCGGCCGATGTAACCTCCGACCTTCTTAAAATATGTCTTATCGAACTCGCGAAGCTTTATTCAAAACTAGAAAATCTGTACTGAATTTAAAACGGAATTCTTTATTTTATCCACGAGTGTAGATTGTTCTCGTTTCGTCAGCCATAGACCCTTGGTTAACGAATAAAGTGCTAAGTAATAATCAGTTCTAAGTGATAGTCTTCTTGAGGTTGAAAGTCTAATCTTCAAAACAGGCAATACTAAGACAATGAGTAAACATATCTTAAGATTTCTACACGGTCATGGCCGACAGAACGAGAATAATCTACCCCCGACAGAACGAGAATAATCTACCCCGACAGAACGAGAACAATCTACCCCCGACAGAACGAGAATAATCTACCCCGACAGAACGAGAACAATCTACCCCCAACAGAACGAGAACAATCTACCCCGACAGAACGAACATAATCTACCCCGACAGAACGAGAACAATCTACCCCCGACAGAACGAGAATAATCTACCCCCGACAGAACGAGAACAATCTATCCCCGACAGAACGAGAACAATCTATCCCCGACAGAACGAGAACAATCTACCCCCGACAGAACGAGAATAATCTACCCCGACAGAACGAGAACAATCTACCCCCGACAGAACGAGAATAATCTACCCCCGACAGAACGAGAATAATCTACCCCCGACAGAACGAGAACAATCTACCCCGACAGAACGAGAACAATCTACCCCCGACAGAACGAGAACAATCTACCCCCGACAGAACGAGAACAATCTACCCCCGACAGAACGAGAACAATCTACCCCCGACAGAACGAGAACAATCTACCCCCGACAGAACGAGAACAATCTACCCAGACAGAACGAGAACAATCTACCCCCGACAGAACGAGAACAATCTACCACCGACAGAACCAGAACAATCTACCCCCGACAGAACGAGAACAATCTACCCCCGACAGAACGAGAACAATCTACCCAGACAGAACGAGAACAATCTACCCCCGACAGAACGAGAACAATCTACCCCCGACAGAACCAGAACGATCTACCCCCGACAGAACGAGAACAATCTACCCCCGACAGAACGAGAACAATCTACCCAGACAGAACGAGAACAATCTACCCCCGACAGAACGAGAACAATCTACCCAGACAGAACGAGAACAATCTACCCCGACAGAACGAGAACAATCTACCCCCCGACAGAACGAGAACAATCTATCCCGACAGAACGAGAACAATCTACCCCCCGACAGAACGAGAACAATCTACCCCCGACAGAACGAGAACAATCTACCCCCGACAGAACGAGAACAATCTACCCAGACAGAACGAGAACAATCTACCCCCGACAGAACGAGAACAATCTACCCCCGACAGAACCAGAACAATCTACCCCCGACAGAACGAGAACAATCTACCCCCGACAGAACGAGAACAATCTACCCAGACAGAACGGACAGAACGAGAATAATCTACCCCCGACAGAACGAGAACAATCTACCCCGACAGAACGAGAACAATCTACCCCCGACAGAACGAGAAAAATCTACCCCCGACAGAACGAGAACAATCTACCCTGACAGAACGAGAACAATCTACCCCCGACAGAACGAGAATAATCTACCCCCGACAGAACGAGAACAATCTACCCCCGACAGAACGAGAAAAATCTACCCCCGACAGAACGAGAACAATCTACCCCGACAGAACGAGAACAATCTACCCCCGACAGAACGAGAAAAATCTACCCCCGACAGAACGAGAACAATCTACCCTGACAGAACGAGAACAATCTACCCCCGACAGAACGAGAACAATCTACCCCGACAGAACGAGAACAATCTACCCCCGACAGAACGAGAAAAATCTACCCCCGACAGAACGAGAACAATCTACCCTGACAGAACGAGAACAATCTACCCCCGACAGAACGAGAATAATCTACCCCCGACAGAACGAGAACAATCTACCCCGACAGAACGAGAACAATCTACCCCCGACAGAACGCGAACAATCTACCCCCGACAGAACGAGAACAATCTACCCCCGAGAGAACGAGAACAATCTACCCCGACAGAACGAGAACAATCTACCCCGACAGAACGAGAACAATCTACCCCCGTTCATTAAATAAAGGGTTCAGTTCTAAATTATATACAGATTCTCTAGTTCGACATAAAGATTCCCGACTTCGATAAGACACACCTGAATGAGTTCGGAGATTACATCGGGTGACGCTTTATGAGAATTACATTTAAGATGAGGACAGTAGTCCGAATAATCCAAATAATACCAAGACGGGTTACTTCGTTGATTGTTTTGTTTTACGCCATATCAACCCTTTTTGAGTCATGTAATTCTGAATCCAGTATTTTTATGATTCTATTTATTTATATCTTCGCATATTTATTCATGTTTTAGATGTATGTTTTGTACACGGATTATTTTATAAAAGCGACTCCGAAATCTAGTGGAAGAAGTCCTCTTCTTTTCCGAACAGCATCTTTCTCACCAAACAGGGGTAGTTAGTCTTTCTCTGTCGCTATTTTCATGGTAGGTGCTCGACTGAGATCCAATCTATGCCTTCCTATGTAAAACATTCAAAACAAAAACTCGTCTAGGTAAAACCACTGTAAATATTGTTTCTTCATTTGTGTACCTAAAACTAAACGGAACTTCCATGAGCAAAGTTCCTTTCTAAGAATTACCTGTCTGTGGAACACAACACCCTGAAGCTGCTTTCCAGCTGACTATTACATCGTCGTTTTCAAGTCCAATGTTAACAAATTCTTGTTGAGCCGTCCTCTTAAGTAATACAATTCTGCAAAGTTTTTCATCATGATTACCAATCATACACCATGTTGTTTCACCGTCCACCTGATAAACTCCTTAACCCTTATTCTTGAGTGGAAGTTGGGCCTTGATATACGGTGACCCTAACTCGTTAGTCCATAAAACAGATTAATTTGTTTTCGTCGGCGTATATTTTTTAAACAAATACTCTGTAAACAACCGAGGGTCCGAGTGCACCTGGGAGTATTTGAAACTAAGGAACAACTCCACACTTTAAAAAGCTCTCGAATTAGGACCGTGTTACTGGATGCAGCTTTGTGTCGTACCATAATTGTTTGGGGTTAGCTTGAGTAGTTGATACGGTTGGGAAATAGGGTAGGTAGAAAAAAAGGTACAAATAGCTGGTAAATATAAATTCTGAGGGTGTGAGGAAGGATATGGGTGGACACCTTGCCAAAGGGTGTCGGAGGCAGTTTAATGTCGTGTCTATGAAATACAAAACGAGTAATATAGAATAGCGGATGGAGAAAAGAAGAACAATATTGTTAACGAGGCGGACAAAGAAAGAAGATACACGATGAAAAGCAGAATAAAATAAATGAAGTAAACTATAAAAGAGGGAAAAGAGAAATGAAAAGGAACATGAAAAGAAAAAGGAGAAAAAGAAAAAAAGCATTGGAAGGAGATGACGACGACAGAGAGAAAGGAGAAGAATTAAAAAAAGGATAAAGTATTCAAAATAATACAAGGGGAAATGACAAAGAAACATGAGAAATAAACACAAAATAAGAAAAACAGAAAAAAAATGGGGGAAGGTGAAATAAAAGAAGGAAAATGTACATCACTTAAAGGAAAAGAAAGATAAAGACAAAATAGAAAAAAAGAAGTAGAGAAAGAAGAAAGAAAATGAGGATAAAAGAGAAGAAGAAAAACAGAAAACGACGACGATGAATTGGAAAACGAAAAAAGAAATAAATACAATGGAGAAACGAAAGAGAATAAGATGAAAGGGATGATTTTGAGAAAATGAAATAGAAGAACAAGACGAAAAGTGAAGACGTAGAGTAATAAGACGATGAAGAAAAAGGTGACGTAAATAGAAGAAGAAGAAAAAGAAAACAGTGAAGAAGAAAATGCGAAGAAGACAAAAAGAGAAGAAGACGGTGAATAAGAGGACTAGTGGTCGTAAAGAAACAAAATAAAAAATAAAAGATAACAAGAAGTAGAAGAAGAAAAGAAAAAATATAGAATAAAGATGAAGAAGAAAAGAATATTGTTAGAAAGGAATACAATAAGAAAAAAAAAAGTTATAGACGAACAATTGCAAAATATCATAAAAATTGGTAGAGTATCAGTAAATGAGTTTTATTTAGTTTTCGTTGTTTCCGCCATTCTCTTGAACGGTTATTGTGTTTTGGCGATAGTTCTGTGAATCTTGTCGACAAGAATTGACTAATTTCATTTCGACATGGCGCGCTTTGAATATTGATTAAATGGTTGACTCAAAAGGGCCACGGCTTGTTACCGTCGCTTGTTCGACCAAGGGCTCAAATCGTGTCTGACACTTTAGAGCGGCATTTTTCTTTGAAGAGGAAAAAACAGAAAACCAAAATATAAGAAAGTACACACACACAAAAAATAAAAATCCGAAACAAAATGAGTACCAGCACACACAATTGTATTGTTTTTAGTTTTTATTTTTATTTTACCTTTCGACATCAGAGGTGAAACAACAAGTACATAGTTTCAGGTTTTCTCAAGTTGTACACTTCGGACCAACATTAGCATAAAAACACAAGAAAAGAAATAAAACTAATTTTAAAACATCAAAACATTGCACGACCATCAGGTCAGATGTCAACGCAAATAAAGTTAGAATCTTATGATTTGTCTTATTAGGTTACTAGATGAATACCTGTCCCAGGATGGGTAAAATTATTTCCCCGAACATAACAGTTTTACACCTTTTTTATATTTTCTTACGAAGATCATAATTTAATAACGCAAAATACATGTTTTAAATATTCCTTGGTTTTGGGATTGAGTTATGTCTAAATATCCATTTTTTATTGTTCTAATTCGCAGTAATTTACAATTCACTCTCCCGTTCCCTTCAATATGCTCGGCCTGTATTTCAGTGGATTCGAATATGAATGCTCTCCGAAGTGCTTCCTCTACGGTCAAATCCGTTTCTTTTAAATACGCTCGACGTAATTTGTTGGAGGTGCATTTCTCTATTAGTTGGTCTACTATAGCCTTGTCTAGACTGTATTCGTTAAAATTACATTTTGCCCCTTGTATCCGCAAACGGGTGACGTAGTCGTGTGTAGACTCCCCGTTATCTTGCATAAGCATTCGGAATTTATGACGTTCGAAAACCTTATTGGTTTTCTGGATGAAGTATTCGTCCAAAGCTATCTTCATTGTTTTGTACGTTGGCTCTAATCGGTCTTGTGGTACCTCCGGGGTTAAAGTCCTGATGATTTCTTTTAGTTTCCGTCCCCCATAAAATCGTAAAAGTGAACGCTGTCGATTGTCATCCCTTATTTCGAACGCCGTAAATGCGTCCTCAAGGTGTTCATTCCATTCCCTCCATGCTTGCTCCTGGTTAGAGTCCTCCCAGTCTAGGGGTTCTATTGTTGGCATTGAAAGAGACATATTTATTTATTTTTCTCTTCGGAGGGGGTTTTGTTCAGTTTTCTTCGAGAAATTATATTTCAGTTGTTGTTGTTCAGTTTCGGGGTTTTTTTTTTTTTTTCAGTTGTTTAGTTTCGGGTGCTCGTCGCTGTTTGCTTCGAGAAATTAAATTTCAGTTGTTGTTTCGATTACTCGTCGCTGTTTGCTTCGAGAAATTAAATTTCAGTTGTTGTTCAGTTTCAGTTACTCGTCGCTGTTTTGCTTAGAGAAGTTAAATTTCAGTTGTTGTTTTAGTTTCGGTTACTCGTTGCTGTTTTCTTCGATAAATTAAATATCAGTTGTTGTTGTTGTTCAGTTTCGGTTTTTTTTTTCCAGTTGTTTAGTTTCGGTTACTCGTCGCTGTTTGCTTCGCGAAATTAAATTTCAGTTGTTGTTTCCATTACTCGTCGCTGTTTGCTTCGAGAAATTAAATTTCAGTTGTTGTTTCGATTACTCGTCGCTGTTTGCTTCGAGAAATTAAATTTCAGTTGTTGTTCAGTTTCAGTTACTCGTCGCTGTTTTGCTTAGAGAAGTTAAATTTCAGTTGTTGTTTTAGTTTCGGTTACTCGTTGCTGTTTTCTTCGATAAATTAAATATCAGTTGTTGTTGTTGTTCAGTTACGGGTTTTTTTTTTCCAGTTGTTTAGTTTCGGTTACTCGTCGCTGTTTGCTTCGCGAAATTAAATTTCAGTTGTTGTTTCCATTACTCGTCGCTGTTTGCTTCGAGAAATTAAATTTCAGTTGTTGTTCAGTTTCGGGTTTTTTTTTTTTTACCTCGTCGCCAGGTTTACTGTCTATGAAATGAGTCCCTGAACCTAATTCCTCGGGTCTATTTGTAGTCCCGCCCGTGACGTCACATCCGGCGTCACACAAGTCACTAATCTCTAACTAAGTTTCTGTTTATTGCTCTCACCCTCTCTCGCTCTATGTTTTTTGACTATCGCTCTTATTTTATACAGTGTCTATCACACTCGCTTTTTTCTCTTTCCTTCTGTCATTTTCAACATAAGAAGGCTCTCCCTTAGGGGGAAAATAAATACATATAATAGTAGAGGGGTCCATTTCGTTACGGCTATTTCATCATCCATCCAAACAAACAAGGTATACAGAAGATATCTTGAATTTTTCCAAAATAAGATGATTCATCAGAAGAAGAGGCATCCCAAAAAAGCACCAAAGAAAAAACAAAGAGTTACATTTTTTAAACGTATGTGTAGGTAGATTATTTTCGAAACAATTTGGAAAATTCAACGTATTTTCTGTACACCTTGCTTGTCTGCAAAACAATTATTTTCTGTACACCTTGCTTGTCTGCAAAACAATTATTTTCTGTACACCTTGCTTGTCTGCAAAACAATTATTTTCTGTACACCTTGCTTGTCTGCAAAACAATTATTTTCTGTACACCTTGCTTGTCTGCAAGGATGACTAAACGACCGTAGAGAAATGGATCTCTGCAATGATAAATCAAGATATGGTCACCTGAATCTGAACTCTACGGTATAATTACAAATGCCTTGTACTTGAATTGAAGAAGAAATGGAGATCGCAGAGTTCGATATAAAACTACAAACTTCTTTTCAACAATAACATTAACTTTTATTTCAGGAACATAGGAATACAGGAATGTAAGAAAGTTAGTTTGATGCTCGGTAGGCAGGCGTTAGAGTAGAAATATAATTGAGTCCAAGTTGGTCTTGAGTTTATTCCCGCCTCCCATCATCATTGATGATAGGCGAGAAGAAATGCCACGTCTGCCTACACTGATGTCTCGACTCAAACTGATTTGTAATTGCTTGCGAAATAACTAGGTGAAAATTAAAAAACGGACTCAGAATGCACATGTGCAGTGATCCATGATTCGAATATCTATGTATCTCATATAGGATCAAGTGTAAGCCCAAGGAAGGGGCCCTTTGATTTCTGAAAACTTCAACTGAAGTAAAATGAAACAAAGGGATACATATATAAATATATAATGTTTAAGAAAATCATGTTTTAACTTTAGTTGTATGTTAATGAAACCAAAATTATCTCATCTTTACTTTTTAAATATAAAAAGTTAAACACTGAAAATACAGCAGGTGTAAATTTAGCTCAATTGTTAAGATGTTAGGTCGCCCAGAGCTCATATATTGAATTTTAGTTGATATTGATTTTGTCATAAACTTTGTCTTCTACTGAGTTATGATATATATATATATATATATATATATATATATATATATATATATATTATTTAAATATATATTTAAAATTTATTTACACACACATACATATATACGCATGCGTATTTTGTGAAGATGAATATGAAATTATGATTTTATTAAAAGATGGCTTCCTATAGTTGACAGATTGACATTCAAGTCCAAAAGTTTCGCCTCTCACATTGCCCGAAGCCGTTTTTAAACGCTAACTATTGGACCGAATATTGAACTTGCTGTGCCCTCAAACCCATTCTTCAACAAGCAGGAACAACTGCCACCAACGTTCATGAATAGAAAGGAATTTCATTCTGAAAAAAATTAAAGGAAGAAAAAAATTCAAAATATCTTTTCTTTTAAATAAAATTGCACATATTTGTAAAACATTGTTAAATGAATTATTGGCCTGAAAGGAGAATAATAAAAAAATTAATGTTGCATTTTATTTCTTGGTTGAATTCAATACGTGTTGACGTTTAAAACCGTGGAAAGTGAGACAAAAGAAAGTATGTAAAAAAATTACAATAGAACGTCGAATCCCATCAGCGCATGCGTACAAACGTTTGTGCGTTGGCTTGTGTGTGAATCAAATGAATAGTGAATAAAAAAGAAACGGCAAAACTAAATAAAAACAATGCAGGAGAAGACATTGTTCTTAATGAAAAAAACGAAGAAACTCTTCAAAAATAGAGACAAAAAACAAATCAAAATCAGACCATACACAGGAAAAATGTTAATTGAAAAAGAATGATAAAATGGAGAGGGTGAATATCCACTATTTAAATAAAGCAATTAATGTAAGGAAATGGAGACAAAGAAAAGTGAAATGTGTAAGCATCATATATATTAAGAATATATTCATACATTTCTGAACTGTAGTAAAGTTTAAGTTAAGGCAAATCTCTCTCTCTCTCGATATATATATATATATATATATATATATTACACAAATAACAAGCAGTACTAATAGCTTCATTGCGAGATCCAACACGATTTGTTGTTGTTGTTGTTGATCACTCTTCGCCGCTTGCTGTGAATACCCACCGACTTGGTATTTACAAAGTTAAATTCCTCTTAAAATGTCAAACTAATTTCTGGTGACCGACTGGTAAGTCTTTTGACTGCGAATCAGTGACGATTTGTGATCGGAGTTCGCGCTCGCTGACCGTCGGGAATTAGTTTCCGGCACTGAAGATTACGTAAGCATGAAACGTCGAGGTCTGTAGGTAATAAATAATTAATAGTTATTTACAAAATTTATATATATATATATATATATATATATATATATATATATATATATAATGTGTATTTAGGCAGCATTTTTCATTTATGCAAATATTGTTAAAAATAACAGAATTCGTCTGTTTAATTATAACTTTCTAGTTTTCAATTTTTGTAATGGTTAAATTCTTATTAAAATAAATAAAAGAATAATAAATGTTTCATAGATATCACGAACGTTT